>CM056599.1:39085205-39307705 GCA_029721355.1 Tegillarca granosa | reverse complement strand
TGTTTATAATTTTATAATTACGAGTTTTAGAATACTTGTATGATGTGGTCGTTCCTTTATTTTTAAATTTAGAGGAAGATATTTGTGTCAATTTACTCAAGTTTTCGTAAAAGTCGCCGTATAAATCCCAACTCTCTCTCTCTCTCTCTCTCTCTCTCTCTCTCTCTCTCTCTCTCTCTCTCTCTCATAATATTTTCATGAGACACTGGATATATCTATAAAAAAATTGTGCGCTATCTTGATTTTTTTTTATCTTATACGTAGCTAGATTAAATATGTAAAAATTGAATAAATTCAATAAAAATAAACTATAACAAATGCCCTTAGATAACTAACTGTATAAATCGATCTGAGTCACATCAGTTAAATATAATACAGAATAAGGACTAAATTTATGTCTCTGATCACACATTGATTCGATTTATCGATTATCTAGAAATTTTTCCATTGGTCCAATTACCCGCATGTTGATCACTTTTAGTGGGCTTTAGAGGCGTTTTACAAATAACAGCCCAGGTTGGAATCACTTGGCCATATCCTAGTGTTAGGAAGATTGTCATACATGTACCACTTGACGAGAGTCTTTGGATTTGGTTTTGCTGAGGAACTTCCGGTTTCCATTACCTCAAGATTTAAATTTACAGGGTTTTGTCTTGAGATGTAAAACAATGGATGAAAAACAACAACGGATCCCTTAACCACTTGCAATTGTTATTGTTTTGAGTTGAGTTGACTAAAGGTGTTTAATGTCCCATTTAAAAATATTTCACTTATATTGAGACATCGCCAGCTATAAGCGAAAGTGCAGAAATTTTGTATGTGCGTTGCGATGATGGCATTATACAACAGGGCTCTGGCGTGACACGGGATTTCGTTCATTTTAAGTTCCCATCCGAAAGAACCGGCGTGACTTTCATTTCGTAATGCCGAGTGCTTGGCGACAGAACAGTCACTACCCACTTTCGAGTCTTGGGTCAGACCCGGTCGGTGTTCGAACCCACGACCTTCCACTTACGAAGCGAGCACTCTACCAACTGAGGTACCGCAGTGGTGTGCTGTTGTTTCGAGATGCCTAGGTAGCCAAGTTTTCTAAAACGGTCACAGCGCCTCTAACCGCATAGGTTCGAATACGTGCCAGATCTTAGTGTTAGAAAATTTTCAAGTTCGTTTGCCGAAGATCGGTGGTTTTCTACGGTTTTCTCCACCATCCCAAAACTGACAGCTTTGGTATATACAGTCAAACTTCGGTTATTCGAACTTCTATTATTCGAATACCTTAGGTTATTCGAAGTTCTCCGTAGGTCCCGACCGCCCTGCACTATAACTTCTTATTAAAAAACTTCGCTTATTCGAACTTCGTAATTCGAATACCCGCAATTAATCAAACATAATTTGAGTCCTAAGTTAGACTTTTCAGTAGAAATATACCCCAAAAATTCGAAGTTGACATTTTTATTCATTTCTAAAACGAAACAACTCTCACCTGTACAAACGACCTTTACCCGTTTATGTTACCCAAGCGTAACTGATGGTCATTTTGTAGACATGTATTGTCCATCGTAAGCCATGTTGATCATCAGTCGCAAAAATTAATCGTAATTATTCAATCAAACAGTAATTATAATCCCTAGTAATAGAAAATGAGCTACACGTATGTAGCGATACTCAAGTAAACGATAAAAAGAATTCTGTTGACCACGGTTACCACCATAATTTTTTTTTTTTTTTTTTTTTTTTTGAAAAAACGGCATCTGAATATTTATTTGATATTTTATATGGCCTAGTCGGGGAATTTAAAAAAAAAATCATTATTTTGTTATAAAGTTGACAGAGACAGTTTTCCGCCTTATTCAAATTTCAATTCTAGAAATTTAATAGACCTGTTCCGTTTCGTTTCATTTCGTATAAAATTCTGTAAAATCATAAAAATGTCTATTGCGTGCATAAAAAGCACGGTGTACTTTCTCTGGATGGATGTTCTTACTGTGTCTTATGTATTACCACGCGTGTTTGGTTTTGTACCAGATGGTATTAAATTTTTATTTTTATAGAAATAAAATTAATATTTCTGTTTTTATTAAATTAATCATGATAGGTCATGACATTATTCATTATAGACTGACACTGATAAAACACTTTCAATGTGCAATAGAATACTGTTGTATCTTAAGATAACGTACGGTGGATCGAGGTTTGAAGTTTCAAATTAACTTATTCGATTATTCGAACCCCTCGATTATTCGAACCTAAAATGAAGACCCTTAAACTTCGAATAATCGAAGTTTGACTGTATGTAATTTATGATGCATTGAAACCCCTGTATAAGACATTGTGTTAAGAACATTTTAAGGCAGATTCCATTAAGGAAAGCTAAGTTAAAGTATGTCCTAATAATTAATTTAGAATCATTGAAACAAGCGCCTAACAAAAAAATATGTTTGATGACACAAACGCCCAGTCAACCCATTTTATCTATTTCCACATCAAAGAACAAAATTATTTGAAGCTTTTAAAACGTATTTAAATCAACATTTCATCTATTTGTCTTGGTAATTATTTAGCCTGATTAGTTGTTGATTTGTTTTTATTTTGTTTAACGTCGTATCAGCAATTTTCAGCGGCGTGATGTAAGAATAAGTTCTTGTTGCGTAAGATGTGCGGGTTTCCCTTGACTACCGCTCAGTTTCAGCGACTTTTTGTTAAGGTCAGAGGTCAAAGATTTAGTATGCCGCAGACAAACATATCACTCCTCCAGTCACATTATTCTAGCATTGGACAGACCAGTTGATACTATGTCATATTAATACCGAGCGCCAGGCGAGGAAGCATTATCTCGAATTTCAAAGTTGTATGTATGATCCGGCGACCGGGGTTGAATCCGCAGACGAACGGACGCTCTATCACTGACCAACCGAGGCGATATGGTCATTTTAGAAGAAGAGACTATATGTAAAAGACAACACCCATTTATGGTGACGCAAATAAACAACAGAAAAAAAATCTAAAATCGATGTGTCATGATTATAAACTGTTTGTCGTAATTGAATTATGGTTATAAACGAACAAAATCTATTCCATCTGTCACCATATTTTTTGTTCCTAAAATTGATTAAACTAATTGATAATAAATATAAATGATAAAACATCAATGTTGATAATTTACTCTAAATAGTCAGAGTCATAAATAAAGTCAATTTTACCAGTAAACGAGTGTTTTAAGATATTTATTTAGAACAAAAACGCTGTCAAGCGCCCAAACGTGTTAACTTTTTTAACGCTTACTCTTATGATGCAATACCATCCATGGAACTTGAAATGAATGTACGTTTGCGTGCGAAAGTACTAGTATTGATAATCTAACTAAATTGTCCTGAAATTTTTATCCTTTCTTTCTCGAGTATTTATGATGATCAATATCGCTACAATAGCATAGTTGGCCGAGTGCTCGTTGCGTATGTTGGAGGTCGTGGTTATAACTCCGACCGGGTCTGACTTAAAACTGAGAATTGGTAGTGACTGTTCTTTCGCCAATAATTCGTCTTTAAGATACGAAAGTCACTTGGTCCTTCAAAGGAGGCTTTAAAATCCAATGTCCCGTGTCACGGCAGGCGTGGCACGCTAAAGAACCCTCCCTGCACATTGCCCTTAGAGCACTGCAAAGGTCAAAATTTCTACTACTTCATCTATAGCTGGTGATGTTTTGATGTAAGTAAAATATTCTTGACTGGAACGTAAAACCCCATTAAATCAAATCAAATCAATCAAAAATGAGTAACAAAAAGATTGAACACATATATAGCCCAGAAAAGAATACCAATGATTTCAGATTGAAAAATATGACATAAAAATAAACCCACAAAGATTAATGTTATCATAAAATAGGTACAGAAAAAATGCTCAATTAATCAAATAAATAAATAAATAAATAATATCGATCTACAATGAAATTAACAGATACCTCCGTACAAAGCACGAATCGTGCAAAGGAAGTTTTCCTTTTAATTTTCTGGGCCAATGTAAATAAATAAAGAAAGAAGAAATTAATAATATTATTGTCTACGAAATTTATAAACATTAATTAAAAATCTTGTCCGTCATTACCCGGTAATATTAAAAGAAAAAAACCAAATTAAAAAGAGTGTAACATTAACTTAAGATCTATAAAACGATATTAAAATATAGGGGGAAAAAAGTCCAAAAAACATAAACTTCCTGAAACATTTGCGATAAGCACATTCCTTTTTTTTTTTTTTTTTTTTTTTTTTTTTTTTTTTTTTTTTTTTTTTTTTTTTTAAATAAATGCCTTTGCATCCACGTGATGTTGTAAAAACAAATTGTATGTTGATAACCTATCTTTAAAGGTAGAAAGATAAGAACGTGAAAATATACCATATGGACGAATTAGTTTTGTGTTTGTTGGCATTATTATTGGCTTGCATTATACAAGTCCCTTATCGCTATTTTACCGTACAAAACATGTCCGTGACACGTGCACATAAAATGCAGCAAAACCTGGTAATAAAGCCCGTCGCTTATCGTCAAAGTATTATGACGTCTATATTTTATGCATTTCTTTATAATTTTCCATCGATTTGTCATAAAACCCTTTGAAATTACACCGCCTCTGTGACTCAATAGTAGAGCGTTCGCCTTGAGAGCAGAAGATCAGGGTTCGAACTCCGGCCGGATCATATATGCGACTTAAAAATTTGAGATACTTTTTCTTCGCCTGGCTTTTGCTATTAGGAAGGCTGAGTATCGAATGGCTGACCCAGTGCCAGGATAATATTACGATGGGAGTTGTATGTTTATATGCGACATACTGTCTCGGTGAGCTAGCACTTTAAGAAAATGTCGCCCTAGAACAAGGCAGACAAAAATGCACAATCACATTTCTCCTTGCTCTCACCACGACTAGCTAAATAATTGCTGATGCGACGCTAAACAAAATTACAACCAACTACAACCCTTTGAAATGCAAATATCTGACCTGACATTGTAACTGTTTCTAAATCTGACTCGTCAGATGGTGACAATAAAGCAAGGTCTTATTAAGCATCATAAAAACGCAATTTTACACACATACGGCGCAAACACTGATTAAATAATGGAAGTTGATATTGCTTTTGACAACATGCAGAAATATTCCTTATTCATGCTTGATTAAACTTAATATATTTAAATCTTTCAGCATTGCCAATCGTATCTTCGTCTACTATAGCCACTGAAGCGACATCTATTGCGACAACACCACCAGCGACAACGGAATCAACAGACCGGACAACCGATGAAACAACAGTAGGATCAACAACAAGTACGCCATCAACCGAACTTACAACTATAACAACAATAACATCAAATGCATCTATAATTAAAGAATCAACTACCACAACAACAGAGGACACAACAGTAATAACAACGCAGAGTGAGGGGAACACGACTTCATCGCCAGTAACAGATACAGGAGCCACGAATTATACACCATCAACAACAACAGAGGGTATTGAATCAACAACTAAAGAAACAACTATTGACAAAACAACAAGTTCAACGACTTATTCAACAGCAGACACAACTACAGAAACAACCAAACAGACTTCAACCGATGATATATCTGGAACATCGAAAAATCCCGTTACCACAGACACGTCAGAGTTCACGTCAACAAAGTTATCAACTGAAGAGCCTCTTTCAACGTCGTCAACCGTTACAACTCAACAAGTCATAAATGTAACAGACCAAAGCTCAAACACAACATCAACAAAAAAACCGGGAGAAAGTTCAACAGTTATTTATCTAACAAATCCTTCAAACGTGACTCCGTTAGACACTTCAGTTTCAGACGTAACTGTTTTTGAAACAATGTCAAGTGTATTGTCAAACATGTCAACTACCGCTTCAAATTTAATATCTGTCTCGCAGTCGTCTGACTCTTTACAAAGTGTAGCAATAAATCCGAGTATATCCGAATCAATGTCACCATCAATGACAGTTTTACGCATGAGTAGTAATGTACAGTCGGAACACTACGCCAGCAGTATGACGATTTCAACAAGTTTAAATTTTAGTTTGGAAGATTTACAAACTTCTTATTCCATACCTAGTACATACACAGTGGGAAGTACTGTAACAAATACTAACACGTTAGTAAACAATGTATCGTCTGATAGTATTAATCTACAAGCAATTTCAACATCGAGGATTACTATACAGACAACACCATCCTTCCTGGAGCAGGTTACATCTCAAGTTTCAAGTTCTGTAACTGAGACGTATTCGACTATGCCTCCGGTTACTACTACAACGCCCACGACTCTACCCCCGGGGACTACAACATCAGCAACCACGCCTCTTTCAGAAATCAATCAACTGAGGCAACAGATCGAAGGTAAGTGACGTATATTTATGTCTTATATTTCTACTCTTTCACTTTTTTTAATATAAAAAATATAATTATCTTTTTTGTTTATTCTCTCTCTCTCTCTCTCTCTCTCTCTCTCTCTCTCTCTCTCTCTCTCTCTCTCTCTCACACGCACACACACACACACACACACACACACACACACACACACACACAATCTCTCCGGGATATCAAATTCATAAAGAAATGAGAAGTTAAGATAAGGAAGTCCTTATATGTAAAAGATTAAGGTAGTTTAGATATATATATATATATATATATATATATATATATATATATATATATATATATATATATATATATATATATATATTAAAAAAAACTAAAAAAAGCTTCATGATCCATCTACTTACAGAGTATTTATATCTGAGATTTGAGGTAGTACATACTTGGATATACCTATTATCTTGTCAATGTTTTAACATTCCAAATTTATAACAAGCAAAAACTACCTATAACTCTGACCTTTACCGTGGTTGTAAATGGTCGTATTAACTCCGAAATTTATTTAAAACATGATTTATATTCATAAAATGACACAAATATCTCTATTGTCACCCATGCGCACTGATATATGCATATATATATGTTTCATATATATATATTATGCATGCACATTTTATACCTTTTATACACGATTATTGATTAATCTGTTATTTAGATAATCCTTATATCCGCCTAGTTTAAATATTAACATAAAATACATTCAGATAATGTATTTGAAAAAACCAATTTCCCAATCTACTGTAGAGATCGTATGGATTTATAACACGAGCATTGATTAAAGTCTTTATACTATTTTGATAACATGTCTCTAAAGTTCAAATATTAAACTAAAATATTTATAGTTAGACCCTGGTGTTGGCATGTGTATCAAGTCTAGTTTTCCCAGCCCCGCCTACTATTACTTCACATGGATTATCTAATTCTTCCGTATTCTAGATTGTTTTAAAGTGCTACTGTATATTTTAATCTATTTTTAGTCACGCACAGGTGTGCTTTTTAATTGTTTAAGTGAAAAAAATACATACAAGTATACGACTTTATTCCATTGATATCAAGTGGTTTTAAATTCACTATCAAGGCCTGTAGTCTATCAAGGTTCCGTTTGCCTTTTACAAACCTCAGTCGTTTAATATTTAATCTTAGTCATAGTAAATCTATAAAACATCGGCAAGGAAAAGTAAGTTCGATATCTACAATTTTCCTCTCTCTTATCAGCACTTTATCTCATTCCTTTGAAAATGTTTTTTAAAGAAAACAAACAAAAATATACATGCATTTATTATTTATTTATTTATTTATTTATTTATGTTTTTTTTCAAATATTGCGAAAATCTTACTTGCTTTCTCAGCAATTGCAAAAGTAACATTGCATACAATCTCGGATTTAACGTGTATTTCTGTAAAACTAAAACTATATTTCTGAACTATGGTGGCACAGAGGTGACATGAAATATATTTTTCCTATTACGTGCACACGTATTACTCTTTACGTGCGCACGTATTAACCTATCACGTGCGCACGTATTACCTATTAGTGATACGTGCGCACGTAATAGGTTAATCAATACGTGCGCACGTATTACCTATAAGTAATACGTGCGCACGTGAAAGGTAATACGTGCGCACGTATTGGTTAATACGTGCGCACGTAATAGGTATTACGTGCGCACGTAAAAGATAATACGTGCGCACGTAATATGAAAAATATATTTCATGTCACCTCGGTGCCGCCGTACTGAACACAACAATGCTGCAACTTTTAGAATGTGGCATGTTGAAAATGGCGTTGTTAATACAGGAAGTCATTTTTGGTGACGTAATACGCGGTATGCACTAAAGATCCGAATTGCGAGTGAATTTTCGTGAAATCTTCTTAACGGCAACGTTTTTTTAACCATATAGTGATATTGAGTCGTAAATACGGGTATACATAGCGATTTTTCGTTAATGGTAGGTGATTTGCTAAAAAAACAAATTAAAAAATAAATTAATAAAATAAATAAATAAATAAATAATAAATCAATAAAAATAAAAATAAAAATTTAAAAAAGTTCAGATATATGTACAGTGCGATTCAGCACAATTTATTTTACAAAAAATGGATACAAAGTTTTGATATTTCATTTTACTCTTTTACTATTACATGCATACATGGATATATACTAGTATTTTAATTGTATATTGCATGCTTATATTATCCATATGCTCGTATATTTCACAGATTTAAAGAGCCGAGAAAACATGTTTATGATTACAACCATAGTGCTCGGTGTCACATTGTTACTGGTTATTCTCATTCTCATCGTTCTTATTGTTCGAAGAAGGTAATTATTCTCTCTCTCTCTCTCTCTCTCTCTCTCTCTCTCTCTCTCTCTCTCTCTCTCTCTCTCTCTCTCTCTCTCTTTTTCTCTCTCCACGTAAAACAAACATATATAAAAATAGAAGTGATTGAAGCTTGTGGAACACTTCTCGGTGCATAACATTGTAATTAAAAAAGTTTTAATATGCATATACGATTGTATATATCTTAGTTTATTAAATGTGGTTTATAGTGTCTCGTAAGTCTTTTAGACTGGATGTCATATTTATTGTATGATGTAAATAACTGGTGTAGTTAATGTTTGCTAAAGTAAATTATTTATTATTATCAGATAATTTAATTAAGGTAAAGACAATATCAATTTTTCCAGGTACATAGTAGTGATATACAGCAATTTTTAAAATTTCATCGTTAAATACATCTATAAAATGAGTTGAGTTGAGTAATGGTCTTTAACGTACCAGTCAAGAGTATTTCACTTATATCGAGACTTTGTCAGGTACAGGCGAAAGTGCAGAAAGAAATTTTGTCTCTGTGTTGCGCTGATGGCATTATACAGTAGGGCTCTTTATCGTATCAGGCCTGCCGTGACATTTTATTATTTTAAGTTCCCATCCGAAAGTACCGTGACTTTCATTTCGTAATGCCGAGTGCTTGGCGAAAGAACAGTCACTACCCACTTTCAAGTCTTGGGTCAGACCCTGCCGGGGTTAGAATCCAAGCCCTTCCACTTACGGAGCGAGCATTCTATCAAACTTATAAAATGCTTTATGATAGTAGCGATATAAGATGCTTCCATGAGTGACTTTTGGTTACTTGTAATTTAGTTGATATATGTTTGTTGTTTTAAAGATGACTGCAATTGAAAAAATGTAGTATGGATTTTGTGCCGTTGTGCTTGTTCCGTATGGCGGCATAAAAACGCATACATGTATGTTACTGACACCCACCCGCTCCGGATAAATGAAATCTCAATATCGATCGTGTCCACTTCATTACTTCTACAAATATGGATGTATTTTGATCAAACTAAAAAAATAATAATGTATATTATAGTTAGACTTTGACTTGCTTGCCAAGGTCATGACTTAGATTTGGTCTCAGTTAGCGATAGTACTCTTTCATTCTTGTTGTTTTTGTTGTTTAACCTCGCATCAGCATTTTTTCTTAACTAATTGCGACAAGAGAAAGGTTATTAATCTCTAATGATTGATCTAATAAAAAAAAATTCGTGTATGTGTGAGATGTGCTCGTGTGTATATGGTCTACCGTGTACTAGCACGCACCCAGGACAATATTGTTGAAGTGCTAGGTTACCATATAGTTTGCAGCAGGCAAGCATACCACTACCCCACACCCCTAGTACATTATCCAGGCATCGGGTGAACCAGTTGGTACTTTGTTTTTCTAATGCCTAGCACCAGGCGTGGAGCGTTATCTCAGATTTTATTGTTTTATGTATGGTCTGACCGTGGTTCGAACCCATGATCTCCCGCTCTTCTAGCGATAAGAAGTCTTGGCAATATGTCTCTAAAGACACTGCTCTAGTAAATATAGACATTATTATTAAATTTTGCACGTGAAAGAAGGATTTTGTAAATACTATATATGTTAGGTGTCGTGTTATATATACCAAATACGGATATTTTCTTTTTAATTGAAATTCGGTACGTGATACGTAAAAGGTTTCTAAAATTCCCATTAAAATTGTTTACTATTGTCAAGTGCATGTTTTTCAGTGTCAAGTTTTATATTGCATTTTTTACCTTTGAGGAATGATATCAAATATATAATATTTGTAATTTACATAAATGATACACGTCTTCAAAGAGAGCTTATCGTGTAAATAGAATTTACACTTAAACGTTGCCCTCTGTTCGCCTAATTTCAAATCTCAGTCGGACAGTTCATAGTGTTAAAAAGTTTGTTAGTTCGCTTGTCAAAGGTCGGTGGTTTTCTTCGGGCAGTCCGGTTTCCTCTATCATTCCTGACCATTAGTGACCGCGTCGATAATTTAATTAATTATTTAATTTAATCTATAATATTGTGTTAATTTGTTTTAGACACGCATACATGTATCTTGATACAATGATGTGGTTAGTGGTGTATTGCGTTCCAGTCAAGATTCTTTAATTTATATCGACGCGGTCACTAATGGTCAGGAATGGTAGAAGAAAACCGGACTGCTCGAAAAAAAAACCACCTACCTTCGGCAAGTGAACTAACAAAGCTATTCTGATAAAAATTGATTACCATTACCGTTTGGAATTTGCTAATATGTTTTGTTTGATTTCTTAAAAAAGCAGAGGACAATCGCATCATAACAGACTTGACATGGATGAAGATGTGAGAAATCCAGCGGTATGGTTATATATTTATACATACTTTTTTATCCACAACTTATGTTGTTAACTTCAGATGTATTGTTCGATATCTGCGGCTTTTCTTTGTTGTGTGTATTAGTTATTTGCGTTTTGGAACACCTTCTCTTGATCATACCTGAAATCTAAGAAATTAAGGTTTTAGAGAATTTTAGATTTCATCAAAGTTTTTTTCATTGAGCAACTTCTATGATTTCAATTTTTGTTTTGTTCTGAAATATATATATAATTTAATTATTATTACTTAATATATATACTATGACTTTCGAAAAACACAAATCCGCAGTATCATACAAACACATATTATCACGTGACTTACGACAAACCATTACAAAATGTTAATACAAGTAAGATACCACAATTTTAGAAGTAACGTGCTGCATCTGCATCGTTTACTAGTATTTCAGGAAAAAGGTAGCTATAAGGTGGCAATTAAAAAGCACACTCTACTTAATAAATACATCTCACCCTCATTTATTATTATTATTAATAATAATATTATTATTATTATTATTATTATTATTATTATTATATGCACTTTGAAATTGTAATTTTCATAAAAATTCAAAAGTAACACAGGATATTGTTATTATTATCTACCATGTATTTATTATTATTATTATTATTATTATTATATTATTATTATTATTATTATTATTACTATAGATTCATCGTAAAAGAATGTTTGAACCGACAAATAATTTTCGATTTGACCGGTATAGCACCGCCTCTTTAGGAGAACCAGCTGACGAATCTACGGCACTACATACATTTACTCTGGATAAACGTGGAGTGAACAATAACGCGCTCCCGGCGGAGAATACTTAATATTGCAATGTACAAAGAGAACAGACATTTATTATAAAATAATATTATTATCTGTGATAACTTAAATATATAGGTCACTGTGATCTGCTTAATTTGAATACACTCCAATGCTTAAGTAAGGTTAGTTACATGTATGTCAGCGTTGTGCAAAAAGCAAAGGTTTAAAAATGCTTTCATTTTGCTATAATGTTATGTTGTCAATAATGAATATAAAGAGACTTTAAAATGCAAGAGACAGAAGGTTTCTAAAAATGAGGTTAGCAGCTTTTGTTATCAAAATTTGAATCAAAATCTTTTAATAACAAAAACATTTGAAAGAATGCAATTTCGTCAGTAGCTTATGTAAATTGCTTCAATACGACATCACGTAACTATTAGTATTGTCATATACCATTTTTGAATGTATTTTATGATTGAATTCAAAAATTGTTAGTGACAGTGTTGTGGAAAGACAAAAAATAATAAGTTTATCAAAAGTGTACAATAGTCTTACATATTGCATATTTGTGACGGAAAGATACTTCAAAAAATATATTTAAGCAATGTTGCTAAATGGTAAATGATATATATTATTTTGTTTATATTTACTTATACATTTGTCATATGCTGATTTTTGAATACTTTTTTCATAAAAAAGTTTAATTAAAAATTTGATTGTTAATCATTCAAAATTAATCGCAATAAAATTGTAAAATTGTTTTGATCATGATTAATTAATAATCTAAAGTCCGTGTTCAATTTCACTGTCACGGTTTCTTTAACGATCATCCAGAATAAATCCGTTTCATTGTGTCTTCATATTTTATTTAATAAATGTACTAGTATTTTCATTGATGTTGACAACATCAACATGGTACCCTGGCGAACACCGCTGGTTATGATATTTTATTATTATTATTATTATTATTATTATTATTATTATTATTATTATTATTATTATGTTTTTAATGTTTTGAAAAGTAAACCGAGCCAAAAGTATATCAAAAGCTAAGATATTGCACTTAATTATTTTTTTCTGTCTATGTATTTTTGCAAAGGCTTTACGTTTTCTTAATTGTTCATAATTTTGACTTTATAATAATCTTTTAATTTAATATTCTAGTGCGATGGAAAATGGTTTTAATTTGTTTTTAATTTGTCAATTGCAGCAGAAATTATTGTTGTAAAAAAAATTATAACATTTTTGATTATTTAATCAGTAACTTTTTTTAAAACGGCTTAAATTTCGCAGATTTAATGAATTGTTTATACTATTTTGTTTAGCTTTCAACTTATTTCTAGGATTTACGTTTAGTAAGATTTATCTCCCTTACACCGTTTTCAATTTTTAGGCTGAAAAAACGAGGTATGGTAAAAAGGACAATGCGTTAATTTTATTGTTGTTGGTGACTGTCTTGTTTATTCCATAGCCGTTACTGTCCCGAACGTTTGTCCTCATTTTTGTTGTTACAAAGTTTAAAGATTAAATAATATAATTGTAAAGTCTTGCCCTTTAATTCTACCATCGGCGACATTTAAAACGTTTCAAATGTTGCTGCTATCACGAACCATCTGAATAGTAGTTATGTACATCTATTCTTGATTTTAAGTGTTGATTTGAAAGGAAAATCAAATCCATAATGAAATTAATATTATGTGTATACATGTATGAATTCGCCTATACAAATTGTATTAATGTACATTAAGAGAGAGAGAGAGAGAGAGAGAGAGAGAGAGAGAGAGTGTGTTTCGCATTATTTTAGATAGTATATAATGCAATATTTTTTGGAAATTAAATTAAATTAGCCTACATATAAACTGATTTTGTGCTTTTGTTACTGTGATGAAATAAAAAATATTTCCGCAACTATGTAATACGGACTTTCCAATAGCCAGATCAAGAATCTGTTATAAAAAAATCATGAAAACACACGTACACGGGCAGTTAAAGATGAAGAAAATGCACTTGATGATGAAAAGGAATTGTTATAAAATATAGACACAAACAAAATGCTGGCTTCATTAGAGATTACGCCATTTGAGAAATTCAATTCAATTCAATTCAATTCAATTCAATTCAATTCAATTCAATTCAATTCAATTCAATTCAATTCAATTCAATTTAATTCAATTCAATTCAATTCAACTGAACTGAATTCTAAGCGACATCAAACGCATGGAATTTTTTTTCATTTTCAAAAGCAAAATCATTACACACGTGCATAATACCGAAATTCAAGTTCAATGATAATGAAATTATCTTATTTTGTTTTTGATAAGACTTCCATGTGCTGATTTTGAATTTTTTATTGAAATAATGCATTCAAAACCAGCACATGACAAATAGCAAGGCTAAATAGATGGTTCATTCACGTTTATCCAACATTTGAAAATTCAGTATTCACACTTATCCAACATTGGATTTACGCACCCTTGGCTTTAAGATTATTTACCTGTGGTGTGATCAGTTAGTTTTCCCTACCAGAATAAAAGTTCCTTTACTATAAAAAGTAAACCATAAATAAAAAGTAAATATGTTGAATTTTTGAAATTAATTTTTTTTTCATTTCCTACCTTAATAAAATTCAAAAATGTTACATTTAATAAAAAATATTAAAGTTTTAACCAAAAATTAAAAAAACTACTATAAGAAATAAATATGTCAATTTTTATAATTAAAAAAAATTATTTTTTATTTTTATTTATTTTTTCTTTTCTTTTTCTTCTCTTTCTTTTTGACACTCAGAATTCGCTAAGAATTTACAACACTATGTCACTTTTTAATGATTAATGAGTAGAATGGAAGGATTGTGCAGTAGCACCTAATTAAAATTTGTTTAAGAGATTTATTTTCAAATCTGATAAATAAGTTTAGTTTTTTTGTTGTTGTTTTTTTTTTTGCAAGTGGTACTTTTTATTAATGTGATAGTGCTAATTGATATTATTAGTTAAAATGTGATGCAGTTACTGTAACATTATATTTCTTAATGTCATTTAAATTTTTAAAAATATTTGATATTGGTTTTAAAAATAATGTTACTGGTTTAAGATTAAATACTTAATATCAATCAATATCTTTATTCAGCATAAAACATTACAATGTTTATAGCTATCATTGATCACAATCGAATACAAATGTACAGCACACAGGATACATCTAAATATGAAGTTGTGTTATAAAGTAGAAAACATACATTTTAAACCAAAAGTTTTTCTCTATGTTTAAATGCAAAATACACAAATTTTGATAATTTATTATTTAAATAGTGACTGGAACAAGTCATAATATGTTTGAATTTATGGATATTTGGCCAATGACAAAACAATTTTGGGTGAAAAATTACGTCTAAGGTATGAATAAGCAGGACCAACTAACAAAAAATGGTATTCGTTTTCGACAATTTTCATGTTACAAAATGTACCATATGTTATTCTTTTAGCAATAAATAAGTTTTCATTTTTGAGTAACTGTTCAATATCGTTTGCCACCTTTGAAAGAACTGGTATTCTAATATTTGTTTTAAAATATTAAAATTCATATACATGTATATGATTCTGGTTTAACCAGAGATCAGTCATACCTAAATCTGATAACAAATTCTTAACATTGTATGCCCAGTTCTTTTTTTGTTACATTTTCCATAATCATATTGTTTTATTTTTAATTTTTAATTGGAATTATATAAATCAGTTGCAATGAAAATCTTTGAAAATAAAACCTCTTTTCATTTTACCTGGTATATTTAATCTTTTAAAAGGTGAAGGTATGAATTTCCCTGTTCACAGTACCCTAGCCCACCTATTGTTTCCATTTTCCTTTGATGTCATTTATCCAACATAAAATTTACCTTTTCCTATACCACAATATCAAATGTTGGATAAATGTGAAGACACCAAATAGATATTGTGTCCATAGTAACCAAAACACTGCATTTAATATAATGTTGGATTTTTTTAATGATATAAAAATTTACATATATATAAATATGATATCCAAAATATTAATCAGTAAAATTTGCAATTTTGTAAATTGCATAAAATAAATTTGAAGAACATGTGTCGTATTATATTTTTTTGAATTTTCTGAATGAAATATCTAAATAATTAAAGAAATATGACATATTATTAAAAAATTGAACATTTCATTCAGAAAATTCAAAAAATTTATATGACACATATATTTCAAAATCAAAATTTTTGTCGGTGAAATATAAATATTGTAGCAAACATCAGACTATCCGTATACATGGAAAGTCCATAATCTGATTAATTTCTGATAGGAATCACAAGTATTAGAAAAGATTTATCAATATTTTTAAATTAAACAATAGTTACCTACATGTTGGTTTTGTTCAATATGGCGAGAACAAACAAAAACAGATCCATGTTTTTACTAATAACAAGACCGGTATTGTGCGAGATTATCCAAACTTTGTTTAATTAACCTTTTATTCTGTAATGATTGGCTCTCGTGTTTTTATTCGACGGAGACCCGTTTACTCTAAACGTAGACAGCTAATACTCTCTGTGTTTATCGAATTAAGATTTTTTTGTTTTTTCTTAAAATCGGAATCTGACATGTTTTGAGTGGAAGTACTTTTTGTCAACAATTATTTTGGTATGTTTAAACGATCTAGGGATTACTCAAAATGGTCCTATAAAAGGGATTTCTCATAGAGTTGTTACATTTAGAATCTAGACATAGAATAATCAATATAGCTAGTTAAATTCAGCAAAAATTTATAAAAAATTTTCTAAATTTAAATATTTTATTTAAATTTACTTTCACTTGTTATAGTCCGAAATCATGTCAGTCCCAGATATTTGTAGATTTCAAGATGAAGGTAAGAAATTTATTTATTCATTTATTCTAACTTATTTATTTATTCTCATTTACTTATTTATTTATTCTCACTTATTTATTTATTTATTTATTTATTTTTCTCATTTTCCTTATCAAGTCATTTATTTATTTTAATAAAATTGATTGGTATCGTACCACATTTGAAAAAAAAAAATTATGATTTATATTTATTTCTTCCTTATTTTTAATTCATTTAAAAAAACAACAAAAAACTGAATTACATTACATTTCTGACCCGAGTTTCACAATCAAAAAAGAATCTTAGGTTTCTCGCTATTAAATCTGACAAAGTTTATCAATATTTTATAAAACCACAAATCAAGAGAGTTTCATTAGAATAAAGACTTTAAAAAACAGAAAGCAGAATTATCAAAATGACACCTGAAATTGATTAATACCTTGACTAAAAATTTATTTAAATTTCAAATTTGTCAAATTTAATTAAGGAAAATCATAGTTAAAAATGATCGTGAAACAGACCAGGAATAATTATCAAATTTCTTTTTTACACTTAAAATAATCTCTTCGTATGATGGGTAAAAATCGGAAAAATTTCAGTCAAGTAAGAAAATAAAATTCATTTTTAATTTTAAATTATTTTCTACCTTTCAGGCGATTTTTGGTCCCAAGAGAAGAAGAAAGACCCGTCTGTAATGTTGTTTAAGGACCGACAAGGACTGACAGAAGATTTAAAATACGTAATTTCCGTTCCAGAGCTATGTGACGTCACGTTTTTGGTTGGTCAAGATCGTCTACCAGTTTACGGTGTACGAGCTGTTCTAGCTACAAGAAGCAGGTATGAGGCTATGGCTTTAAACAGTAAAATAAAGAATCGCATCTACAATTATCATAAATGCTTAACTGATGTCTTCAATACACCTTGGGACTGTTGTAGTTGGCAATTAAATTGATGAGAGAGAGAGAGAGAGAGAGAGAGAGAGAGAGAGAGAGAGAGAGAGAGAGAGAGAGACGGGTACTTTGTTGATAAAAAGTTATTTTTAATTTTTAGTACTTCAAGTACATATTCCTTTACAACTGAAAAAAATTAATTACTCTCGTTACAACTCATTAATACCTATGCTACACATTTTATACATATCCATTATTTATGTATTTTTTTTATTTTAGAATGTTTTATCAAATGATCTTAGCAAAACAGGGCGAAATGAAGTCAAATGTACAAAAGAAATCATTGATACAGAGAACTGCACGGAAAATATATAAATTTTTAAGCAACAATGACAGCATACAACGTCAGTCTGACTTCATTCCTAAAGTTACTATAGTGATAGAAGACTTTGATGCACGTGTTTTCGAGAGAGTTATACGTTATGTTCATTCAGGAATAGTAGCCGTAGATGTCCAGAGTGCAATAGGTAGGTTAAATCTCTCTCGGTGTTTCACACGGAAGTGATGTTTTTGTTGAAAAATTACATCGCATGCGAAAAAATCCACTCATAAAAACTTCCGGTTTCCTTTAGAACTACAGAATTACTATTTTATAGTTATCGCGAATGCGCATAACGATTTTAGTTGAAACTACATTCATGTGAACGAAATATACCAAAGTTAATTAGATATGTTTTACAAAAGTTCTACACCGTCACAAACACAATGACACAAAGAGTAGTTTATGTTTTTTTTAACTCATTTTAAACTGAGATTGCTTTGTCAGTTTTTGAAACGAAGATTTTATCAAAACAAACTAACGGTTAACATGATCAAAACAATATGAGGTTTAACTGTACACTTTTTCAATGGATAATAAATTAATCTTTTTTTATATTTTTAGGAATGATGAATGCAGCTCAGGTATTTGAGTTTCAGGAACTAGGAGAAGCATGCTGGGATTTTGCGTTAAATTGCTTAAAACCGGAAACATTAATTCCACTTTTGACATCCGCAAAGAAATACAGCCACTTTAGAGGAACAGGATTGTTGATGCAAAAGGTAGGTTAAACAAATTGCAATTTTATATTAAAAAAAACAAATTTGATTGTCAACAAAGAAAAAAGGCACTGAAGAATTATTTTATTCCATTGCAAAACCAAAATCTTAATGTTTTTTAAGTATCTAAATCTTGTCTTGCGTTATTTTTCGGTGGAGATATATTTCGTATCACATTCTTAAATAAAATTTGCACATATAAACTCTTAAGATGAAACCTCGTTAC
The DNA here is from genome assembly GCA_029721355.1 of Tegillarca granosa. Classification (NCBI taxonomy): domain Eukaryota; kingdom Metazoa; phylum Mollusca; class Bivalvia; order Arcoida; family Arcidae; genus Tegillarca; species Tegillarca granosa. Next base: position 39,288,733 of record CM056599.1, on the reverse strand, counting down.
TAACCAATAAAGGTTGTTCATCTAAGGATTATATGCCGTGACGTATTTTCAAATAATTGTTGTTGTTGCTGTTGTTGTAATATTGTTTAAGATGTTCACGACGAAAGCAAGGTTATTGATCTTTATGGGTTAATCTAAGAATAAGTTCATACCTATGCGTTTTTTAATTTAATCTGACTCTCATGAAAAAAACATTTGTGGTATTTACTAGTGTAATGAGTACCAACGCAGATTTAAAAATTCATGATATAAGGAGATTTGTGAAATCGATGGTTTTCTCAAGGTACTCCGTTTATCTCCACATAATTGTTTCGATATAAGTGAAAGGATTATGACTTTTACGAAATTTATGTATACACATGCTATCCACGAAAATTATAGATTGGCATGAAATGGTACAGATTACATAAGAAGAGACTTTTATTAAAATTATGTGTTATTTAAATTATTTCAGGTATTTGAAAAAATACACAGATCGCCGGAACTAGTGCGCGCCTGCCAACATATGTGTATGGAAGATCTTTTGAGTATAGACGAATATGTAATGGAACCGTAAAAAAACAACGAGTTCCATTTGGAATCTAAGTGCTAAACACCTTTTATGTAAAAGTGCTCGTTTATAAAGGAACCGCTTAAATTTGTGCTGTAAGAAAATACAGAATAAAATACCAAAACGAATTACAGACTTATATGAATTCAGAAAGTGTCAAAAACCAAACTCTTTAAAGAGAGCTAGGGACATAGAAAAGTATAATATTAATAGAATTTGCCAAAATTATTTGCTTGATTTGTCATGACTATTTTTACGCAATATACAAATCTTTTTTCTCACAAAAGTTTGTAATTTATATAAACCTGCCATGTTTAGTAATGTTTGTACATAAGAATAATTGTAAATAACAATAATCATTGTATAGTGCAATATTGTACCTATGGTTGGGTACAGGTTTTTGTGTTTATATTTCACAAATTGTACACATGTATATTATTAATTTATTTATTAAATAACATTTAATTCCATCAAAGTGTTAACTGTTTACTCGCCTGGCACTCAGGATTAAGAGGACAAAGTATTGACTCGTTCAACTGGTGCCAGAGTAATGTGACTGAGGAAATGAGACGTTTAGCTGCGGCATGCAAACTTAAGACCTCAAGATAAATTCTTAGAGATTTATAAACTTGCGCTCGTTGCGAAAAGCTGAAAAGTTGATGATACGACGTTAAGCAGCGGTACATGGCATACGGATTTAACAATTAATTCTTAAAAGTTAACTAAATTTGCGCTCGTCGCGAATACCTGAAAATTTGCTGATCCGACGTTAAGCAGCAGTAAAACAAATAAACAATCTAACCGGGGGCCTCGGTGGCCGTGTGGTCTAAGGTGCGCGCTTACGGATCACAGCGCCTCTCACCGCCTGGGTTCGAATCCCACTCGGGAAAGATCCTAGTGTTAGAAAGTTTGTCAGTTGGCTTGCCGAAGGTCGGTGGTTTTCTCCGGGCACTCCGGTTTTCTCGACCATCCCAGAACAGACCGCCTCGAAATAAGTGAAAAAATCTTGACTGGGGCGTAAAACACCATTACTCCACTTCATTCCACTCTAACCAGAGTGTCAGTGTTTTGTAAATATACTTCAATTTTGCGTTGTAATGATTTAACCAGAATAGTGTGTTCGTCAAAGGTTTAGGAAGTCGGATAATTGGAAAACCGAATAATCCATACATCGTAATGCCTACTGGCATACACGGTACATGGACCAGAAAAAGCCGGAAAAAATGCACGTGTTCTGTATGATAGGATGTTTGATCTAAAAATGTATAGGGAAGTGGAATGGAGTAATGGTGTTTTACGTCAAAAGTATATAATTGATATCAAGACTAAGATGGTTGAGAAAACCAGAATACCCAAAGAAATCTACCGACCCATTCGGCAAACGAACTGACAAATTTTCTCACACAAGAACCTGCCGGAATGGGTTTCAAATCTAGGCGGTGAGAGGCACTGTGATCTGAAAGCGCACGCTTTAGACCACGTAGCCACAGAGAAATGAGACAATCGGGAAATCGAATAGCTCATACATCCGTCTTAGTGACTTCCGGTATAGCACAATCAAGAACTATTTTGCGTGCTGTTAATTACAGAATTTTTTAATCTAAGGAATATAAGGACTTTTGTAATGGTAAGTCTTATTTAAGTCGAGGCGATCAGTTCGTCACGGTAATCACGGGTTAGATAATACGGACAATGTCGTGTTTTAACTTATCCCCCTTAACCACCCCCTCCCCGTGAATATTACATCCCTGAGTCCAGTTTCACAATCATTCACTCTTCTGAATGTACATCCAACTCAAATATTTTCATCGTTTTCTCAACAATATTTTATTAAAAATTGAGTTGAATGAAACAATGCTGTGTTTTGTTCAACAAATTCAAACCAACACTAATTAATTTAAAAATGACATTAAATAATTAATTTAACTGGGTAATGTCTTTGAAAATTGACATTTAAATATTGCCTTATTTGAATTGAGTGTTCACTCAACTGAGTGAATAATTGTGAAACTGGGTTTTGTTGTTCAATGTGTAATCATGATTACATTATATTGCAATACAGATTATATTTAATTTAACTAATAATATTCCGTCGCTTATAAAACAAACATGTTGAATAAAATATAAATTTTATATCGTACATGTATATCAAACAGTGTTTTTTTATAACATATCTGTAAATCATACTGGTTTTTAGCATTGTATTAGTATTTTGAAAATCAGCATTTGATTTAATTTTTACATTCATTTAATGTTTTATTGATGTTGAATTAGTATGTCATCAAATATAAAAAATAAAGGTATTATTATATGTTTGTACCAAATATAAAAACACAATATGTAAATTGGCATTTGAATTTGTAACATAAATGCTAACAAAATGGTACTTATTTTCGTCGGTATCATTACATTGCAAACACTTGTACTTGTAAGTGGATACACCTTGTAATCATGCAGACGGGGAAAAAATATTTCAAAATGCAGTCGACTGACCAATCAGTCAATGAAAAAAATACTGAGCACAAGTCAATATTGATTTAAATAAATACGAAGTTTACCGTTCTCATTTCTCACCTTATCAAAATGGCTGACGAACGACCAGCAGGTAAGGTAGACGTACATTTTCAATGAATTACGAGTTGTTTTACATATACAATTGTGACCACTTCATGTCACATCAAGCAATTTTTAACACCAGAAATTGGTCGTTATGCTTCAATTATTAAATTTAGAAATAACCGCGTTGCTGCATTTCAACAATGTACATGTACATTGGTGTACGTACCGATACATTATTTACATGTTAGCTATGACAACGTTAAACAGTTAAAGTTTTAAAGTGCAGGTCGGCGCGACACAACGCGGGGCAGTTTTATTCGTAAATATTTTTATTTTTTAATTTTTATTTATTTATTTATTTATTTATTTATTTGCAACGATACTATATTATTCTATTATTCTTATTAGTTTTTATCCTAATAATAATGATAATAAATAATAATAATGATAAATTGATTAACTACACAAAAATAAATTTAAATTTTTTTTAAAATAAATAATTAAATAAATAATAAGAAAAAGAATGTATTTCATATATTTATGTCTGCAAAATGTTTATAGGTTCTTAAAAAGTGTTCCAGGGTCAATATTTGCAAAACTAGAGGTAAACAAAATAATAATTTTATTTATTTATTTATTTATTTATGTTGTACAGAACTATACAAGGCGCCTGCTATATTGGCACCGTCATTTGAAGAACTACAAGGGATTTCAAATGATCTGAGACTGAAATGTACAACAGAAGAGATTGAAGCTTTCCAAGGTAACTTAGATCAGTGTTCTTATTTTTTCACGACCACTACGGTAGCTCAGTTGGTAGAGTGCTCGCTTCGTCATTGGGAGGTCGGTATTCGAGCCTAGGTCGAGTCTGACCAAGATTTGAAAATTGGTAGTTCTTGTTCTTTTGGTTCTAAATGGATAAATATTGCATAAATTTTGAACTTTCCATTATTGCTTTAAAATGCAAAAAAAATGATGTCAGAGGCGTTATGTTATGCATTATAAACTCTTTGAAGAGATCAAGGTATAGGGGCATTGGTCTCTAAGCAACCATGAAAACAGTATGGTAGCTCAGTTGGTAGAATGCTAGCTTCGTATGTGGGAGGCCGGGGCTCGAACCCGGGTCGAGTCAGACCAAGACTTGACAATTGATATAGTGACTCTTTTTTCACCAAGCACTCAGCATTTAGATATGAAAATCACGGATTCCTTCGGAGCAGACCTTAAAAACCTTAAATGCCCCTTTGTCACGGTAGGCGTGGCACGCTAAATGCCCTCAGCGCAATGTAAAGATACAAATTTCTGCCACTTCGCCTATAGCTGGTGACGTCTCGATATAAGTGATATATTCTTGACTTGGACGTTAAACTCCGTTCCATCAAATCAAATCAATCAAGTTATCCCTTTCACTATAACTTCAGTGGTTATGTTTGACGCGGTATTGTAAACAACAGTTTGTATTTTATATTCTGCATCAAAACGTTTGATTTTTAAGAGTTAGTGAAAACAGGATTTTAGGTTTGTTTGAATTTTTTGGTTTGGATGAATGTTATCATGTCAGTTATCCACCAGGTGAACTATTCATTACTGCGTCCTCTAAATGCTGAGCGTCAGGCGAGGAAGTAATTATATCTTAAATTTTCAAGTCATGTATGAACCGACTTGGGTTCAAACCAATGACCTTCTGCTTCTTAAAAGAATTGGCATACAAAGAAGAGCGTGCGTAAACATTATTTGTATTATCTAAATACTCAAATTGACAATGCATAAAACGCAAAAAGTTTTTTTTTTTTTTTTTTTTTTTTTTTTTTTTTTTTTTTTTTTTTTTTTTTTTTTTGAAATTTATAATGTATATTTTAATAGAAATCTACAAAGGTACTCAGAAAGGTTACCAAAGGATAAATGAACTGTCTTCTTTAATACCACAGTTACCTGTCAAATATCCCCGTTGTCCTGGTTACCGGGATGAAGACAATGCTTGGTGAGAAATATCTCTATTTAATTATAAACAACCTGTACCCCTTACGATATCTCTGTGAAATCTACAGCTACCGCAGTGGTTTCTAACCGCTGGAAGAGCACTTCATAAAGTGTCCTGTAATGGCGCGTTATTATATGACTTGGTTTATACCAAAAATAAAATAAAGAAATCAAATAAAATGGTTTCTCTAAGGCTGCTACTTAGCTAATGAATATAATATATTGTACACGTATTTTGATTACATATTTTTAATACACGACTTCACGTTCTATCCATGTTGGAAATATCTGTTAAAGACAGAGCTATACACGGTTACCTTGAACAGAGAGCGTTCGTTTTCCTGCGCTCGATAACCCGTCACGGAAACACTAAGTTTGCAGATGGTGTGAAATGATTATGTGGCGTCTTTATTTTAGATATAAATGTCATGTTTTCCAAACTTATACCGTAATGGCAGCCTGTATGAAAATTAAACCTTAAACGAAGTGAACGGAAAAGTTCTCTACGCGCATGTGTGTAAAATAGATATATTTATCACGAAATAACCACATGTTATAATATGCTATAATTTACTTGCCATTAAAATCATTTTGTTAATAGGTATTGGAAATGTGACATAAAAGGAGCACCTACTGGAAAATTGGCGGGAAAGACTATCGCACTGAAGGACACAATTTGTGTAGCCGGTGTACCAATGATGAATGGTAGTAAAATCTGGGAGGGATATACACCAGAGTTTGACGCAACAATTGTTACTAGGATACTGGACGCTGGTCTGTATAAACATGCTTGTAATGATCGATAATTGCAAATTAAAGAAAGGCATATATCGTATTTTATGTTTGGAAAACTCCATTATATTATGTAGATATTGAATAAATAAGTAAATAGCCATCATTACTAAATTGCTAAATACCCAGAATTTCAATTTTGTTACATTTTTTCCCCATGTACAGATGAATTGGCGGGATCAGCTTTTCCGGTTTCAGTTATAAAAATTAAACGCCCACATCTTCAGCCTAATTTTAATTATATGACACGACAAAATCTCGGTTTCAGTTAATGAAAAGATATGTGCAAGCTCCTGAACAACCTTCCGTGAGAAGTTGAAACTAAAACGAGTTTATTATTATTATTATTATTATTATTATTATTATTATTATTATTATTATTATTATTATTAATAATAATATTATTATTATTATTATTATTATTATTATTATTATTGTTATTATTACTTTTTTCTAGAAACTGGCATACAATATTTTATTTTTTATTTTTTTTTAAATTTATTTATTTTTTATTATTATTTTTTTTAAATTTTTTTTTTTAAAGAATTTTGATGGTAATGTCCCTCATATCATGTGGAAATAATAATTTTATACAATACACATGTTAAGACATTCGTCAAAGAATTTGAAAAATGCTCCTTTTTTTATATTTATATATTTTTTTTAATTTTTTTTTTTTTTTTTTAGAATTTTTGATGGTAATGTCCCTCATATCATGTGGAAATAATAATTTTATACAATACACATGTTAAGACATTCGTCAAAGAATTTAAAAAATGCTCCTTTTTGAACATGAGTCCAAACGTGTAAAATGGTTTTAATTTACATTACAATAGGCGGCAACATCAAAGGAAAAGCAGTATGTGAAGACATGTGTTTTAGTGGTTCTAGTTGTACAACGTCATATGGTCCTCTGAAAAATCCTTACGATGAAACGAGAACCACTGGCGGATCAAGTTGTGGAAGCGGACTGCTGGTATTTGTGACCCTAGGAGTGAACAAGTGCATTGTGTTTGACATTGCATAATTTCAATCATTTAAAACAAAATAAAATCATGTTAAAGCACTTATGCCACGTGTCTCTAACATCGTTTTGTTATCTAGATAGTAAGGTCTCGATGGCCAAGTGGTCTATAGCTAAAGCCCGCGCTTACTAATTACAGTGTCTTTGATTGCCTAAGTTTGAATTCCACTCGGGAAGATACTAGAGTGAGATATTTTGTCAGTTCGCTTGCAGATGGACGGTTGTTTTCTCCGGGCACTCAGGCTTTCTCCACAATCTCACAACTAACCACCTCGATATAAGTATAAGAATCTTGACTGGGACGTCAAACACCATTACTTCACTCCACTCCATTCCATTCCATACCTAGAAAATTGGTAAGGAAAAAAAAACGATCTAATTGAATGTTCTTTATTTATATATGTATTACTAGAAGCCCAGAATTAAGAATTTTGTTGTTGTAGAAAATTACATTTTAAATATGCGTATGCAAGGACTTCTGGCTGTATATTTATAGAAATTAAAAGATACATAATTGCAATACAACAGGACTGTACTTTAGCTTTAAGAAAAGCTCGTAATTGGCATGTTATTAATTTAAGTAACCTTTTCCTTTTGCACGTTATTATTGTTTCTCTATGTATTGTACAGGTTGCACGTGGTGAAGTTGACATGGCAATAGGTGGTGACCAAGGTGGATCAATCCGTATTCCTGCAGCTTGGTGCGGTTTAGTTGGCCTCAAACCCACTTGGGGTCTGGTTCCTTACACTGGTGCAATTCCCATGGAAACCACTTTAGATCACCTCGGACCTATTACTAAGACGGTAAAGGACTGTGCCATTTTGCTGGAGGTAAAGTGCTTTTTGATTTATTAAATATGTTTACTCTAGACGAACCTTTAAATTTTCGTTTGTCGAAGGTCGGTGGTTTTTTCTTCGGCACTCCAGTTTCCTCTGTTATCCCTGGTCTTACTTCCTCGAATCCTTGCATTAAAAATTCAAGCAATTTTTGAATGGCATTTTAAAGTAAAACCTTACAACCATTTATCAGTTAAACTTTGGTAATATACGATAAATCGAAAAGAATTCAAAACTTGGCAACCGCATGTCAGCACAACCTTTTTACATTACCTGGCCGTGCTTATACTTTCCTTTCAGTAATATTTTTTTTTAAATCACTTCTTTGTAATTGAATTCTATTAAGAATTAATGTTTAAGCACCGACTTCAAAATTTCATGCATATGATTTTTTTCATTTTATCGAACAGAAAACGCAAATGTTACTCAAAAAGACAACGAAGCTTTTATTATTTTATTTTATTTTATTTTATTTTATTTTATTTTATTTATTTTATTTTATTTTATTTTATTTATTTTATTTTATTTTATTTTATTTTATTTTATTTTATTTTATTCATTATTTTATTTTTTTATTTAAATGCTTCAAAGCATGATATAATATACATGTAAACAAACCACGTACAGATTTATAGGTAAACTTAAGACTTTTACACTAGGTATTAGCTGGTTATGACAACGGAAATGACCCAAGACAGATACCGAACATACAAGTACCCGAGTACACAAAACTGGTGAGTTTTATGTAAAATCTCTGTAAATATACATTCTTTATTCATTCAACTTGTTATGGCGCTGTATCGGTTTATTCCTACAATTTCTATACATGTACTTCCTTTTAAACAAGTTTCAACTAAGGTATTTTGGGGACCAGATGACATAGTGGTCTAAAATAATGGCTTTCGAATCACAGCGCCTCTGAACGCCTATATACGAATCCCATCAATCCTAGTGTGGAACAACCTGTCATTTTTGTTAGCAAAAGCCAATAGCTTTTCTTAGCATTTTAGTTTTTTTCCTCCATTCAAGAACTGACAAACTGACTGCTTCGGTGAAAGTAAAAGAACTTTGACATTGCCCCACTTAACTTCACCCACGATGCTTTGCTACAATTCCAGTTTCAGTACATTGTGTTCCATTTTGTTATGTTTTACAAATGTATTTGGTAACGTAATATTGTTTTTTGTATTATTGATATTGTTGTTCAAGATCTCTTACCAACATATTTTATCTATAACACATTTACATAAGGTCTAGTTTTCATTGTTTATTAATTCCACCACGATATTGTCATTTAAACGAAACAAATCTAAAATACACGTGTGACAGTATGAACTTTGTAATTCATACAAATGATCAGCTGATTGCACTTTTGACCAGAATAATATATATTAAGGAATTACGGAAAACGTTCTTTAACATTTTGCAGTATTTGTAATATGTAATGACTGCTTCCACGACCAACTTATAATATGTTATACTTATATTATTTTCATGGTTGCTTACATTTGATTTGATTAAATGTGGTTTTATGTTTCATTTAAGAATATTTTACTTATATCAAGACATCACCAACAATAGGTGAAGTGGCAGAAGTTTTGAACAATGCAGTGTACTAAGGATAAGCTAACACGATTTAGATACGTAATATCTGAAGTTTTTCTGACCCCGGAAAAGGATGACGGAAATTGATTTCATATTTTTACGAATCTCTTAAAATTCTTTAAAAGATCTTGCTGCATGTACTTACCAATATTCAATTCCAAACCACATAACTTATAATATGACAATCTTTGGCTTATTCTTAGATTGATTCACCTATTACTGGAAAGAAGATAGCAGTTTTAAAAGAAGGTTTCAACTACTGTGATCCTGGTGTAGAAGAATGTATTCGAAAGGCCTTGTCAGTATTTTCAGAGATTGGAGCAACTGTTGAGGAAGTGTCCATCCCGCTTCATCAAGATGGTCAGTAGATAAATTATATGTATATAATATATATATATGTGTGTGTGTGTGTGTGTGTGTGTGTGTGTGTGTGTGTGTGTGTGTGTGTTGCTTGACGAAAAATTTTGAATTGTTATAATGATATACATTGATGGTAAAAGTTTTCAAAATTGGTCAATTTTTAAAGAGTTTTTTTTTTATTTATATATATTTTTTTATTTATTTTTATTCAATTTTTTTTATTTATTTAATTGTGATTTGGACATGGACAGGTATGTTTGTGTTTTATTTTAAATAGGAAACTTAAAACCTTTCTCGGTTTGTACAACTATGAATTGACGCCTGATTATCCTTATTAAGAAAAAAGTTTATAAACATCATCGATCAATCCAGTAAGCTATATAGTTTACATTATTATACACTATGAGTCTAAACAATCAAACTGGAGATGGTTAGCTGTTCTGTTTACATTATGGGCTGTAATTCTGTTACACCAATCTCGAAATGAATAGTAAGCTTTTTTATTAAGATTGTTTTGTTGTGGTTCTGATTTATCGAAAATTTTTCAGAATCATCTCGTATTAAAACATACATCAGTGCCATAAATAGCAGAGTTAATTTTTTTTAGAATTATGCGTATTGCGCATGGATATCATGTTTGTTATTTATAACATGTTTCTTGTGATTTTTTAGCTACTTGTTTATGGTCAGCGTTAGCATTTGAAGGTTCGCATGCTTTAGTTACTCATGGCAATGGTAAGTTTAATTTTCAAATACATTACAACCCAATTTCCTATTTACCATTTATTGGGAAAATCAAATTCCAATCGTTGTTTTGACAAGGCTCGTTTATACACATATGGAGTTGAACAGTTGCTCTCTCTCTCTCTCTCTCTCTCTCTCTCTCTCTCTCTCTCTCTCTCTCTCTCTCTCTCTCTCTCTCTCTCCAAACATTTCCAAATAGTTTCTCGTGAACAGATTAACAAATAAAGAATGGAATAAAATCATTTCTTTAAACATCCAATTAAAGTAACATTTTATCAGAATACTTAAAATTTAATATTTGCTGTGTTCATGTTACTAGCAGTGCAGAAATTGTCAAATAAGCGTTTTTGAATCCTGCTGCATGAATCATTATACAATGTAAACGTGTTTGATAAATAATAATATTGTATTGTGGATAGCTTTTAAAACCTACAGACCTTGAATCTGTTCCTAGAAAATAATTTTAAAAGCTGGCGATTGACAATTACCATCTTTGTCAGTAAGTAAAAAAAAAAAAAAAAACAGAACGAACAATATGAGGAAAAACACAGAATGAGAGAACACATCTTAAAACAATGCGAATAAAATACCACCCCACCCCACCCCACCCCCGACTTTGATTAGGTAATAAAAATAGTTGCAACTATTCGACATATCTTCAAATTGCCTTATTCTTTCAAACTGCTCACAAAAAGCTGTGTCCGTTTTATTTTTTTTTTAATGCAGGATGTGGATACAACTGGAAAGGTTATTATGCCTCATCAATGCAGGAAGCCTTTACTCGTGGTTACGGCCTCCGGCCATATGATTTACCTTGCACCGTAAAAATGACCACCATGTTTGGTGAATATATTAGAAAAAATTACCAGAATAAGTTTTATGCCAAAGCTCAAAATCTTGTTCCTGTTATTAAAAATGCCTATGATTCTGTGTTGAACAAGTACGATGTCCTAGTGATGCCAACGATGAAAAGACCTCCAAATAAATTGCCGACTGTTGCTGATAAACCGTTAGGTATTTACAATTTATTATCCTCATTTCTAAAAAAAAAAAAACCTTTAAAATTTCATTGGCTAGTTGTCATGGTGGTTTTTTCCGTGATGTTTTTGTAACATTTTCAATTTTATAAAACAATGCATTTAGAATAAATTTTCTATTCCTATATTGAAATAAAAGATTATCAGTTTGCTAAACGTATTTAAACTCGTTCACTCTGTTTTACAGTATGCACTTTTTATGTAAAATACGGTAAATTGACAAGGGAAATAATTTATGAGTTTCCGGTAAACATGTGTAGTCGTATGATGTGTCATCATGAAACGCTTTGCCTCGGGTATACAAATGAGGAGGTCCTCCTTAGGAGGAGAAAACTGTTACCAATTTGAATTAATAGATAGGAATGGGGATAAATTCGTTACTGCGGTTTTAGTGCGATATGGTCTTAGACAGGTTGGAAATACCCATACACCCTCACAGTCAGTCGATCGTTAAGGTTATAATCCCACATATTAGCAGGTACACATGTATTTGTCAGCAACATGTAGTTGGATTGGAATAATCCAAAATTGAATGGCGTAATCAAGTACATATATTTTCCACGTATGCCGTCTAGAGTTCGAACCCACAACCACTGATTCGTAAGTTTACGGTCTTAACCACTGCGGGGGATGCATTTAAAAACGTGGATCGTATGTAGGTTTCACGTAACACTAACGGCTTTGTTTACTCTATTACTAGATTACAATGCAAATTACTGAAAAATGCATGTACATGTATATCTGTTTTCAGATTTATTGAGTAAAGCATTACATGTCGGTGGTAACACAGCTCATTTCAACGTCACAGGACACCCGGCCTTGACAGTAAACGCTGGATTCTCAGAAGGATGTCCTGTTGGATTGATGATAGTCGGTAAAATGTTTGACGATGCCACTGTGTTACAAATAGGGAAAGCGTTTGAAGAACGTCGACAAAGCAGTGTCCTTGGTCAAAAGCAGGTGTAACAAACTTTTATGCAATAAAGACGTGTATATTGAATATCTTAAGCAGATAACTTCAATTTATTAAGTTTTTTTTTTTTTTTTTTTTCATAATTTGTCGTTATTCAGTATTCAATCAAGATGACTTAGTGGACAAGCTTTTAAGACTTAACGATAATTTACTCTTTTTAATGTTTTCTTTTGTTCATTTGTAATATGAAAATGTTCAGAAATGTTTAACGATTTACGTTATTTTATAGAGTTATTGGTTGGATGATTGTATGTTGTTTTACGTCGCATCAGCACAGCATCAGAGGCATTTTCTCTATTAATCTCAACAATTGAGCTTACAAAATTTCATGTACTGTGTGAGCTTTGTATTAGTTTTACTGATCTTTGTACTAGTAAACACTTACTCGATATTTAGAGTGTAAATACACTTGTCCACAATGTCCATACCACTTAGTCAATCAAAGAGGTACCGAGCAAATTTAAGAAACGTACTAAAAGGCCAAACACTCCTTTAAGATCAATCATGACCAACTTTAGCATTCTAGCCAAAAAAGGTATTTTATTGCTTAATATGAGACTGGCTTATGTGCATTGAAGATAACATTGCAATTTACAAGTTGATCATCTCTAATACACCAACAATAGTAAGATTGTTTTAGCCTTTTTTTTTTTTTTTTTTTTTTTTTTTTTTGTCGAGTGGTCTTAAACGCAGTACCTGGGTTCGAATACCACTCAAGTAGGTATTACTGTGAGAAAGTTTTTCAGTTCACTTACCGAAGATCTGTGGTTTTGTTTTGGCATTCCGATTTCCTCCATCATTTCATAACTGAACGCCTAAATATAAGTGAGAGGTTCTTGACTGGGGCGTAAAATTCCATTACTAAACTAAGCTCTTTTGTTTATTATCAGAATTATATATAAGATACATAATGTCTTTAAAAGCAGTATCCATTTCAAATTAAACTATGTCAGAATTTATGTACATGTTTGTCTTAATGTATAGTCTTATTGGTTGTTATATTGTTAATTTGTTTACTATGGCAATGTGCATGTATACTGTAATCTTTTTGAACTACAGTTTCACATATTGTATTCACACCTAGGGCACCTTTGACGTGCTAATATGTCCTATATTCAGTACGACCCAGACAAACAAACCAGTCTATTATTCACACTATCTTTACATCAGGTCAACCTGTTGATATTAAATGTATAAAAAGTCAAGCAGAATCAGTATCTCGAATTTTGTGTCTTGTGTAAAACCTAATAGGGGTTGGAACACGCGTCCCCCTACACCTACTCGTCTTACTATTCCAGGCGGAATGTATGCACTGTAATGGACCTTCACAATAATAATATGAACAATTCATGAAATAACACACATGTGTGATGCATTTGTAATTAAAAAGATGATGATAACTATCACTACTAACAATGTTTATTTATGAGATAGACAATTGCCGTTTAACTGCTTTTATGGCGTGACAAAAAGGAACAGTCGAGGAATCTCGGTTTATAAAGATTAATGTCCTCGTTTTTCACCTTTCCTAAGCCTTATCTATAAAGAAAGGAAGATGGCTGATAAAGAAGCAGGTACGTATACTTCACATATACAAGTATCTCGAAGTTTTCGTAAATCCTATACTTAAGTAAATTATACGTGTATCTTTAGTGTAAGTTAAGATAGATGTACAGGGTATCTCGAAACATATTTAAACCTCTCTTAAGTGCGAGTTACGAAGACCTTGCGTCCGGAACGTCATGCTGTTTGTTTCGTTGACAAAGTCTTAAAATCTGTAATATTTTATAAATAACAGTTAGATTGATTGGTCAATTATGTTAAAGCGGGACTTTCAAAGTGAAAATTCAAAAATAAAAAGTAAATCGCTTCTTGATCAATAATTCTTAAAGCGTTATATGTTGTAAAATTAAAAACCCAGTGTCTTTTATGGATTTATACAACAGCATAAAGATACTGGTGCTGTAATTACCGATAATAAGCGCATGTGAGGAATTTTACCGTAAAAAACACCTAGAAACATTATTTGTTCGACAAGTAATGGAATTGAATTGTAAAAATTAAAAAAAAAATAGAAAATGACTTAATTATCAATTTATTAAACAGTTTATGCTAAAATTGCTATAGTTAATAGAAAAATTGATGAATAGAAGGATTAGTTTTGCAGACCTTCTATCAATTAAAAAAACCATGGTGTCAATTTCTTTTATTACAGTCACATCTGCATTAGTTTCTGAACGAGTACATGTGAAATGGTCAGCGGGTATTTTTTGTAACTCCCGCTTACTATACCAATTAACTAAACTCGACACTAATAATAATAATAATAATAATAATAAATATTTTTTAAAACAAATTGTAAAAAAAATGAAATGGAGATTAATTATCAAAAATAAAAATGCTGTTTCGAGAGGGAAGCGAACTGGTAAAGAGATATAGAAAAAGTGGTTGGATTGGTCAAAAACAAAACTGCTAATTTGCAATGAAAAATGAAAACTGGTGGAGGGAAGGCAACATTCTACCCAAGTAAATGAGCTAACACATGGGTATAAACATAATAAACGTGATTTTGAAAAAAAATTAAATGTGAATTTATTGCAATACAATTAATGGTTTTTTTTTTTTTTTTGCGCGTGTGTGTGTGTGTGTGTGTGTGTGAGAGAGAGAGAGAGAGAGAGAGAGTTGATACAGTTAAAGCCTTTAATTCAATTATTTACACCATTATAAGTTTGGACGATGTTTTCTGTCTTCTACCACGTGAATACGGGTCGTAAGTAAGAGTTTAGGGAGGTCTATTCTTTTCTTAAAGTTAAGAGAACGTTCCGGTTACGGTCCTACTTACGAATGCTTCGAGAAACAGGTGATTTTTTTTAAGATCATCGTAAGTACACGTTACGTATTCGTAAGTCTTAAGAGAGCTTCGAGATACTGGCCCCTGGAGTGGTTTATCCAAATGTGAACTATTTGCACTTCATGATTTCGTTTCATTTCAATGAATTCACTACACGTGTTACATCGCTAGTGACGATAACAGTATCTATCTGTAGAAGTGTAAAATGAAATTAAAGAGTGAATTTAACCTGCTAGGCAGTACTTGGTAACCACATAAATCCTAATTCCCTTGCATCATTCATTTCATAGAGGGTAGTTGAAAACACACGTGTGTAAGAATATTAAATGATTGTAAGTGTACTTAAGCAAAGGCTGTCGTTTAAGGCGATCCAATACAGAGTATACTGACCTTATACTATACCATCAACTACAAATGCTACAAAACAAGCAAACAGAGATGCATCAGGATCGCGCTTCAAGAGAATATAGAACCCCCCCCCCTCTCTCTCTCTCTCTCTCTCTCTCTCTCTCTCTCTCTCTCTCTCTCTCTCTCTCTCTCTCTCTCTCTGAGCTAAGATTAAATATAACATATCTTAAACAGAATTATACAAGGCACCTGCAGTTTTTTTGCCATCCACTGAGGAAATACAGAAAATATCCGACAATCTGAGATTGAAATGTACCACTGAAGAAGTTGAAGCGTTTCAAGGTATTTATTTAATCAAGTTTTTCTTTTGTTTACCCCACCTCCATACCCGAAAACACCACCGCCTTGTTTCGAATACTTCTCGGACAGATCCTAGTTTGAGAAAGTTTGTTAGTTCGTTTGCCGAAGGTCATTGGTTTTCTGCGGTTCCTCCGTTTTTCTCCACCATCCTAGAATTTATTGTTTCGAAATAAGTAAAATAAACTTGGGCGTTATACACTATTACTCTACCCCTCTACATACTTTGATTATCAGTAAGAAAAAGAGAAAAATAAAACTGTGTAACGAAATGTTCTGTATAGTATCTTATAAAGAGCTTATGTCCCATAATGCCCTAAGAATTTGTTGTAGAACAGTCCTTCATAACATTTTGCATGCTTGTGGCTGGCTGTATAGAAAACTGGAACAACACTAGTGTTCACCATATAATTTATAATTCCATATGTCTTATGTCAAAAGTTACAGGTGTACAATTGTCCGAATATTTACACTTATGGGGGTCTAGATGTCCGAATGGATTATAGTGCGCGCTTACGAATTGCATTGACTCTCATCGCATAGGTTCGAATGATCCAAGTGCTCATAAGAAAGTTTGTCAGTTCACCGAAGGTCAGTATTTTTCTCTGGGCATACACACTGATTGATAGTTATTCGAAGTGTTTGTCTTATTATCTAATCTTTAAATTTATCCCGTTTTTATATTTTTTCTCGAAGAAATCTACAAAGGTACCCAGAAAGCTTACCAAAGGATAAATGAACTGTCCTCTTTAATACCACAGTTACCTGTCAAATATCCTCGTTGTCCTGGTTACAGAGATGAAGACAATGCTTGGTATGAACATTTGTATTTTATGTCTTTCAGATTCAGGGATTAAGTTAGTTATATTTACATATACTTCTTGTTTCCCCCATTATCCTTTATCGTATTATCAGACCAAAATTCTCAAGCAATGCGCGCACGGCTAATATGTTACGTAAATAATACATTATGACATGGCAAACGCCAACCAAATACGTTAGCTCAGTTGGTAGAGTAGTTCGAACCCCGACCGGGTGTGACCAAGACTAAAAAATTGGTAGTTACTGTTCTTTCACCAATTAAGCACACGTCATTTAGAAATGAAAGTCACAGTGTCCTAGGGAGGTGACCCTAAAAACCGATGCCTCATGTTACGACAGGCGTGGCACGTTAAAGAATTCTCCCCGCATATTGCCCTCAGCACACTGCAAAGATAAAAATTTCTACCATTTCCCCGATTGTTGATGACGTCTCGATATAAGTTAATATACTTCACTGAGACGTAAAACCCAATTAAATCAAATCAAATCAAATCCAATTATAGCAACGTCAAATCTTGTACGCGCGTTACTCGGTTTGTTTCAATGGCTCTGACAGTCATAAAACCGTCATTACCATTTCTCGCATATGTGATAGATTTATCTCACTGAATGGGTGGTACGATATTTTTTCCATATCGCAACCCGCGTGGGCACGTGTAGCCTATCTCAGTTGAACGGGGACTACATTTTTTTTCAATTGGCAAGGGTCATAATTTTGTGGGAAAAATTATATGAAAACGACAAAAAAAGAAGAAGACTTTTTATGATAAATAATATCATTTTTACTAAACGATGTATATATATATATATATAAAGAGAAAATCGTTGTTTTGTTTTGCCGCGTAGGTTCACATTCTGCTGTGAGTGAAACGTTATTTGTTATTGTTGCGTGTCTTGTATTTTTTCCGCTAGCAAAATCCTGGAACGTAAAAGAAGGGATTCCGGTATTTTTTCGTAAATTATATGCGAGAAATATAATCAATTACTGACCACGAGATCGGAATTTTCCCCATCTAGACCTCAAACTCGTAATAGATTCTCTTTATTTCAATTGTTCAGTGCTTATTTTATTTGCATGATAAATAACTTAAAACATATTATTGCCCTTGTGGTTTTTCAAATTGATGATGCCAAAGAATTTAATTCAATAATATTTTTCTTCTGTAGAATGCTGGTAAAATGAAAAGAATAAAAACTTATCGTATATCAATTGACAGACATTTAAACATTTTAACAAAATCAAACTTAAAAAGGTGGTGTAGTATTTGAGAATGCAATTTTAAGTGTATTAATTGATAGTAATTTCTTGTATATTTCCTTGAGTGATATGTTCGTCTGCGACACATACAGACTCGGTGAGATAACAACTTAACAAAACGTCGCCCTGCGAGCATGCGCAGTCCACTCATTCATGAACTTGTTGTTAGATTAATCTTTTGGGTGCTTGTCATAGCCTAACTTAAATCTAACTCAAGCAGATCCTAGTTTGCTCGCCAAAGATTTGTGTTTTCTTAAGGTACTCCAGTTTTCTCCATCACTCCAAAACTGAAAGCCTCGATATGAATGAAAAAATATTGACTTGGGTGTAAAACATCATAACTAAACTCTAAGAGATAATAAGCCTTGTCGTGATCGCAAAAAGCTGAAAAATAAACTGTAGATGCTACATCAAAAAACATTTCAATTAACCAACCAACCTTTTGGTAATATATGCTACTTTTCAGGTATATGAAATGCGATATAAAAGGCGCCCCTACAGGAAAATTGGCAGGAAAGACCGTTGCATTGAAGGACAACATCGCTGTAGCAGGTGTACCAATGATGAATGGAAGTAAAATATGGGAGGGGTACACGCCAGAGTTTGACGCAACAATTGTTACTAGGATACTGGACGCTGGTTAGTAAACGTTTTAAGTTAAGCTTGATTATCTGGAACTTCTCTAACAAAGTGAGGCCGCTTGCTTACAAAGTGCATACATTTTGTATTTCAAAACATTCCAATAAATTTATACTTAACAAAGGTCTTGATATGAACTTTTTACTCATTTTCATTTAAATTGTTGAAAAAAAACTGTCATATTATAATTCTTAATTGACATTTTTTCAGTTTGTGAAAAGAATTAGACATTTCAATTTTTCTGATGAGCTGTATCCACTATGACATTTTAACATGAGTGTAAAATAATATGTTTGGTTTTGTTTTCATAATTTTTGGAAAAAGGTAAAGTATTGACACCCTATTCTTAATTGTATAACTGGTACAAAAATAACATTTACTTTTATTGACAATTAATTATCTGCATTAATTTGTCCACAAATAAGGGTATAGCTGTTTATCTTTCAACAAAAATGTTTATTTGATGGTATCGGGCGTTCATCAAGTGCTTTTCATCAAGTGCTGTCTTAGTTTCAATATCAATTTCACATTACCTAATCTTGTGTAATTCCATGTTACACCGTACATAACTCTTGTATTCTTTTACTCTTTATCCGTCTCTTAAAGTTTTACATTTCATTGCTGCTTTGTTTCTGACACACGTTTTAACGTCGCCTTGAGTGACACTAATACACGGTAGGCCATAATACGTAATCGCAAGTTTCTTGCGTACCCGTACTTGATCTTAGATAAATCCATAAAAATTAATATCCTTGCACGAATAGCTGCGAAATACTGATGGTACGTTGAATGTTTATAATCTCTTAAATTCAAAGTCTATTTATTCAAAATGTCGTTTATTTTAGGCGGCAACATTAAAGGTAAAGCGGTTTGTGAAGACATGTGCTTAAGCGGCGCCAGTTGTACAACTTCATACGGTCCTCTTAGAAATCCTTATGATGAGACACGTGCCACTGGAGGATCTAGTTGTGGAAGTGCCCTACTGGTAAAGTGGTTTATTGAAAGGACAAATATAATCTTGTTCATTAACACCATGCATGCATGCATTTTATATTATTATTATTATTATTATTATTATTATTATTATTATTATTATTATTATTATTATTACACTCTGTCATAAGTAATGTAATGCCTTGGGTTTGTTTTTAAAAGAAATATAAAAATACACGGGAAGTTTGCATCGAAATTTGTATATAGGTACATATATTATTGTAAAATGCGAGTATTAATCTGAAGTTTAAGTCGAAATATTGTAAACGATAGTGTTGAGATTAAGTTTCGTTTCTTACATAAAACGAAGGAAATTTGGTATAAAACATCACTCAGGCCCAAAGCTTAGAAGTTCAGACAAAATAGCCAAAATGCAAAACCCTTAGGTCATATCTATTATTAGGAATGGTTAGAAAGGATTACATTGTGAAAGCTTCTAATAAGTTAAGGAGGCTAGACCATATCATAATTTAAAATCCAAAAGGTCTTGTCAAAATTTTCTTACTTTTGAAAAAAAAAACTACATAATTCATGTAGCTGTATTATAAAACCTGGTGCACGTGTACTTTTGTACATACATGTACTTAAATATCGTTAAAAGTTACGTTTTTCAGGTTGCACGCGGAGACGTTGATATGGCAATCGGAGGTGACCAAGGAGGATCCATACGAATACCATCATCATGGTGTGGATTAGTAGGACTTAAACCAACATGGGGTCTGGTACCTTACACTGGTGCTATATCGATGGAAATGACAATTGACCATGTGGGACCAATGACAAAAACTGTTGAAGACTGTGCTATTATGCTCGAGGTATATCTTAAAACTATCATTGCTTTCACGGTGTTCAAAGTGATTGTGTCCAGTTTACATATTTGGACAGAATTAAGCTCACTCGAATGAAAAAGGGGATTAGTCTAAGTTTTTAAACAAAAACCAAGAATAATAAAAATTAGCCTATAGTTGCTAAAACCATAACAGTTTAATAACCTAAGGATACTCAAAGTTAAGCCAAACGGTTTATATCATTAGAACCTATTTAGTATAATTGTTTGTGGGATAACAGCTACGAATCTTTTTCAAAATGTGAATCTGGAACAAACTTTATCTTTTGTTTTAAAACATTCAAGAATTTTACTTTTCAAGTCTTAAAAAGTTACTTATTGTTTGGAGTTCTCGCTTGGGCATTTTAGATCGAGGTTGGCACCATTTACAACATCAATAAGCCTTGTGTCCATGATCCAGTTAGAAAACAACATACGTAACTGGTATTCAAAACATTCTTATTTGTATAAAATGTTAATGCTTTGCTAATCTGTTTAATGTTGTATGGAATTGTCTTTTTATTTGGTTATTTTTTCATAACTAATATTTCTCTTACAATAATACATATGTGAAAAAGTTGAAAAATTTACCAGATACAAATATATTCAGAATTCAATAATTTGTCTCTAGTTTTTACAAAAACAGTTTGGCATTTGCGAAACTTTAAATAATTCTTTTGATAAAAATTCAAAGTTCTGCACGTGATACATGCTAAACAAAACATTTTTGTGCTCATTACAAATTGTTAAACTTAAGAAGGGATTCTTAATTCAAGGTATTAGCTGGATACGACGACGGTAATGATCCAAGACAGATACCGAATATACAAGTACCCGAGTACTCAAAACTGGTAAGTGTTTAGAAGTTTAGAAGCTAAAAAGGGTCTAAAATTAACAATCAGCAATAAAAACGGATTTCAGTTATTTCTCTAATTATAGAAATTTTGGCTTGGTCAATTTATTCAAAATGTCTTGGTTATTAGTGCCATTAAAATAAATAAATAAATAAATAAATAAATAAGTAAAATTGGCGATGAATCTAATCGTATCAGGAATAATTACACTTTTAAGTCAAGCTGTGAAACTAAAGCATGTAAATTTGTAATGACATAGAAAAAATGGTCAGGTATGTGCTACTTCAACATTAGTTGAGCTGATAATATGTTGCCCCACTTGCACAATCTTCTCAAACGGAGTAAAATCTCATAATGTCTTACCCTTGAACTTCACCCTTTCGTGATATGAATACATGAATCACCAACCAACATTTCCATAAATTTTATCTGTTTGTTTTTTATACATTTTAATATTGATATTGCAGCTAGATTCCTCTTTAGCTGGTAAAAAGATAGCAGTATTAAAGGAAGGGTTTTATGATTGTGACCCCTGTATAGCTGAATGTGTAAGAAACGCGGTATCCAAGCTAAAGCAGGCTGGAGCTACCGTAGATGAGGTTTCCATTCCACTGCACCATGATGGTCAGTTTTACATATAGCTGTTGCGTTACATTTTGAATATCTATATTAATATTAATATCTTAAATAATAAAGTATGACGTTTATTTGTTGCTCAACAACCGTCACTATATTAAGTCTCAAATTTTATATGAACTGGTTAACTGGTCAAATAAGAAATTTTAGTAAAATTCACAAAAAAAAAAAAAAAAAAAAAAAAAAAAAAAAAAAAAAAAAAAAAAAAAAAAAAATTAAAGAAAAGAAAAGAAAAGAAAGAAATAAGCCCTCTCTTGGATCAATATGTGTTCCCAAATCATGTAATTGTTGCGAAATTACAATTATTAACGTTTATTACTATTCAACCAACTCTAAGTAAAAAAAAATTAAAAGGTCTGACTTGCGTTCCTGTATACCAACATAATATAATTATAGTCACCTTATATTGATTCCATTTAACTAGAGGTGCTTCAGTAATCAAACAAATATATTTCACGTATGCTTGATGTGTGTCATTTTCATATGAAATAATATATAAAGTTACTTTATCAAGTGTATTGTTTGATTCATTTGTAACTTAATCTTTCGTTATGTTTCACTAAAGCCGGTTTTGGCGTGTCTGCAATGCCACGATTACCATGCAACGGATGACCTATTCTCAGGTTAAGTCAGAAAAATACCAGTGACTCTCATGTCTATATCCGAATTGCTCGGTTAAAGGACACTCACGGTCAAGGGTGAGGTGCAAATGATAAAGGGCTGCATTTTATATATGTATCACACTTAGCAACATAAATGCATATATCATTTACTAGTAGATTAGGTGTCGCTGTATCCAAAATTATCCTGGATATATTTGACGTCCCATAGTTTCATGTTTCTTTCATTCTTAATTTATTTTACAAGTGGTGAGTGTAACTAGCTAGACAGAAGGTACTTATCCTTCTTGAGCTCCCGGTCTCACTTTCCTGGTGGAAGTTCACGTGTTAAATATAATTTACCAGCTTTCAAAGTTTTAATTTTTTTCTTTTAGGATTGTAAATAAACATGGTCCGGTATGTTTGTGTTTGAATTCTGTAATGTCTCCAATTCATTTACAGGGCATAAAATCTGGACGTGCATTGCAATGGAAGGAAGTTACGCATGCGTGATACAAGCAAATGGTATGTATATTTATGTCTTTAATACTTTAATCCGCATGACAAATGGTTTGCTGGTAAAACCACTTTAAAGACAAAAACAATAAAAGACTTTCTTAATGATCAATGTTAGGCCATAGAGACTGATAAGCTTTTTCTTGAATTTACTTATTAAATTGGTGTAGTTTTGAATACAAGCATCAGCAAACATCAGAAGTAATTTTTATGCCTCAGTTTAGATGTTCAGAAAACCCGTCAAAAGTTTAAGAATAATAAAGTCGCAATATATCATCATCAACTTTCGAACAAAGATTAAGTTCCATTAACATCTTATTCCATTGTCAGGTTATTATTGAAAAGGTCGCTATTTGAGGCAATACATGCGACATTTTCCAATCCAAATAACACTTGGTCCTTTTTTAGTCTGGATGTATGGGGTGTCTAAAGCGCAATTACGAAACGTAGTGCTTCTCAACGCCTAGAGTCCTTACATAGGACATTTCTTAGTTTAGAAAGGATTGTCAATTTGCTTGCCAATTGTCGGTTTCCTCCACCATCCCTGCATTGACCACCTTGATACAAGTGAAAGAAATTTACTGTGTCGTATTATACCAGTATTCTACTTCAGTACTCACAATGCATCTTGGTAAAATTCCGAATTAAAAAAGCTGTAGTTCATATACATTTGTATTATTCTAGGTTCGGGTTATCATTGGAAAGGTCGCTACTTGGAGACAATGCAAGAAGCATTTGCCCGTGGGTATAACAATCGACCCTTTGACACATCGTACCCTGTCAAGATGAGCACCATATTTGGAGAATACATCAAACGGAATTATCAAAACAAGTTTTATTCTAAAGCGCAAAATTTGTCCCGAGTTTTGAAAGATCAATATGACAAAGTGCTCAGAAATTATGATGTTATGATCATGCCAACACTAAAGCAGCAAGCTCCTAAGTTACCGACAATGAATAGTACTGTAAAGGGTAAGAAACTGTACGCTAGTTTGCAACTTTATACATATGAACATAACCTTAGATCGACATGTTAAACCAACTAAAATATATACCACAAGAAAACGCATGCCAATACCGAAAAAAAAACATAGAATAGCGTGATTTCTATCACTTTTTTCTCTTTATCGTTCAACAGTCTGGCTTTATTAGTCTAAATTCAGATATTGGTCGAGAGTAAGTAGTAATATTTTATTTCTTTTTTTTTTCTTTTCTCTCTTCTCTCTTCTTTTCTTTCTTTCCTTTTCTACTGTACTTAGTAACTTCCCAGTTGCAAGGGGAAAATGGATTTGTTATCCTTTTTTTGTTTGTTATGTAATGATAATTGCACCGAGGATACATATGAATATAATAATAATAATAAAATTAATAATAATAATAATGATAAATCATTAAAAAAAAATTTAAAAAATCGATATGATGAAAAATTGGAAGATGTTATGCAACCGATCATGATATTACACCTATGGATATTTTATACTGTTTCAGAGAGATTCGAGGTAACAGTTGGATTAAATGGAAACACGTCAAGTTTTAATATAACGGGGCACCCAGCTATTACCATCAAAGCCGGCAACCTGAATGGACTTCCTGTAGGAATGATGATAGTTGGTCGTATGTTTGATGAAGTATCAGTTTTACAAGTGGCGAGGTCGTTTGAACAATTGTAATGGAACATTTAAAATGTTAAGTTTAATTATTCAACTGCCATCAAATAAAAATGTTTGTTATAAGCAGTGTCTTTTTAAATTTTTAGATAATCTAGATCATAGACATAACGTCTATAGGCAACATAGAAAAATTAAAATGGCATTTAATCCTATTTGAGAGAGGCCATTAATATGAAGTTAGATTGACCACATTGGTCAGATGTCGCTTTATAATACCATAAATGTGTACCGCTTGCTATCTACTTCTTTAAAATGCTGACAAGAGACCATGCAGTAAGTCCTAGCTTGTTCTTAGAGGGTATAAGAAATGAAATGATGTAAATATATTTTGCTATTTCAGGTCACTGTTACCATAAAAGTGTGTCAAGGTCAAGCAGCTTTAAAAAAAGATAGTAAAGCTTTATACAAGGATGATTACAATAAAGTTTTTAGTCTTTCATTTTCTTTAAAAAATGATTTGCTACTTCAGGTCACTTTGATCTTGAGTGAGGTTAAAGCTAACCAGCTTTGCAATAAAAGCTGATTATACCCTGATGTTATATATGAAATGTCAAAGTTCTAAGATTTAGAACTCGTGGCTAAAGGATCTTGCTTCTTAATGTTATTGTGACCTTGAAACTGGTTCAAGGTCAACATGCTTTGCTAACTTGATAAAACTGAATGCCCTTTTGCTATTTATTAGTTTTCATACCTTCAAGTATTCATGTTGATGACAAGAAAATGTTGAAGGATTTAAGTGAGCTTCCCCCAAACTTAACAGAGCTTTAAGTAGAAATGCTTTATACAAAATTTCAAATTCAAGTTCAAAGTGACCTTGAATGTATGTCAACCAGGCCCCAGTTTCATAATCATTCATACAAATAAATGTACATTCAACTCAAATACAGAATATTTCATGTTAATTGTTTAGACATTACACAATTAAAATTGAATAATGTTGTTTTTAAATTGTTTAATGTAGGTTTGTTGAACAAAATAAAGCATTGTTTGATAAAACTTAGAATTTTTAAAATATTGATGACAGAAAATGGGAATATAGGATTTAATTGTACACTCAGTTGAGTAACTGATTGTGAAACTGGGGCCTGATGTTCAACATTAAAAGAACAGAGTAACTACTAGGTCAACTTGATAATTGTCCGAGGAGTGGTGTTTGTCTGGCATACTGACTAGTCTAGTCAATCTACAGTTTGACCTCAAACTAATTGCAACAGAACAAATTTTGTTACTAATATGCTCTCAAATACATGTACATGAAATGTTTATAGTAAAAAGTCTACCAAAATCTGACAAGGGTAAACAAGTTTTTGAAAAGTTTTAATTTCTTATGGGGATTTCTATAGACAAGGAAGATAACTCCTGTAAAACAGGTGGAGTTTTAATCCAATTATCATAAGTTTTTTTGCTATTTTTACCAAAAAGTAAAGCAAAGACCCTGGAATTAATCAATCATAATTGATTCCATATGTATATTCAACATTTCTGATTTCATTTAAAGTGAAATCATTGGCCCATTTTCATTCAGTTGCATTTTATTTTAAGTATTTCACAATCTAATGTTTCTATAGTGATGAGGAATTAATAATAGAATACTCAAGGTAATGATATAGAAGTATAGAAAAGTTATGTTTTTAACCTGATATATACTTATTTTATCATTTCTGTGTATAACAAAATATATTTGAAGTGAATAAATCTTTTTTCCTTCTCATCAACATGCCCTTAATCAGCGTTTTGCATAAATTCTTTCAACAAAATAATTTAATCTTTTTTACATTCCATTTACATATTACATTCTAAATTGTCTTAAATTATCTATTTTAAGTCTATGTATAAATTTCCATCTAATTTCTAGGTTGTTCTTCATATATTATCAGAGAAAACTTGAAAGTTTTTGAAAATTTTTGTGTAAAATTTAGGATCACAATACAGAGTTATCTTCCTTTTCTATAGAGAATGCTATTGCAATTGGTAACTTCAATTGGCAAAAAACCCAAATTCCACTGAATTGAAATTGGTAGATTTTTTATGGTGAATAAAACACAATTCCTAAAAGCAATCACATAAAAATATTTTCTGTTGCAATTACTTTGAGGTTTGACCCTATTTTTTCATAGATTGACTAGACTAGACCCGATTAGCTAGCACCTTAATAAAAAATGCCAACCCATGTGTTATACACAACATATATGAAAAATAATTTAAAAACGGAGGCTTCACATAAGGAGCTGCACACAATTTTTAGAAATTGCTGATATGACATTAAACACCATAATAAGTTATTTCACCCAATTCAAGTATGGAAGATACAGTACTCCATATAATTATTAAGTTAGTATCTACTGTTCTGTAAGTATTGATAGTGTCATGTAAGAGAAAAGAGAAAAAAAAAAAAAAAAGAAAGAAAAAAAAAAACTTAACAGTGCAGCTTGTTTTACCCAACCCTAACTAAAGTAACCTAAAAATGCATTGCCCAAAAGTTCAAAAAGTGAAGTTGATAAAATAATCAAACATTGACCATGTAAACTTAAACATTAGCTGTCTCATCCAATCCAAATCTACTAATTGCATAAGGTATTTTTCAGACAGGTTGCACTGCATTTAGGTCAATCAACAATAATGTCAAAAAAGTATGTTTTTTGTAATACAACTTTAATCACATTTTAACATATTAAGTGTCAAAAACAAAAAAAATATATACATTACAGTATTGAATTTTAAATTAAAATTATTTATTATAAATAATATACATTAAAAGCACAAAGTGATGATACCAACATGAATCAAAATGAAATCTCGTACCACAAATTCTTGCATCAAGCAATGCCTTTATATACAATACAATAAAATATTCAAGAAATTTTCAAAGTATATCTCGCAAAAAAAAAACTTAGTACTGTCTTCAACACTGACCCCTGCCATTGTATCTGATATATATTTTGAGGGGATGGAGTTAGTATTTTTGAAAGTTATAAAATTTCTCAAATATATATATTCATAAAGGACTTTTTGTCATAAACCACATGCCTTATAGACATACTAAAAAATACCAAAATTACAGAATTCAATTTTAAATATTTAATGTACTAAATATGACAAAGTTTCAATTTGAAAACTTTATAATCAGGATTGTGTCTGGTAATCAGCCAAATGAATGCCATCTCATAAACAAAAATGAATAAATTAACAATAAAATCTACCACTCCATATCTAAACATACTCACTCACTCCAAAATTATAATGCAATTCTCAAAAAATATCAGATCAAATACCAAAAAAACTGGTATATTGCAGTTTTCATTCTGATGGCCTCTCAATATTTTAATGGCAGTATATATGTAATACTTGCTTTTCATTGACTGTTTGTTTAAATAATCCACCAGCTTTTATATATATTTATAACAATACTAGCCCTTTAAAAAACAAGCGTAAACAGAAATTTGTACACACAGAGGCAATAATAAAATGCTTTAAAAATCATATTTCAAAACCGTGTTAAATTAAACTTAAAGTCCATAAAAATTTTGTGCAATAAATAAATGAGGATGATATATAATTTTTTTCTTTCTATCTATCTAATGTTAGTAAGTGTACAGTTTACACTTATTTATATCTTTATCCGCACATTCTCTGGTTTTGTTGAAGTAATACCAACACTCATCACTTTTTCTCATCAACTTTTTAATTAATCCATTAGGCCATGTGGTTACCTATAAAACAAAAGAAAAAGTTTTTATTAGCACATTTAACCACAAAAATAAACATGTCAGTTGGTATATTTAATCACTTTTGAAAGCTTGAATTGGACGATTTGGTTATTGTTCTTATTATGAGAATAAAAAAGGACGAATCTATGAATGACTACAAAACAAGGTTCAATGTGAATGGGTAGCTCATATTTGGAATGCCATGAATTTGTATCCCTATCAGTTGAATGGGGGGGGGGGGGGGGGGGGGGGGGGGGCACGATAGGGGACTAAGTCGTCTAAAGCATGTGTATACACAGTACCTCTCACCCCCAGATTTGAATCCCACTCTGGCAGATCATAGTTTATCAGTTCACTTGTCAAAGGTTAGTGTTTTTCTTCAGACACTCTTGTTTTCTCCACCATTTCAGAACTGTCTGCCTCTATGTAAACTTTTGAAAGAGCCCTGACTGGGGCATAAAACAATGTTACTCAAATCAACTCAATCTGTTCATGCATTTTTTTCTTTCAAGATTTTTGGAGCATGCCTACTTTTGAAAGTTACTGAACAATGTGAATCTTAAGATTGTGCAGATTTTACGGGGGTGAAATTATGGATGGTTGACCTGAGACTTAATTTATAAGTGGCAAGGGAGTTCAGTTTATATAACATTTCATCTAAATTAGTAATGTCCAGAGTTTAATCCAAGTACACCAATTTTTAGCCCATTACCTGACAATATATATTATACCTTTTGTGAATTTCATTGAATTACAAGAATTGGGGTAAAATTAATGCCCTGGGCCCAGTTTCACAATTACTTCTTAACTAAGATTTTCCATAACTGAAGTCTGGCAATTTTGAAATTATAATAATTTTATTAAATGTTAAGATATACAGTTATATAAGGTGCCATTTTGAAGATCACTTCAAGCTTATAACATCTGTTTAGTTTTATCAAAAGGCATTGCCAATATTTTCAAAATCTAAGTAAAGGAAAATCTTAGTTAAGGAGTGATTGTGAAACTGGGGCCAGTAACTAAAAAAATTTCATGTCACATGGTGACACTGTCGAAGCAGTTGACATTATGAAAATTGTAGCATTTACAAGAAACTTGTGTAGTTTGAATGCAATGGTGTTCTAAATCAATAAAACACTTGTTTGTTCATTGTTGCTGTATGACAAGTTTTCAAGTGTCTTAAAAATAAGTTGTATGTACTAACAGCTGACCAGACACTCAGATTTAAATCCAGTATACAGTATATACTGTAGTTATACACACTTAAGACAGCAAAAATTGGTATACTATATATTACAATTCTGATAGGCTGACGATATTATTATACCTTACTTATAGTAGAAACTATCTTATTGGTTCCATTTCTAGCCACGTGACCTGTTATTAACTTGAGCCATTTTCTACCAATTACATCCCAGTGCGTGATATATCATTATAAAATTGACCAACAGCATGTGATAATACAATAAATACTATTATCACCCTGAAATAACCTTTACAGCTTTAGAATAATTACAGCACAAGGACGTTTCCCTCGATTGACAACACTTCTGAAGGGTGATAATTTTGAATGTTCATATACCTAGAGGGCAATTATTCAATATTATATAAATATTGCATTTCTGATAGGGTGGCAGTCCATATTGTCACTCCGAGAAACATCATTGTCAACTGAGACATGGCAGACAAATGTGGAATGTCCTGTACCTATCAGAGGAAATATAATACTTATACAATATTACCAAACAGCAATATTTTCCTATACAAAGTAATGATGAAATAATACACTGTTTGACATTATGAAACATTGGTAATTATGTGAACATACTTCTCCTTTGTGACCAGTGTACTCTACTTGGTCTCTCCATCCTGCTAACTGGAATCTGTATGCATTCTCTACTTCTTCATTCCAATGCTTGGCCCGTGTCATGTGTGTTGGTTGAGCTACTGTTGCTGCCATGCTTTAATTTTTATAACAAAGACCTGTGGATATTTAAAAAAATTATATTATATATATATAAGAATCCATCCAAAGCAATAATTATCACATAAATTCCTAAGGGGACAACAAAAAATTTTAGAGTATAGTATATAGTTTACATGCCTTAAACCAAAATAGTTATTAAAGCTTTAATTATTCATGCGGTGTGTCTCAACCTACTTCTTCTATTTAAATTTGAGAGATTAAAACCTATATATAAATTTTCATTTTCATTACCAGACCATTTTATTCCATCCCCATTTTTCATATTTCCCATAGCCCAGCAAATGGGAAATCTTAGCATAGTTCACAGACAGATATTATATTAGACCAACAATTGCCAATCCAACATGTCCAAGGGCCATACTGAATACCAAACTATAAGGAAATAGGAAAAAAAGCATGAATGGACTAGGAACCCCAGACTTTCAAACTATCAATAAATGCTTTACTAACTGAGCTACCCAGACCATAACCCAATGAATGAATGCATCATGCTGTAAATAACACAGTCTGCATTCTGTGCAAAGTAGTAAAAAGCAGAAAAATGCATAAACTGCAAGTTGGTTTTCAAATCCGCTTTCAAGTCCACTTTAGTGCTATATAGGACTTGATGGTAACAAAATAAGAAACAAAGAAATACCAGTAAATAGAAACTTTACACTGATCTGTTTACTTCATCGGGCACCATATGTTTGAGCAGAGGGTACAAAAGCAACTTTTTCCTGTTGCCAGTGTTGGTCTGCATCTACAGGCACATTTTTTCTACATCCAATGTTTCTCAATTCATCTCACACTTTACAAAGATCTACCTTTTTATATAAATTTTATATGGAACATGATGTTTATATAGGTCTCAAAAATTTTAAATATGGAAACAGAATATAATGGGGTAGAATGGGGGGTGTACAACATCCACATGATCTTGATTCAGGGTTCCCATGTCAGACTCACGAGCACCCTTTTTGTTGAAATATTAATTTGTGTCGTGTGATGACTAAAAGGCACATGCTTTCATATACTTCAGTAGAACCCCGATCCTATGATTACGAGCGCCACGCCGCCAGGTGAGGGGGGGGATAGATCTCTGATAAACTAGCTTCAAATTATGGTTAAATTGTACATGGATCTTGCATACAACTCCTGTAGCTTGTTCTGTACATCAAAATTAATAACTCGCGTAGTATGATTAAAGAAAATACATACCAAAATATCAGATAACGAACAGATGAATCTTTGTTTATGGACTGACTAGACAAGCTGATTCACAATGTATGCAACACGGTCTGGTGAATTTGAATACAAAGTTATTATGTTGCTAGGCAAACGTCAATATGAACTACTTGCTTATCCTTTTTCTGATTGGCTAAAATTCAATACAAGGGACACAATTCAAATGAATTTTATTACCTCGATCCGTCTATAATTAATAATGAATATTTGTTTTCAAATTGTTAATTTAAAATTAAAATACATTTTTAAAAGTCATTTGTATATCTAGTGTTATACGCCATATGCAGAGTTTTGAATTTTTCAATAAATAGATTAATTAATTAATAAAAAATTAAAAATTAACAATTCTCCATGAATTTAGAATTTTGAATATTTCTTTTTATATCAAAATTCTGCACATGATTTACACATAGATGCGATACATGTATGCCACTTTTAGTGCTTGACATTTAGACATTATAGTCAGTTAAACTGTCTGAAGTAGGATACATAATAATAATTCATTATTCTCACACTGCATTTTACAATTTAGAGACACTTATACAATAAATACATAAGTAAATAAATAAGTACAGTGGAAGACCATATAATAATAAGTAACATTAACCAGGAGAGCTGATTCTCTCTTTTACAATTTTTATAAATTTACATAATTCACGTAAAACACGTATATTATTTTTTGAAAATAAATGCAAAAAATTATAATATTTGATTTAATAGTAAACTTTCTTGGTAACAATGCTTTTCTTTCTTCATCAAAAATTTTACAAATTATTATATAATGAATTTTATCAACGATATCATTGTTACATAAAAAGCAAACACGATTTTCTCTTAAAATATTTTGCCATCTACCATCATTCCATCATTATTATCAACTTGTACTTTAAGCTCGGTACCTTATTTTTGCAATATAACCAATATCATGTTATTTCGATAATTTTATGCTTGTGTTTTCTTCCAATAGACCAGTGTTTGTATTTCCGTATCACGGAAAAACAAATACCAATGATCCGGATGTCGACCACTGGTTCCTGAATAACATTAAAAGATCAAAACCAAATAAAGAAGAGGTAGCTTTCCGGTCGGGATTGTTGAGACTTAAGACGGGGTTACTGAGATTTCAAGATTACCAGGGGATAAAAAATGGATAGCATACACAGACAATTCTTTCGACAAAAACTAAACATTTAGACAGCGGTACTTAAAACCGTTTTAAATGTCAGTAATTTAGAATTCGATGTGCCTATTAAAAGTCTTATAAAAAGGAAGAGAGAGAGAGGGAAAATGTTATCAAAAATTATCAAAATTAAACGAAGACGAATAATATAATGAAAATTTGAGGATTGGAGCAAACAAAGCAATGAGAGAGAGAGAGAGAGAGAGAGAGAGAGAGAGAGAGAGAGAGAGAGAGAGAGAGAGAGAGAGTCAAGATTCTTTCACTTACAATAGTCGTTTAATTGATAAACTTCGAACAGTAGGATCTACTCAAGTTGGATTTGTGTGTTGATTTATATGTTGTCAAAACTAAAGTTATATGGTGAATGCTGTATGTTTAAAAAAAAAAAAAGGTTGAAATTTATATTTCATTATTGAACATTTAAGACTTTTTTTCACAAAACATGAGTACATTTAGAGAGAATATCCACCCACCTACCCTTAACTCGGGGAACCCCATTTAAACTCGGGAATAAAACGTATCATCATACCCCATAAGGTACCCCCGATTCCGCGCTGATCAATTAAGGACTTTTGTTAATTTAGTATGTATACTGTCCAAGGTAATCGGTCTTAGATAATTAGTTAATTAAACCGTTTGCCCACGTGCACGCATGAATGAATGCAGGTAAATCAAAGCGACTGACTCATCGTGGTACTAGTAAAGTACGGGTGATTGATCTACATATATATCATTTTGTTTGTTATACATCAAGGTAATAAATATAAAATTTTGAATATAAACAATCCGAAAGGATACAAAATTGTATCAGTTCAGCATTGGAGATTTACCTAAAATCAATATTTATTTGTAACTTTTTTGGTTTTGCAGTGTTCATTAGGTACGTGTTTTCGTTGAAGTAAAGGCCTATGTGACCGAATGGTCTAAAGGGCGCTAACAGTTCACATTTCCTGAAGATTATCGCCTAGATTTAAATTCAACCTTTGTAAAACACTACGGTAGTTTAAATGGTAGCGTGTTCGCTCCGTATGTGGGAGGCCGGGCTCAAAATCCGACCGGGTCTGAGCAAGACTTAAAAATAAGTAATGACACCAAGCATTAGGCATTTAGAAATGAAAGTCACGGGGTCCTTGGGACCGTATCAAGACAGGCGTGTCACGTTAAAGAACCCTCCCTGCATATTGCCCTCAGCTTGCTGCAAAAGTAAAATTTTCTGGCACTTCACCTGTAGCTGGTGATGTCTCGATATAAGTGAAATATTCTTGACTGGGACGTAAAACACCAATAAATAAAATAAATAAATAAATAAGTCAACCAATCAATCAATCAACTAAGCAATGCAAACAAGTAAGCAAGCAATCTTGCAGATCCTAAAGTTAGAAAACCTTCTGTCATTTCGCTTGCCGAAGTCTTGTGGTTTTCTTCGGTCACTGCGTTTCCTCCGTCACCCCGCTTTGATACAAGTGAAAGAATACTGGGGCGTAAACGGTAAAACTCCATTACGCAACTCAACTTTTGTTGAGTCTAATACCATGTGGTTTATTTTATTTACTTATTTATTTTTTTTGGTCAAAAACACGTTGAAAACTCCTTCATAGACACAGAATTGATATAAATCTGTTTTTTACTATCACATTTTAATTAAAAAAATAACAATGACTTTTTCACTTATAATTGGTTTTATTTAAAAAAAAAAAAATGCAGTATATTGCACATTGAAATATGGATGGTCTTTCAATCATTATCACAATGATAGTATAATAATTTATTTTCAAAATAAATATTATCATATATAAAGTATCTAGAACTCCTATGTTCGAGTCATGGTAATGTTAACCTGCATGTAGATTGTCTATAATGAATCCAAAATAAAATATATAACCTTTCTGACCCTTTTCAATGTTGAGCCGTATACTAGTATATATATATAGTTGTAAATCATTTATTAACCATATTTGGTACACCACTAGAATATTTTTTAACCTAAATGAAGCCTCTTGTGCATGGACCCCGGACCCAGTTGTACAGAGCTTAATTAATCAATAGTGAAAAAGATTCATGCCATCAATAAATACAAATATATTTTTATCCAATCAATTAACTAAAAGTTTTGTAATCAAATGTTGTTTTTTTTTTCAATTACATAAGTACGGAAATTTACTTAAAGTAATATGCAGATACAAGACTTTAAAAATTCCACTTAAATGTTTCATTTTGATATACTTTTAATCTTATGATCATTTTAACAAAAATTTCAAAACAGTTTGATAAAATAAAAGAAACAAAAATGGGTAGTAAGTAGTTAAAACTGATCAAGCTTTGGACAACTGAGCTTTGTTTTTAAAACGGGACTCGCTTTTTAAAACTCAGTTTGTTATTATTATTATTATTATTATTATTATTATTATTATTATCAACAAGGAAGTATATTACAATAAATATTTTCTGCTATGGAAATATTAATTTGTGTTAAACATTTTTTTATTTCACTAACGAACTGTCTAACAAACAGACCAGGCCCCAAATAATTTCGGACATCCTGGAACTTTAGATCAGGTGCAGTCATATTATTTTCCTTTGTTACAACGAAAACAACCGTTGTAGGGAATAATACCATTAAATGATATGTAATATTAATTCTTGCGTGAATCATGATATAATAAACTACAAATTTTTATTTAATAATGAAATAATGAAACCTGTAAATAAGTTTAACTAATAAAAAGTTATTTGACAAAGGGGGGGGGGGGGGGTAGAACAAAAAATATTTTCTTCTATTTTTAACCTGTATGAGTAATTCGCACTCCTTATAGAATATTGTTTTTTAACAGTAATGTGTGACATACCGTCAAAGAAATTATTGAATTACCGATGCGTGGTTCAGGAAGCAGATATTTTTTATGTGGACTTTATTCATTAAAATTGTCAAAATTATATAAAATTTTCAATTTCTTATTAGATATTTAATTATAAACATTGAAAAAATCCATTTGGTTTATTTCTCAATGAGCTGAATAAAAATCAGTTTCAACGCTTATTTTTTCATTTACATTAAGTTTGCATTGGTTTTCTGTATTTTATTTTGGCTAAACCCGTAGATAACAGTGTGTATTGCAAGTACGGGTAGAGAAGAAAGCGCAATGACATTTTTACTGCACTAACCTTCATCGCAACGTCAGCATGACTATATTGTGCTTGAGGTTGCAATCGATTCAGCCTGTATGACACCGTGAGTGGGCGTGCTTTTTTAGCGTTCCGGATCAATGGAACTAACTAATATTGGTTACAACCTGAACTTTATACTAGTATTTTTGCCTTTTAACAAATGGAATTATGTTCAAAATATAGACAATAAAACAAAATATAAAATTTAGTAATAAATAAAAATTGTCTTATCGAAATATTAAAACCATGAAATTTACCTGCATTTTAAAACCCAATTATGGGACAATTTTATACATATTATAACATGCATGTTGAATTGATTTATTCAATACATTATTCATTTGATATGTCAAATTGTTGACCACAGCTATGGGACTATATCTAAAATATCACAGTCGACACATGCATCAATAAAACATGTATAACAATAAATTTATTTTTCATCTATAAATATATATGATAATAATAATAACACAATTATGACATCTATACTATATATTGTATACGTGTGTTTACGTACCGTCTTGCAGAAATTATAACATGTATTTAAACTAAAAGCGAATAATGTTTTCTACAAAAATTTCAAATCTCAATAAAATTTTATACATTTGTCATGTACATAAATTTAGATCTTTTTAAAAACAACAGTATTTAGATTTTTAAATTCTTTGTATAAATTTAAAAATCTCTTTTTATCGCATACAACACCGAATGAAATGCAGATAAGTTTATTTTTATTTCAATTTTACAATAACTCTTTTTCCTCATAAATGTATAAAACATCTCTATTTTTCTCTCTCTCTCTCTTTCTCTCTCTCTCTCTTAAATATTATACAAAGGGGGGTTAACAAAAATACCATTTCACTTGTTCTTTTACTCAAGAAATAAACTGAAAGGACTTAGTGAGATGCTACAGTTGAAATATAAAATTAAAATAACATTTACAAAAATAACTTTAAAATTTAAAACTTTAACAAATTATGATAAGTTTGATACAAATAGCCATTTATTTAAAACATTTACATCATATATTTAAAAAATCATTTGTTTTATATACTTTCAACTTCAACAATATCAACAACAGGACGGACACGAATTAACATGTATGTACAATTCAGTTTCAATTTATCTTGATTTGCATCTTAAAATTGCAATTATGGAATAACAAATAAATATTAATTAGTTTTGATTGTTTTATGAAAGGTTTTCTATACCTAGACTCACCCATGCATACAAGTTTAATTTTAGGTTGATTTAGCAATCATTTTGAAACAACAATATTAAAATAAAAAACATAGATCCACATTATAAAAATTATTTTGATTTTTTGGGTTTGGTTCGTTGTTTTGATTTGACCAAAAAATATTGAAGCATGCATTATTTATAGGTAGGAAACACATGCGTACACATGAAAAGATCATTTTTAACGTCGTGAACTCATTTGTTTTAGTTGCCTTCTTACTGAGAAGGCACAACTTTCACGAAACCAGCCAAAAGGGTTGTCTACATACTCTGATTGTCATTCTCTGATTAGAGTATCACAATGATCTCAATTTGTTATACAATGGACGGATTTGATAAACAACCATTTAGAGATTTAAACAACATAAAATGCCGACGGCATCATACAATCAATACAAACTTGTATTATCAATTAAATCATAGGAAGTTATTATGATCATAAGCTTTTAATGGATTCATACGCTCTGTACTGTTGTCTGTCGGACAAAGCAACAATTTCTCTACATACAGAGTTTTCACCATAATCGACTTTTGATCTTCCAATGTATATCATATTTTCAATAACACAGTACAATAGCATCTGGCCAAACTGAACAGCATATGAACCATAGATTGTTTTTGGATTACATAGGTATTTAGTGTACAAAGATTCATTCAAAAACTATATTAACACAGTGTCTTAGTTAAGCTCATGACCAAGTATGCACCGTTACTTTTGCGATATGGTTCATTTTAACCCGAAACAAGTCTGGATAATTTTCTCTTCATTTCTACTATTGGGCACCTTCTCCATCCGCTCGAGGCTCCACTGGAGTAATTTTATTTTTGACGTTTCTGGAAAAAAAAAGGAATTTTATAAAATTCTACTTCAGTTCTCATTTTTAAAACTTAATTCGCCTTGAACTTGTTCCACAAAGGGTATCATTGAATATGTTATCAGCATTTATTTAAGGGGAGATTATGTGGAAATACAAGTAATTTTTATCTGAACAGAAGTATATTTGAAATTACCATATTGCAAATTATTATTTAACAACTTCACGAAAAATTTCATACACGTTGAATCTTATCAAATCAAGATATTTAAAGTTAAGCAATCTTTTTATACAATAATTGTGAAATTTTACTGTATGGATTGTATGAAAAAAAATAATGTGTCGTTTATTTGGTATAGAAAAGTTACGAATGAATACCCTTTTGCAATCGATTAAATGGGAAAACTGATAGAAAATACCAAACCTATTTATAATTTTTAAAATGGGACAAAACTTGACTAGTATGGTACCAGATTGTAAAAAGGTGTACCTTGCTTTCATATGGAAATATATATGAGGTTGTTAGCAGAGTTTATACAATAGATAAAAGATAAAGTACTTACAGTTTTATTATAACTAAAGCTAAGACCACAATAAACAGTAACCCAATAACGGATGACACAACAGCTATTGCTATGACCCAAGGTTGTACACCTTGTCCAGGCTTGGCTTGTACAATTGGCTAAAATTAAAAAATGTAGATATATTTTATCAGATATTTTTTTGAAATTAGAATGGTAAGGTTTTCATCATACTGATTTAAAAGTACATGTAATTTAGTTTTTCGAAAATGTAAATATTTTAAAATAATGAATTTTAATATAATGTTTTTAACGTCAGGAATTGGTAATCAGGAGTTCAAATATGTGCTTATCTTGTGTTTTCATTTTATTTCTTCTGTTGGAATGTTCTCCGTCGAGTTGACATAAACAAACAAAAATATTCTAGAAACAAATATACATACAAACTGACTTACTTTATTTAAACAAAACAGTTGTTTAATGTTGTAATAAAAATCGGAAAAATGCAATCCAAAGTTATCTTTCGAAATCGTGCTCAGTATAATACTTCATTACTGTGATTATTGTTATTTTTTTAAAAATACGTTATCATCCATTGAATTTGTTAGAAATACCTGTACGGTTGTAGTTGTTGTTGTGGTGGTTGTTGAAGTTGTAGTTACGAAGATAATATTTTGTATGGTTATATTTAACGTTAATCCTAAAGCTGTTTGTGTTTGTAATGCCATGTCATTTTCCAGCTCACTTTGCCTGAAAAGAAAACCACAAAATGGAAATGAACATAACATAGTGAAAAGAAATTACTTGAACAAGTACAGGAAAATAAACAAACCCCAATCTTATTTCAAAATGCAAGAAAACTCTCTAAATATGAAAAATATAATGCTTTAAATGCTTATAATAAAACACAAATATGCCAGTCCATGTTCAAATAACAATCCCCAAAATCAAAGTAAAAACTTTGAAAACTGGCCAATTTAGTTATACACGTGGAATTACATCAAGGAAGTGAGGCCGGGTGCTCCGGAGGGGTGAACACCTCCTAAACAATTTTTTAAACAAAGTTTTAATATTCAAAAACAAATTTCTCGTTATGTTTTTATAAAAGATATAGAATGTTCTCAATCTGT
Source organism: Tegillarca granosa (assembly GCA_029721355.1). NCBI lineage: Eukaryota > Metazoa > Mollusca > Bivalvia > Arcoida > Arcidae > Tegillarca > Tegillarca granosa. The sequence continues at coordinate 39,248,929 of CM056599.1, read as the reverse complement.
TTTGCAAAGTGCTTAATAGAATCTTTAGAAATTCACATAAAGAACTAACTTACAAATGCGACATACATTCGTTTTTACTGGTACCTTAGACAGTTACCTCATAAATGGTCAAGATATAATAACATTTTTAAATTCACACAATTCACATAATGACTTACCGTTGATTAAGTATAGTTTGTAACGTCTCCTTAGACAAGGCTAATTCGAGGTTTTGTAATACAATCCCAGTTGCTCGTTTTCTCCTTCGAGTTGTCGTAACGCCACTAGCAGCAGCACAGAGGGCATTAGAGGCTGAGTATTTCACTATTACTATTGTTTCAAATCCGGTAGCAGTGTCCACGAGGTAACTCCCTCCCACAGCCACGTTACTACTCGTTGTGAATTCTTTTGGAGAGTTAGGATCAGGTCTGAAAGAAAATGCAAATATGTACAATTATCTTTACTGCTATTTCTATCTTAATACAACGTATTTATTTGATACAATTCTAAGTCTTACTTGCTACAGACTATCTTTCTTCATCTTCATTTTACAAAAGGATCTGAAAATCCTTTTGTAAGCATGCAATTCATTTCGAATTGCTATGATGTAATTTCTTGATGCAAAAATATAAAGTTAACTGTGTATCAAAATATACATGTTTACATTAAGTTCATAAATACGGCAAAACATACTGCAAACAGCATATCGAAAGCCCATTCCTTCACAACTGGAAGTAATACAAAATGTTCTTGGCGTAGCTTAATTACATCTCCAATCAATTCGACTAACTGGTTTTCATTATTAACTATAATTCTAATCATAAAAAGGTTAATAATTCCAATAAAAAACGTTTTTAAACCCTTTTTAAAAACTCTTAAAGCCCTATGTAATTATTTGTATACTTTCATATGATTAGAAGCTGCTAGTCTGTTTACTGTTTTTACTTACACGTAATTTGTTGTTGTACCACAACAAGTCTGTACATTCGTTGTATTGTAATTGCAGAATGTATTCACAAGGTTCGCAACAGACTGCTCAAACGAATTAGTTATTGCCGTAAACTAAAATATAACAAAAAGTCTGCTTTAAAAATCACCCGCTTTTTGTAAATTTTAGAAAAAATATGAGTATTGTTGACATAATAAAGAGGATTTTCAGATGTAAAACTTACAATAGTTTATTTTTTTACTTTAAAAAGGTAAAACTTATGTCTCGAGTCTCAATAAGTATTTAGACCGATGCTTTTCTTCATGACTCGTTTCTTTGGTCCCTTAGAAGTTTTACAGCAGTATATTTTGTCATTCTCATTCAGTGTGATGTACTGATAAAAATGTGACTTAAAGCTCATTTACGCAAGGGCAGGCATGGACACAGGGTCCTTGAATTACGAACCTGCGGCAATAGCTATTCGCTTACTTCTCTCCATGGAATAGAAAACTCACCAAACTAAATGCAATTATAAATGTATTTCTAATCATTTCCATCTTAAAAAAATGATAATCTTCATTGAAATTTCGCATTGTATATAACATGACAGTTGTACACCTCCTACCCATACATTCATTCTAAGGTGTGATATTTTTTGGCGTATGGGCGTTTTCACAAACATGTATTTACTTAAGAAAAATTATAAATGCGTAAGTAATAAAATTACCTGAGCCACAGTCATACCATCCACTTGAATGAGAACTCCGTATGTTGTTTCATCTGCCGTTGCTGAAAAAAATAAAGATTTTGTAGGTCTATTAACTTACATGCAAAACTTACACACTTTACCAAAATATTTTTTTAGTTTGCATCTTAATCAACGAAAATTCGATCAAAACTTAAAAAAAGTACACTAAGTTTTTTTAGTTTCTGATAACAATTTTTAATAAAGTATAAAACAAAACTTACAACTGAAGAACATGTACTTGACATTAGTCAAGGCAACTAAGCACACAAAGCATTACAAAGTAATAATAAAACCACAAACTAGACGTTACAAAAAGAAAGGAAAAAGAGGAAAAAGAAAAATGGATAAATATGAAAAAATAAATAAAAATAGCACATATTAGGACCACTGGATTTAAAATTCTCAATTTGCCATCAACAACGGAGTAAATGTTATATACATAAAAGAGTCATTATTCTCAAAATGTACCACGTACCTTGACACACGTTTGTATTGCAGTTTTGTGTTTCCGAACTTGATCCTTGACAATCCAAGCCATTACCTGCTTTTGTAGGATTAGTGCATGTGCGTGTTCGAGTCTGTTGACCAGTACCACATGTCAATGTGCAAGTTGACCATTGACCCCAGTCTGACCAACCTCCATTGCGATCTGCAACATGTAAAACCTAGCATTTTAGTAAGTGGTACTTAATTTCCATAAAATATATATTTTAACTGTTTTTTGTGTGCTTTTTATGTTGATAATATTTTACAGAATGATCAGAACAAGACAAGGGACAATGAATGCATTATTATTGGTGATATGTTATAAATAAACTATTCCTTGGCAAAAAAGGAAATATAATAAGAAAGAACAGGTTAGTCGTTAACTGCTAAAAAGCTCAGCCTCAATTTTCTAAATGTTCCTATACCAGACTGACATTTTTATGAACATTAAGTATAAAATACTCTGGATTTTCTATGCCACGATATTTGCATCTTTATTGTAAAATGCTAATGATATGTGTTGCATGCATCCTAACAAACGTCTTATTATTGTATGTCTGTCAATTGCTTAAAAAATTAAACTATTCATGCAGTTAGAAAGACCCATTATAAATGACTTGCCGAAATGTTGCACGTAGGTACTTGTTTAATAATAAATAAGTAGATAAGTGGATCGGTATAGACTTACCAGTGCAGCTGTACCCTGCACCAAGTATGTAACCATTCAAACAACCGCAGATAAATGATCCGTTAGTATTTGTACAGTTCCCATTAGACGCATCACATGGTGGGCTGGAACTAGTACATTCATTTATATCTGAAATTAGAACATTCATACAAATTAGCTTAGAGATTTAACTTTACATCAACGTAAATAAGTTCACGAAACTTACGTTTCGAAAATACACATAAACTTACAAATAACATATGCCATCAGATACCCATTTTATTCCAAGACAACAGTAGTTTTTTTCAAATAGGCAATTTTGTTTTTCTCCGATATGAAACTCTGAATTGGTAATAACAAAATTAAGCATATATGTATACGATTTAAAAGATCACGAATACCATCCAAATATGTTGTGTTTTTACTTCAATGCACATAATTGAAAAGTATAAAATTTCATTTAAACTTACCTTCACATGAAACAGAATCGGACGCTAACTGAAATCCATTTGGACAGGAACATGTGTCATTACCGTTTATCTTTGCACATTTAAAAGTACACTGCGCTGCAAATGTGGTATTGCACTCTTTCGCAACTAGAACAGGGAAAGATAAAGACGATTTAACTACAATGCTACGCGAAGAAGCGACACAGATTATCTTATGTGTGTGTGTGTGTGTTGGTGTACACGTGAACTATAAACCTAACAACAGAAGATCTATGGTGTCACAGATTGTTAAAAAACACAAAACTCTTCAACTTAAAATCTTATTGAACTATATATATGTCTGAATGCATAATAATATTTAGTTATGTTAGATGTGCGTTTGCGTTTGTTTGGAGTAAGTGAAGTGGAGTGGGGGTGCTTTACGCCCCAGTTAAGATTCTTTCTTTAAAAACGTGGTCTGAAATTTTTGCCAGACACAAGGATATTTTCAAATGGCATCCGAACCTAGCCAATGATAGGGGCTGTGATCCGTCAGACAATTCGATGGTTTGGCCACAGACGTTATTGTTTTCATGTGAATTCATGATTTTTAAGCCTGTATGTTTTGTCAGTTTTTTTGTTTAAATGAAGCTCGATTACGAAAGCTCTCTACATTACTAATAAGTGTGACTACACACTAGTACATGTATTTGATTAAAACATGTTTTGATCCATTTGGCTTTACCAGCTGCCATTTTTCTAGGTCTCGGAGTTCATAATATAACGTTTTTTTTTAAAAAAGACACAACTGATCTAATTCTTTGACTTTAAAATGATTTACACCAGTTGTATGTTATTTCTGAGGATACATACCAGCGCATGTTTTCTGATCCGTGGTCAAACTAAATCCTGTTGGACACGTACAGTAAAAGCCACCGTCAATATTTACACAACCATATTCACACCCGTCGGTGTTTTGTACACATTCGTCTACATCTGTTTTATCAAATCAAAAAAGTTACAGATTTTAATTCTGATGGAAATATTATTGATGCTCTGATGGTTGTTTCAAATTTCATATAAATTAAAAGTTAACATACATACATACAAACGTAGTGTTATTGTTGTTAACTTTATGTATAAATCTTGCTTTAGTTGTCAATAAGACATATTTTTTGTAGAATTGTTTTTCTCAAAATTTGGCTTTCATAAATGCCTCAAGACAGATAACAACATGAACTATTTAAGCAAGGTATGTTTTCATACAAATTGTAATAAATATGAAGATAAAATAACCGCCATAAATATGCCATAAAGAAATTAGCTACTTTTTTCTTATTGTTATAACAGTTTTCCTAACAACATACCGTCACAAGTTTGTTGATCTAAAGCCAGTTGATAACCACTTGCACAGCCACAGGTGAACGATCCGACAGTATTTGTACACAGTCCCCTGCTTGTGCGTTTATCACATGTATGTGTACCAGCAGTGCATTCGTTTATATCTGCAAATTGAAATAAAAAATAAATTAACGACACGAATGAAATGAAACGTCTTAGGTTGATATTGATTATAAATACCTTTTCACATTTGAATAAGAAAAATTACCATAAAAAGTTTTCAGTCTCCGACTAAACAGCTTTTTTCCATACTATTGCCTTATTCCATTAACCAAAAAGAGGCTGTTTTGTGTATCAGTAGAAAGAAATATGCTAAGAACAAACCTTCAACTGAAATGTAGAATAAATTTTGAAGACAAGCATTACCAACAATTACCTATAGCTATTTAAATGTAACTTCTCGAATTCGATAGTTTAACTAATATCTTACCTTGACAATTAACACCATCTCCACTGTATCCTGTTTGACACGCACAGGTATACCCGCCTTCAGTGTTTGTACAGTTTCCATGACAACCATGAGTACCAGTTACGCATTCATTGACGTCTACAAAAACAATAAGGAACATTACAGAAAATAAAATTATGTTAAATACATGTAATGCATGCATGTCAGTTGCTTTTTTACGATGATTAAACGTTTTTGTAATTATTCAAGGTAACTTATGTCACAAAACACCTTCACAACTTTCATAACCTACATGTGCAAATGTTGTAAACAACTGTGTTTGAGTTTTAAAAACACTTTTTTTTTGCGAAAATTTTTTCAACCGAAAATAGCATTTTTGAAATATTGATAATGTTAACAATTTTACGTGTTTAACCGTTTTGTTTTAAGCAATCCTACTCAATCTAATCAATCTTAAGACAATTATTATCTTATATTTTTTTCTATATTAGATGTTTGATTACCAACCTTGACATATGGATCCAACTTTAGTAAAACCAGCTAAGCAAACACATTCAAACCCGGGCACTAGATTGGAACATTTTGAATTTTGTGGACATCCATGAGTTCCCAACAAACACTCGTCTTTATCTGTAAAAAAAAACATGTGTATTTTCATAGAAGCACATTAACATGATTTTTTCATCACAGAGCATACACTATAAATGTTTTAGGGTAATTCAGTAGTGCAAATTAATTTTAGCCTCGTATGGGTATTCATAGTAATGTTTGTACAAATGAATTTAAAAACAAAATGTATTATTCCAACAAGGTTAAAGTTGTCCACAGATTTTACCTGTATTTAAGATTTCATTTCAGACTAGCTGAAAATTTCCAATAAATTCAGTGATGGTAATGATGGTGTCATTTGATAATGTGTGTAATTTCTGATTTATTTACCGATAATCAAAACTTTTGTATTTGAATGTTTAAAAGGTTACATTAAAGAGTGCGTGTCTACATAAAATGAAATCCAAACTGAATCATAAATATAATAACCACTAACATTAATAATATAAATAAAATAAAAACTGAATTTAAAATGAGCATTCAACATAGTGTCTGTTTATATTAATTTTTCATATTCTTAATTATTCCAATAATAAACTCACCAGTGCATCTCCCTTGTTCAATTTGTACATACTGGTCACTGGTACAGACACACTCGTAAGACCCGACCAAATTTCTACACTGAACATTGTTTGTAGCATTGCAGTCATGTAGGCTGGAATCATTACATTCTTGGATATCTAAAATACAACAAATATTATATATTATATTACAGCATAGGATGGATGGCTTTGTTTGACAAACGTTGGTATAACATTTTATGCTATTCTTGCCACGTGACCAGTTGAAATTTGTCCTAACACGTGAACAACACTCTTGATAAGAAAAGGCACACTAAAACATAAATAAACAGTTTGAAACCTTTTAAAAGCCAAAATAAATAATATTAATATTAATATATAAGCACTGTGTATGTTGTTTTTAGATAACAATGTTATCAAACGTATTTATAGAATTTTGTCAAATGATATAGTTTCAAGAGAGAACTACACCACAGTGAGTTTATCTTAAATCTTTTTAATTTCAGAAAAATAAAACACATTATAAAATACATACCAATACAATTCAAGCCAGTAGAATCTAAGGTATGTCCTGTTTGACAAGTACATGTATCTACGCCATTTATCTTTCCACAAGCGTATGAACAATTGTTACCCGAATCACAACTGTAAATTGCTAAAAAAATAAAGTATTGAAATGCTGTAGTGTTTTGCATATATTTAATAAATGGTTCTAGTCATGAAACAGAAAAGATACATATGGGACTCTCCCCCCCCCCTCTCTCTCTCTCTCTCTCTCTCTCATTTGCCTTCGTAATAAACTTTATAAACTATTATTCAAAAACAACTTTTGATTTCGTAAACAAAGTTAAGCATTCTAAGTTGACCACTTTTATATAAAAAACCTTATGACAATTTGCACCGGTGTTTTTAAAATCTTAATGCGTCAAATTTCAACTAAACAGAATCTTTTATACAGAATTGAGAACCAACTGTCTATGAAGCCAATATTTCTTAAGTTCAAAGGTTTGTCTTTATATGCAGGCATATCATACAAAAGATTTACTTTTTCGAAAAACGAATTTTCATGAATTTTTCACTGTTAAATCAGTACCATATTAAATAACGACTGTTCTTCTGTATATACTTACATTCACATGTTATCCCATCACCTTTCAATGTAAAATTAGCAGGACAGCCACAGGTAAAACTTCCGTTTGTATTTGTACAATAGCTTTGATAAGAACATTTATTGAGTGCTGAACTGGAACATTCGTCTATATCTACAATAACAATAATAATGCAATTAGAACATAAAAACAATTAGGCATCGGATATCAGTAGCTTCATGTATATACATGGTAATAATATTCTGTTCAAGAAATCTAAACATAAGTACATATATACAAAAATTTTCCATTTCTTACAATTTTTCTCCTTTTACAATCAGAATTGAAATGTTTAAAGAGGTACTAATGTCGCAAAACCAATACACAAACAGTACCAGGGTACTGATATTAATTAATAAATAATTGAACATCATTTGTGTTATACATATAGTTGAAATGTTATTAACTCTTTATGTGTTACCCAGCTCAATATTATGTTTACTACAATGCTATGAATAGAATTCCACACAAAATTGTCAGTTTTCCTACTGTATCTTAGTTATTTTCTCATGTCTTATTTCGGAAAAGTAATCATATCATGTAACCCGTAAATAAAAAAAAGAGTTAAAAAGAAGGCAAGTCGTAAGACCAAGTAAAAGGCATTTTTGTGCTTGTATGAAACAGCATTAACTATAAAACACACATTTTAAACCCAGCCAAAAAGACATATCAAGCAAAACTTTTTTTAAAAGTCTGTTTTATTTCTATACAAATTTGTCTTTTAAATGATACAGAAGCTTGATATTTATAATTATAAAATAACAGTTTGTAAAGGTCTAAAGTTAAAAATGGATCACTTTTACATTTAAACATATGAAGTTTAAAAATAAATAGCAATGTTATCCTAACACGATTAAAGCAATATATTTCTTCCGTGTTTATTTACCCGAACACGTTCTTCCATCAGCATTTAAACTATATCCACTTCCACAGAAACATTCATAGCTTCCAATTGTATTTCTGCAACCTTGCTGGCATCCACCACGGTCAGAAAGAGCACATTCATTTAATTCTAGAATTCAAATAAATGAAGTTATATCAACATATTGGTATTTTTGATTAGGTGCATTGAATCACGCAAACATCGTTCGTGCTTTGATTTCTTTAAGTTCTTTGATCAAAACTTTCAGGATTTAAGCTGATGATTTGCATCATAAAAAACTGCGTGGGTGTTTGGTTGCTACATTCTAAGAAGGAATCGTGCGATGTTTAATAAAAGCTAAAAATAGTCGATTCACTGGATGCTATCTACTTTATTGACAACTTAATAAGAATATAAAAGCACATTTATATAGAATATACTTCCCTTTCTTAACAAATAAAGCTAGCAATAAATCAAATTTTACTTTTTGTACAACACAGGGCTTTTGTGACCGATTAATTTAAGTGTTGGCTTACAGGTCACACTGCCGTTACTGCAAAGGTTTGAATCGTACTCGTGCAGATTCATATAATCAGAAAAATTGTCAATTCTTCAACTGAAATCCAACAGTATCAAGTACTAGTATTCCTGCTTTCTCCACAAAATTTGAACACCGCATCGATATATGAAACACTTTGACTGGGGTGTAAAACTCCAATACATTCCTTACAGTCTATGGTTAATAAAATTACCTGAACAGTAATATCCGGTACCAGTATAACCGGTATTACAGGCACACGTGACTGATCCGATAGTATCTGTACAGTTACCGTTCTCTTTATCACAAGGATTTGTAGCTGATGAAGCACATTCATTCATATCTAGAAATAGAAATGTTTGTTTAATTAAAATACTTTTTTGTGATAAAATACAATGAAAACGTTTTTTTTTTTTTTTTTGCACTCTCAGCTATACATATATATGTATCGTGTACTTAGCATCACAGAAAATAGAAAAACCAGCACTGAAAATTAACAAAATTTATAATAGAAGAATCACTATGAAATATTCAGTGACTACTTTAAGTATATAAAACTTTCTTTGTTTAACTTGTTTCTTTATGATTATTTACCCACTAACAGACTTGGAAAAGAAACATGACATGTTTGCATTTCCCTTCGACAGGCGCCAATTTATTGCTTTCAAACTATTTGAACGTAATTCTTAAACATAAAAAGCATCGTTTTTGACAGTCTCGATATAAATGAGAGAATCTTGACTGCCGCATTAAACACCATTTATCAAATCCAATCAATGGACCAACATCTATAAATTATTGAATGGGACTTCAGCTATACTTACTGTCACAAGAAATCTGATCACCGTTTAGAGTGTATCCACTTGGGCATTGACATGTATATCCACCATCGTTATTTAAACAAGTTGCAGGCGAAGAACAGTTGTGAGTACCAGCAGTACACTCATTTACATCTAAAAGAAAGCATAGTGTTACTTAGCACTACATGGTGCATGTAATACAATGATAATTACAGTATAATATGATTTATGTTAACATTTGACAAAACCGCCTATATAAGAATTGAAAAACAAGTCTCTCAACGACACCGTGTAAATGATTTAAAGGCGAATGGTGTTTTTAAACGCAATAACTATGAAGGAATAAGTTGACTGGGGTTTTAAAATAAGAAAGATTTGTGTCTTTTAAATAAACATTTAATAAACATTTAACAAAAATAAATTAAGCCATAATAAACATTTAACAAAAATAAATTCATTTATTTAAGTTTTCGATACTGAAAAATAAAACCGTAACAGGGGATAATTAATAAGCCATTGTAAAACAAACGTGATGCTAAACTTAAAAACGTTTTTGTTTAAATCAAAACATTTTAATATATTGACTAAACTGTATTTAATAAGAATAACTTATTTGAATGCATACCGTTACAGGTATAATTGTCTGTAGAACTGTAACCTTGGTTACATTGACAGAAGTATGATCCGTCAGTATTTACACAGGTACTGGTTGTCGAAGAACAAACATTTGTACTGTTGCATTCATTTATATCTAAAATAAATAAATAAATATATATATATATATATATATATATATATATATATATATATATATATATATATATATATATATATATATATATATATATATATACAAATGTTTTGAAATGATCAACTTAAATGCATGCATATGTCATAAGTTCAATAATGGATAAAACAATGAGTTTTAAAGGAGCAATGAATAGTTGTAAATAACAGGTTCTAACCTCCAATCCCCGTTTTGGCCAAGTTAAAATAATTGTCAGACTGCACTATATCCTTGTATTTTCATGCCTCAGTTTCATAATAATGCATTAACTAAGATTTTCCTAAACTTTATTTTAGCAATTAAATTAATCTCTTATGGTACCATAATAAACATTTAAAAAAACTAAATAAATATGTTTTTTTTAAAACTTGAAATGGTCTTCAAAATGACAATTAGATTTCAAATAGCTTAACAGTTAAAATGATTTTTAAGATTTAAGATTAACCAGATTTCTGAAAAGGAAAATCTTAGTCAAGAAATGATTGAAAACCAGGCCCATGTTGGCTTTTTATGTGTCTTTAGTGTCTTCGATTACGTTAAATATTGCAGAGTACATGTTTTTAGTTTAAATTTTCTTTTTTAATTTTAAAGAACAATGTTTTAAAAATGACCAATTATCAAAGCAGATAACTTATATGTATTATTTTTCTTTCCTTTGCATGTCTGTTTCTTGCCAATACATACTAGTATAAATACTTAAATCTTAAATGAACAAATACAAAATATGCAAAACACAACTAATGTAAGCAATATAAACGCTTATGTGGTGTGTGTGTGTGTGTGTGTGTGTGTGTGTGTGTGTGTGTGTGTGAAAATTGTAAGTTTATAATTTGATAAGAAAATTTTATTGTATTATGAATTTTTTTTCTAATTGTATTTAAGAATAATCATTTGAAACATTTTTACCTTGGCAATAATTTGTAGAATTCAGTACGTATCCTTTATTGCATTGGCACAAAATGCCACCATTTACAGTATCAATTGCACATTTTGCTCTCGTACTATTCCCGCCATCACACATTGCATCTTCAGCAATAGAACATTCACTTGCAGCTGTTTAATATAAAAAAGATAAAAAACAAGAGTTTTGAAGAATCAAATGCGGAAAGTGTTACGTTCTTTTTCTTAGGATACGAATAAATATATAAGTTGTTGTATGTACAATATCAGTAACAGCGCAGAGAGAGAGAGAGAGAGAGAGAGAGAGAGAGAGAGAGAGAGAGAGAGAGAGAGAGAGAGAGAGATACTAACCGTAACAGGAGACGGTATCACTTGATAGTCTATATCCAGTATTACAAGAACAGGTGTACAGTCCAGCGCCATCAACACATATCTGCTCACAATTATGTTGTTGTAGGCATTCATTTATTTCTGAAATTTAAAAGAAAACATTTAAAATAGTATGTGAAATGTCGGAGTTTGAACCCGGCCGGGTCTGACCAAGACTTGGGAATACCTGTAGGTAATGACTGTACTTTTGCCAACCACTCGACATTAAGAAATAAAAGTCACGTTTAGATATAAGTCGAATATTCTTGATTTGGAAGTAAAAACTGTCATTAAATCAATCAATTCAAAATAGTATAGTTTTAAGATTAACTATTAACTTAAGTAAACACCATATCAACGAGTAATGCTTATAACGAGTAATTTAGCCTTAAATGATGTAAAATCTGTTAGAAATTAGATAGCTGTGTGTAAGGAAAGATCAAGAAAAATACTACAATGCCACTGGTATGAAAACATCTACTATCTTAATTTTTTTAATTTAAAAAATCATTAATATTAAAGGCATGGTGTAAGTAATTACACCTGTTTGGGATGATAGTTTAATGTAAAACCACAAAATACTTTATCAAAATACAACTGAATTCACATTTTGTTTCTGCAAAAACATTCCTGTGAAAAAAACATAACCATTTAAAGTAGGGAATTGCAATTATTCATTTTTACCTTCGCACTGTTGTGTCTGTGCATTCCACAAATAACCGTAATTACACAGGCAAACGTAACTTCCAACGTTATTTGAGCATCGTGAGTTTGCTGGACATGGATCAGTTGACTGCGAACATTCATTTATATCTAAAAAGTAAAATATAGCGTTTAAAATTAAGCCTACCCACATACAAAAACTCATCATTAAACAGATTACACAAATTTTTCAAGTGAGAAATTGTAAAAAAGGTCACAGGTTTTTTTTATCGTTTCTAAATGTAATTTTCTTTTATAATGTTGTTAACAGAATGTCACGTAAAAACTAATGCAATATCTGTTGGTATCAATACACCTTTTTTTGAGAATAATACAGTCTGTACGCGGAACAAAAATAGTATCAGTTATCACACGACAGATTTTCACAGTAGAGTTTGTGGGTCTAAATGGCTTTTTGGTTGAAAAGATTATTACTAGAGATAATCTACAGCAATAATGAAGTGGCTTGTCCACATTTTCAGACAACAAATATTCATAATCAAAATGATTAAGAGGAAGAGACGTTTACAATCATGCTAACGTCGGAAGGAAGGGATAGGGTTATGATAAAAAGATTATATGTCTTTTTACGTTATACAGAAACAATTTCATTGGAAACTTACCTACGCAGTAGGTACTGTAGCCTATATTTTTATAACCTGTTAGACAGTTACAAGTAAATGAACCTTCTGTATTTACACAACTGGTTGTGGAAGTGTCACACCCATCAGATTTGATAGTGCATTCATTAATATCTGGAACACAATGGAAACTAATCATTAATATTTATATAATATTTATATTTAAGGTTTCGCTAGAAGATTAAAAGTTAAAACTATATGCTTCATACATTGCAAAATCATACATGTATTGAAAAATTATCGCAAGTTTAACTCCCTTGAAAAATTTAAAAGCTTTTAAAGCGAATTATGTTTGTTAGTCATTCAAGATAAACCAAACGTTGGACGTTAATCACATTGCTAGTTTGAGAAGCTCGTAAAACTGCACTTCAATGAGTGATAAGTTAAATAGTTTAACAAAATAATTGGTTTTCTTTTTGTAACTATTGCTGATATTTTGTAAAATTCGTATGCTGACATTAAAAAGATTGTTTTTAAGGTTATTTTTCTAATGTAACATATACATTTAAATGTAAAATATTTTGAACAAATTGATAATTAACTTTTGAATACCAAATAATTACTAAAATTAGTCATTTTTAAGTCACCATTAGCATGCGTACCTGAACATGTCTTTCCATCTTCTCCAAGGTAATATCCTGTTAAACAGGTACACTGGTATCCGCCAGCCAAATTAGTGCAATTATGTCCGCAAGGAGAAGTCAAGCACTCGTTTTGATCTACAAAAAAGGTAAAATCAAAATGACAGAACTTACACAAAAACAAGAATGACAGAACTTACACAAAAACAAGAATGACAGAACTTACACAAAATCAAAATAACAAGAATGACAGAACTTACACAAAATCAAAATTACAGAACTTACACAAAATTAAAATGACAGAACTTACTCAAAAACAAGAATGACAGAACTTACACAAAAACAAGAATGACAGAACTTACACAAAAACAAGAATGACAGAACTTACACAAAATCAAAATAACAAAAATGACAGAACTTACACAAAATCAAAATGACAGAACTTAAACAAAATTAAAATGACAGAACACACAAAAACAAGAATGACAGAACTTACACAAAATCAAAATGACAGAACTTACACAAAAACAAGAATGACAGAACTTACTCAAAATCAAAATGACAGAACTTATACAAAACAAGAATGACAGAACTAACACATAAACAAGAATGACGGAACTTACACAAAATCAAAATGACAGAACTTACACAAAAACAAGAATGACAGAACTTACACAAAATCAAAATGACAGAACTTACACAAAATCAAAATGACAGAACTTACACAAAAACAAGAATGACAGAACTTACACAAAAACAAGAATGACAGAACTGACACAAAATCAAAATAACAAGAATGACAGAACTTACACAAAATCAAAATGACAGAACTTAAACAAAATTAAAATGACAGAACACACAAAAACAAGAATGACAGAACTTACACAAAATCAAAATGACAGAACTTACACAAAATCAAGAATGACAGAACTTACTCAAAATCAAAATGACAGAACTTACACAAAACAAGAATGACAGAACTTACACAAAAACAAGAATGGCAGAACTTACACAAAATCAAAATGACAGAACACACACAAAAACAAGAATGACAGAACTTACTCAAAAACAAGAATGACAGAACTTACACAAAAACAAGAATGACAGAACTTACACAAAAACAACAATCTCTTTAAATTAAACAAGGAAAATGCTTTATACCGAGGTAGTTAAACGCAAAGTGAGCTTGGATTTTTTCTCTAAAATATCGAAGAGTAATTGATATAAATCTCTTCTATTTTTAAAATAGTACAGTATACCTCTAAGTTCAGCAGTACTTCCTCGTCCCGCTTTCAACTAAAATGACTTTGCTACATTAATAGCATAATAAATAGCCTATTAGAACGTCTTTTAAAAGACTTTCTTTGATAATTAGTTGAAACAATAGTTTCGCACAAACAGATATTATCGAGTGGTGTATAAATTAACCAAATCTTTATAGTGTATAACCAATGTCTTTTTTTACCTGCGCATGTCTGTCCGTCTCCTACTAGATTAATCGGACAAGCATCACACTCAAATGTAGTTCCTTTCTGAGCTTCTAAGCTTGCTGGAACATCGGTACATGTGACGTCACCGTAAACACGGCTTGTCTCTGCAGCCATCTTTATCATTTTCACAAAGATTTCCATCATATCCTGATGGACATATACATGGCACGACAAGAAAATTGTTGGAACTTGTTGCTGAAAAATCACAAGTTCCTCCATTCTGAAAATAGGAAATTAAATAAAAGGTGTATAAATGATCACGGATTGGTAAAAGAGATTTGTTAATACCAAATAAGACAAACAATATACTTAAAAATGAAACACAAACAAGATCCGTGAATGCAGCACTTTGATGAACGCCAAGTCGGTAATGTTTAAAATTACATTAACATTATAAGGCCTTAAAATGTTTTATTTGCTGGTGGAAAAAGTCAAAATAGTTACGTTAGTACTTTACCACATTTTGCTTCGAATCTCTGCAGACTTTTTGAATGAAGATTAAGTTTTATTTATTAACAAAAAGATTCTTTAACTAAATATTGCAATTTTCAGATTCAGATAATTTTGTCAGTTTTTTTTTTCTATCCAGGTGTTAAAGATTAATTTTAAGGTTCAAAATTGGGTTATGTCAATTCTAATGATATTTTGTCGACTGATACCTACAAAGTTGTTCAATGTTTTAAGAAATTGATTGTAGACATTCTATTTTCCATGGAGAATGATGATACTAGATGATACACACAAAAAGATTGGTAACAAACAGTACATTTTTTTTGAAAATGAATAATCGCAATTTGTAAAAGAAACTCACCTGACATTTACAAAGTTCTATCTTTGCTGATAGAACAGACTGAGCCAATCCATCTGAAGCGAATATGTTAACAGCAGCACTCTGTAGATCAGCGACATTAGTCCATGATAACGTTTTTGTTGTGTTGTCAATTGTCATTCCAGAAGGAGCATCAGAATTAAGGTAGAAGAAAACATTATCACCGTTTACATCTAAGACATTCACAACAAGAAGCTTGTTATAGCTTTGACCAACAGTAACTTCTAAAGTCACATTGGCATTCTGTATGGTGGGAGGATCGTTACCTGTAATTAACATGAGTTTTGTAGCACATAATAACCAAAACGACCAAATTAAATGATAAAACGTTTAAAATGTAAAAATATAAACATCTTGTCGTTTACCCAAGCTGATATCGTTTTCGCCAGACAAAAAATAACTCATGAAAGTGTACAAATTACCAACAAAGGATGTAAAACAAGAAGGTGACTTTAGTTCTAAACCATTACGAGTCAAAACTGTTTAAATGTTAATCAAACATACATATATCGTTTAATGTTAAAAATCACAATCTAGAAAACAAAGTAAAAGCAATGAAAACTAAGTTAAACACGTAACTTCCATCAGTTTGGTTGCTCTAGAATGATAATAATTATCCTTCATATGTCTTCATTGTTATGTTACTAGTTCACGCAAACAGAAGATAAACATATGAGAGAGAGAGAGAGAGAGAGAGAGAGAGAGAGAGAGAGAGAGAGAGAGAGAAGAGAGAGAGAGAATACGTACTGAGTATCTGCTGAGACTGTTGTACTTGACTACTAGTATTTGAACTAGCCTGTGCCAATGCAACATCTCCAGTTATCATGTAATCAAAGTAACACACACGTCTCTGCTCTGGATCAGGATCATTTTGTCCAACATTGTAACATATATCCTGTGCCTCTCGTCTAACGGTGTCATTAGGAAACATTGCCGTAAGATTCGAATTAAAAAAAGACGGTGTAAAGTTGGCATCAACATATGTATTCCAATTGTTGCTGTTATCATACTTAAATAAACTGTTTGTTTCATTGTTCTGCCCTATTAAAAGAAATATTACAATACAATACTAGTTTTAACACTATTTTTTTCTTAATTGACTATGCCCCGTTTGCTAAAACCATCTTATCTTAAAACACTTATGCGTGTGACTGTAAAAAACAAAGCTTGATTTGTGGGTTTAAAAAAACACAGCTTGATTTGTGGGTTTAAAATACACAGCTTGATAAGTGGGTTTAAAAACACACAGCTTGATAAGAGGATTTGAAAACAAAGTTTTTGGAAAAATTAATCAAAATATGCTTCGACTGTTACGGTTAGGTGTTTCAACTTCGTCAAAAATACGATGTGTCCAAAGCATAAAAAACAAAAAAAAAAACAAAATGTGTAAATGTTTTGTTGTCTATTTAGACCAATGAAATCCCAATGGTTTATCACTGATTAAAATATTGGTAACGGGGAATATTGTTTGTTTTTATACACGGCGTATTAAAATGCACAGTTAAATGTCCCAAAACTTTTCAAACATAATTTAATCATATTGAAATAAGCATATAGCAAGGGTATACAGAGAGTTACATTAGAAATATATTAAAAACAATATGTTACACTTACATTTTACCCCATATGTGTATATTTCTTCTTCTGTTGCATTTGATCCAGCAGAAAGTGTATTACCATCTGGATCTGTGAAATCATCGTCTCTGTTTCCATTAAAGTTCCCTAATAATCCTAAAAATATTAAATGACATATTTAATCAAATATTTCAGGAAAAAACTTGTTTAATTGCTTTGCTTACTAGTGAGGCAAATAAATGCTTTTAAATGGTATTTAATTCGGTATGTTATGGTAATACTACACTCGTACGACAAATAAATGATAGCATAAAAAAATCAAAGCAGCTAAGCATTTGATGAATTTTGCATTACATATAAATGATCTATGTTTTTTCTGCTTAAACCTTGTCATGAAATTTTCAAAAAGTTTTTAACAAACCAACTTTACTTTAAACATTGTAGCTGTAGTTTTACAGTTCTTTATTTGATCAACACTGGGGCTGTTTAGAGTCGTTATAAGAGGAACAGATAAATGAAATCATACTTATGTATTTATAAACACGCAATTGTAGAAATCGAAGCTTATTTATTCTAGCATGATTTTGATAGTCAATATATCTGTAAAAATACTGGGATTTTTGTTGTTGTTTACTGATCCGGAATGTACAGTATATGGCTCTGTTTATATTTATAATAATGATCATCGGAGAATATTATAACTGAGTATCCTCATTTATATTTAAAGCCACTGTGGTAGCTCAGTTGGTAGAGTGCTCGCTCCGTAAGTGGAAGGTCGTGGGCCCGAACCCCGGCCGGGTCTGACCCAAGACTTGAAAATGGGTAGTGACTGTTCTTTCGCCAAGCACTCGGCATTACAAAATGAAAGTAGCGGTTCCCCCGGGTGGGAACTTAAAACAAACGAGGACCCGTGTCATGGCAGGCGTGGCACGATAAAGAACCCTGCTGTATAATGGCGTCAGCGCAACGCAAAGGCAAAATTTCTGCGCTTTCGCCTATAGCTGGCGACGTCTCGATATAAGTGAAATATTCTTGACTGGGACGTGAAACACCATTACACCAGTGTACACAACTTTATCCCCTCTCTCTCTCTCTCTCTCTCTCTCTCTCTCTCTCTCTCTCTCTCTCTCTGTTTGTTTCACTAGTCCAAAACATTTGCTTTTTTCTTATTAATATTGATTTTTACTCAACTCATTTATATTTAAACGTAAAGAAAAATTCAAGTATAACCCAACGTATAATTTACCTTTGAAAAGACCTTTCCAGCTTGACGTAATGGTAAACACTGGTTGTATCATGTTAAACACAACACGAGCACCTGTTTGTACACCCCCACTGAAAGTCATCAAGTAGGTATCTACACTGTTAATTGTGATTTTAGACAATGCTACTTCCGTATACTGAACAGATCCTGAAGCCAAGTTCGGTGTTTCAATGGCTGAATTTCTCAGAATTTCTAGCAAAGTAAAGTAAATCAAAAGAATAAGTAAAAGGTCAAAACAAAAAAGTTAAATCAAAAAAAATTCTTCATGTGGTTAAATTATTTATCAAGATTGGTGACTTAACATATCATAGTCGGGCTACAATTTTGAACAATTTAAAAAAACAGTACAATTTTACTGTAACAGCATTTTTCATTTATCATTAATGTCATAAAATCAATATTGTAGAGAAACAAAAGTATGCTCAACTGCAGAAGACATAGAATATATGGCTTGTTCTATGGCATACAAGTAGGCTTTAGTTGAAGGAAACGATTCTCAAGACTCTATTCAAGAACATGAACAAATTGTTTCTTTTGTTTTTTAAGATATTTACCAATATCCGTTTTTGCTGTGTTGAGTCTGAATTCAATGGTGTCACTGGCTGGACTGTGCTGTTTTGCCACCATAGAGCTCACGATAGTAGCCGGTTGATTGACACCGCCAGATACGTACGGAACAAGCCTAGCTTGAAGTTCAAAATTGTTCGCTTTGAGAAGAAAAAATTCTCCATGGCCATTAAAAGTGAACTGATGACCATCTAATGTTGCAAAGTGAGGATCACCAAAACCGGCACCTGTCAAAAAAAATTCACATATACGTTTAATTGCATAGATCTTATCAGTAATCATGATATATATATATATATCAAAAGTATAACTATTCAATTATCCGACATTTAAACTAAAGGAAAGATTTACAAGAAACATCTTCGGTGATTGCTAGAGACACGTAGCAGACATATCATCAGAGAACAAGCAAACGCAAATCAAAAGCGCATGCGTAAGAAATGTTAATATATTAATTCTTAAAGAACGAAATACTAAAAAGATTTCAATTAATATTTATTCAATACATTCATTAAATGGACCCCAAATGTTACTTCCAGCGGTAGAATAAAAATTCGAATAAACAAAAAGAGTGCTGAAAAACATTTCGTATTCAACATCGTTGAATGCCACAATTTATAAAATAAAAAGTGATTATGAAATGTCAATTCTTCGAAATTCAGGGGCTTCTTTTTAAGCCTAGAGTCATCAAAGAGTGATAGTTTTTGAGCACAAAGTAACAAAACGGCATACGCAAAAAATTATTTTTTGAACTACCTGTGGTATATGTGAAAAAGTCTGAGTTATATGTAGTTGTATATGTTCAATGATACATAGCAAAACAAAATAACTTACCAATTGTTGCGCCTTCAGATGCGGTACAAGTACATACGGGACGCTGAATTAAGTACAAAGAGCACATATCATTCTTCGAAAACCGAAAATTATTACTGTTACAGCATGTATCATACATGTTGTCATCATCAATAGCCTGCTGTCCTGAAAATCTTCTATAAATATTAGATCCATTTGCAGATATATGATCTGTAATGATCGCCCCTTCCGTGTCATAGCAACATCTTACACTTTGTGAAGGGTTATTGATCAATGTATAACACGTGATACCAGACGGTATCCTATTACTTCCGGTAATTTGTTCGAAGGTGGATAATTCGTTAGCCTGTTGTCTTGTACAAGGACACGTTGAAGTGCTTGTAATTGTAAATGTGTTTGTTGTGATAAGTTTATCAGCTGTAATCCAGTTGTCACACGTGATCCCTGTATGATCGTAACTGTTAGCATTACTGGACAGTTTGAAAAGGAACTGGCCGGTAGAATACAGTTTAATATAAGGATTAGAATTACTATAATCAGAGCTCGACACCGTGTCTATATTCTGTATCAATCTTAAATACTGTTCATATGCACTGTTTTGAATATCTAAATATGAATAAGTGTACTCCTGAACAGTAGCGCCACCGGCTGACTGAACCAGATATCCTACACGTACTGGATAATTAGGTATCGAGTTAAACGGCACATTCCATGTCATCAGCCCATCTCCATACAAAACTTTTGCATATGTATTGTTATAGTCTGTTATTACAGCAATTTGAAACGTAACAGTCTGCAAATTAAAAAAAAAAATCAGATATTTACTTTTTCTAAAATTGTAGTGTCTACAAGGATAATTACTTTACGCATTCTACCGACAAAGTAGTGAAAATTGTGCAATTTTAAGACATAGGTGGAACCAATGTTTTAACATCTCAAAAGATATAAAATTTAACTAATTAGATGCTGTAATAAAAACATACATAATTGGGGTATTATTTGCAATCTACTCGGTTTTGATGATTTTTCCCTACTACAAGGACTTGTTTATATATTTATTCAAACACAATATATATATATATATATATATATATATATATATATATATATATATATATATATATATATATATATATATATATATATATATAACAAAAACATGCTTCCTACTCCTAGATAAAACTTCAAACAGTTTAGACTAGTAATATATTTGCCAAAATAATTAAGAATATTTTTGTATGTCTAAAACATCTTCAAAAATTGAAAATGAAACTGAATATTATGCCTTTAAGTTTGAAACCAATAGATGTTTTGACTTTACAAATTGGACACAATATATAAACATATACCATTTCTGTTAAAAACTTCATTTGTTTAAAATTGTTTGCATAAAAATGGCATACCCACTAATTAGTCATCGGGGGTAAACTAACATTATTTTATATGTACATGTACCTGCGTGGAGTCTTGTGGGTATTGCATTTTGTTCCAGGTGACAACAACCATAGATCTTCCTATAAAAGTTACAGAGTACGTGTTCTGTATCTGAGTACTTATCTCCTGTATAAGTTGTGCTTCTGTAGTCACTGTGTCTTGATACAGTTTATAATACACTCCAGCTGTATTATCCGACTAAAACAAAAAAGCGTGATGATATAATAGTTTTTAAATTTAGTAATCTACAAATAAAATTCGATGGAAGCATAGAGCAAGTTGAAAGATTAATGAAAGTGAAAAACACCTAGGTTGTACCACAAAACGGATAAAAATGCGCTATATAATAAAAGGTTATAGTTGCAGTAAATTACAGATGCAATGATAAGGGAGCAAAAAGCAAATGAAAGATAAATGGAAGGAAGTAGAAATGAAGCGATTCCAAATCACACAAAAGTCCAGCAAGTAATAAATTCAAAAATATTATCATAACCATTTCAAAATCTGTCAACTTTTGACAATTATTTTCAAATTTATAGATATAAAAGCCCTTTTTGTAAATAAAAAGAAAAAAATTCTTGATCCCACTAAAGAACACCATTTGCTGCGTAGCGATTGTATTATGGTCGAAGGAAGCAAGACTCGCTTCTACTCTAAATCCCATAAATACATAACGACACAATTAATAAATATCTAAAATTGCAAAATCTTATACACCAAATCCTTACAGAAATGTACAAGATATAAATAATATGCATTTATTTGAAACGCCAAAAACTTGATCTGTAAGACATTTAACACTCTTTGTAACAACTATTAACAAATTTATAGGCTTACAGAATCAGAGATATTCATATTTGCCCAGTAACCAGCTACTATTGCTTTCTCTTCAAATGATGAATCTATGGAGAAACTGGTCGGATTCGTAAAGCTCCGTCTTTGTCCGGTGTTTCCTTTATCAAATGTTATGGTGGAAAATAAAAGCAACCCACCATTTGTAGCCTGAAATAATAAAATATCCCATTAGTATAAATATATGTGAAATACAATGATTTTAATGTCAACTTATGAAAAGTTATAAATACGAAATAAGTTTATAAATAATTAAATGAATTTGTATGTACTGAATTTTTAATAAGCTTATTCGCATAGCTACTTATAATCCCAATGTTCGCCATAATTATATTAAGCAATATTACTGGAAGAAGCCGTGTTCATTTAAACACGTGTTCCGAGTTGTCAAAATTGGATTCAGTTGAGACACTTGGGTGCTCCCAAACACAAGCCTGTAAGCGCAGGGATATCACACAAGTTTATTGACAATATGCTCATCCATACTTACTATAAACAAATATTGTTATATTTATGTTCTGTGTTTTACTTGTAGCGGTATTACGATTCGCCATACATGTAAACTAATATGTGATATACCTGTATGCACAGAGCTCATGTTTACTTTTTAAAACATCTTATCGTAAGCAAACCAATCAGAAAATAAAATGGATTTTTAAATAATTTAACGTTTTTGATGTGATGCTGTTAAACAACTGAATGAATTTTTTTTTTCAAATTTTGATTTAAAATCCAAAATATGGGATTATATATTAACTTACATATATCGCTGGATATGCATCATTTCCAACTGGATAGGCAAAGTCCGGAAATATGTAGGGTGTAAAATCGGCTGATGCTGATAACTGTGTATGACCAGATGTACTTATAAGTCTGACATCTGGAGAAAAAAAATTGACACATAGAAATGTGATTTTTTATTTTATTTTATGATATAAACTTTAATCCTTTAAATATACCAATAATAGTTTTGAAACGAATGTAAAAAAGAATGAATTGGTTTTTTTTAATTCAGGAAATTGCACATGTCTAATAAACAGAATTACGATCGTGGAGTCATTGCGTTTATGTTGTCATATACCATTTTATTACCACATACTATTTTTAATACACTGAATGATAATTAAAAAAAAGATAAAGACAGTGTGATAGCAATTTTTTCACAATTTGCATAGAACACCTAATAAACTTGAATGCAAAAGACTATATTTAACTTTGGTCAAACAAGGAATATACATTTTGAAAGCATATATTTCTAAACTACAATCATTTTCTTTTACGTTTTAATTATGGTTTTATTTATTTATTTATTTATTTATTTATTATTATTATTATTATTATTATTATTATTATTATTATTATTATTATTATTATTACCTTTACATTCTCCACTGACTAGAGTAAAACCAGATTTACAACTACAGGTAAATCCACCTTCAGTGTTAGTACAATCTTGTCTGACAGAGTCGCAGTTATGTAGCCCTCTAGTACATTCATGTACGTCTAAAATTTAAAAAACACAGTTGACAAATGGGTAGGATGCTAGCTGAATAATATATAGTTGACAATGTCAAAGCTACAAAGATCATGAAATAGGATGCCAGATAAAAGAGATATACTCTGAATACTAGTCAATAGAACACGGCTATTTAGATATTCCATTTCACATATCGTAAAAATGTTTTAAAAACAGTTACTACAGCATCTCAAAAAGCTGTCCTGTTTTCAAGACGAATGACTAAAATACAAACAACAGTTACTGTACAATTTTTTTTCAAAATGTAAAGCATATGGTGGTAAACAGGTTCCGGTTTCTAAACCCACTGGAGGTAAATTTAAACAAGCAATGCCTACAAAAAGCGATATGAATGATAACATTAAGTCAGTTAATAAATTACCAAATGCCAAACTTAACAGGTTATTCATAATTAAAATAAGAGAAAAAAATACAATTATTTCCAATAAAAAACAAAACAGTTTCAAAACAATGTTCACAAGAACATCAATACAGAACAAACTAGAGAAGAAGCAGGAAACGATCATTGGTAACCATGGCTCTAAAAACACAACATTGGCGTCTCGTCTAAAGACAGAGATGAAGCTCTTTGATGCCACCCGTCGATTTATTAAGGAAATATTCCTCATATACTAACAAACAAACTAGAATAAGTATGTGACCTACCAACACATCCTTTTGTTGTGTTGCTTGATTCATATTGCGGTACTTGGCATCTACAGGTGTAACTTCCTTCGGTGTTGTCACATCCGGTCACACCAGGAAAGAACCCATTGGTATCCTTACAATCGTTTGCATCGTAATTGCATTCATTGTTGTCTAAGAATAAAAGAAAACAAATACTAGTAAAAAGTCTAATTATTAAAAACATGATTTTAAATTAACATTAACTTATGACAATATTTTTAGGGTTTAAGCTCTACAATATACTAAATATAAACTAGTTTTCGTTATTTACAACTTATACTTTTGAATAATACAGCAATATAATATGTAAAATGTAATTTTTCAAGGTTTCATTTAAGGCTCTATATATATATATATATATATATATATACTTTGAACTGGTTTCTAGGTTTCTTTGGATATTAAAAGTACCTTATTTTACAGAATAAGATTTATATTGCCAAGTAAAAGTTACTAACTACCTTATTTCTGAATTTTGAAATTACAACTTAAAATCATATATATATTTTTGGTCATATATCAGATCTGATCATTTACCGAACGTAAGATCTATCCACTTCTGGTAGGCAATATGCTTTAAAACCCATATGTTATCCCTTTGCAGTTTTAATAAACTATTAAATAACAAAATAAACGAAACGTTTTGCAACAAGATCCCCATTGCAGTACACCAATAAATGAAAGCAAATGATATATTGGCCGGTAATAATGGAATAGTTGAGAACTTACCCAGACAATATGCGGACAGATCCCCGACGCCGTTAGAATATCCACTTAGACACTGGCATCTAAAATATGGTGATGTCTCCTCATGTATACAAGTGTGTGTTATATTGTTTTGTTGGCAAGGATTAGAATCACTGGTACATGGGTTATCTGGGGCTGTAAATATATAACACAAATGCCTGTTAAATGTTGATGTGCCATATGTGCACATTTCGGACAATCATTTCTCATCAGTGACACCAGGGGCAGAAAAGTTTAATGGATAAAAACATCAGCCAAACAGTTGAAAATGTTCCAAAATTATATGAATTCAAATCCAGCTAAGGAATGCTTTGCATTATGCATGAGGGAACAAATCTTTACATAAATTTCAAAAATTAAGGAAATTAATCAAATTTAGCATCGTGTGTTAATTTACTGAAGACTCTTAACACATGGGTCCTTGGTCAGTTGTTTCAAACAAGAACATCAAAGACAAAGTAACTAACGAATTACGGACAAGGTACAACAGGAATGAAAGAGCAAGTATCATCAAGCAAAAAATGATGCTGATAAATATAATATGCATGATAATAAACAGAATATAAATAACAAACATGTAATTTGTGAAAATAGTTAGTGCGTACTCTCCCCTAAACATATTGCTTTCAATTTTTAATTTGTATATACCTTTTTTCCTTCTTTAAACGGGTTTAATAATAATAATAATAATAATTGTCATTATTATTATCATTATTATTATTATAATTATTATATTAGTAGTATCAATTATTTATCACACACACACACACACACACCACACACACACACACACACACACACACACACACACACATATATATATATATATATATATATATATATATATATATATATATATATATATATATGTATATTTATATAGATATATATATATACCTATTCAAGATATAGGTACGAATGTATATTTAACTTACTCTGACATGCATTGGTATAATTTGTACAATCCTGGCTTTCACTTTTGACATTTGGACCGCATACAGTACCACGAGAGGCACCTGTATTATCCACGCAATATCTGCCCCTAGTCCTAAAGGCTCCTATACATGTCTGGGTACAGTTACCCCATTCTGACCAAGCTCCGTAAACTAAAACAAGGTAAAACAAACCGTTATACATTTTTTAGAGATATACTTGGTGTATATTTTTCAAACGCAGAGGTCAATTGAATTTGTTTGAAAAAAATTGAAAACAAATGGACGATTCATTATATCATTTGAAATATTTAAAAAAGTAGATTCTATTTATTTCTAAATATATTTGATTTAAAAATACACGATTACTTTACATCTGCGCAACATCTTCCAATATTTTAAACACACGAATCTTTAAAGAAAACAATACAGAAGAAGAAAACAAAAACCTATTTGATGAGATTAAATAACATCCAAGAAATTAGTTAACAAAAAACAAAACTTAAGTGTAAGCATGGGAGAGGGAGGAGGGTGGGTGCGGCACGTATGGTACTCGATTTTTTTTTTTTTCAAAACTCCCTTGTTATTTCATCTTAAAGCAAGAATGATAACAATTTTACACCATGGCTTGTAACAATGTGAGAAACTTTATTGCAAAAACAAAATGTGAGCTTCATTAGGGGTTTTACGTATTAATAATATACACAATGCTATAATAAATGTTTGATTTGTCGGTAGTTTGATTTGTATAAAATAAATGGATTTACTTACAAGCATCGCATCTTAAATCGTAAAATCCCTGCGTACAGGTGCACTTATAGCCTGACGATGTAGCCTCACATGTCCCACTGTTATAACACGGAGAGCTGTTACAAGCGTTTGTTGTAGTTGTTGTTACATCAGATGCCGTAACGGATTCAGTTGTTTCCGGTCCACTTGATGTGACTGCTGATGATAACGTTGTAATTGTTGTAGCACCAAGTGCCTCAGTTGTTGTACCAGAGGTAACAACAGGTGTTGTGGTCGAAGTTTCGGTCACTGTTATTCCACTCGACGTGCTGGTAGTAACATCAGATAAAGTCGAAGTAGAAACGGTTGATGTAGCTTGACTTGTTGATGTTGATTGAGTTGAACTATCGGTGATGCTACTTGTTGTTAGAGTAGAGGATGTCACTGTTGAGTCACTTGCAGTGCTAGCAGTTGATGCGGGTGATGTAGATGTTGAAGTTTCAGCGACGCTACCTGTTGTCAATGCTGAAGTTGTACCCGAAATTGTTGTTGTTTCTGTCACGATTGAACTACTCGCTGTGCTGGCAGTTGATGTGGGTGATGTTGATGCCGTTGAACTTTCAGTATCACTACCTGTTGTCACTGCTGAAGTTGTATCCGAAATTGTTGTGGTTTCTGTCGCGGTTGGACTACTTGTTGTGCTGACAGTTGATGTGGGTGATGATGATGCCGTTGAACTTTCAGTATCACTACCTGTTGTCACTGCTGAAGTTGTATCCGAAATTGTTGTGGTTTCTGTCACGATTGGACTACTTGTTGTGCTGACAGTTGATGTGGGTGATGTTGATGCCGTAGAACTTTCAGTGGCACCACTTGTGTCTGTTGTAATCGCATCTGACGCTGTTGTAGTTTGTATGACATTACTTGTTGTTCCTGTTGTTGAAGATGTAGCTGTGGTTGTTGTAGTTTCTGAAACTGTTGAGCCACTTGTCGTGCTTACAGTTGTTATGGGTGATGTTGAAGCCACTGTACTTTCAGTGACGCTACTTAATGTCGGTGTTGAAGTCGTATCCAAGCCCGTTGTAGTGTCTGACACTGCTGAACTACTCGTCGTGCTTGCAGTTTGCGCTGACGATGTGGATGCTGATTGTGTTGAACTGTCAGTGGCGCTACTTGTTTTTGATGTCGAAGCCGTGTCAGAGACGGTTGTAGTGTCTGACACAGTTGAACCACTCGTCGTACTCGCAGTTTGCGTTGACGATGTTGATTCTGATTGTGTTGACCTGTCAGTGGCACTACTTGTTGTTGATGTCGAAGCCGTGTCAGAGACTGTTGTAGTGTCTGACACTGTTGAATCACTTTTCGTGCTTGCAGTTTGCACTGACGATGTTGATGTTGATTGTGTTGAACTGTCAGTGGCACTACTTGTTGTTGATGTCGAAGCCGTGTCAGAGACTGTTGTAGTGTCTGACACTGTTGAATCACTCGTCGTGCTTGCAGTTTGCACTGACGATGTTGATGTTGATTGTGTTGAACTGTCAGTGGTACTACTTGTTGTTGATGTCGAAGCCGTGTCAGAGACTGTTGTAGTGTCTGACACTGTTGAACCACTCGTCGTGCTTGCAGTTTGCGCTGACGATGTTGATCCTGATTGTGTTGAACTGTCAGTGGTACTACTTGTTGTTGATGTCGAAGCCGTGTCAGAGACTGTTGTAGTGTCTGACACTGTTGAACCACTCGTCGTGCTTGCAGTTTGCGCTGACGATGTTGATGCCGACTGAGTTGAACTGTAAGTGGCGCTACTTGTTGTTGATGTCGAAGCCGTGTCAGAAACTGTTGTAGTTTCTGTTACTGTTGAACCACTTGTGGTTGACTCAGGTGATGTTGTGGTTCCTGATGTTGTTGTGTCAGTAACTGCAACATAATTTATATATTAATTTTTCAATAGTGTTAGCTTGCTGTTATTGGTTAAGAATATTTGTTGTTAATACTTCTCAAGCATATTGAAAAAATAAATATGTTAAAATCTACCGGGTTTTTTTTTTCGGGGGAAAGCAAAAGATTAAACACTGAATTATGTAAAACGTATTACATAATATAAGAAGATTCCTGGAAAATACATAATAGGTGCAGTAACTTACCTACATAATCTTAATATCATTAATAGAATCTTAAAAAAAACAAAACAAAACTTCTAAACGGTTTGTAAACAATATCATTTTTTTCTTAAAAGAATAATAGCACATTTTTTTAATATTCGAGTTCTTGTTTTAAAACTTTCATTTTTTTTAATACTTTAAGAAATTTACTCCATTCTCGTTTCATACTTGCTTACGCATGTTAAAAAACTTAGCAATAATTTATTATAGTATTATCAGAAATAGTTTCTTTTTCTCAAAAAAAAAAGATTTTCATCGATGTTTTATATTCCTTTGATTCAATGGAACTTTTGTAACAAGGTTAAAATCCCTGTAAAAAAGACCTCATAACATATAGATATGGTAACGATATATCTTGTGTCTCGTTTTCTTGTTCTGGCTTGTTGGTTTCCTGGTTGCTGCTGCTGCTGCTGCTGCTACTGTTTTCATTATAATGGATATAAACACAATCGCTAGAATGTTTTAAACACAATCCTAAGACCAATCTTATAACCAAAATCGGCCACAACTTATTTTTATATATACGTTGAACAATAAATTCACAAATTGTTCTAAATAATCTTCAAATTAAAATAATTTAAAATATTTATTTACAATAAAAATTTAACAAACAAGGGATGATTGTGATAAAAAATTCTCAATTCATATTTTGATCTTTTGGAGAGTATATTAAACAATCAAGAAATATTTGGCTAATTATATACAAAACGTTTTTTTAACTAAACATAGAAAAGTTTTATTGGCAAGTTCGAGTCAAAATCACTTTGATGCATTTAATTGGCTCCAAACCCACTCGAGATTAAAAAACCCCTTAAAATCAACGATTATACAATATTTTTAAACAATGAGTGATATAACTTTTTTTTTAAAAAATTGTCATATACAAATCATGTATTTTTTAAACTTTAATGATAATGTGATCATGTAAAAAGTACAAAATTGCTTTGACACATTCAATACACTACTAGATGAAAATAATATACTTAGTACTGAAAATAAATTAAAAATAATCATATATACTGTGGTGATTAAATAGTGGGAAATCTATACCAGGGTAATTGGTAAGGTGATGTGTACCCCACGTGTACCCTATAACCAGTGCACGATATTTCAGTACCAGTGCTTACAATCGTGACGGTACATAGTATATCACGAGCAGTGAAAATAAGTACCAAGTACCTAATGGTTTTAATTTTATTGTCATGATTTTGGGAGACATTGAGTCGAATTTCGAGCTTGTTTTATTATGAGATCCATTAAAGTGAATCCAGACAATTCACGACTTCAAACTTGCTTTGGTTTCTATTGCACGATCTTTGCATTTTTTGTTATGTAAATTAAATTTTAATGCCTTTTTGTCTTATTCAAAAAAGCAAAATTACTCTAAATCAATGTTTTATGTTGTTTTTTTTTGTTCGAAATTCAACTCAAAAAGAAACTTGCATCGGCTATATAACATTGATATATA
Organism: Tegillarca granosa; assembly: GCA_029721355.1. Taxonomy (NCBI): domain Eukaryota; kingdom Metazoa; phylum Mollusca; class Bivalvia; order Arcoida; family Arcidae; genus Tegillarca; species Tegillarca granosa. The sequence continues at coordinate 39,218,363 of CM056599.1, read as the reverse complement.
TATATATATATATATATATATATATATATATATATATATATATATATATATATATATATATATATATATATATATATATATATATATATATATATATATATATATGGTAAAACGGTTCTTGAGTAGGTAGCGTTGAGTCGAGTAATGGTATTTAGCGTCCCAGTCAAGAATATTTCAGTCATATCGAGACGTCGCAAGGTATAGCCTACCGTAACACGGGACCTCGTTTATTTTAAGTTCCCATACGAAAGAACCGTGACTTTCATTTTGTAATGCCGAGTGCTTGGCGAAAGTACAGTCACTACCCACTTTCAAGTTTTGGGTCAGACCCGGTCGGGATTCGAACCCACGACCTGCCACTTACGGAGCGAGCTCTGTACCAACTGAGCTACCGCAGTGTTGGGTTATGGAGTAGATGAAAGTCTGAAATGTACTCATCATGATAAGATTTTTACCATTCGAAATTAATTAAATTTCAAAAACATTTTTTTTACCTGTTCATTTTTTACTTACCTTTTAGTTTAATATAAAGGTAATGTAATAATTGAATTTACGTAGGAGAAAAAACCGACCTAACAGCAAGAAAACTGTGATGGCTTAAAATCCATTTCTTTTTACAATATTTGAACAAAACAATAGGACAAAATGAACATTTACATCATGTTATCTTATTGAAAGCTTGTCTACTTCGTGTAGTAATTTTAAATGGATAATATGCATCATACGGTACCTAAAATGTCATCGCTTACCAATCGGTTTTTGCCAAATTAGAAGACAGATTTTAAGTTTTTTGGTACATTTTTTGTTTTTGCAATTCAGAAAATGAATTAATTAAACATTATAAAACTGTTTTTATGAATGTAGTCAAACTTTGCAGACTGGAAAGAAAACATCTATTTTAAGATCGGGGTTTCCATATTTTAAAAAAATTAATGAATATACGTAATTTAAAATGGAGACTATATTTCCTTGTTCCATACTGATGCATTGTACCTGTTTGAATGAATATCACCTTTCAAAAAAATTTTAAAGCAAAAAAAAAAAAAAAAAAAAAAAAAAAAAAAAAAAAAAAAAAAAAAAAAAAAAAAAAAAAAAAAAAAACAACTATATTGATGTCTTTATATAATTTTCTAATCTATTTTGTCACAAACTGTCAACAAGACTGATTATGATATCTGACTTTACCGATTATGTGGATGTGAAGGGTTATATATATAGTAACTTTGACAAAGTGATCGGTTATATATATAGTGACTTTGTCAAAGTTATCGGTTATATAGTGACTTTGTCAAGTGATTGGTTATGTATAGTGACTTTTTCAAAGTGATTGGTAATGTATAGTGACTTTGTCACATTCATCGGTTATATAGTGACTTTGATCACAGTGATCGGTTATATAGTGACTTTGTCAAAGTGATTGGTTTTATTGTAACTTTGTCACAGTCATCGGTAATATGGTGACTTTGTCAAAGTGATTGGTTATATAGTGACTGTCAAAGTGATCGGTTATATAATGGCTTTGTCAAAGTGATCAGTAATAAAACGTGTCTTTAGCTTCGTGTTAAAATAGTATATAATATTATGGTGTTAAAAAAGCACCAACATACTTACCGGAAATAGACGTTGATTGGCTGATATCTGACCCAGTACTAGGAGAGAGTGTTGTGGTTTGTAATGTGGTACTATGAGTGGGTAAATTTGCTATACTACTTGATAGTGTAGATACTGTTGTGTCGGATGTAGTAGCACCTTGTTCTGGTGTATTTGTAAACGTAGAATATTCTAATGTCATATTAGTAGTTTGTATTAAAGTACTTGAAGCTGCAGATATTGATGTTGTTTGTTCTGGTGTGGTAGTTGTTACCTCTGGTGTAGATGTAGTAGCTTCTAGTGTAGTAGTTGTCTGTTTTGGTGTGGTAGTTGTTTGTTCTGGTGTAGTTGTTGTAGCTTCTGGTGTGGTAGTAGTTTGTACTGGTGTGGTTGTAGTAGCTGCTGTTGTGGTAGTTGTTAGTTCTGATGTAGTGGTAATAGTTTCGTGTGTGGTACTTGTTTGTTCTGGTGTAGTTGTAGTAGCTTCTGGTGTGGTAGTAGTTTGTTCTGGTGTAGTTGTTGTAGATTCTGGTGTGGTAGTAGTTTGAACTGGTGTGGTTGTAGCAGCTGCTGTTGTGGTAGTTGTTAGTTCTGATGTAGTGATAATAGCTTCGTGTGCGGTAGTTGTTTGTTCTGGTGTAGTTGTTGTAGCTTCTGGTGTGGTAGTTGTTTGTTCTCCTGTAGTTGTAGTAGCTCCTGGTGTGGTAGTTGTTTGTTCTGGTGTAGTTGTAGTAGCTTCTGGTGTTGTAGAAGTTTCTTCAATTGTAATTGTAGTAGACTCTGCTGTGGAAGTTGTTTGTTCTGGTGTAGTTGTAGTAGCTTCTGGTAAGGTAGTTGTTTGTTCCGGTGTAGTTGTAGTAGCGTCTGGTGTGGAAGTTGTTTGTTCTTGTGTAATTGTAGTCACTTCTGGTGTGGTAGTTGTTTGTTGTGGTGTAGTTGTAGTAGCGTCTGGTGTGGTAGTTGTTTCTTGTGGTGTAGTTTTAGTACCTTCTGGTGTGGTAGTTGTTTGTTCTGGTGTAGTTGTTGAAGTGTCTGGTGTGTTAGTTGTTTGTTCTGGTGTAGTTGTAGTAGCTACTTGTGTGGTAGTTGTTTGTTCAGGTGTAGTTGTAGTAGCTTCTGATGTGGTAGTTGTTTGTTTTGGTGTAGTTGTAGTAGCTTCTGGTGTGATAGTTGTTTGTTCTGGTGTAGTTGTAGAAGCTTCTGGTGTAGTTGTAGAAGCTTCTGTTGTGGTAGTTGTTTGTGCAGGTGTAGTTGTGGTAGCTTCTGGTATGGTAGTTGTTTGTTCAAGCGTAGTTGAAGTAGCTTCTGGTGTAGTGGTTGTTTGTTCTTGTGTGATAGTTGTTTGTTCAGGTGTAGTTGTAGTAGCTTCTTGTGTCGTAGTTGTTTGTTGTGTTGTAGTTGTAGTAGCGTCTGGTGTGGTAGTTGTTTGTTCAGGTGTAGTTGTAGTAGCTTCTGGTGTAGTGGTTGTTTGTTCTGGTGTGGTAGTTGTTTGTCCAGGTGTAGTTGTTGTAGCTTCGTGTGTGGCACTTGTTTGTTCTGGTGTAGTTGTAGTAGCTACTGGTGTGGTAGTTGTTTGTGCAGGTGTAGTTGTAGTAGCTTCTGGTATGGTAGTTGTTTGTTCAGGTGTAGTTGTAGTAGCTTCTGGTGTAGTGGTTGTTTGTTCTGGTGTGGTAGTTGTTTGTTCAGGTGTAGTTGTAGTTGCTTCAGGTGTGGTAGTTGTTTGTTCAAGCGTAGTGTAAGTAGCTTCTGGTGTAGTGGTTGTTTGTTCTTGTGCGGTAGTTGTTTGTTCAGGTGTAGTTGTAGTAGCTTCTTGTGTGGTAGTTGTTTGTTTAGGTGTAGTTGTAGTAGCTTCTTGTGTGGTAGTTGTTTCTTCAGGTGTAGTTGTAGAAGCTTCTGGTGTAGTGGTTGTTTGTTCTGGTGTAGTTGTTGTAGCTTCGTATGTGGTACTTGTTTGTACTGGTGTAGTTGTAGTAGCTTCTGGTGTGATAGTAGTTTGTTCTGGTGTAGTTGTTGAAAATTCTTGTGTGGAAGTTGTTTGTTCTGCTGTAGTTGTAGTAGCTTCTGGTGTGGTAGTTGTTTTTTCTGGTGTAGTTGTGGTCACTTCTGGTGTGGATGAAGTTTCTTCTTGTGTAGTTGTTGTCACGTTTAGTGTGGTAGCTGTTTGTTGTGGTGTAGTTGTAGAAGCTTCTGGTGTGGTAGTTGTTTGTTTTGGTGTAGTTGTAGTACCTTCTGGTGTTGTTGTGGTATGTTCTGCTGTAGTTGTAGTAGCTTCTGGTGTTGTTGTTGTTTGTTCTGGTGTAGTTGTTGTAGTTTCTGGTTTGGTTGTTGTTTGTTCTGATGTAGTAGTAGTAGCATCTGGTGTGGTAGTAGTTTGTTCTGGTGTAGTTGTTGTAGATTCTTGTGTGGAAGTTGTTTGTTCTGCTGTAGTTGTAGTAGCTTCTGGTGTGGTAGTTGTTTGTTCTGGTGTAGTTGTAGTACCTTCTGGTGTTGTTGTGGTTTGTTCTGGTGTAGTTGTAGTAGCTTCTGGTGTTGTTGTTGTTTGTTCTGGTGTGGTAGTTGTTTGTTCAGGTGTAGTTGTTGTAGCTTCTGGTGTGGTAGTTGTATGTATAGGTGTACTTGTAGTACCTTCTGGTGTGGTAGTTGTTTGTTCTGGTGTAGTTGTTGTAGTTTCTGGTGTTGTAGTTTTTTGTTCTGGTGTGGTAGTTGTTTGTTCTGGTGTAGTTGTAGTAGCTTCTGGTGTTGTAGTTGTTTGTTCTGGTGTAGTTGTAGTAGCTTCTGGTGTGGTAGTTGTTTGTTCTTGTGAATTTGTTGTAGATTCTGGTGTGCTAGATGTTTGTTCTGCTATGGTAGTTGTTTGTTCTGGTGTAGTTGTAGTAGCTTCTGGTGAGGTAGTTGTTTGTTCTGGTGTAGTTGTAGTAGCTTCTGGTGTTGTAGTTGTTTGTTCTGGTGTAGTTGTAGTAGCTTCTGGTGTGGAAGTTGTTTGTTCTGGTGTAGTTGCAGTAGCTTCTGGTGTGGTAGTTGTTTGTTCTGGTGTAGTTGTAGTACCTTCTGGTGTGGTAGTTGTTTGTTCTGATGTAGTTGTAGTAGCTTCTGGTGTAGAAGTTGTTTGTTCTGGTGTGGAAGTTGTTTGTTCTTGTGTAGTTGTTGTAGATTCTGGTGTGGTAGTTGTTTGTTCTGGTGTGGTAGTCGTTTGTTCTGGTGTAGTTGAAGTAGCTTCTGGTGTGGTAGTTGTTTGTTTAGGTGTAGTTATTGTAGCTTCTGGTGTGGTAGTTGTTTGTTCAGGTGTAGTTGTAGTAGCTTCTGGTGTAGTGGTTGTTTTCGGTGTGGTAGTTGTTTGTCCAGGTGTAGTTGTAGTAGCTTCTGGTGTGGTAGTTGTTTGTTCAAGTGTAGTTGTAGTAGCTTCTGGTGTAGTGGTTGTTTGTTCTGGTGTGGTAGTTGTTTGTTCAGGTGTAGTTGTTGTAGCTTCTGGTGTGGTAGTTGTATGTATAGGTGTACTTGTAGTACCTTCTGGTGTGGTAGTTGTTTGTTCTGGTGTAGTTGTAGTAGCTTCTGGTGTTGTAGTTGTTTGTTGTGGTGCAGTTGTTGTATCGTCTGGTGTGGTAGTTGTTTGTTGTGGTGTTGTTGTAGTAGCTTCTGGTGTGGTATTTGTTTGTTCTGGTGTAGATGTTGTAGCTTCTGGTGTGGCAGTTGTTTGTTCTGGTGTAGTTGTTGTAGCGTGTGGTGTGGTAGTCGTTTCTTCTGGTGTAGTTGTAGTCACTTCTTGTGTGGTAGTTGTTTGTTGTGGTGTAGTTGTAGTAGCGTCTGGTGTGGTAGTTGTTTGTTTTGGTGTAGTTGTAGTAGCTTCTTGTATGGTACTTGTTTGTTGTGGTGTACTTGTTGTAGCGTCTGGTGTGGTAGTTGTTTGTTGTGGTGTTGTTGTAGTAGCTTCTGGTGTGGTAGTTGTTTGTTCTGGTGTAGTTTTAGTAGCTTCTGGTGTAGAAGTTGTTTGTTCTGGTGTGGAAGTTGTTTGTTCTTGTGTAGTTGTTGTAGATTCTGGTGTGGTAGTTGTTTGTTCTGGTGTGGTAGTCGTTTGTTCTGGTGTAGTTGTAGTACCTTCTGGTGTGGTAGTTGTTTGTTCAGGTGTAGTTATTGTAGCTTCTGGTGTGGTAGTTGTTTGTTCAGGTGTAGTTGTAGTAGCTTCTGGTGTAGTGGTTGTTTTCGGTGTGGTAGTTGTTTGTCCAGGTGTAGTTGTAGTAGCTTCTGGCGTGGTAGTTGTTTGTTCAAGTGTAGTTGTAGTAGCTTCTGGTGTAGTGGTTGTTTGTTCTGGTGTGGTAGTTGTTTGATCAGGTGTAGTTGTTGTAGCTTCTGGTGTGGTAGTTGTTTGTTTAGGTGTAGTTGTAGTTGCTTCTTGTGTGGTAGTTGTTTGTTCAGGTGTAGTTGTAGTAGCTTCTGGTGTAGTGGTTGTTTGTTCTGGTGTGGTAGTTGTTTGTTCAGGTGTAGTTGTTGTAGCTTCTGGTGTGTTAGTTGTTTGTTCAGGTGTAGTTGTAGTAGCTTCTTGTGTGGTAGTTGTTTGTTTAGGTGTAGTTGTAGTTGCTTCTTGTGTGGTAGTTGTTTGTTCAGGTGTAGTTGTAGTAGCTTCTGGTGTAGTGGTTGTTTGTTCTGGTGTGGTAGTTGTTTGTTCAGGTGTAGTAATTGTAGCTTCTAGTGTGGTAGTTGTTTCTTCAGGTGTAGTTGTAGTAGCTTCTGGTGTGATAGTTGTTTGTTCTGGTGTAGTTGTAATAGCTTTTGTTGTGATAGTTGTTAGTTCTGATGTAGTTATGGTCACTTCTGGTCTGGTAGTAGTTTGTTCTGGTGTAGTTGTAGTAGCTTCTGGTGTTGTTGTTGTTTGTTCTGGTGTAGTTGTTGTAGCTTCTGGTGTGGAAGTTGTTTGTTCTGCAGTAGTTGTAGTAGCTTCTGGTGTGGTACTGGTTTTTTCTGGTGTAGTTGTGGTCAATTCTGGTGTGGTAGTAGTTTGTTTTTGTGTGGTTGTTGTAGCGTCTGGTGCGGTAGTTGTTTGTTGTGTTGTAGTCGTAGTAACTTTTTGTGTGGTAGTTGTTTTTTGTGGTGTTGTTGTAGTAGCTTCTGGTGAGGTAGTTATTTGTTCTGGTGTAGTTGTAGTAGCTTCTGGTGTTGTAGTTGCTTGTTCTGGTGTAGTTGTAGTAGCTTCTGGTGTTGTAGTTGTCTGTTCTGGTGTAGTTGTGGTAGCTTCTGGTGTGGTAGTTGTTTGTTCTGGTGTAGTTGTAGTAGCTTCTGGTGTTGTAGTTATTTGTTCTGGTGTAGTTGTAGTAGTTGTTTGTTCTGGTGTAGTTGTAGTAGCTTCTGGTGTTGTAGTTGTTTGTTGTGGTGCAGTTGTTGTAGCGTCTGGTGTGGTAGTTGTTTGTTGTGGTGTTGTTGTAGTAGCTTCTGGTGTGGTAGTTGTTTGTTCTGGTGTAGATGTTGTAGCTTCTGGTGTGGCAGTTGTTTGTTCTGGTGTAGTTGTTGTAGCGTGTGGTGTGGTAGTCGTTTCTTCTGGTGTAGTTGTAGTCACTTCTTGTGTGGTAGTTGTTTGTTGTGGTGTAGTTGTAGTAGCGTCTGGTGTGGTAGTTGTTTGTTTTGGTGTAGTTGTAGTAGCTTCTTGTATGGTACTTGTTTGTTGTGGTGTACTTGTTGTAGCGTCTGGTGTGGTAGTTGTTTGTTGTGGTGTTGTTGTAGTAGCTTCTGGTGTGGTAGTTGTTTGTTCTGGTGTAGTTTTAGTAGCTTCTGGTGTAGAAGTTGTTTGTTCTGGTGTGGAAGTTGTTTGTTCTTGTGTAGTTGTTGTAGATTCTGGTGTGGTAGTTGTTTGTTCTGGTGTGGTAGTCGTTTGTTCTGGTGTAGTTGTAGTAGCTTCTGGTGTGGTAGTTGTTTGTTCAGGTGTAGTTATTGTAGCTTCTGGTGTGGTAGTTGTTTGTTCAGGTGTAGTTGTAGTAGCTTCTGGTGTAGTGGTTGTTTTCGGTGTGGTAGTTGTTTGTCCAGGTGTAGTTGTAGTAGCTTCTGGCGTGGTAGTTGTTTGTTCAAGTGTAGTTGTAGTAGCTTCTGGTGTAGTGGGTGTTTGTTCTGGTGTGGTAGTTGTTTGATCAGGTGTAGTTGTTGTAGCTTCTGGTGTGGTAGTTGTTTGTTTAGGTGTAGTTGTAGTTGCTTCTTGTGTGGTAGTTGTTTGTTCAGGTGTAGTTGTAGTAGCTTCTGGTGTAGTGGTTGTTTGTTCTGGTGTGGTAGTTGTTTGTTCAGGTGTAGTTGTTGTAGCTTCTGGTGTGTTAGTTGTTTGTTCAGGTGTAGTTGTAGTAGCTTCTTGTGTGGTAGTTGTTTGTTTAGGTGTAGTTGTAGTTGCTTCTTGTGTGGTAGTTGTTTGTTCAGGTGTAGTTGTAGTAGCTTCTGGTGTAGTGGTTGTTTGTTCTGGTGTGGTAGTTGTTTGTTCAGGTGTAGTTATTGTAGCTTCTAGTGTGGTAGTTGTTTCTTCAGGTGTAGTTGTAGTAGCTTCTGGTGTGATAGTTGTTTGTTCTGGTGTAGTTGTAATAGCTTTTGTTGTGATAGTTGTTAGTTCTGATGTAGTTATGGTCACTTCTGGTCTGGTAGTAGTTTGTTCTGGTGTAGTTGTAGTAGCTTCTGGTGTTGTTGTTGTTTGTTCTGGTGTAGTTGTTGTAGCTTCTGGTGTGGAAGTTGTTTGTTCTGCAGTAGTTGTAGTAGCTTCTGGTGTGGTACTGGTTTTTTTCTGGTGTAGTTGTGGTCAATTCTGGTGTGGTAGTAGTTTGTTTTTGTGTGGTTGTTGTGGCGTCTGGTGCGGTAGTTGTTTGTTGTGTTGTAGTCGTAGTAACTTTTTGTGTGGTAGTTGTTTTTTGTGGTGTTGTTGTAGTAGCTTCTGGTGAGGTAGTTATTTGTTCTGGTGTAGTTGTAGTAGCTTCTGGTGTTGTAGTTGCTTGTTCTGGTGTAGTTGTAGTAGCTTCTGGTGTTGTAGATGTCTGTTCTGGTGTAGTTGTGGTAGCTTCTGGTGTGGTAGTTGTTTGTTCTGGTGTAGTTGTAGTAGCTTCTGGTGTTGTAGTTATTTGTTCTGGTGTAGTTGTAGTAGTTGTTTGTTCTAGTGTAGTTGTAGTAGCTTCTGGTGTGGTAGTTGTTTGTTCTGGTGTATTTGTACTAGCTTCTGGTGTGGTAGTTGTTTGTTCTGGTGTAGTTGTAGTAGCTTCTGTTGTGGTAGTTGTTTGTTCTGGTGTGGAAGTTGTTTGTTCTTGTGAGGTTGTTGTAGATTCTGGTGTGGTAGTTGTTTGTTCTAGTGTGGTAGTTGTTTGTTGTGGTGTAGTTGTAGTACCTTCTGGTGTTGTTGTTGTTTGTTCTGGTGTAGTTGTAGTAGCTTCTGGTGTTGTTGTTGTTTGTTTTGGTGTAGTTGATGTAGCTTCTGGTTTGGTTGTTGTTTGTTCTGTTGTAGTAGTAGTAGCTTCTGGTGTGGTAGTTGTTTGTTGTGTTGTAGTTGTAGTAGCTTCTGGTGTGGTAGTTGTTTTTTGTGGTGTTGTTGTAGTAGCTTCTGGTGAGGTAGTTGTTTGTTCTGGTGTAGTTGTAGTAGCTTCTGGTGTGGTAGTCATTTCTTCTGGTGTAGTTGTAGTAGCTTCTGGTGTGGTAGTTGTTTGTTCTGTTGTAGTTGTTGTAGCTTCTGGTGTTGCAGTTGTTTGTTCTGGTTTGGTAGTTGTTTGTTCTGGTGTAGTTGTAGTAGCTTCTGGTGTTGTAGTAGTTTGTTCTGGTGTAGTTGTAAGAGCTTCTGGTGTGGTAGTTGTTTGTTCTTGTGAAGTTGTTGTAGATTCTGGTGTGGTAGTTGTTTGTTCTAGTGTGGTAGTTGTTTGTTCTGGTGTAGTTGTAGTACCTTCTGGTGTTGTTGTTGTTTGTTCTGGTGTAGTTGTAGTAGCTTCTGGTGTTGTTGTTGTTTGTTCTGGTGTAGTTGTTGTAGCTTCTGGTTGGTTGTTGTTTGTTCTGGTGTAGTAGTAGTAGCTTCTGGTGTGGTAGTTGTTTGTTGTGTTGTAGTTGTAGTAGTTTCTGGTGTGGTAGTTGTTTTTTGTGGTGTTGTTGTAGTAGCTTCTGATGAGGTAGTTGTTTGTTCTAGTGTAGTTGTAGTAGCTTCTGGTGTGGTAGTCGTTTCTTCTGGTGTAGTTGTAGTAGCTTCTGGTGTGGTAGTTGTTTGTTCTGGTGTAGTTGTAGTAGCTTCTGGTGTTGTAGTTGTTTGTTCTGGTGTAGTTGTAGTAGCTTCTGGTGTGGTTGTTGTTTGTTCTTGTGAATTTGTTGTAGATTCTGGTGTGCTAGATGTTTGTTCTGCTATGGTAGTTGTTTGTTCTGGTGTAGTTGTAGTAGCTTCTGGTGAGGTAGTTGTTTGTTCTGGTGTAGTTGTAGTAGCTTCTGGTGTTGTAGTTGTTTGTTCTGGTGTAGTTGTAGTAGCTTCTGGTGTGGTAGTTGTTTGTTCTGATGTAGTTGTAGTAGCTTCTGGTGTAGAAGTTGTTTTTTCTGGTGTGGAAGTTGTTTGTTCTTGTGTTGTTGTTGTAGATTCTGGTGTGGTTGTTGTTTGTTCTGGTGTGGTAGTCGTTTGTTCTGGTGTAGTTGTAGTAGCTTCTGGTGTGGTAGTTGTTTGTTCAGGTGTAGTTATTGTAGCTTCTGGTGTGGTAGTTGTTTGTTCAGGTGTAGTTGTAGTAGCTTCTGGTGTAGTGGTTGTTTTCGGTGTGGTAGTTGTTTGTCCAGGTGTAGTTGTAGTAGCTTCTGGTGTGGTAGTTGTTTGTTCAAGTGTAGTTGTAGTAGCTTCTGGTGTAGTGGTTGTTTGTTCTCGTGTGGTAGTTGTTTCTTCAGGTGTAGTTGTTGTAGCTTCTGGTGTGGTAGTTGTTTGTTTATGTGTACTTGTAGTACCTTCTGGTGTGGTAGTTGTTTGTTCTGGTGTAGTTGTAGTAGCTTCTAGTGTTGTAGTTGTTTGTTCTGGTGTAGTTGTAGTAGCTTCTGGTGTAGTAGTTGTTTGTTCTTGTGAAGTTGTTGTAGATTCTGGTGTGCTAGTTGTTTGTTCTGTTATGGTCGTTGTTTGTTCTTGTGTAGTTGTAGTAGCTTCTGGTGTGGTAGTTGTTTGTTTAGGTGTAGTTGTAGTTGCTTCTTGTGTGGTAGTTGTTTGTTCAGGTGTAGTTGTTGTAGCTTCTGGTGTGGAGGTTGCTTGTTCTTGTGAGGTTGTTGTAGCTTCTGGTGTGATAGTTGTTTGTTTTGTTGTAGTTGTAGTAGCTTTTGTTGTGATAGTTGTTAGTTCTGATGTAGATATGGTCACTTCTGGTGTGGTAGTAGTTTGTTCTGGTGTAGTTGTAGTAGCTTCTGGTGTTGTTGTTGTTTGTTCTGGTGTAGTTGTTGTAGCTTCTGGTGTGGAAGTTGTTTGTTCTGTTGTAGTTGTAGTAGCTTCTGGTGTGGTAGTTGTTTTTTGTGGTGTTGTTGTAGTAGCTTCTGGTGAGGTAGTTGTTTGTTCTGGTGTAGTTGTAGTAGCTTCTGGTGTGGTAGTCGTTTCTTCTGGTGTATTTCTGGTAGCTTCTGGTGTGGTAGTTGTTTGTTTTGGTGTAGTTGTTGTAGCTTCTGGTGTTGTAGTTGTTTGTTCTGGTGTGGTAGTTGTTTGTTCTGGTGTAGTTGTAGCAGCTTTTGGTGTTTTCGTTGTTTGTTTTGGTGTAGTTGTAGTAGCTTCTGGTGTGGTAGTTGTTTGTTCTGGTGTAGTTGTTGTAGCTTCTGGTGTGCTAGTTGTTTGTTCTGTTATGGTAGTTGTTTGTTTAGGTGTAGTTGTAGTAGCTTCTGGTGAGGTAGTTGTTTGTTCTGGTGTAATTGTAGTAGCTTTTGGTGTTGTAGTTGTTTGTTCTGATGTAGTAGTAGCAGCTTCTGGTGTGGAAGTTGTTTGTTCTGGTGTAAATGTAGTAGCTTCTGGTGTGGTACTTGTTTGTTCTGGTGTAGTTGTAGTAGCTTCTGGTGTGGAAGTTGTTTGTTCTGATGTAGTAGTAGTAGCTTCTGGTGTAGTAGTTGTTTGTTCTGGTGTGGAAGTTGTTTGTTCTTGTGTAGTTGTTGTAGATTCTGTTGTGGTAGTTGTTTGTTCTGGTGTGGTAGCTGTTTGTTCTGGTGTAGTTGTAGTAGCTTCTGATGTGGTAGTTGTTTGTTTAGGTGTAGTTATAGTAACTTCTGGTGTGGTAGTTGTTTGTTCAGGTGTAGTTGTAGTAGCTTCTGGTGTAGTGGTTGCTTGTTCTGGTGTGGTAGTTGTTTGTCCAGGTGTAGTTGTAGTAGCTTCTGGTTTGGTAGTTGTTTGTTCAAGTGTAGTTGTAGTAGCTCCTGGTGTAGTGGTTGTTTGTTCTTGTGTGGTAAATGTTTGTTCAGGTGTAGTTGTAGTAGCTTCTTGTGTGGTAGTTGTTTGTTTAGGTGTAGTTGTAGTTGCTTCTTGTGTGGTAGTTGTTTGTTCAGGTGTAGTTGTAGTAGCTTCTGGTGTAGTGGTTGTTTGTTCTGGTGTGGTAGTTGTTTGTTCAGGTGTAGTTGTTGTAGCTTCTGGTGTGGTAGTTGTTTCTTCAGGTGTAGTTGTAGTAGCTTCTGGTGTGATAGTTGTTTGTTCTGGTGTAGTTGTAGTAGCTTTTGTTGTGATAGTTGTTAGTTCTGATGTAGTTATGGTCACTTCTGGTGTGGTAGTTGTTTGTTCTGGTGTGGAAGTTGTTTGTTCTTGTGAGGTTGTTGTAGATTCTGGTGTGGTAGTTGTTTGTTCTAGTGTGGTAGTTGTTTGTTCTTGTGTAGTTGTAGTTGCTTCTGGTGTGGTAGTTGTTTGTTCTAGTGTGGTAGTTGTTTGTTCTGGTGTAGTTGTAGTTGCTTCTGGTGTGGTAGTTGTTTGTTCTGGTGTAGTTGTTGTAGCTTCTGATGTGGTAGTTGTTTGATCTGGTGTAGTTGAAGTAGCTTCTGGTGAGGTTGTTGTTTGTTCTGGTGTAGTTGTAGTAGCTTCTAGTGAGGTATATGTTTGTTCTGGTGTGGTAGATGTTTGTTTTGGTGTAGTTGTAGTAGCTTCTGGTGTGGTAGTTGTTTGTTCTGATGTAGTTGTAGTAGCTTCTGGTGTACTAGTTGTTTGTTCTGGTGTGGAAGTTGTTTGTTCTTGTGTAGTTGTAGTTGCTTCTGGTGTGGTAGTTGTTTGTTCTGGTGTGGTAGTTGTTTGTTCTGGTGTAGTTGTAGTAGCTTCTGGTGTGGTAGTTGTTTGTTCTGGTGTAGTTGTCGTAGCTTCTGGTGAGGTTGTTGTTTTTTCTGGTGTAGTTGTAGTAGCTTCTGGTGTGGTAGTTGTTTGTTCTGGTGTATTTGTAGTAGCTTCTGCTGTGGTTGTTGTTTGTTTTTGTGTTGTTGTAGTAGCTTCTGGTGTGGTAGTTGTTTGTTTTGGTGTCGAAGTTGTTTGTTCTTGTGAGGTTGTAGATTCTGGTGTGGTAGTTGTTTGTTCTAGTGTGGTAGTTGTTTGTTCTGGTGTAGTTGTAGTAGCTTCTAGTGTTGAAGTTGTTTGTTCTGGTGTAGTTGTAGTAGTTTCTGGTGTGGTAGTTGTTTGTTTTTGTGAGGTTGTTGTAGATTCTAGTGTGGTAGTTGTTTGTTCTGGTGTAGTTGTAGTAGCTTCTGGTGTGGAAGTTGTTTGTTCTGGTGTAGTTGTAGTAGCTTCTGTGGTAGTTGTTGTTTTTTCTGGTGTAGTTGTAGTAGCTTCTGGTGTGGTAGTTGTTTGTTCTGGTGTATTTGTAGTAGCTTCTGGTGTGGTAGTTGTTTGTTCTGGTGTAGTTGTAGTAGCTTCTGGTGTGGTAGTTGTTTGTTCTGGTGTGGAAGTTGTTTGTTCTTGTGATGTTGTTGTAGATTCTGGTGTGGTAGTTGTTTGTTCTAGTGAGGTTGTTGTTTGTTCTGGTGTAGTTGTAGTAGCTTCTGGTGAGGTATATATTTGTTCTGGTGTGGTAGATGTTTGTTTTGGTGTAGTTGTAGTAGCTTCTGGTGTGGTAGTTGTTTGTTCTGATGTAGTTGTAGTAGCTTCTGGTGTACTAGTTGTTTGTTCTGGTGTGGAAGTTGTTTGTTCTTGTGTAGTTGTAGTTGCTTCTGGTGTGGTAGTTGTTTGTTCTGGTGTAGTTGTAGTAGCTTCTGGTGTGGAAGTTGTTTGTTCTGGTGTAGTTGTCGTAGCTTCTGGTGAGGTTGTTGTTTTTTCTGGTGTAGTTGTAGTAGCTTCTGGTGTGGTAGTTGTTTGTTCTGGTGTAGTTGTAGTAGCTTCTGGTGTGGTAGTTGTTTGTTTTTGTGAGGTTGTTGTAGATTCTAGTGTGGTAGTTGTTTGTTCTGGTGTAGTTGTAGTAGCTTCTGGTGTGGAAGTTGTTTGTTCTGGTGTAGTTGTAGTAGCTTCTGGTGTAGTTGTTGTTTTTTCTGGTGTAGTTGTAGTAGCTTCTGGTGTGGTAGTTGATTGTTCTGGTGTAGTTGTTATAGCTTCTGGTGAGGTTGTTGTTTGTTCTGGTGTAGTTGTAGTAGCTTCTGGTGTTGTAGTTGTTTGTGCTGGTGTATTTGTAGTAGTTTCTGGTGTGGTAGTTGTTTGTTTTGGTGTAGTTGTAGTAGCTTCTGGTTTGGTAGTTGTTTGTTCTGGTGTCGAAGTTGTTTGTTCTTGTGAGGTTGTAGATTCTGGTGTGGTAGTTGTTTGTTCTAGTGTGGTAGTTGTTTGTTCTGGTGTAGTTGTAGTAGCTTCTGGTGTTGAAGTTGTTTGTTCTGGTGTAGTTATAGTAGCTTCTGGTGTGGTAGTTGTTTGTTCTTGTGAGGTTGTTGTAGATTCTTGTGTGTTAGTTGTTTGTTCTGGTGTAGTTGTAGTAGCTTCTGGTGTGGTAGTTGTTTGTTTTGGTGTAGTTGCAGTATGTTCTGGTGTAGTTGTTGTTTGTTCTGGTGTAGTTGTTAAAGCTCCTGGTGTGGTAGTTGTTTGTTCTGGTGTAGTTGTAGTAGCTTCTGGTGAGGTTGTTGTTTGTTCTGGTGTAGTTGTAGTAGCTTCTGATGTGGTAGTTGTTTGTTCTGGTGTATTTGTAGTAGCTTCTGGTGTGGTAGTTGTTTGTTCTGGTGTAGTTGTAGTAGCTTCTGGTGTGGTAGTTGTTTGTTCTGGTGTGGAAGTTGTTTGTTCTTGTGAGGTTGTTGTAGATTCCGGTGTGGTTGTTGTTTGTTCTAGTGTGGTAGTTGTTTGTTCTGGTGTAGTTGTAGTAGTTTCTGGTGTTGAAGTTGTTTGTTCATGTGTAGTTGTAGTAGCTTCTGGTGTGGTAGTTGTTTGTTCTGGTGTAGTTGTAGTAGCTTCTGGTGTGTTAGTTGTTTGTTTTGGTGTAGTTGTAGTTGCTTCTGGTGTGGTAGTTGTTTGTTCTGGTGTAGTTGTAGTAGCTTCTGGTGTGGAAGTTGTTTGTTCTGGTGTGGAAGTTGTTTGTTTTTGTGAGGTTGTTGTAAATTCTGGTGTGGTAGTTGTTTGTTCTAGTGTGGTAGTTGTTTGTTCTGGTGTAGTTGTAGTAGCTTTTGGTGTTGAAGTTGGTTGTTCTGGTGTAGTTGTAGTAGCTTCTGGTGTGGTAGTTGTTTGTTCTGGTGTAGTTGTATTAGCTTCTGTTGTGGTAGTTGTTTGTTTTGGTGTAGTTGTAGTTGCTTCTGGTGTGGTAGTTGTTTGTTCTGGTGTAGTTGTAGTAGCTTCTGGTGTGGTAGTTGTTTGTTCTGGTGTAGTTGTAGTAGCTTCTGGTGTAGTTGTTGTTTGTTCTGGTGTAGTTGTTGTAGCTTCCGGTGTGGTAGTTGTTTGTTCTGGTGTAGTTGTAGTAGCTTCTGGTGAGGTTGTTGTTTGTTCTGGTGTAGTTGTAGTAGCTTCTGGTGTGGTAGATGTTTGTTCTGGTGTAGTTGTAGTAGCTTCTGGTGTGGTAGTTGTTTGTTCGGATGTAGTTGTAGTAGCTTCTGGTGTAGTAGTTGTTTGTTCTGGTGTGGAAGTTGTTTGTTCTTGTGTAGTTGTTGTAGATTCTGGTGTGGTAGTTGTTTGTTCTGGTGTGGTAGTTGTTTGTTCTGGTGTAGTTGTAGTAGTTTCTGGTGTGGTAGTTGTTTGTTCAGGTGTAGTTATAGTAGCTTCTGGTGTGGTAGTTGTTTGTTCTGGTGTAGTTGTAGTAGCTTCTGGTGTGGTAGTTGTTTCTTCAGGTGTGGTTGTAGTAGCTTCTGGTGTGGTAGTTGTTTGTTCTGGTGTAGTTGTAGTAGCTTCTGGTGTGGTAGTTGTTTGTTCTGGTGTAGTTGTAGTAGCTTCTGGTGAGGTAGTTGTTTGTTCAGGTGTGGTTGTAGTAGCTCCTGGTGTGGTAGATGTTTGTTCTGGTGTATTTGTAGTAGCTTCTGGTGTTGTAGTTGTTTGTTTATGTGTAGTTGTAGTGGCTTCTGGTGTGGTAGTTGTTTGTTCTTGTGAGGTTGTTGTAGATTCTTGTGTGTTAGTTGTTTGTTCTGGTGTAGTTGTAGTAGCTTCTGGTGTGGTAGTTGTTTGTTTTGGTGTAGTTGTAGTAGCTTCTGGTGTGGTAGTTGTTTGTTCTGGTTTAGTTGCAGTATGTTCTGGTGTAGTTGTTGTTTGTTCTGGTGTAGTTGTTAAAGCTCCTGGTGTGGTAGTTGTTTGTTCTGGTGTAGTTGTAGTAGCTTCTGGTGAGGTTGTTGTTTGTTCTGGTGTAGTTGTAGTAGCTTCTGATGTGGTAGTTGTTTGTTCTGGTGTATTTGTAGTAGCTTCTGGTGTGGTAGTTGTTTGTTCTGGTGTAGTTGTAGTAGCTTCTGGTGTGGTAGTTGTTTGTTCTGGTGTGGAAGTTGTTTGTTCTTGTGAGGTTGTTGTAGATTCCGGTGTGGTTGTTGTTTGTTCTAGTGTGGTAGTTGTTTGTTCTGGTGTAGTTGTAGTAGTTTCTGGTGTTGAAGTTGTTTGTTCATGTGTAGTTGTAGTAGCTTCTGGTGTGGTAGTTGTTTGTTCTGGTGTAGTTGTAGTAGCTTCTGGTGTGTTAGTTGTTTGTTTTGGTGTAGTTGTAGTTGCTTCTGGTGTGGTAGTTGTTTGTTCTGGTGTAGTTGTAGTAGCTTCTGGTGTGGAAGTTGTTTGTTCTGGTGTGGAAGTTGTTTGTTTTTGTGAGGTTGTTGTAAATTCTGGTGTGGTAGTTGTTTGTTCTAGTGTGGTAGTTGTTTGTTCTGGTGTAGTTGTAGTAGCTTTTGGTGTTGAAGTTGGTTGTTCTGGTGTAGTTGTAGTAGCTTCTGGTGTGGTAGTTGTTTGTTCTGGTGTAGTTGTATTAGCTTCTGTTGTGGTAGTTGTTTGTTTTGGTGTAGTTGTAGTTGCTTCTGGTGTGGTAGTTGTTTGTTCTGGTGTAGTTGTAGTAGCTTCTGGTGTGGTAGTTGTTTGTTCTGGTGTAGTTGTAGTAGCTTCTGGTGTAGTTGTTGTTTGTTCTGGTGTAGTTGTTGTAGCTTCCGGTGTGGTAGTTGTTTGTTCTGGTGTAGTTGTAGTAGCTTCTGGTGAGGTTGTTGTTTGTTCTGGTGTAGTTGTAGTAGCTTCTGGTGTGGTAGATGTTTGTTCTGGTGTAGTTGTAGTAGCTTCTGGTGTGGTAGTTGTTTGTTCGGATGTAGTTGTAGTAGCTTCTGGTGTAGTAGTTGTTTGTTCTGGTGTGGAAGTTATTTGTTCTTGTGTAGTTGTTGTAGATTCTGGTGTGGTAGTTGTTTGTTCTGGTGTGGTAGTTGTTTGTTCTGGTGTAGTTGTAGTAGTTTCTGGTGTGGTAGTTGTTTGTTCAGGTGTAGTTATAGTAGCTTCTGGTGTGGTAGTTGTTTGTTCTGGTGTAGTTGTAGTAGCTTCTGGTGTGGTAGTTGTTTCTTCAGGTGTGGTTGTAGTAGCTTCTGGTGTGGTAGTTGTTTGTTCTGGTGAAGTTGTAGTAGCTTCTGGTGTGGTAGTTGTTTGTTCTGGTGTAGTTGTAGTAGCTTCTGGTGAGGTAGTTGTTTGTTCAGGTGTGGTTGTAGTAGCTCCTGGTGTGGTAGATGTTTGTTCTGGTGTATTTGTAGTAGCTTCTGGTGTTGTAGTTGTTTGTTTATGTGTAGTTGTAGTGGCTTCTGGTGTGGTAGTTGTTTTTTCTGGTGTAGTTGTTGTAGCTTCTGGTGTAGTTGTTGTTTGTTCATGTGTAGTTGTTGTAGCTTCTGGTGTAGTTGTTGCTATTTCTGGTGTCGTTGTAGTTATGCCTAATGTCGTAGTAATGTCTGCTGTAGTTGTGGTTATTTCTAAAGTATTAGTTAATGTTTGTTTTGATGTGCTTGTTTCGGAAGGTGATGTTTGCAAAGATGTGTCAGATTGTGTTGTTGTATACTCTGTCGGCGTAAAAAATACACACAATACCGTTAATTACAACGATTTTTTAAATTAAATTAATGATTATCATACTCTAGCACTGATTGCAACAGAACTCTTTTTTGAAATAGAAATAAACTTAATAATAATAAAGCGTTTCATTTATAGATAACTAACCAAGCAAAAAAATCCTTTCTAATGTATTATCATGTTCTCAAGTTATGTGTGATTATTTCCCCTAGGTGGAATTCCTTCGTTGAAGAGGCAATTACGTCGTTAAATGATTGCTAAAACGGTGCTTATAAAGCGTTTAATTAATACAGAATGGAGTATTGTGTTGTACAGCCAGCTAGCCATGTTTCAGTGCTGTTTATTAACGAAATGTCAAGATTCTGTCGCTAATATCAATGTAATCAGTTTAGGATGGTGGAGAATACCAAAGTGCTTGGAAAAAACACCGACCTTTAGGATCTGAACTTATCAACTTCCTAACACCGCCGCGAGCAAGATTCAACTAAAAGTCGATATGCAGTAAGTGTAAGTACATGTACAAAATACATATGTACAGGCGTGACAATATTAACCGACAAACAGGCGTTGTGAACGCTTTAGACCACTTAGCAACTTATCGCCTCTATTAACATTGAAACCTGACAACTCAAATTTTGCAAACTTTTTTAAAAACTTTTATTCTAAAATAAAACCGATATTAGATTTCTGTTGCAATCTTTTTTTTATGTTTTAGGGTTGATCCAGCAAGCTTCAACTTAAAGAGAAATTCCTTGAAATTCCTTTATATATATATATATATATATATATATATATATATATATATATATATATATATATATATATATATATATATATATACTTTGAAATTATAAATTAGGAATTAGCATTTTTCCTCCGCGGAAAGATGATGTTAGCTGGGACGAAATAAAAAGTAAAAATAAAGTTTACCAATTTATAGACAAAATATTCCTATTAACAGGATCTACGGACCCTTTAACAAATAAAAGGTTTTATGAAAACTGGATTATTTATTACCAAGGTTGCTACCAATTACTTGTTTAGAAAATGTGTAAAAAAGGCGTGATATCTCTGTTTCTATGGCTATCGATACTCCAAAATATAACAATTAAAAAAAAAGATTGTAACACATTCGTGTTCTAAAGCAAATGTTTACTATAAACAAGATGCAATTAAGATCGTTTAACAAATTTATTTTCTATCATAACGTAACATAGTCATAATTTTAAAATTCGAAAGAAAATAACATTATTATGAAATTTCTCTTTCTGTTGAATCCTCCTTTTTCCCCCTTACAAAAATTTATATGGTAAACAACATCGTTTATATTCAAAATACTATTGTAATTTGCACTAGCGTTTAAAAAATACTTATAACAAGAATTTTATACCATTTTTGAAGTAGTTGTTTAACCAATTACTTTCTTACATTTGCTGATCATGAAGCAAGAACCTATTCTACAAATTGAAATATGTACCTGACACTCCCTTTAAAATTTACCACACAAATGCTAAACGAGGAAGGCATGTGTGTGTGTGTGTGTGTGTGTGTGTGTGTGTGTGTGTGTGTGTGTGTGTGAGAGAGAGAGAGAGAGAGAGAGAGAGAGAGAGAGAGAGAGAGAGAGAGAGAGATTTTGTTTCTGCTTTGATTTTTTCTTTTGGTAGCTGTAAAAATTTGCATTAAGATGCTTTACACAATATAAGACGTCATTTACTACCATGATAATTTTTTATTGAGCAAGCCTAATATAACTCAATCTCGAACCCAAAATTCAATAAGCCAAGGGAATTTGAAGTGTCTTTTTACAAAGTTGTATTTGAATCACTGTCATATAACATTATCTGTCTACCTCAATCTCAAAAAAAAGTTGTGAAAAGACAAACGTGTTTTGGGGAAAAAAAACTTCAACACTGTTGTAAGTATTAATCTTTACCCTCATAAAATAAATCAATCTTGCTACAAATTTGATTTTATTTTAGCCATTTCAAACTCGTTCTTACATACACAAAAGATATAAATAAAATGGGTTTTTTTCAAAAACGTTTTCAAATGATTTTCAATAAACTGATATTAACTGCATAACCTGTTCCGAGGTGCGATTACATTGACTTTACTCGCACGAAATAGTGCATTTAACCTTCTACTTCTACGTGAAAAATTAAACGATTTATAACCATTGTTAAATATCAAATCATTTTATTATTATCATTACTTTTTATTTTATTTATTTATTTATTTATTTATTTATTTTTGGCGGGGGGATGTTGGGGCCATGTAATATTTAATCATATATAGTGTTCTGTGTCAGGTACATATCTTTTAAATTTACACAATTAAATCATTTTATAGCAGTATCGCAAAATGACTTACCTGTTGTGGATGTTTGTACAGTTGCCGTGGTTGGTTGTTTAGTTGTTGTCGAATCTACACTAGTTGTGGTTGATTGCACTGTAGTCGATGTAGTGTCTGCAGTTGACGTTGTTGGATCTAAAGTTGTAATCGCAGCTTCTGAAGTTGTAGAAGTTGTTTCAATATTAGATGTTGCAGATTCTGTAGTCGTTGAGTTTAACCCCATAGCTGTTGTTGTATCTTCTAAAGTTGTAGTTGTATGTTTCATGCTTGTTGTAGTATCCGAAGTTGTAGTGGTTGGTTCCATTGTAGTTGTTGTAGCTACTGCAGTTGTTGTGGACGGCTCCATAGTTGAAGTCGTTTTGTCTGCAGTTGTTGTGGTTGGTTGCATAGTTGTTGTTGCATCTGAAGTTGAAGTTGTAGTAGTTAATACCATTGTAGTTGTAGTAGCTTCTGCAGTTGCTGTGGATGGTTCTATCGATGTCGTTAATGCTTCTGGGGTAGTTGTGGATGGTTCCAAAGATGTTGTTGTAGCTGATGCAGTTGTTGTTGTAGCTTCTGAAGTTGTTGTGGTTGGTTGCATAGTTGTTGTCGTAGCTTCTGCAGTTGTTGTGGTTGGTTCCATAGTTGTTGTCGTAGCTTCTGCAGTTGTTGTAGTTGATTCCATAGTTGTTGTCGTAGTTTCTGCAGTTGTTGTGGTTGGTTCCACAGTTGTTGTCGTAGCTTCTGCAGTTGTTGTGGTTGATTCCATAGTTGTTGTCGTAGTTTCTGCAGTTGTTGTTGTTGGTTCCATAGTTGTCGTCTTGGTTTCTGCAGATGTTGTGGTTGGTTCCATAGTTGTTGTTGTAGTTTCTGCAGATGTTGTGGTTGGTTCCATAGTTGTTGTTGTAGTTTCTGCAGATGTGGTTGATTTCATAGTCGTTGTTGTAGTTTCTGCAGATGTTGTGGTTGGTTCTATAGTTGTTGTCGTAGTTTCTGCAGATGTTGTTGTTGGCCCCATAGTTGTTGTAGCTTCTGTAGATGTGGTTGGTTCCACAGTTGTTGTCGTAGCTTCTGCAGTTGTTGTGGTTGATTCCATAGTTGTTGTGGTTAGTTCAACAGTTGTTGTGGTTGGTTCCACAGTTGTTGTCGTAGCTTCTGCAGTTGTTGTAGTTGGTTCCATAGTTGTTGTTACTTCTGCAGTTGTTGTGGTTAGTTCCACAGTTGTTGTCGTAACTTCTGCAGATGGTGTGGTTGGTTCCATAGTTGTTATCGTAGTTTCCGCAGATGTTGTGGTTGGTTCTATAGTTGTTGTCGTAGTTTCTGCAGATGTTGTTGTTGGCCCCATAGTTGTTGTAGCTTCTGTAGATGTGGTTGGTTCCACAGTTGTTGTCGTAGTTTCTAAAGATGTTGTTGTTGGCCCCATAGTTGTTGTAGCTTCTGTAGATGTGGTTGGTTCCACAGTTGTTGTCGTAGCTTCTGCAGTTGTTGTGGTTGATTCCATAGTTGTTGTGGTTAGTTCAACAGTTGTTGTGGTTGGTTCCACAGTTGTTGTCGTAGCTTCTGCAGTTGTTGTAGTTGGTTCCATAGTTGTTGTTACTTCTGCAGTTGTTGTGGTTAGTTCCACAGTTGTTGTCGTAACTTCTGCAGATGGTGTGGTTGGTTCCATAGTTGTTATCGTAGTTTCCGCAGATGTTGTGGTTGGTTCTATAGTTGTTGTCGTAGTTTCTGCAGATGTTGTTGTTGGCCCCATAGTTGTTGTAGCTTCTGTAGATGTGGTTGGTTCCACAGTTGTTGTCGTAGCTTCTGCAGTTGTTGTGGTTGATTCCATAGTTGTTGTGGTTAGTTCAACAGTTGTTGTGGTTGGTTCCACAGTTGTTGTCGTAGCTTCTGCAGTTGTTGTGGTTGGTTCCATAGTTGTTGTTACTTCTGCAGTTGTTGTGGTTAGTTCCACAGTTGTTGTCGTAACTTCTGCAGATGGTGTGGTTGGTTCCATAGTTGTTGTCGTAATTTCTACAGATGTTGTTGCTGGTTCCATGGTTATTGTCGTAGTTTCAACAGATGTTGTGGTTGGTTCCATAGATGTTGTCGTTGTTTTTGCAAATGTTGTGGTTGGTTCCGTTGTTGTTGTCGTAGTTTCTACAGATGTTGTGGTTGGTTCCAAAGTTGTTGTTGTAGTTTCTGCAGATGTGGTTGATTTCATAGTCGTTGTTGTAGTTTCTGCAGATGTTGTGGTTGGTTCCATAGTTGTTGTCGTAGTTTCTGCAGATGTTGTTGTTGGCTCCATAGTTGTTGTAGCTTCTGCAGATGTGGTTGGTTCCATAGTTGTTGTCGTAGTTTCTACAGATGTTGTGGTTGGTTCCATAGTTGTTGTCGTGGTTTCTGCAGATGTTGTGGTTGGTTCCATAGTTGTTGTCGTAGTTTCTACAGATGTTGTGGTTGGTTCCTTAGTTGTTGTCGTAGTTTCTGCAGATGTTGTGGTTGGTTCCATAGTTGTTGTCGTAGTTTCTACAGATGTTGTGGTTGGTTCCATAGTTGTTGTCGTGGTTTCTGCAGATGTTGTGGTTGGTTCCATAGTTGCTGTCGTAGTTTCTGCAGATGTTGTGGTTGGTTCCATAGTTGTTGTTGTAGTTTCTGCAGATGTTGTGGTTGGTTCCATAGTTGTTTCTGCAAATGTTGTGGTTGGTTCCATAGTTGTTGTCGTAGTTTCTGCGAATGTTGTAGTTGGTTCCATAGTTGTTGTCGCAGTTTCTAAAGATGTTGTGGTTGGTTCCATAGTTGTTGTTGTAGTTTCTACAGATGTTGTGGTTGGTTCCACAGTTGTTGTCGTAGTTTCTACAGCTGTTGTGGTTGGTTCCATAGTTGTTGTCGTGGTTTCTGCAGATGTTGTGGTTTGTTCCATAGTTGTTGTCGTAGTTTCTGCAGATGTCGTGGTTGGTTCTATAGTTGTTGTCGTAGTTTCTACAGATGTTGTGGTTGGTTCCATTGTTGTTGTCGTAATTTCTACAGATGTTGTGGTTGATTCCATGGTTGTTGTTGTAGTTTCTACAGATGTTGTGGTTGGTTCCATAGTTGTTTCTGCAAATGTTGTGGTTGGTTCCATAGTTGTTGTCGTAGTTTCTGCGAATGTTGTAGTTGGTTCCATAGTTGTTGTCGTAGTTTCTAAAGATGTTGTGGTTGGTTCCATAGTTGTTGTTGTAGTTTCTACAGATGTTGTGGTTGGTTCCATAGTTGTTGTCGTAGTTTCTAAAGATGTTGTGGTTGGTTCCATTGTTGTTGTCGTAAATTCTGCAGATGTTGTGGTTGGTTCCATAGTTGTTGTCGTAAATTCTGCAGATGTTGTGGTTGGTTCCATAGTTGTTGTCGTAGTTTCTGCAGATGTTGTGGTTGGTTCCATAGTTGTTGTCGTGGTTTCTGCAGATGTTGTGGTTGGTTCCATAGTTGTTGTCGTGGTTTCTGCAGATGTTGTGGTAAGTTCCATAGCTGTTGTCGTAGTTTCAACAATAGTTGAGGTTGTATCCAAAGTTGTGGTCTCGGAAACAGTAGTAGAAGTTTGCCCAACAGTAGTTGATTGAGTGGTTGTATTTACAGAAGAAGTTGTCTCAGTCGACACAGTTGTTTGTAAATCTGTACTGGTAATAGTTGTTTCTGTGGTTGATGTTGATGTTGAGCCTTTAGAAAAAAATATATATAAACAACTATAATTATTTAATTTATAAAACATTTGCGTTACGCATTGTATACGATAAGTGAACAGTACGGTATTTCCTTTAATTGTTATTCATTATGAGATCCATGAAAACGTTTGTGCTGCTTAAAACATTTTTATTGTTATTCATTATGAGATCCAAGTTAACGTTTGTGCTGCTTAAAACATTTTAATTGTTATTCATTATGAGATCCATGTAAACGTTTGTGCTGCTTAAAACATTTTAATTGTTATTCATTATGAGATCCATGTAAACGTTTGTGCTGCTTAAAACATTTTAATTGTTCATTATGAGATCCACGTGAACGTTTATGCTGCTTAAAACATTTTCATTCATGTTGCAATAAACGTGCAAAGTGTATTTTTTAGAAAAATTAACCCTAATTTCTGTTCAGGTTTTGGCGTTGTATTTGGTATGATTTGGATATGAATAAATACCGTCAAAAAAGTAATTCTGTTTCATTATTTGTATAATTCTATGATATTAAACATTCAAAATGAACTGGAAATAAATGCTGCGTAAATTATCATGACTTCTTTTAAAATCATATTTTGTGATATTCTTTATAATCAGATTCAAACGTTATATTACGTAAAAATATTAACGTACCCGCCCAGTTAGAACTACACACTATTATCAAAGATAATATCAAACAATACTGGTTTTGGCGCATCTGAAATGAAATGAAAAGTTATATTATATAAATGACCAATAAATTCAACATATATAGAGTAACATAATATAAATGACGTTTAAATCTTACTTGCACCCTAAGCAGAAGAATCTATAATTAAAAAAAGCGATGAAACATATACATCCTACCCGTACAAGATGGCTTGTCCACTCTTTCTGACTGCAAAGGTTTATAAATATGTTCAAATGTGTATCGTTAGACCGAAGAAGGACAGTTTTTTATTTTTAAACACAAAAGAATATTTTGTTGTACAAGAAATAGTGTTAACAGAAAAAAAAAGGGGGGGGGGGTACGGCGACCGACCTTCGCGCTCGATAAAGCCAAGGTTAAGTTAGTATTCTATATTAAGGGTTTTCACCTGTTTTTTTTTTTTTTTTTGTTTTTTTTTTTAAATGATTTAAACATACATATCTGGTATAAACTGCATTTTTTCCGAAGGAGAGATGTTGACGGCAATGTTGACGTCAAAATAACGCTTGTAACAAGAGAAATGCAGTGATATTGAGTTAAAATGTGTAGCCTACGGCATTATGTGTGCAAATTTTATTATCATTCTAAATATTTCATTAAAAAAACATTTAAGTTCACCCCTATTGATTTTTTTTTTTTAATTTTTCAAAGCGACATTAGTGACTAGCCATATTTGGCAATCTTTGATTTTGTTTTAAAACGTTGGTGTTGATGCAATTCCTTCAATTCTCTCAACAACAAGGTTGAAACACAGTCATATAAATTTGTGTTATACGTGTGAAACACAATTGGATAACAGACTCGGTAAAAATTTTATAAGAAAAAAAAAAATAAAAAGATCAAGCCGTTGCAAAAGTCGAAACTTTAAGACTCTTGTTTACCAAACAATATTGATTCTGTCGACGACTTGTCGGGTCGTATTCCAAATTAATTATTCTGTCTGTCAGTTTTATATAGAGAAAGAGAAGGCTATACTGTTTATTAAACTATAACAAGAGTATTGTGTTTTACATAAAATTATTTTTAATAAAAAACGCAAGGTTTTTTTATTAAAAGATTTATTTACTCATTTTGTCAAAAGTTAAAAAGTGTACAAAATTCATGGTAAATAAAAATTTACGATTCCGTTTTTATTTTTAAATCTATATTCGATACTGTTTACCGACAGCTTTTCTTGAATGGATACACAATGTCTATGAAAAATACAAACTTACCTAAAAAGCTAGCATGGAACACGCAACTTATTATGATTTACAAAAAGATTCTTGTTTCTTGTTTATTACGTCAGTGTTTTCTAACCATGGTAACCAATTTATCAGCTTTTAGCGGTATCGTTATTTCTTTTTAATCATCGAATTTTTTCCCATCCCAAGATAAGGATAGTGACTGCTTATACACAATACTTAATCGAATATCTCTGTATATTGACATTACGTGTGATCTATCAAATGAATGTTTTATGTTGCATGAAAAATTAACAATGCACGTAATAAAAATACCTTCTGTCATTGTTATGGCAACTCAAGATAAATATAGCCGATAAACCACTAAGGTCTATGTATAATTTTTGCTGCTATTTTAGAGAGAAGATAAAAAGATTTTATGAAATACAGTGTTTTTACAAATCTTTCCTGGACAGCTCTTTGTCCATATATTCATTCCAAAGAATGGCTTTTCTAACAAATAAAAAAGTTTTTTTTTATGAATTCCGTATTCGTTTGTTTCACGGTGCCCTTTTGGGGATAGACATATTTAAAACAATGTATTTATATAACTATAGAGCTGAAATTTTTTTTTTTTTTTTTTTTAAGTAGGAGACCTTCTGAAAAAAATGGTTAATATATTCTAAGATGTTTAGATTCAGTCTGATCCAAGATCTAAATTTTAAAAAATATAATTATGTTTTTTAACATCTTTATTTATTTCTTTTTATTTATTTATTCATTTATTTCTTCTTCTTCTTCTTCTTCTTCTTCTTATTATTATTATTATTATTATTATTATTATTATTATTTTTATTATTATTATTTTTGTTGTTGTTTCTAAATTCAATTAAAATAATTCAAGGTCTACCATCACCTGCATCATAATATTTCTTTCATAGTAAAAAAAAAGGAATCTTAAATTTAACACGAATATCTGTAACGCCATCAATTATGAATAGTTGTGAGTCACAAACTGATTGAAATACGCAACAATCGCTAAGAAAATGATTTTATCATCAAGAATTCTTCAGAGGTCACCTTTAGCAACAAACGAAATGAAAATCGCTTCGCTACCTGGAACTAATCTGGCAATCATGGTTTAAAGAATAAACAGAGCTCAAACCATCAAGTTTCACTGGTTAGTATATATGTCAACCTCTTTGTTCTCCACCAATAAAAAAAAGATGTTCTCGAATTAATTATTCGATGTACTTGCTGATAGTAATCAATTTGTTTATTTATATCATCAAGAACATGGACTCGGCAGGGCATTAACCGCCAGGATGTTGGTCAGTAAAAGTTTTTATTTATTTAATGGCATGCAACATGAATTATAGTCACGCAACTTTTTTTACGTTACGATGTTTATCAGTGGGTTCAGTGACTTTTTAAATAGCCATTGGGTTCAGTAAACTGCATAAAATCAAACTTATCAAATCAAGGGGAAAACTGCAAGAAATTGGACGGAGAAAAAAACATGCAGAAAAAATACCTCTCATTTAATTATGCAGCATTGAAGCTAACAATCGACAGCATCTTGCAGGATTAACCACTCGATAGTTGTTTTAATTTTTATTAGCATGTAAATACAAGAATTTTAGTCCTTTTTTAAAATTCCCAAGACCTTTTTTTAAAAAAAAAAATGGTGGAGGTAAGTAGGTCATCAAAATTACTAAAATCAAGAGTGCGATTATTAAAGTGCATATGGAGTTTAAAAGCATTGATTGATCTCTATGTACTGTAATTTGTTTGTTTGTTTGTTTTTTGTTTTGTTTTTTTTTTGTTTTTTGTTTTTTTTCTTTTTTTTTTTAGTGCCTTCTACATTTTATTTATTTATTTATTATTATTATTATTATTATTATTATAATTATTATTATTATATTTTTAAGTTATTACAAACATTCATGATAATCAAAATAATAACTGCTTTGCTTTTTTTTTGTAGATTTTTACTGGCATGCAACTGAGCAAGAAACTACGATAACCTCGTGTATTTTGCTCGCATTGGATCTTACAATACCAGATACCTTAATAAATATTAAAGTAAAAGTTTCTTTGTTCTGCAAACTTCTGTTTGTTTCCCATTTTGTGTTTATTTTTTTTTTTAATTTTCGATCAAGCAAATCAAATATGACTGTAATCCGAATAATACATTTTTTGCATCATAAAAAGCAAGATAAATGATAGCACTTAATAGAAGGTATATCTATTTACACGGTATTGTCATGTTCGTGTATTCCTCATAATTGTGTGATGCTGTTTAAAAGACCCTTTTTGATTGATACAAAAGACTATTTATGGCAATGTGACCTAATGTTAATTTGTGTTAATAGCTTGATAGAATTGTATGGATCATTTCTATTAGAATAAGTGAGTCGAACAATGGCTTTTTTGCTACTTGTATCCATTAGTGTTAAATGCATTCCAGTTATTTTGTAATTATGTGTTTTTATGTTTATTTCTTAATTAATTGTTTTATCTAATGTATATTGACATTTCTACACCAAAGATCAATCCAAATATCAATGATCATAAAATTGTTATTTGTTAATAACTCGCAAAGTTCATCGTAGTACCTAAGGTTGAATTGGAAATTACAGCACATTGATTCTTGTTTAAGAGCAGATAGAACCGAAGCATTTAAATTTGTAGTCAAATATGGTCCTGAAAATGTAACCTATGACCCTTAATAACGCCCGAACATTCCGAATAGATAGAACAGTGATAATATAACTTGTAAATGCGATGGTTCGTAACATTGTTCTACGGATACGATAAGTGCATTTGTACCAATGTTAATGATTAGACATTAAGGTAACGTTGTTTGCTCTAACTATGTTGTTGTATTACAAAATGTGTGATTTCTCTTCAATAGATAACAATATTATGCTTTAATTTCAATAGTAACGAATGGACATGGGAATTAATGGCTTTGTAATACAAATGGTTGCGGTACAAATCTTATCTATGACTTTTGAAAACAATCATTCCTTGCAAAGACTTAAGTTTTTTAAAACTCAATACAAGGATTATCATTCGGTAAGAATCCAATCTGATATCCCCTGAATATAAGCTGTGATGATTTCTTTGAAATAACGGAAGTCGTTCAGAAGACAATTACTGGTATTACTGCAATATAAATAATTTCTATTTATTTGGTTAAGGCCTCTCCATAATAATCAAAACGATACATCTGTATATTATTTTGTTATTTACTCTAGTACCAGTCCAGAGTTGGGATTTTAAAAGTAATCAGCTGATCCTATTTTGTGTTTGTCAAGTTTTGTTGACTTTTATAATTTATCATTTGTTGTTTCTGAGCTTGGTAACATTCCTAAACGCCAGAAATTTTCCTTCAGGCGTTTATGCAATATGCTCTAGCTGAAGCTTTTTACATGCAGGTTTCACGTGATCTTGAAAGCATTGGTTATTTTCCATTTTCCATTTGCTAAATCAAGTTGCCAAGGGTACACTGTATATTGTCTTATATGTTACCTTTAAGCGCACCATCCACCGCGACGTTTGTATTGGTTACAATAGAAACAAGTTTATATGCAACTGCAAAAATGACTTTGTCGACAGGCTATGTCACCAAGAACACAAAACAATGAAAGTTTTTGACAAAAAGACAAAACAAAGACAAGACAAACGAACATTGGGACTTGTGATCATAAAATTTCTCAAAAATCATTCGTAAATACGAATATTTAAAAATTAAAAAATAAGCCTTAAGATATAAATGTCCAATTTCATTACACACACACACACACACACACACACACACACACACACACACTAAATTTTATTTTTATGAAATTTTTGTTTGAAAGCAAGTCATTCACAAAATACCGTTTACTGTTTTACGCATTGTGAATTGGATTAACAAAAAAAAACTTTTTGTATTACATTTAGTCTGGCATAACCTAAATATTTCATTTCATTTTTAATTTTGTGTACCGATTAAACTGTATTCATTTAGTCTTAACAATTCTTGGATTTCCTTTTTTAATCATAAAGAAAATTTGTAGTATATTATTCTTAGTTTAATTACATTATTAAATTAAGGCATTCTATAATTTATGAAAAACAGGTGTATTTTACGACGTTTCCATGGTGACAAATCAATATCATCATCAGACAGATTCTTCTTTTAATTACTTTTAAGGCTATATAAATACCTTTTGAAAAATGGATTAATTCAATACTGCTTTTAATATAAGACCATTCTTTAAGAGGGTAATGTCATTCGCAGATTTTCTTTATTGATGACAGAAGGAATACATATAAAACTAATTAGAAATTTATCGTTTTTATTATACCGATGACATGAACTGTGTTACATTACTTGAACACTAACCACTATGGTAGCTCAGTTGGTAGAGTGCTCACTTTGTATGAGGAAGTTCAGACTTGAAAATTGGTAGTGTTTGTTTTTTTTTTTTTTTTTTTTTTTTTTTTTTTTTTTTTTTTTTTTTGGTTGTTTTTTTTTCTTTTTTTTTTTTTTTTTTTTGTTTTGTTTTGTTTTGTTTTTTTTTTTTTTGGACAAGGACACGGCAACTAGAAGCGAAAATCACAGGGTTCTTCGGACGAGATATAAAAACCCGATGTCCGTGTCACAGTGACAATGCACGCTAAACACCCCCCCCCCCCCCCCTTACACATTGCAAAGGTTAAAATTTCTAAATTTCTGCTTATAGCTTGATATCACTGAAATATTCTTGACTTGGGCGTAAAACCTTATTCAATCAATTTACTTGTATATTTATAAAAGCAGAGGGTTGACTCTTTATCCCAAGACACAAAGTAAACAGCTTTAAGCTGGTATCTTTAGTAAAATTTAGAACAAGTACTCACAAACTTCCTCTGGAAATTGGCAGATAGAAAAAATTGTTGAGGAAAAATCAGCTTAGTTGTTTATGTAAAAAAATTTGGGGGTGAATATCATTATATTATAATTTGTGAGCATTTTGTTATTGAAAGAAAAAAATATGTACCTGCAATATACACTTCTAAACCTAATGTTTTGAATTTCCTCTACTTTGTAAATTCAAAACATTAGGTTTAGAAGTGTATATATATAAGAAATAGGTAAGATGTAAGATTTCTGGAAAAAGTATACAATAAGTAAAAAACTAACATGTTAAATTTACTAATTCCATTTTTCAAAAAAAAAAAAAAATAAATAAATAAATAAAAATAAATAAATAAATAATCAACCCATTCTATTTTCTTTTATGGACGTTTAAAAATGTTCTACGCAACAAGATAAATACTGCTTTTATGCATTGCATGTACGAAGACAGTTTGATTTTAGGAAAGGATTCATTAATCCACAAAAATTCCATCACTGTTCTCTTAAGCATGTCTACATCCAACAGTTACGTACAAAGTGGTTACATTATCGCTTCTCTCAACGGATTAAGATGATGATTTTAAAGTTTTTTTATTACCACTGCAGTAAAAATTTATGGAATGTGTATTGATTATTCCGTTTGACTTTGTTATATATCCTGTCAATATCAGACGATTAATCAACAATTCTCTCTAAATATTAACGGCGTCTTTAAACAAACATTCCACAAGCAGCATTGTTTGTTATTTCAGACATTTGTATTTTCGTTAAATTTTAAAAATCATTCATAGTGAAGTTAAATGCATTTTAAACTGTTGGTTGATGCGTTTCTGTGCACACCTTTAGACATTATGACCATGGTCATCTAAAGTCTCTACAATTGCAAGTATTTATTTCATTGACCCCAATATATCTGGATTCCATTTTTAGACATATATTTTTTTGTTGATTTCTTTTAGCCTTCAACGTTCTTGATCCATTCAAATTCAGGAATTTAATGATAAAACATAAATATCCAATCTTCAATCGGGCTTGTTCATCTTTCATCCTTTTTCAAAAATTGTTTGAATATTTTTTTAATTTGATTTTATTTATATATTGTTTATTACTTAATAGGAATTTTATTTCAATTTGTGTTATTTAATTATGTTTTTGCATATTTTTCATTTGATGCGGATATTGTTAACTTCTTTTATAATTCTTTAGGACCAGAAATATTTTTTCTCCTTTAATTAAGTCTTAACGTATATAAATTAATTATGCGTGAAATTAACAGTTATATATTTTTATCGTTACATCTATGCTTATGTAGCTTTCACATGCTACATACTCGTTATAAATTAAAATAGCATGTGGCCATTTATTTAATTATTGACTAAGAATGTCGAAGCAGCCAGTGAAATTGCCGCTGAGTATTTATTTATTATTCCCTTTGTAACAACTGTATTTAAATTAAAAACAAATCTGTTCTTACTCATTTGGGGAGCCAGTTTTGTTTCAAGTTCACCAAAGGCTTTCGTCGTGTTTTCCCATAAAAAAAGAAATAATTAAAATGATTGGATGCATCCCAATAGCTCGACGTTGATTAGTTGTGTAAAGATTATTTTACATGTACCAAGGCGACCAGATTTAAAAAACAAGCTGAAAAATAATATTAATTACGAGAAACCAATGAAAAGGCATCAATTTTAGATCAGGATACTGCCACTGAAATCTATTGGACCTTTACAACGTTAGACATTACGTTATCAATGACAACTTAGACATTGGGCACGTAGTCCCTCGTAACAAAATATATATGCAGAGAGAAATACTGTGATAACAAACTTATTAGAAATAAGATTTAAAATAAATTTCAATGTTAAAACTAAGGCTCAAATAAGTCCAAATATAATAATTGATAATAAATATCACCGAAATTACATTTGTGAAAGTTCTCGTATAGCGGTTTATTTTATCGGGGCTAAATTTTGGCGATTTTGATAAAGTCAAGGACAAGGTCAGTTGAAAATTTTAGCGTATTTATTTCGGCCATCTTAAACAGCACACTCATGATCAACTTGTACACCAATATTTTTGCGATTGTTAAATCGGCGATTTTAATACTGTCATGTGCTGATTTTGAATTTCTATTCAAAATTAGTAGCCATGTGCTGCTTTTGGATGCATTTTTTAAAATAAGAATTTAAAATCAGCACATGACAAAACAGTTAAATACGACAAAAGTTCCACCCCGCGAAAACAATCCAATATACAGTGTGTTACACTTAACAATTGTTGCTGACAGAGCTGTCGGCTATTAAATTCGTTTTTTATTGTAAACATAAATAAATTTGATAAATTTTAGATATACGAGTGTCACGCCATGTTTAATGTGTATTATGATATGCATTAGTGGTTGTCACAAGGGAGTTAATTCACTTTCAAAGTAATATAATTATGATGATATAATCAGAAATTTAAGCCTTGGTCATTCAACTGTTACATTTAATGATGATTGATATACAAAATAATTATTTCAAAATTGTTTTCATAAAAAATATACATCATATAATAATCTTTGCAAGACTACAATTATTGCTACCTTGCAATAAAGTATAAAATAATACTATCACTTGAGTAAAATTGTTGTTAATTGCTAAAAAAAAAAACTATATCAAATCATTACGTTTTGCAAAAAATCGTATTAAAATTTCTTAAATATAGAACCGTTAACTTTTAAAAGAAAAAAAACCAATCAATCTTATATAATATATTTTTAAAAAAAATTAAATAGTTTGAGAAAAAGGATAAAAAAAATTAACGATGGATTATAAGTATTTGCTAACGAACAATAAGTGAAAAAATCATGAAGTTTGATTGAAAAAAAATTTTCATCTCAAAGCCTCTCATCAAGGGTCGAATCCCACTCAGATAATATCTTGAAATTAACAGTTTGTTTGTGGAAGCCCAATCATTATTTATCTACCACCTGAATATTTTATTATGAAATTATTTTGACCGAAAATAAAAATTTATTTAAATAAACCAGTAAGAATTGTCAATGCATCTACCTCGATTACGACAGGTAAGCAGAAGACACTGGCCATGACAGAACATTGAGCCTCGGATGCAAGTTTACGTTAATACATAAACATTAGTAATATGATCTACCCAAGAAAGAATCTTTAAACCTTATAAGCTAGTGTTTACGTAGGGTTTTTAAGGTTGCCTTCGAAAAATAAGCGCATTCAGGTTGATTGATACAATATTTCTTTTAATGTTAGCTAGAACCTTAGTTTATCATATATCATGCATTTGTATTTTTAAAAAATGGTTGTTTAGTGTCGCTTTATATTGTTTGCGATTCAATCGACATATCATAAAGAAATATTTTCCCGGCCGCGGGAAACTGTGACGTAAACGAAAACCTTCCACGGTTGATCAATTTTTTCTACCCCATTAAAACATTTATATGAAAATTTTTTTGACTGGGAATGAAAATCAGTTGAAATAAACAAACTTGAATTTTTCAGTTCATCTACCTTGACGTCACGTAATGGATTTGAGATAGCTAACGTTAATTGTGAATATATTAACCGTGACTTGTTCTCAGCAGCAAGTTTACTTCAATAGATGTATAGTAGCTATGCCACCTATATATAAAACCACATCTTTAAGTACGTTTAAGCCAAGCTTAGCTAGAATAAAGCAAGTTTTGTTAGTTGATTTATCGATCTATCGATTAACAAATAAGCGCACTTAGATTGGCTCTTAATAGATTTTTTTTTTAATGTTAGAACCTTAGTTTATTTCTTTTTGAGTTATGTATTTTAATAATGATTGTTCATTTTGTCTCTTTATTGTGTTTGTAATTCAATTTGACACATTATTAAGAAATATTATTCTGGGAATTTTCGACGTCAAAGATTTACGGGGAAAAAAGTTCCACTACCGATCACAAATGAAAAGTTCATTAATATACACCCTGTAATCTACTCCTTCTGAACAGTTTTCAAATTGTTTCATTATATTCTACAAATAACAATTACCAGCAACGTTACGGTATCGCATGTGTCATGTTACAATACAAAAAACACTCATCAAGTTAAAATGAATCTCAACAGGAACATAAAACATTTAATGAACACACTTAATTGCTTTCTTGTGTAAAACAGGTATCAAGTTAATTAGTATATCATTCAACATCGGGTAGTAAAACACTAGGCTCGAAACAAACATTGCTATAGCAATGATTTACGATGCTTCAAGTAGTGCATTTAAGTTTTAATTTTCCGTTGCCGAGTTTTAATTTCGGATAATTTAAAAAAAACACGATCAAATATACATTATTTCGAATAATAATCATAAATCATTTTTGCAAGTAATGGACAAGTTTTAAATTAAAAAAATAATAGAGTCACAAAAAAGTCTTTTTGAGAAATTAGGACATGAAGATAGAATAAATAAAAAATAAATAATAAATAAATGTTACTTGTACTTGTGTTTTCATTAAATTTTCTTTCTGTAACTGTCAATTTAAAAACAAACAAAATGTCTGAAAATTTGGAATGAAATTCTGTCGCAATATTGATTTCCGCCATTTCACTCAGTGAAACATCGGTGTAAAAAGTAGGCGAATCAAATCACGACATTGTTGTTAGAGAATTAATTTAAGTACATACGTACTTAAAAAATCCATTGCAGTCATTTTGCCTAGCGCAAGTACAAAAATTGGAAGAGTTTTAAATACCTGATCTTAATATTCTCTCTTCCTTATTTTTTATATTACGTTTGCTTTGACTATTGTCAAGTATTTGTTTTTCAGCTATTAACTTCTACATTCTATTTTAGTACTTGTAATATTAGTCATAATCCATTTGTTTATGTATCACATCAATGCTTTCATTTACCGATAATAGATGTAATAAATAAACATGAGACGACACTCCTTCGATTGCTGTAAATTGCAGTAAATTTCATTGCTTTGCATAGCTGCTTTTAAAGCACAACTATTTGTATTTCCTTTTGTAAAATCCAAATGCATGCTCTTAGACATCATTGGATATTTTTTACTATTTCAATATACTTTTATGATAGACGATGAAAAGGTTGTTAGTGTATGGACATTTATCATTCCCATTTTACAAATATCATTAGTGGCGTGTAATATCCGTTTAACGCTGTAGATTATTGCTAAAAGCCAATAGATTAAAAGTCATATTTATCAATTGCCGTGCTTTGGTAATATTTTGTGATATTTTATGTTGGTTTTTTGTATCAATATTTTCCATTGTACAGATTCCCTACTGGTGAGATGGTAATTATATTTAAACATGTGGAATGTCATTAATGGCGTATAGACTAATGTATGAAAAATGAGATATTGTAACATGAGATATTGTAATCTAAATTGTTAAGAAAGTTAATATATCAATACTAAAAAAAAATCCTCCAATCTTTATGTTTCTATAGATATTTGTTTTACCATTAATACATTAAATATTAATATTAAGCCCTTGAAACGCATTTTGATACTGCATTATGATTTATTAAAACGAAAGTAAAGCACCAAAACACTTATCTTCAAATTGGTAAATGGATTATACAAGTATTCATTTCAGAGAACGGGGATACAATCTGTTAAATGAAAACAAATTATGTCCTATATGAATGCTCTGTTTACTTTTTAAATTTATTGAAATTTGCAAATCGAAAAGGTACAATGTATATAAACCAATAAGCGGTAAGGAAAATTCACCTTTGTCCTATTTCTGGATAGTTAAGTTCAAAAATGCAGTAGAAGACGATAAAATTTCAAACCTAATGCTATCTAATTAGGATTGTAACCCTTCACTGTTAAATATGCATTATGCATTGTTGTTTTTAATTGTAGAAACTGTTGCCTTGACAACCGACAAAATATAAAAACCCGCGATGCGTAATTACACTTAACAGAATTATTACCTATTATAAGAAGATACAGATCCGTGCTTTTGTTGTTGTTGTAGTTTTTGTTTGTTTGTTTCAATTTTATCGTTATCAAAGTTTGAGAGAATGTTTCTATCAATTTAGAGATTATGATTTTTTTATTTTTTTTTTTACATTTCTGTTGATTTTGTCTCACGAACAATGTTTCAGACCATTTGGAACCATTTGTGGTACAAAAAATGATTAAAGATGTATTGGCATTTTAATACCATTTTGCCTTACAACTTTTACACCAGTGTACACAACTTCATTCTCTCTCTCTCTCTCTCTCTCTCTCTCTCTCTCTCTCTCTCTCTCTCTCTCTCTCTCTCTGTGTTACTAGTCCTAGACATTTGCTTTTTTATTTTTAATATCTATTTTTACTCTTATTTTGTTCTTTAATATAGTCTTTATTCTCCGTTGCAACTATCCTATCTTAATTTCAATGTTTTATCTTTAATTTTAAATCTGCCTGATGTAATTTATACATCCAGTTATTAATTTCGACTAGAAATCAGATTATCTCAAACAAAATCAGCTGATTATAATAGTAGTTAAAATAGCATAAAGACTTCCTATATTTAAGCTTTGTTTATATAAATATGGTAACCTCGACGATGTTATAATCGGAATTGTTTATAATAAAGGAAACAGGTGACAATATTTAACTGTCGCTTTAGTAACTGCAGTAGATTTTTCAAAAAAGATTTGAGTCGGACTATATTTCACTGGAAAAAAGCTCTTTGTTAAAAAGAGTGCATATGAATCATAACCTTGATCAAGTTATATCATGTTATTCGAGTTTTTAACAAAAAAGAAAAATAAATAAATAAATAAAATGATTTATCATAATATTTTTTCTAGATAAATCTAAAAGATGTGTAACCATTGTAATTTTCATCAACTTCGCAACAGCATTTTTAAAAAAAAATCTCTTAGGAAACAGACAACGCTATCATAAACAAGAAACAAGACAAGACAATAAAACAAAATAAATAAATAAATAAATAAATAAATAAATAAATAAATAAATAAAATATAAAAAGGGCACCTATTAGGTCTTAGTGATTTTTGAGAGCCCTCAACTTTCCCTCTTTTTAAAACCAGTGGTCCATGAAGATTCTCATTTAAAATTAAAAACAGTTTTTAATTTACCCAAATAATGAACCGCTGACCCTTGCGTGTAATATTTTCATCTGCAAATAATAAAAGGAAACATAATATTTTTATTTGTGAAATTCACAAATAATAGGTTATTATTTGATTATTTAAATCCATTTGAATGAAAATCGCGTTATTTATGTCACGTAGATTATAACTAAACAATGATGTTGAATTTTAATTTTGTACAACTACATGTATATGATTATGGTTTTTTTTTTTTTCATTTTAAGTTTTTCCCAAAAACTTTTTTCTATTATAGAAAAGTCATTGTTGGATTATATACAAAATATACAGAACAGATGTCCAACAGCTAAGAAAGTTCGTTTGGGTTCATGTTAAAATAAATCCAACCAATATATAAAATAAAAGGTATCAGATCGCGTTTAGCAGTCACAGATTTTCTAAGAAGCTTCTGGTTAGGGTGAGAGAAAAAAGGGCTACTGAGTTTGAAACTTGCAATAGTTTCTTTAAATATTAGTTGGATCGAAATTAATTTTACCATACGAAGAGGCGGTCAGACGCAAAATAAAACTATTTATATGATCTCAAATTGATTATAAAATATAGATAGAGATATGTTGACGTATAACCTATATCTTTATGTTTTTCTTAAAAACCGGCCTTAATTATTTACACATATATGACCCCCAACTGCATCATTCCAAGCGACATTTTGGTTACAAAATGCAAATGATTTGAAATGTAAACAACATTATTTGAAACAGTTTTCTCTCTTTTTTTTAATGTTAGTTGTTATGTGTTAATGCATCGAAAATACAAATCGATCTGATATTAATACAATTGTTTATAAATTCGGTTACGTGAAATAAATCTGAAAGCATGAAAAATTTTAACAAGAATTATGCATTGATTTGTGTTAGACACAGCATTGTTGAAATCGAACAACATTACATAAATTTTACAATAATTATCATGAAAAAGATAGACTGTAACAAGGAGACTTTAATCATTTGCGACTTAAAATCAATCATAAATGTTGCCTTGTTATAAAAAATAACGTTAGCATAAAAACAATTTGCATCATATGTGTAATAGGTTAAATGACGCCATCTTCTATTTCGCCAAGAAAACTTCAAAATCATGCCATCTTTATGCATTTTTTTTTCGCAAGAAAATTTGGGCTTCTTTAAGCCACAAGTAGGTGTTTAAATAGAAGAGAAACATTTGGGTATAAGGCAACTGAAGTAATATTTAGTAGAAGCCAAATTTTGCATAGTCTATGTGATAAAACAAAAACGATGAAATATGGTAAAAATTGTTATTGTAGAAAAAAACACAGGCGTTCAAAATGACATCATGACACCAGAATGATGAAAAGAATAATTGTAAATAATACCTTTTTGTAACCTAAGTCTTAGCCAACAAAATATTTCCGAGGCCAAAAAATAATAAACAGGGATTAATGAACATGTATTCCTTTAACATTCTATATTTTCTTGTATAAAAATCGGCTATATATCTCTATATGTATTTAAGAGATACGACAGCTATGATCAAACGAAATGTTAATTTACATTAATATAGGATGCCTTGGCACCCTTGATTTTGGTAAAGGTCAGGCCAATCATATTGATTTTCAATAAAATCGGATATATATATATATATATATATATATATATATATATACCTTGATCTTTAACCTATCCCTTCCTTACCTAAGGCACATTTATCATAAACTCTCGACTTCTTTGGACGAGCATTGGGCATGACGACAAAACGGTATATAGTGTTTTAGCCCACAACACCTTTTTTTACAACTTCCGTTTCTAAAACATTTAAATTTTTTTTATTTTACCAAGAGCAAGATTCAAACAATCAAGATTACAACTTCCTTTTTGTAGTCAAACAATTTATACAAATACATGTATTTTCGATGATTATACATACCGCATCTAGTGACCTTTGATGTACTTGTAAATGTGCACTTTTAAAAAATGTGTTTCGAAACTTACATTGACAGGAAAATTAGCATGCTAGTGGGTGACAATGGTTATTCTGCCAATAAAAATAAACGGAATTACTAGCTCCAAGCGTTTCTGTATTAATGCCATTTAACATGAAATATTATAACTTTGTTTACTACAGACATTGGAAATGTAACATATAGCCAAATGACAAACTATATCAAAAACAGTGGGGGTTTTAATCAATAGTTAGTACGTTATAACAATACTAATTATTTTATACCGGGATGGTAAATTATATTTTACGACCAAAAAGATTTAATGTGAAACTTAATGCTTCGAATGGACATCTGAGATAACGAAAAACCGAAACACATTGATCCTTTCTCAGAGCCATGAGCTTCGAATGGATATCTGAGATAACGAAAACAGTAAAATATTGATCCTTTCTCAGAGCCATGAGCTTCGAATAGACATCTGAGATAACGAAAAACTGTAAAACATTGATCCTTTTTCAGAGCCATGATTTATCTATCAGATTTACATACTTTATCAGACACCATCCGAAATTGTTTATATAAATCTTGTGCACATGCATTACAATGTGTGTACGATGTATCTACGATGTAATTTAAAAGTCATGCTTCCGGAATCACCTGCTAACCGGAAGTCTGCGACATGATTACAGGTAGTGCTTTCATTTAAACCATTAATCCTTATGATTTTGATTTTTAACTATTATTAATCGATAGTATCCAAGTTTTGAGATGGATTTAGACAGCGAACATACAAGATTTTTGTATCTTGGTGTTTTAATCAGTCAATGCAATTTGTAATGCAAATGTCTTCCTGTTGTCTTGTGCAAAAAGGCACTTAAACACTGAAGAGGGTATGGTGTTTCATAAAAAATAATCGCTAAACAAAGGATAAAGTATTTGATTTTTTGTTCAGAAATATTGATCTTTTTTTCAAAATAGCTCTTACAGCCCAAAGTGGTCTACGTTGACCGAAAAGGCAAGCGCCGGATTACAAATCACAGTGCGTTTCAGCGTTCGAATCTCCATAGTTGAGGTTCTTAAAATTAAAGTCTCAGTTCACTTGTCGAAAGTAGGTGGTCTTTTTCCGGGCACTCCTACTGAGCATGGCGATATTAGTAAGAGACTCTTATTGATTTCTAACCCACAACTCCTGGATGCGTTAAAGTTCAGTGTAGTCTGAGCTGACCATGTGCTGCTTTTTAAACGACATTTCTATATTTGCCATGCAGTTATCCATATTTTAACAACTATATACAAAGAACATTTTAATATATAGTAACACTGGACATCGTTATTATTATCATTATTATTATTATTATTATTATTATTATTATTATTATTATTATTATTATTAGGGGGAGTCTTTTCCGACCTACCCGTGATTATCTTTACTAAATGCCTGGTCCCTAGTGAAATAATGGTGTGTATGTATCATCAACACAAATATTCACCTTTTTGTAAGTAACAGCTTATTGAATTATCAATGTCTGCTTGCATTATGTATGCTATGGATTTCAAAGACAAGAACTTTACGAGTCTTAGTACAAGCTATTTCTGTATATATTGAGCGATAAAGACAAGAAAATTCCAGCTACATGTTACAAATTATGAAAGAGAAACCCTTTTGTTTTTTTAAGAACCATTACTTTACCGTGACTGAATATTATGCCATTAAGCAGCCGGGGTTGCTTTGACATAGTTAATTAATCTAACCAAAGAACGTTTTAAAATTGCGTGTTACACAGTGTTAATTTTGTCCTTACTTTTTACGGTGGTTTTATTCAGTCAATAAATCGTGCTTCAATCAAGAAGACAATTGTCCATTATTCTAGATTAATGGTCGAAAGTACGGATTCATTTTGGAGAAATACATGCTTCCGTTTTAGCTCGTGGCAGTGATGTAGTAAAATTGACAACGAGTTAATTACCTTGTTACCGAAGCTTAACGTACCCTTTGGCCGAGACCTACCTAACAACGAGGCTTCGGTTGCTCAAAGTTGGAGCGTCAATTTAAGAGGGCGAGGTCGTGGGTTCGAACACAATGTTATCATTTAAAATACTTTAAATTTTCAGATGGTGCTTCCTCACATTGCGCTCGGCATTTAAGGGACAAATTATTGAATGTTGCAAGGATAATGTGACCGGGAAAGAGGCATGATTGTCTGCGGCATACTAACTCTGTAAACTAGCACCTAAACAAAAAGTCGCACTGAGAGAGCGCGAGTA
Organism: Tegillarca granosa; assembly: GCA_029721355.1. Classification (NCBI taxonomy): domain Eukaryota; kingdom Metazoa; phylum Mollusca; class Bivalvia; order Arcoida; family Arcidae; genus Tegillarca; species Tegillarca granosa. The sequence continues at coordinate 39,176,367 of CM056599.1, read as the reverse complement.
CTATAATACACACTCGCACACCTTACGCATACACGAACTTGTTCTTAGATCAATCCTTGGATAAATAACCATACTTTTGTCGCTTATAGCTGAAAATTGCTGATTCGACGTTAAACAACATAACAAAAAGGTCATGGCCACGCTATACATAGACATTCCCCCGCTAGGCTTCCATAATTTTCCCGAACCAGGTAAAAATATTGGCTTAAGCTGTGACATAAAAACCAAGAACTGAGATTTAAATAATGTTTTGTCTGGTTAATGTTCTATAACAGGAAGATGTTACTTATAAGGAACATTAAATGCGGTATATTTTATTCATTGTGCATCAATACCGAGTAATGGACTGCTTCCTGTCTTTTTAAATTAATCAACCATTCACAATAACCTTGTTTAACCCAATTGTATGAAAACAAAAAAAGATATTTAAAGCGCCTTTTTAGTAGCTTGAGAGCAGCAAAGCTATTTCAGTACCATCAGGCTTTATCTGTCTCTTATTAATCTCATACGAATGTATTTTATATATTTGATTTCATTAAGTTTCGTATCAGAAAATACACCCACCCACCCCCCACCCCCCACCCCCCCCCCCCCCGCCCCAACTTTTATGGTTGCTTGTTGGTAATTGATTGGTAGTTTGTTATGTTGTCTAATAATAAATATCAGCATTTTTCTATCTTTTTACGACAAGAAAAAGTTTATTGATCTCTTAGAAATAATCTAAGAACAAGTACGCGTATTATGGTCTGTCTGTCTGTTAAGGTGCTAGCTCATCGAGTCAGCATGCCGCAGACAACCTATTTGGTAGCCATAGTATCCTGATCAGACCGAGTTAATTTTTATATGAACTACAAATATTCTTTTTAACTAGGTTTCACATCAGAAAATAGCCCACAACCCCTTTTATAGTTGATGAATGGTTGATTTGTAGTTTGTATTGCCATCTAACCAATGGATTCTCTGGCCATTTCATGCTAAGCGCCAGACAAAAAAATTGTTATCTTTAATTAAATTCACAACCCGGTCGGAGTTGAAACCCACGAACTATTTCGCTCGAGGCAATCGCCCTACCACTGAGCTACTGAGGCTGACGCCCTTTTATTAGGTTTAAATATCAATTTAGAAAATGTGTAGAATGATTTTTGAAATAAGCTTTTTTGAATGAGAAAGAAGTTTTTGAAAATGAAAAAAAGCGGAACACGTCCCAATATCTACAGAAATAAACTTGTATTACCTCTCGTTTGCTTGGAGATGTTCATCTTTTTTATAATGTAATTTTGAAGCAATAATTTTGCAATAAAGTCGTTTCATAGTTCCGCAGTTCAATTCTTTTCAAGATAACATAAAGTATAAAACACGTGCACCATGTAAAAACTAAACTGGTAGTACAGAAATAGTTAAAAAGAAACCTTAAGCAACAACAGACGTTCGTGACCCACAGTTGGCTGTGAATGCGCCTCAGCTATAAGGAAATACTTAATGCTAAATCAATGTAGATGAAGCACGACAATGCAGCTGATTAAAATCCTTCAGAAATAAACTGTATAGAGCTATCAAGCTATTTTTGGATGCTTTTCGACATTTTCATATTACCTGAAGATGATAAATGTTTACAAACATTACTTTGTGCTGTAATGGTCCAGACTTAAAATGGATAAAATGTGCATTATTTCGCAATATTTGGTCTTATTTATCTGTCTTTATTTAATATATCTTGTAAATATTTTTCTAAACAAGGACCTTCATTTTACTTATACGTTGAATTAATTTTTCTTTTTTGTGTGTTTTCATTTAGTATTTGTATATAAATATTTTATCTTTTAAATGATTTCTATTGTAAAAGTGTTTAGGTTCAATTTTCAATGTATTTACACATCTTAGGCCCACAAAATTCCTCATTTACAATATTAATTCAGCTCATTATAATTGTGAAACAAGTTAATAGTCTCTGAAAGCCTTGTCGGTAAATGTCAAGCCATTACATCAGTCGAATGGAATTTTGAGCATAAAATAGATTACGAATATTGTCGCCAAAAACGAGTGACTGGCAATCATACAAATATTGTTGCCTAAAACGAGTGACTGGCATTGGTGTTTTATGGATTTTTTTCACTGATATCGAAGTAGTCAGATCCAGGTTTGGGGAGGAAACTAAAGTGCCCAGGATTATCCCCCGACAATCGCAAGCGAACTGAAATACTTTCTCTTTAAGATGTGTCAGAGCAGGATTTCAGCCTTGGTTGTGAGAGGCACTGAAATCCATAAGCGCGTATTTTAATTTTTAAATAAATTACGGGAACCACTGATTTTCTACATTATCTAGTTTGAAAAACATCAGTATAATGGAAATATAACATCCAGTGTTGTTGTTATTTTTTTAACCAAGGGCCCTATAACCAACCCGCCTATCCGAAGTCATGTAATTGATAAAAATGTAAATTAGAGTGTGAATTTAAGGCTTTATTAATGCTTTGCCAAAGCGCCAAAATAAAATAAACTTAAACAGCAATTTGTTTGTTTGTTTTGTTTGTTGTTGTTTGTTTGCTTGTTTTAGGAGTGGATATCTGTGAAACATCGAGACGCCTATTATGCATAAATGTATAAATGTGAAATGAAGATTTCAAGTTTGACTTCTAGATAACATATCAAGTTAAGCCTGCCTTTTTATTTTATTTTATTTTATTTTATTTAATTTCATTTTATTTAATTTTAATTTATTTTTTATTTTTTTATTTGTTTTTAACGTTGCTACATTGTAGGTGTGAATTTTATCATAATTCTGAATCTCATTAATTATTGTAATCTATTAACAACTTTTCCCCTTGTGCTAAAACTGATAAAGTTTGTAAATGAAAATATAATTGAATACCTGGTCTGTAAATGCACACACCTGTTAATTAGTCGTCATTTGTATCTACTTGATTATAACATATAGAATTTTATCCATTGTCAGAAAGCTATCCTAGTATTATTGATGTCTAATTAATAATTGTCAGGTTCATATTTGTCTGGATAAAATTGGACGGCCATTGTAGTATTACTGATTGCAAAGGGGTTAAACCTAGGTCTTGGTTACAGCATAATACAAGGAAAATATCTACTTATGAAAGACTGCAGAGTATTGTGTTTAGCTGGTTGCTATAGTTATTGGATGTTGACGTGTAATTAAAACTGTGGATAAAAGAAAAGTGTAATTTTATAATCAAAAATTCGATAATATTATGATTAAAAATCAGAATTTATAGTGCTATGTTTATAATAAACACGTTCGAAATGATATTACCGATATCGAAAAGTAGATTAGCAAAAAAGAAAATATGATTTTTCTGATTAGAACCTTTTTCATCTTACTACCTGTAAATATATTTTAAGAGAGTTAGGGTTAAATACTTTAAACCTTTGACAATACGTCAAACGAATTGTTGCTTCCGAAAGTTTGTGATTTCTCGGGATATTACGGTTTCCCAAAACATACCAGAACTTACTGCAAGTAATAGGGGATTTTGACACCATTACTCCACTCAACTTATCCACGAATAAAAATGTCAGTCAAAATTTACATAAATTATACGTAAATATACGTAATAAAAAATAGACTCCCTAAAGTTATTAGCAAAAAAACGAAAAAGCGTGACTTCGATTTCCGCAATCATACATAAACTTAAGAATCGTTCATAAAAAATTTTCTTAAAGCTTCATTAAAATAGACACAAAACCGATTTAAAAAAGCAAAACCAGCAATTTGAAATTTATTACTGGAAAATTGCCAATTTTCAGTAAAAGGGATACCGCTGTAATTGTTACAAGTCATTGTCGTCTATTTTTAAAAGCGGTAAATGTCAGCCTGAAACCCTTGTATTCAAAATCGTTATTCAAGGCTAAATAATGCCAAACGCATAAAATTAGCACAGAACACGAAGAACTTTTCTTCTAAAAAATACCCCAATATGTTAGTTCAATTACTAGAGTGCTCGCTTCGTATGTGGGAGGTTGAGGTTCGAACCCCGGCCGGGTTTGACCAAGACTTGAAATAGGCAGTAACTGTTCTTTCGCCATGCACTCGGGATTTAGAAATGATCTCTCCTTCTAAGGAGACCTTAAAACAGATGCCCTACGACAGGCGTGACACGCTAAAGAATCATCCATAAACATTGCCCTAGGAACACCGCAAAGATAAAAATTTCCACCACTTTACCTATAGCTGGTGACGTCTCGATATAGGTGAATTATTCTTAACTTGGACGTACAACTCTAATCAATCTTCTAAAATATGTATATATCTCAAAATGTGAAATATCAACTTAATTACCATATAACGCTGTAGTAAGAAATCAGAATTGTCATTTCCTATTATCAAATGCCACTGCGGTAGCTCAGTTGGTAGAGTGCTCGCTCCGTAAGTGGAAGGTCGTGGGTTCGAACCCCGGCCGGGTCTGAGTTCAAGACTTGAAAGTGGTTAGTGACTGTTCTTTCGCCAAGCACTCGGCATTACGAAATGAAAGTCGCGGTTCTTTCGGATGGGAACTTAAAATAAACGAGGTCCCGTGTCATTGCAGGCATGGCACGATAAAGAACCCTGCTGTATAATGCCATCAGCGCAACCCACAGGCAAAATTTCTGCATTTTTGCCTATAGCTGGCGACGTCTCGATATAAGTGAAATATTCTTGACTGGGACGTTAAACACCATTACTCAACTCAACTCTTATTATCAAATGATTGAAAGTACATTTGTACTTAAAAGTGTTTGGTGATCTGAGTGAGAATGCCACATCAGCATCATACACATACAATAAACCCATTATTACAGTTTCTTTTATTTTATGACCGAGAATTGTACTTTAGGTTATGACCATTTCTTAGATACAATAAACAAACATTTTTATGTACGTTAAATATCCCAACTGACCATAACTACATACAACGATGTGAATAATTTATTTACGATATAATTGTTATTGTAATATGTACACTGCATTACATAAAATGTTTTCAAATCGGGGCTTAACTTGAGAAGTGCTTTGAGATAATCCCCTGTCTAAAAAAAAATTATGTATCGAAATTTTTTTCTGCCATAATAAGGGGCGTTGAAAAGCAATCGATTGGCATCAATTATGAGGTTTTATTGTCTCGATTAGTGAAGCGGCTGTGTAATCCAGCGGCATTATAACGGGATTTTACTGTGGCACAAAGTCGGCTAGCGAAGTTGTGGGAAGTTTAAATAGCCCAAATGTCACAATAGTTCACTCAGTTGAGTTTACATTCATCTCAAATAAGGAAATATTTCAATGTCAATTTTTAAGATATTACACATTAAAACTTAATATCTAATATTATGTTTAAATTGTAAAAGTGGGTTTGTTATACAAAACAAAACATTGTCTCTTTTAAACTTAAACTTTTGAAATATTAATAACAGAAAAATGGGAATAATTGAGTTGAGCTGGGCGATAATTGACGCGGCAAAGTTATCGAGGTATATTACATGGAGGTTTCACTGTGTAACATGTCAGCCTTTCTATATTTTGTTTTGAAAGTGTTGACTATCGAATAAGTTATTTGTTTATGAATTGGAAGTTCACTTTAATTAAATTTGGTTATTTGATAAATATCTAATGAAGTTTTGAAGAAAAAAGTTGTATCCAGCATTTGGGGAAATAGTTATATTAAAAGGCTTAATTCTGAAGGTCATTTTTGTTTAATGGAAATTTAAATTTAAACGAGGAAAAAGTTATTTCTAGTATGCATTATTTTTAGTCTTTTATTTTAAAAATGTCACTTCTACGAGTTTATACTTCTCAAGACGACAAGCATAAACAATTATGCTGGAACCAAGCTATTTTTAAAACTGGAACAATATTTTAAAACCACCAGAGCTGAAACAATTTTAATCCGGAATGTAATTTATTAGATTGAACGAAATTTCCAGGAAATCAGCTATATACTAGATTATGTAATTTTCTACCCGTTGTCATGGTTACTGTATTGATTCGATACATAGGTTTCTTAATGCCTGTTCAGATGTCAAAGTGGTGTTGTAACTTCTATACAATCACTGACATAACGCGTGGTTCATTCCTTTGTTAAAACAAAAGAACCCAGGTGGTTTAAAGCTCGTTTTGTAATCAGCTGATTAGTTACAATCCCTTGTGTACTTTTATTATGTTTTGTTCAAAAGATCAGAAATGAATAAAATTTGATGAAAACTGAAATATTGTTTTTAAGATATTGATTTCTTAATTATATATCAATTTTTATTTTTATTTTTTTTTTTTTTTTTTTTTTTTTTTTTTTTTTTTTTTTTTTTTTTTTTTGAATTGGTGCTGAATCGTTTATTAAGGCAATCAAGTTTTGAAAAATTTGGTCTTATGTAATGGAAACCATTAACATTATCTACCGTCATTCAAATTCGTTCTCTCTCTCTCTCTCTCTCTCTCTCTCTCTCTCTCTCTCTCTCTCTCTCTCTCTCTCTCTCTCAATGTTGCCATTGCCCCCCCCCCTTCGAATATCGTGTTATATATTACACTTAACGTTAATATCATAAACAATTGTAATCAATATCATTACAATATAAGTTAAACTTTATTTTATCAAATCGAATAAAAAAGTTCACGTGTTTTGTTTTTGATCAGCCGACGCCCTCATCGATATTAAACTTCGATTTTAGGTTATTTACAGTTACAATCATTGGTCTTTAACATGCTCATACACAAAAATAAAAAAGATCTTTGTACAAAAAATGAGATATTTATGAGAAAAATAAATTATTAGTTACGGGTGCAATGAACCTTTATGAGTTAATGACCATTTCAAATCATGATCAAGCAGATTTCTCTTTATGAAACCGATACAAATATGTTACAATATGTTATAATTTATAATCAAACACAAACAAACCGGTCCCTACTTAAATCACAATCCATAAAGCAAAGTAAAGCTATAAAAACCGATAAATTAGGTTAAACACCTAAACTTTCACCAAGGAAGTGAGGCCAGGTGCTCTGGAACGGAAAACACTTTCATTTACTTATATTTAGCATTTAAGCTACAATCGCCACATCTGAAATCCAAATTGAGAATTATGGGACGTCAAATATATCTAGTAGGATATTTTTGGATGCAGCAATATCATAATTATCAACAACATTGTGATGACGCCCATAAAACTTGTTGTGGATTTTTAATTTTTGTAAGCAGTTGGCCTTATTGTATTATGTTCCTTAATTGTATTGTTGTACAAGCAATAATTTTTCATTGCTAGCCAATTGTCCAGTGTACCAATAAAAACGATGCATATTCACTTGCATCTATAAGCAAGCTACATGAATCGACTATGTTGCGTTGATCATAAGAACACAATTGCTCTTAAACACAGCCGCGAATAGCTGCAATAACGCTGATGCGGCTTTAAACTAAAACTCACTCACTCACTCGCTCTGAAACACAGGTTTATGGATCAAAATCCAAATTTCCAAATTACAAATCTTTTATATAAAGTCAATTGTTACCAACAAATTATTTAAAAAAAAAGACATTACAAGCCAAAAAATTAATTACATAATTGATAAATAAAAAACAATTCATAAACAAGACATTAAAAATGTTATATTACTGTTTGCCCTGTATGGCTAGGGTAGTCTACTAGCAGCGATGATGGCTGTGAATATTTTATTGTTACCAATAAATGAGCATCTTAAATCGAATCGGGTATGGTTTTTCATTAGTTTTACATCATTAAATGTGATTCTGGTTTATCAATCTTTTCTTTTATAATTTGCTAAGAGAAATATAAAGTTTTTGAAAAATTATTATTGTTAAACTGAGCGTAAATTATTTTTGTTTTAGTTAAAAAAAATAACAGACCAATAAACCATCTGGTCTTCAATAAGAATTAAGTTCAATCAGTGTTTGACATATTTGGTCAATTCTGGTCACTAGTAGTCGTGTAAACATTTAATCTCAAAGGTATTGTTAATTTGAGCTTATTTGGCACCATTCATGAACACAGCTGGTATGAATATAAACACCTGACTGAAAACATGAATTCCTAAAATTTTCGATAACGTGTCAATAACGATCAAGTTTAATGTTTATCACGTATATATATCGGGCTAGTTTACAAATATAAAAATGCAAATGGCTTTTTTATATGAACTTATTTGTCTAAGATTTGAGATTTCTAATTTAATTTTTGTCCCCTTTATTTATTTATTTATTTATTTATTTATTTATTTATTTATTTATTTATTTATTTATTTATTTATTTAATTTTACTTTTATTTTTATATCATTTTATTATTTTATTTATTTATATATTTATTTTGCAAATAGTTCAATATATATTTCGTAATAATAACAAGATTTGCCATTGAGAGGTATCAATGTTGGTCAAAACCTTTTTACTTACAAGGGTATAAGATTTTATGAAATTATGAAAATAAAACATATACGGAGCGAAAGTCAAGAGAAATATTCTTACCAGGTACATTGAGCATACAGAGAGGTAAAATAGGACAACTAGGACACATGGCTATAAAAATAACTTTAATTTAGATAGATAATTTGGTATATATCAAGTTTACAAAATACCTGTTTTATTTTGATATGCCATATATGCGCACTTTTCGGAAATTCATACCACATCAGTGACTAGGGACCGAAAATGTTAAAAGCAAAAAAGGTTAAGCCAAACATTTGAAAATTAATAAATCGTAAGTTCCAAAATAATATGAATCAAAATCAAGCGAAGGAATGTTACGCATGAGGGAGCGCGTCTTAGTTTTAAATAAATTTCAAAAAATCAAAACGGCTGAAAATTTTACTACATGTGGATTTTCTAACAGCAAGAAGTACTGCTAAAATGTAAAATTAGTGTAATGTCTTTTGTAAGGCCAAAAACATGACAATTATTTTACAACTATTTTACGTCGGATATTTGTATTTGTATTTGTAACATAACTCTGACCCATGTCAAACAATAGAGTTGTCAGGAAGGACAAAATATCGTTGACAAATAATGCAAGTAACACGTGTCAAGATGCATGTCCTAAATTTTAATTTAGTTTCACGTATTATAAACATACTGGTCTTTATAATAACACGGTTTTTCTTTTGATTTTTTTGCCTCCGTTCAGCTTGACTGATATTTATTATTCAGCGATTTTGAGATCATGGTTATTTTAACTCGGACAACAAATATTGTATGAAATCAATACGATGGAACCGCTTAAAATATCTGATAAAATTATTTACTAAATAAATAAAATTCTTTGTGATAATAGCTTCTGTTTTACCACGATAATCGAAACTAATTTGAATTTTGACACACGTTTTGAGATATAATCAGTTAGTCAATACTGAACCGTTTACTAATTATCATAGGTGTTATTGCATTAAAATATTTACATGCATCTGGGATAAAAGAGTTCTCTATCCTTACTTGCATTACATTTTTTAAAGATAATAGGAAAAAATCGATCTGTTAATTGTCTATTCCGTAGGTCCATAAATTTACTTTGTATCAGGTTTAAATGTATGTAAAGTAACAAACAATTCATTTTTAGGACTAAAATTATATTAAATTCATTGTTTTATTTAGCAGAGAGTTTGATCATTGAGCCTTCTAAAAAATTCAATTCTGGCTAAATGGTCTTGGAACAATAACTTTTGGCAAATTTCTGAATAAAAAAGATCAAGTAGTAGTACTATATCTGACAAATCGAACAACATATTCAGAACATGAAGAATGGTTTTAAATCAAGAACCGTTTTCATTTTAAAGCGTGTATCAATACCTACATACGTTAAAGCTTTTGATATTTTTTCTTAATATTCAAAACGGTTTCAGCAATTGCAACTGCAACATTCCGCCTTTCTGGCAGCAATTCTATTAAGAGGTACAAGATAGTGTGTGTGTGTGTGGGGGGGGGGGGGGGTTTAATCCTCCAAGTGCCGTATTAGTATTTGATTTAGCATTTGTCATTTGTTTTTAAGATTTCTACTGCATATCTTGTTAAATTCAAATTTCCCCCTATATGTTAAACAATTAATAGGTATTAAAAAACAAGAAACATAGACATGCACCATGTGTGGGATTTAAAATTTTAAAACATTCAACGTGTATATCGTAAGCGTATCATTTAAAAAATCTTTCATAAATGAGAAAAATAAATATGCATTACTTTATAGATATATATATACTCATTATCTTAAAGTTTTGAAACAAAGAACCTGTTGAATTTAAAAAAAAAATCATCGCACTTACCTTGAACTTTAAAACTATATACAAAATTCCAGGTAAAATTACAGATTATATCACAGAAATTAATTCATTAAAACTTTTTAAAAAATATACATCTTATATACAATCCAAGAAAAGGGTTAAAATATCCTTAAAAATGAATAACACTTTTCCCTTTTCACATTGTTCTTTTTTCTCTCCAAAAAACGGAATTTATGAAAAAGCGAAAAGCACTCGTACACCTGATTGATTAATTAACAGGTAATATTGGATATCGTCACGGTTAATTTTCCCAACACATTGTGCTGTTTTTGATTTGCGCTCAATAATAAACATGAAATTTAATTATATCTCCATGGATGCGGGAAATACATAAGTAATGGGTGATCTATCCTACGCAATAGGATTTACCTGTTCTACATAAGAGAGATGATGCACACCTGAGATCACGTGACCGAAAGACAACACGCAATCTATAAGGTAGACATTTGTAAAAACAGCATCACCCGTTGCTAAGAAACAAAAATAATCTATGGACATTATCTGTTCATAATCTAAAATCAAACTGTCAAAATTAAAAGATTTAATTGAAAACAAAACGATAGTATTAGAAATTTATTCATAATTTATGGCGATAGCGAGATATTTAATATATAATTACGGTGTCGATTTACTAAAAACGGGTAGGGTTTTAGCTGATAACAATTCCTGGAATTCAGGTTAAAACACATTTTAAGACTGGTTAATTAACAATACATTTTGTATTCCTGGGAGATAATTATAATTTATCATTTTACTGATGATAATTCGTTGTTTCAAGGTAACAGTAACCTTTTAATTATTGAGATGTCAGCATCTTGTTTTCAAGAACCCCAAGAGATTTCTTTCGATATTTGTACAATTCATGCAGTCTCAATATATGAAATAACAATCAATGTTAACGATTTGTGTGTTTATAAAAAAATAAATTGCAATAGAAACAAACAAACTCATTCACTGTCAGCTGGCCAAATGTAGAAATAATGTTTTTTTTTCTTCTAATTCTATTATGTTAGTGCTATATGTGCGCCACAGGCTTTGTGATAACGAGTACTTCAGTTCTTGGAATAAAACAGCTGTAGCCAGAAAAGCATATGTTAACACATTTTTATTTTAGTTTAAACATATTTCATTGTTCTAAAGAAACATTATAATTCTATTTTAAATGTATAATAAAAAAAATTCTGGAACAAGAGATAATCTCAAAACCTTAATCTTTTCATCAGACGCTCAGTTGATAAAGTGCTCGCTTCGTGTGTCGGAGGTCGGTGTTCGAACACCCTTCAGATCAGAAAATAAGTAGTGACTGTTCTTTCACCAAGCACTCGGATTTAGAAGTCACAGGGTCCTTTAGTGGAGATGTCAAAAATCGATGCAGGTGTGGTACGCTAAAGAACCCTCCCTAAGCGCACTACAAAGGTCAAATTTTCTGCCATATCACCTATAGCTGGCGACGTCTCGATATAACTGAAATATTCTTGACTGCATTCAGTCAATCAATCAATTTAATCTTCTTTATATATAACTTCGCCTTTAAAATACCTAAAAATAAAATCTCTAATTTTTTTCGTTTTATTTATTTTTTGTTTAATTATTTCTATCTATCTATCTATCTATCTATCTATCTATCTGTAGGTGTTGATATTTTGCCAAACTAGTTTTTTTTTTTTTTTTTTTTAATCTTTCTTGCGTTTCCTTTATGAGATGTACCCCCAACTGCACTGTAAAATGTCAGGTACATATGTTTATATAAGCATGTTATTGATTTTTTAAACACGTGCTTACTATTGACTACAACCAAAACATAGACAAAATGATTATGTAATACTGAAATGAGTACATAAAGATGAATGTAAATTTTTTATAAGCATTAAAGTGAAGAACATTAATTCCTCCTACAAACATGCACATAAATATGTAGTCAGCGATAAAGGGGGGGGTGCTTTGTGACCAAGTGTCGTAAAACGCGCGCTTACGGATGACATTGTCTCTCATGGCTTAGGATCGAATCTCGTTCGAACAGATTCTAGTGAGAGAAAGTTTGTCAGTTCACTTGCTGAAGGTTGGTGGTCACTCCGGTTTCCTCCACCATCACATTACTGACTGCCTAGATATAAGTGGAAGAATTTTGACTGTGGTGTATAACACCATCAATCCACTCCACTCAACGCTAAAGGTCGGTTTGTCTGTGTTAGACACGTTTTATGTGTTTTCTATTTTCATTTATTTATTTTATTTATTCGTTTTATTTTTACTTATTTTTAATTTTTTAGTTTTTAATTTTTATTTATTTATTTATTTATTTATTTACATGTATTTATCTATTTATTTTTGTGGGAAAAAAAAAAGAATGTCTCCGAGCATATTTCAAGAATAATTGTATTCTAATTATCATGAGGTGTTGCAATGCACATCTTCTAACAATGCAAAAAGCAATGTACACATTGCAAAAAACTCTCAAATAGTTTTTCATCATGAGAAAATGTATTGTGTATTATTAATGAAGAAAAGAATAACCCATTCTTTTTCGTGTAAGAAATGAATTTTAATTAAACTATTAATATATTGTAGTTAAGGTAATGGAATAAAAAATATATATCATTCTGTATATAAAAATAATGGGAAATGCTGTGGTGTATTTATAGTATTGTCGATTAAGATAAAATCTTTTAAAAGGAAAAATTTGAAATATTTATTTATTCATATAACTCATTTAACTTAACAGGGAAGTAGATGCATCATTTACACGTTTATTTCGTTAAAAACAATAACATCCTTTGTAATGCGCTTTATTTTTATAATCACGCATATTAAGCTTTTATCAAAATATGTAGGTTCATATTTGATATCAAATGAAAAAGATCGAAATTCTGTTATATACATTAATGATTTAATTGAGAATAAATCCATTTCAAATGTTCAAAAATTATTCTAGATGTGTGAAATAAATGCGGTATTATTTACGGATCATTAGTGACAGAAGTTAAATAGATATTTTATTTTAAAACTTAATCACGTTATTGTCGCAAATCAAAATTTTTTTTAAAAAAAAGTTAAAAATATATCTATATATTGCATGTTCAAAGACATTTGACTTTGGTCTTATTATTGCATTTAAAGAAATCGGCAAAATCACGATAATGATCAGGTAAAGGTGTCCAAAAGGTGGTCTTTCAGATCACAGTGCCTCCAATCGCCTAGAGAAGGTTTGTCAGATTGCTTGCAGAAGATAGGCGATATTTCCTAGCACTCATATTTCCTCCGCCATTCCAGAAATGACCGCCTCGATAAAGTTGAAAAAATCTTGACTGGGTCGTAAAACACCATGGTTCGACTCAACTGAACATTAATGAGTGTTTGTTTTAAGACTTTTTATTAAGAAATATATGATTATAAAATCATTACGGCAGGAGGGGCACGTTAAAGAACCCTCCTTGCATATTGTCCTAAGCGCACTGCAAAGGTCAAAATTTCTGCCCTTTCGCCAATAGTTGGGACGTAAAACCCCATTAAATCAAATCATTTGTTAGTTTTGGCATGGTTCTATAGCTGGCTGGGTGTCCCGACATATTCAGGATCTACGTTGCACTAGCTGACTCTGATTCTTTGTAATTTCCCCTCTCCGACAATTTTTATTTCGCCAAAGCGTAGATAATGATTTTTTGTCTTCCATATTTTTGTCTAGTAGTACTTGCAATTGGCTGACGGCTTTCGCTCATACTATTATACCGGTGCATTTCTCTCTTGCAAAAAGCTCAGGCACAGTAGAAGCACTTCATAAAACAAGGCGCAAAGGCACTTGGTAGACTGACACCGAAACCATTGTGTATTTGAAGTAAAAACTGGGTTATAAATAAATAAAAGCGATGTATCTAACCAGGAAATTATAGAGCCTTGTGTTATTTATTTTCTATGTTATAACTGACCAACTTGAATTATGATTTTCGCAAAATATTGAATAAAAAATGTCTAAATCAATTTATGGTAATTTTTTTCTAAAGTACATGTATGTTGAAAATAATAAAAATTTTTGCCTCATCTTTCCGTAACAAGAAATGTTTCAAAGCAAGATTAAGTTAATAACCTTCAACTACCCTTTCTGTATTTGCTGAAGCTTAACAACCAAATAATAGAATGATAGTGAATGATAGAATGATAGTGTTTTTTTTATATTAATGTAGTTGCATTAAGTATTTGACATTAAACTACTTAACTAATTATGAATCTTTGTTAAAAAAAAAAAAAAAAAAAAAAAAAAAAAAAAAAGGATCTTCTAAAAAAAGACAATTTCTAGTTATAAGGTTTACGTCGATCGTGTCTTTGAAATGTTAACAATAATTAAAGAAACTGACACGGCTCATCTGTTTTAAGGTCTCCTCCGCAGGATCCCGTGACTTTCATTTCTAATGCCGAGTGCTTGGCAAAAGAACAGTCACTTCTTATTTTCAAGTCTTGGTAAGACCCGGTCAGGGTTCGAACACCGACCTCTTAGAGACGAATAGAGACACTTTTAGAGAAAGGGTCTTCAAGATCACAGCGCCTTTAAAGAAATGTTTTCTTTTTAAAAAGAGTTTGAATATATCAGGTATTTAAAGTGGAAAAAACTTATCAAAGTTTGGGGGTTGGTGGCGAAAACTGGAGAATTCAGACTTAACTGCCTATCTTCACCTGGCCAACCTGTAATCTTTCTGATATTTGGATAAGGTTTTTAAATATCTTGGTTAGTCAAGAAAATTTGGTTGGCCAATACAGTTGAAGATTCACACAAGATCAGTTTATTGAAAGGTGGAATCTATAATGGACCTTCTAGAAAACGTTTTGCTTAATTGGATATGGTCCCAATACACACGAGTGGAGTGGAGTAATGGTGTTTTACGCCCCAGCCTATACACACGAGACTTGTTATTTAAAACTTCGAACTTGTAATCATCGACTTCCAATTTACGCAAAAATTAACGTTTGTGCAATTCGTTCGATTAAATTGGAAGTGTGTTTCATTTAATTTTTTTTTTTTTTTTTTTTTTTTTTTTTTTTTTTTTTTTTTTTTTTTTTTAAATTTTTTACTTTTTCATTATTATCATTATTATTTCTTGAAAATTTATAATTCTATACATAGACATAAAATTCAAAATGAGTGTTCGGAAATACACTCCAGGCAAAAAACGGAATAATATATCTACACTTATTAATTTACGAAAATTTATTACAATGAATTATCAAAAGAGTATTAATTAACTTTTAAATGATTTTCCTGTAACTGCACATTTGTAATTTATTTGTTCATATAACATTACATACTTTCTTGATGTTTTGAAAAAACGTTAACATTCATTATTGAATTTGATATAATGTTACATTTTATAACTTCTACTGTTTGAGTTGCTGTGCTTGTGACAGTGAAAAGAGAGAGAGGGGGGCAGAGAAATAGTGGAGAGAGAGAGAGAAGGGGGAAAGAGAGTGGAGAAGGAGAGAGTTGGGAGGAAGAGAGAGTAGGGAAATATGAGGGAGAAATGGTGGATAAAAGAGGGTGGGAAATGGAGGGAGAGGGAATGGAGAAAAGGGACGGAGAGAGGGGGAATGGGGGGGGGGGTGGAAAAATAAATAGAAAATTAAAAGAATATCAAATTAACTTGAATTAAGTTTGGTTTTTTCACTAACTTGAGTCTAGTCGAAACTTAAAATCGATATGTGCATCCGCGATTACCATAAAATATTACTGTTGCTACTTTGGAGATTATACATATAGAAAATAGCGGTGTTTACAAAGAAAGTGATGTTTTTGGTGACGTATTAATTCATAGGCGCAAAAGAATTCACCATTTGACTTGTTTTTCAGCATGTAAACTTCCCGTAGCTGCAACTTTTTACTGTGTGCAGAAATATTCTATGTTAATCGCGGATTCGCGTAGTGATTTTCAGTTACGACCAGACTCAAGTGAGCGAAAATACCGAACTCAAATTCAAGTAAATTGGATTTTCTATGAAAGTTTTGCGTAATTCACTGTCACAAACACAGTTATTAATATAATAATGAATTGACTGCTTAAAACATTGTCGTTTTTGTTCATACATATCCTGCGAAATTGCATATGGAAGGATTTGCTTCTAGACATTTTTTTTCGCAATTATGTAATTTAAAAACTTGTAAAGAGAACGGAGTAAATTGTATTTTGCTATCTAAAATAAAAAAGACAGTCAATTTTAAGGTGTTGTTTGCAAATCAATAAGTTCGCTGTATGATTTATAATGATGTCTCCACGTGGACAGTAGGAAGTCTGGTATATAGAGGACACATTTCAACCGTCAATCAGAAAACTTGATTAGCACATAAGCAAGATTTAATAATTATCATTATGTATATGTATACTTTGTCTGGTCTGCAATATGTTTTACAACATAGCATTTTTTACCATTTATTATTAGTATTAACAAAGCCAAAGGAAAAAATCTTGGTTTTTCAGAAGACTTACTATCGAGGCATATCTTTTTTTTTTTTTTTTTTTTTTTTTTTTTTTTTTTTTTTTTTTTTGTAAATATGCAAAATTTTCATTTTAAAAATCCAGTTCGCTTAAAAATTGGTATTTTCGCATATATGATTCAAGTCTTAACACGAAATCACTATAAACAGTCTCATTTACCTCACAGTGGTCTAAAGCGCGCGTATACGGATTACATCTCAACGCCTAGGTTCGAATCCCATTCAGGCAGCTCCTAGGACGAGCAATTTTGCTAATTTGCTTACCAAACGTCGGTGGTTTTCTACACCGGAACACTCCAGGTTTCTCATGCATTACTGAACATGCCGCCTCGATATAAGTTAAAGAATCTTTGCTGGGGCGTAAAACACCTTTAACCCAATTCAATTTATAACTGCATGTGATTATGTTTATATTTCGTTCCGTTTTGTTGTGGTGAAACCTTTATTTTTTACGCTATCCAATACATGTACTTAAATACACATTATATACATGTTATTCGGCTGCAATTTATATATTTCAATTAAAAATAGAGTTTTTGCACAACTGGTGTGAAAAGCGTGTAGATGTTTGATGTTATCAAGAATGATTTTATTTTTGTAAGACCTTAGCAAGAAAACACTTATAAAATAAGTAAATAAGAGAATGTTAAGATAAAAAAAAAAGGGTGCGGTTTCGGGATCAAATCAGGATATGTAATCTATGAAACCAAGGTTACTGAAAAACAAAACAGAAATAAAATATATTATTTAAATATACATAGATTGTTGGTATACTGATTTCAAAATCAGTTTGACTTTGGCTTCAGTTAATATACGTAGTATTAATCGATCACGTAAATCAATTCTCCCAGGGGAATTTTAATGTTACCGTATGCGTTCTGCCTCTTGGTTCCGTAACAGCACAACCTGACCTGAAATAGAATTTTATTACCTTTACACATGAAAGTTGCTGGAAAAAAGTATTTATGTACATTAAATATGTATTTGAATATCAATCAAATATCGAACTCAAAATGGTTATTCCTGTAAAAATAACATTTGTTTTTTTTAATTTCGATATTTGATTTTTTTTTCTATTTTCTGTGTGCATATTTCGGAAAGTCATTCCTCATCAGGGACACTAGAGGCAAAAAAGTTTGATGGATAAAAAACACATAAATCAAACAGTTGAACATTAAGGAATCTAAAGTTCCAAAATTACATGAATCCAAATCAAGCTAAGGAATGCTTTGCTTGAGGAAACAAACCACTTCAAACTTTTAAACTCTAAGATCTGGTCCGAGTGACCAGTTTTACAATATGTAATTTATTGGTAAATAGCGGACTTTGGAAATGGAACAAACCTTTGAAAAATACATAGTTACGAATATTAGATTTTTATAGTATAATGAAAGTTTTTGGATTAAGGGGTAGATGGATTCTTGCAAAATATCATTTGTCACCAGAACGACCAGTCCATAGTCGGGGATTTGTTTTCAGGTGGCTTTATCACTAAATCTTGGTTAATCCTTTTATATTTTCATTATGTAGTGCTGTCTAATTCCATGGTTTACTCAACCTCGTTGCTGTTTTTTTTTTTACCACTTTTTTATTGCTATCCCTTTTTCGAGAAAAAAAATAATAGTAATTGTCAATATTAGTACTGTCATGTGCTACTTTTGAATGTATTATTTCATAAAAATTCAAAAGTAGCACATGACAGTACAGTAAAATTACAAGAGTATGAGAAATTTAACGAGAGTCAGATACAATTCCACTGAACAAATTATTCTTTCTTTTTTTTTTTTTTGAAAACTTTATCTCTAAAAATACGTTTAATAAAAAATTGATTTTTTTGTTCTAAAAATAAAACATAAATGAAATAAATGCTTAATTTTTTAAGCGAACAGCACGTTTTCCCTTAATGTTTCTATATTAACCAGGTCAAGTATAGATAATTTAAATACAAAAGTGAGAAATTTGACCGAGCAGCACTTTAATGTAACTGACAACTGAGCAGTTTCCTAACAACAACCGTACAACACAACGATATAAAGCTTTGTTTGGCATTGGCTACAAATGTCCATACGTAATGAATGAATTGTGTATAAAAATGTAATTACCGTTTCCTTGTGGTATAGGTATATAACGAAATCAGTCTATAATTAAGAGTTATAGAAGCATACATTTATATTTAATTAGATACCCAATGTTTGGTGTTACTATGGTTACATACCCCATGGATTTTCCGTCTTGTTTAATTGTATCGCGTTTTGTGTAGTTTATGTCCTGAAATACAAAGAGTTGTCCAATGATGATGGTTTAAACAAGCAATGTCTTAATGTTAAAACTATGTTATAAAGTTAAGTGGTAAGAAGGTATTCAGATTAATCATCATCATTACCATGAACATGTACTACTTTTTATTATTTCAAAGTCCTTTTAATTATATCAATGTACCTTTGAATAATTTTGACCAGTTTCGCGGTAAAGGTATACACAAAGTAATGATGACGATGTGCAGTACAGTGCCGTGTGTTCTCACAGTCATAATTAAAACTAATGCAACACGTGGATATGATTTTATAGTCTCGAAATAGTCAAACCGAGTTCGAGTTGAGCACTTAAAAGAACAAAAATAAATAAATAAATAAATAAATAAATAAAAATCATATATCACAAAAACCTAAAATTAAAACGCAAACGAAATCTTCATAAGAAAAAAAACCTAGCATTTACTAATCACGGCTACAAAACTTCATCCATTTCTATATGACCTGGTTGAAGTACACGTAACTAATCTCGTTTATAAATTAATTATCACTAACTTGAACAAAACGGGATTTTAAGTTCATTTTAACACCGTCATGTTAAACTCTTTATTTATTTGATTATTAATTAAATAACGACTAACGGCTTACTGATTACAGCACCATTCTCTACATTTGCCTTAATTATTTCTCAATAAAATAATGTTCCTGAGCTTGATTTAGAGACTGCTTATGATGATACATTTAATTTTATGCAGGGTCAATCTCAATTATGTTTTACTTTATATATAACCCAATATTAGACTGAGCTCGAGTTTATAAACATTCCATTTCTGATTAAAGAGCTTGTGATCATCATTTTTATTCAATTTTCATATAGTTTTGGAGTTCAATTTTGAAGAAAGCTAAGCATGGCAAAGACTTGTTTAATCTATTTTTATAAATATGTAATTTAGCCAGTACAAATATAGTATTAATGACTTTTGTGTTATTTCCGTGCAAAAAAAAAAAAAAAAAAAAAAAAAAACCTAGTATTCCTTCTTTTTTGTCAATAGATACTATCTGTTTTGTTTCTTTATAAATCCAGCCTAATAAATTTTGCCAAAAGCTTAGAGCTACATCGCATTCCCAAAAAAGATGAGAACTACATCGCATTCCCAAAAAAGATGAGATATAGTTTCTTGTGTGGATGAACAAAATGTGGATAAAGGAGAATCAAAAAGTTTAAGTTTAAAAAGGTATTTATTTGTACTAATAATTCTGTATATTATTTTATATTGAAATCATTTTAATTTTGTATCTAATATACATTTTGCAGTAGTATATTATAAATCCCGGTTTCCAATTACTGTTGTTATCTAACTGTAATTCACTGTTCCATCTTTGTTGGCTAACAGGAGCCTTTTTGAGTTTGCTAATAAATGTATTAAAGATCAGTTTATTGTTTTTGTGTTATTAATTAATACATTATGAACTTGGCATAAACTAAGGATGTACTTTTATCTATACCATGCTTTAGCTCAATCCAAGTTGACATAATTGCATTATGCACACCATAAAAATGAGTGAACAGAGGTTTGAACCCATATTTTTCAGAAAAGTCTTCGCATGACATGAAAGAGCCATTTATATTAAACAGGTCTGAAATTTTATTGATAGTTTTTTGATGCCACTTTTCCAAAAATATAACCTTTTGTTTATCTGAATTTTCGAATTATACCATAATGGTTATAATGCTATATCTAATTTAATTTAATTTGATTTAATTTGATTTAACTTAACTTAACTTAACTTAACTTAACTTAACTTAACTTAACTTAACTTAACTTAACTTAATTTAATTTAATTAATTCAATTCAATTCAATTCAATTCAATTCAATTCAATTTAATTTAATTTAATTTAATTTAATTTAATTTAATTTAATTTAATTTAATTCAATTCAATTCAATTCAATTCAATTCAATTCAATTCAATTCAATTCAATTTTTCTTTTTATTTTATTTAGTTTTATTAAATGCAGACAAAACGAAGGTTTTTCTTCTTTTTTTATTAATCATGAAAACTTTCGTCTGACGCGGAAAAGACGATCGATAACCATATTTGTGGGTAAAGTACCAAGTACTGTATTTTGTGGCGACGGGATAATGGTCCAATCTTTTTAAAGTAAAACATCAAAACGATTTATAACCAATAATAGTTTAAAGTTATAGAAAATTGTCTGACCTCATCTTTATATTAATTTGCATTGTATAAAGTATGGTAAACCTCTAACAAATTTTCATGGTTCTGTTATTGGTGTTCCAAGCATCAGAAGAAATATCCAAGAGAGCAATACAAGATAGGTGGCGCTACAACTTTTGTTTACTTCCGGGAGGTCTTGTTTGAACCTTACCTCAACAATGCAGCAATTTTACCTCAGCTTCAAATGTAATTTGTAAGAATTGTCTAACTGAAAATTTTGCCCATTTGGGCAGC
Organism: Tegillarca granosa; assembly: GCA_029721355.1. Lineage (NCBI taxonomy): Eukaryota > Metazoa > Mollusca > Bivalvia > Arcoida > Arcidae > Tegillarca > Tegillarca granosa. The sequence goes on along the minus strand of CM056599.1, from coordinate 39,154,886 downwards.
AAACATCCAGGCACTGCAGGTAAAAATGTATAGCTTTCTTTATTCTTAATACATGCAGTATTTGTGCGATTAATTTAGCGCCGCTTGTTGCTCGACATGTGCAGACAAGATTTTGTGCAAATTTTTACATTAATGAAGTGCTCGAATCATTGTCGAGAAATAAACTCTGAATGAAAATCAAAAGCTACGCTGCGATATATATGAGGCAAAACGCATCATAAATTAATTTATAGAGTGTGCGATAGAAATATCTACATTAATAAAATTTAGTTGGGAGTGTCTGCTTAGTAGGTCGGACTGTCTTACTGATGGTGACTTTTTATATGTCTTCTCTCGTAAGGCGTGTAAATAAGTCTACAGTTAGTTGTTATATTATCATCAGATTGTTTTTAGCTACTGGTGACAGGAGCAAATTGATTCATCTCTAAGTATTAATCAAAGAATGATTGTTTATGCTCGATATCTGCAAGTATGTGTTACAATATACATTGTACGGGAGTGCCCCTTTTTGTTAAGTTGCTAGCTCAGTGAGTTAGTAACTGCAGACAAGCAGTCCCCATCACTCTCATGATCTACTGGGTGAACCAGTATCTTGCATAGTCCAAATTTCCTCTGACCCTAACACCACTTATGTTTGAAGGCTGGGCGTAGGTTCAGAACAATTTCTTTATAATGAATCTGGGAATTTCTGATAAAAAGTGTTTGAAAAGACAATGCCTCAACTCCCTCTCGATTGTAAATGTTTATGGAATTGTAGAACTAACCTCAAGCAATAGGTCGATAAATGGTTTCCAAACTTACAAATATATTTCAAGTTGTAATCGCCAAATGTTTCTGCATTTTCTGATCAAATTCTTCAGTGTTGATGTTTGCTGATCTCTTCTTTTCTTTTCAAATCCTGGACATTTGATAAAGAAATTGTTTTGACCCTATAGTCAACTGCTTGGCATAAACTGTGTGTTAGGTTAAGAGGAAACTGGAACTGTATCTCCCATTTTTAATTTTTATGTATGACCTAGCTGGGGTTTAAACCTACTACCACTTGTTTCCTTGACAAATTCTCTACCACTTAGTCACAGAGGCAATTATCTGTCTAGTGACTATGTATGGTTTAGATCAGTGTTGTGCCAAATTTTTAAAATAATGTTACTAATAATGTAGCATTTCAACATATTTAGGTATTGCAAGATAAAGTCATTGTTGATTGTTTGTTTTATTTGCCTACAGTGACTTTCACACACTTCCTGACAGAGAAAGATTTTGCAAATATAATTTTTTCTAACCAGTTTAGTCTTTATCTTTAAAGTTTATTTTTGTGCCAACAAATCTTTGAGATAAGGGTGAGTTAATGGTTTTTGTGCTTTAATCAAGATTTTTCACTAATATCAAAGCATCAGTTCTAGATTTGGGAGAAAACTGGCTTACCAAGAGAACACCACCAACCCTTATCAAGTAAACTGACAACTTTCTTGCACTAAAATGTAACTTGGTGGAAATTCAAACCTAGGTGGTGAGATACTCTGGACTCATAAGCACATGCTTAAAACCAATTGGCCAGCAATGCCCCTAGTCAATGAAGTAAGCAGTCTGTATGTGAGCATTTGTTAGTCAACTGGCACCTTAAAATAAAAACTGTTCTTTTTGTGGGGTATACTTGCTTAAATAAGTTTAAAGTAGTTTACACTGTAATTTAAGTATTTTTTTCTCTCTCCTCAGATATCTGAATTTTCTTACCATTAAATTAGTTGAACTTAATCAGCAACAAAATGTCTGCAGAAGATCAGAGTAAGTAAAACATTATTCTACGTTTTCATCTCTCATAATGTTCTCATAGCACATTTATATTTTATGTTTACACTTAATGTTTTCTCTTAATTTGACTTCAAATTCCGTTTGAATAATCATCAAATCGTAAGTTCTGTTTTGTTTCTATATTTTCCATAAAATGCATCTTTTATAATGTTTTGTTTGAATATGTTATTTGTGTATATCTAATTATAATTTAAAATTGATTATCCTATTTCAGGAATAATTAGACAAGCTAATACATTACTGAAGCAGTTGAACTCTGAGAATTTGATTAGTTCTGTTGAAGATTTGAGTGCAGCTACATATGTCAGTTTGTTTGAAGGTCTTTGTGGAGAACGGTTAGAAGGTCAGTGCCATACTATAGCTCAGTAGAAAATGAATTGAAGTACATTTCTTTGTTCATGGACTACATGGTATAACACAAGTTTTGTCATCAGACATCAGTAATGAACATCTAAAAACATTAAAACATTTAATCTGATTTTGGGTCATTAGGATATACATTGTAACCTGGATGGATGCTATGCTACAGTGCATCATTTATGTAATTTCTCAATGACCCAAATGAAAATCAGATTCAATGCTTATAATTAAATTTCAGAGACAAAATATTCAAATGAAAGAAAAACTTTATGCAATTTTTGCTTTTAATAACTTCAAAACAAGGTAAAATGACACAAATTAAAAGTAATTAGTTTTATCCTGATTATGTCTTTGTCAAACTCTTCGGCACATGAGTGGGTGTGGCTAATTTACATTCTAGTCATTGAGAAATGACCTGAAAATATTTTCGCTTCTCAACTATTGAAATCATTAGAAGTTATAAAGTGGTTGGTCAGATCTAGTTAAAGGTGCCGGTGATAAAAAATATACATTATGTTTTTCAAAATAGGTTCATATTACATTTACCTGATTGTAATGTCTCTTATTAACAAAACTACTTGATACCCAGTTTGCATTTGTTATGGAAATGTGTGTGTGTGTGTTTTTTTTTTCTTTGGTCGATATGTTTTGGCATGCATTGTGGTTTCTTTTAAACATGGTGTTTAATGAAATTGCAGCACTGGTAGATAAGTGTGAGCAAGCTAGATTATTTTAAATGCTCCTTTTATTATCAACCAGTTACTGTAAACATACTAATTTCAGTGGTGTATTAATTTTAGTGATTTTCGTGCTAGGATAGTAGCGCTTATTTAAATACACTGCTAAAATATATGTTTGACTGTTTAGTCTGTTCTTCAAAAGATTTTTTGCAATAATTTAAATCCACGAGAATAAGTTAAGAATGTAAATTTTACTTAAATACTTCCATGCTAAAGTTAGTATGTTTACAGTATATAAATTTCATTTTTATCTCTCTTTTACTAGGTATTATCAGAAACCCAGTATCTAAGGAAGATGAGATCCACAACTGTCAGTGTGTAATAAACGTTCTGGCATCTGACGTCCTACACACGTCGTTATCACACATCTCAGGAGCTGATGTTATAAAGGGAGACAGAGAAGCTGTGTTAAACCTCCTGGAAATCTTCTCTGGTCTTCTAGAATATATCTTAAATAAAATAGATACAGATGTATCAACTGATGGTAAGTTCCTGTTAATGTTTTTTTTTTTTTCTTCTTTTTTTCTTTTTGTTTTTGTATATTTATGTACAGTGCAAAAAATAAAAAATCAGAAACTTTTTGACTGGTACTTACAAATAATATTCAGCAGAAAGAATCATTCTGATTTTTGTAGATTGCAATGAGGCTGTAGTGGGCTAGTGGCAAGAAAAGTACAGCTTGAATTAAATAAATTGAACTTATTTACTAGTATTTCATTATTGATTTAGCATATTTATTCAATTATTTATATTCATTTATTTCAAAATTTATTTTCATAATATTATGTGTCTTTCAGGTGAAGGTGATCATCATAAACACATTGATGATGATCCTGATCGAGTCAAGCCAGAGGTGATTGATAGAATTCTGGAAAGGGAGTTACACAGAAGTAAAACAGAGTCCAGTCCTACAGCCAAAATTTCTAAACCAGTATCATCTGTCTACTGGGAAGAGGAAGATGAGTATGTTAAAATACTGATTTACACAGAACTTTTTTACAAATTGCCGTCCCATTTTAGGTGGATTTTTGTAAACTCAACTTATCATATATACATGTCACTGTAATAGATATTTTTTATGCTTATAGATTTGTGATTGTAATTGCAAGTAGATTAGAGCTTTGATCTTATCCTTTCTGTGACTGTTTACAACATATTTTTATGATTTTAATACAATGTCACTGTCAGTTAAGTTTTTTCATGGTCATGGTCTAGATGTGCTAAACTGTTGGTTGACTTTTCTTGCTTTTATTTTAATGTTTTGAAAATTTAACATTTATTATAATATAGTTGATTTAAACTTCTGTTTAATAGATCTCCCAAAAAGTCAGCAGGTAACTTGAGTGATACAGCTGCATTGATAGCACTTGGACAGGAGTCATCTACAGGACTACGGGAGACAACTCTTAGTAGTCCATCCAAATGTGAGTGGATTTTTTTCTTTCTTTTTTTTTTAATTCATTGTTTGTTAAATATAAATATATCTTTGATTGTTTATTCATTGACTTATTTGTGAGAGATTTTCTTTTTTTAAAAATAAAATAAATAATTAATAGTAAAAAAAAAAAACATTATTTAATATATAAAAACTTATTTTAATGTAATGAAAAGAATAGTGCAGTGGCCATACCAGGACATGAACCTTTGATTTTCCCAATACTATATGTAGTATAGTACTTTGTTGAAGAATGAGAAACTCAATCGACTATTGAGCATGGTTGCAACATTTTTTCACTATCTGTAATCAAAGATCAAGTTAACCTGTTGATAAGCCACTCCCAGGTATTCATAATTTTGCCAGATGTAACAGTCAAAAGGAAAAAACTTGGACGTGAACCATAAGATTTCCTAATTTATTGAAGCACTCTACCAGTGCAGATTTCTTGCCACCTGTTGAATTAAGCCCATCACATATGTATTTAATTTTGTCAGTATGAAACTATTGAATAATTTTATAACTTTATTGAGTTCTTTAAAGTAATATAAATAATTCTTTTTGTTCATTGTAGCCAGGGCAACAGCTGACTCAACCAATGACATAATGAAAGAAGTAGAAGATATTGAAAAAAGATTAGAAAAAGTGCCTCTTGTTCAGGTTTGTGAAGAATGCAGCTACTTCATAAATTCTTAATACAAAGAATGAATTAGTTTCACCAAGAAGTTTTAAGATTGATTTCAATATGATATTGAGAGAAGATTGTAGTAACGTGTCCAACACCTGAGCAAGATTATTTCACTTTTATTAAGGCAGTCAGTACCAGAGTATCTGGAGAAAACCACCGATCTTCTTCAAGCAAACTGACAAACTCCTGATACAAGAATCTGTACTAGTCAGGCAGTGAAAAATGCTGTAATTCTTAAGCACACACTCCAAACCACTCAGCCACCAGGGCCCTTGTTTAAATACACTGTACCAAGTATATATTTTGTCTAGTGTTAACTCAGGTCACTAAATTTTATTTTCTAATCTTGGTAACTGTTTTTACATATAATATGTCAGAAGAAAATATATTTTTATATAGAAATATCTAAAGAGAGAATTTATACATGTACCATATAATTATCAAACTGAGAAAAACAGAATTATTTATTCATTTATTTATTTATTTATTTATTATTATTTTTATTATTATTATTTTATGATTATTTTCAGGGAAGATTATTTAATGATGTTCCTGTCACTACAAGTTTACCAAGTAGAACAGAAATGATTTCTATGCCAGCATCTAAGCCAACAGACAGTGTACCATATTCTCTCTCCACTGGTTATGGTAAGTTCAAACATTTTTTTTAATTTTCAAATTCAAAATCAAAATTAAATATATATACATGTATATAAACTATGCCTTTTCCCTTGGTCACTGTAGGTATAAAATTTAGAAAATTTTGATGGACAAAATATGTTAGTTTTTTATAGAAAAAGTGTTCATGTAAGTCTTTGAATAAATTACTGGAATATATTAAATCATGTTCCATCATCTTTCTCCTATGTGCATTGGGTTATTTTTCTAGAATTGCATGAAAGAAAGAAAAGGATCAATTGCTTGAACATGTAGATTTCTCACCATGGTCAACATGTAGATTTCTCACCATGGTCTGTAGTTTTCCTACCACATAAAGACCTTATACATGCTAGTATCTCGACAAACATTATAATACATGTATAGGTAAAAAATACTCTCTGTTTCTGGAACTTTGGCTTACAGAAATGGTAACATACAGTAGAATCATTAATATTAGTTAGGTTGAAAGTTCATGTTTTTGCCTTTTTAATAAATTCTGTTGGTAGAAATTTTCATGGAAATGAGTTTTGTGAAGATAAATCCCATTGAGGGCAATGTAAATTAACAATTTTTGATGACATTTAATTTCACAGTTTTCAGTAACCCACAAAAATAGCGAAATTTAACCCCCCCCCCCCCCCAACAAATATTTGTGATTTTACAGAAGTCATTGCATTCAAAATACATGGATGTTATTTTTATTTCAAATGTCTGTTGCAACGTAACTCAATTGATCTTTATAGAAGTATAGTATCTGTATAGATTTCATGTGTCTTAAATTTTTTTTTTCAGAAATACCTGTTACTAAGCCTTCAAGTAAATTGGCTAACCAAGGTGAAAGTTTATCTTCAATTCTGGATAAAGATTATCCTTATCTGAAAGCAAAAGCTGAGGTAAACATCACACAATGCATATTGTTTGTAACTAACCCTTAACAAATCAAACCATATTTAGATTTCTTTATTCTGATGTGTCATTAATATTTTTTGATATATTTCAGTTTTCAATTAAAAAATATATGTACAAATGTATGTTAAGAAAAAAATTGGAGAGAGATCAATAATTATTGATAACTTAAAAACTTATTTTTAAAAACAGATGAAAGGTTTTTTCTATTATTGACTTTTTTGTATAAACTATATGTATGCTTTTATGGTTACTTTAGTTTGGTCATATGTCTACATGATATGCAGGTTGGTGTGGAGTGTAGTAATGGTGTTAAATTTCCCATTCAAGATTCTTTAACTTATATCAGGGTGGTCAGTTTGGGGGTGGTGGAGAAAACTGAAGAACCCAGAGAAAACCTCTGACTGTCCACAAGTGAAATGACAAATGTTCTTACCCTAAGATCTGCCCTGATCTAAAGTTTATCTTGATCTGTCAGTCTGAGCATCAGACCTCTTGGCAACCCACACCCAATATGATTTACCAAATTTTAATTTACATACTGATAGTTTTATTGAGCTTCTATTGGTCAGTAAATTTTATTAATTCTATTTTAATTCCTTTTCACTGAATAACATAACTTTTTCTGAAAATATGCCATTATACTATCCATTTAAAAAAAAATACCAGTAGCAGTTCTTGAAAAACCTATTAAAAAGAGCATTTTATGGTGCATTGGTAAGCCAAATGGTTTCATTAAAGATGTAGATCTATTAACATGTTTGTAAAGCTTCAAATATTTGTATTTTACAACTGCTTATTAATTAAGTTAATTATTTTGTAGGGTAAATTGTACTCTATGGAATCTCAAGCCAAAACAACACCAGACAGTCAGCCTACCTTTAGTGCTTCATCAAGATATTGTAAGTTAAGCAACCGGCTTAGTTCATCATCTTTAATTTGTTATACATGTTATAATACAACCTACTCTGTACTGATAATATGTACTGGATGTTATTTTTTAAAAATTGATACTGTTGCACAAAACTTCATGTATTTTTAATTATACATGTAGATTTACATGTATATGTTCTAATATGTATGTTATTATGTTAATGCCAGTTCTGTCTGTATGTGTAAGTACATTAATATTTTTTGTCTGCCTGATAGGGAGCAGTAAGCAATATATTAAGGTTGAGGTCAAAGGTCAAGCTCACAGCATAAGGAAAAAATAAACTAAAATCTTGTTTTTCTCTTAATTATTTCATGTCTGCCTTATAACACAAAAGTTGTCACTCAAAATCATTATTTATTTTTATCATTATTATTGTAGTTGAATAATATAATAGGCTTGAGCCTTGGAAGGGTTTTTCTTTTAAAAAACACCATGGTATTTCACTTGAATTAATCTTATTGTGTTCTGCTTTTTCCTGCATATTAGTTTTTCAAGTGTTAATGTTATGCAGACACATAATTGCTCACACACTAGTTCTGTGTTTTAATGTATTTCCAGATCCATCTACGGTACCTCCCTCAATGACAGCTCTTCATAGAGATTTGTATGTTCCTTCTACTACCATTGGTATTGGTGAAAGACCTACTGCTAGGTAAGTCAGTTTATCAAAATGGTTATATCTGATGATGTACATTAATTGGAATTCAGTTACTGTATAGTACTTGTCTGGACAACAGTGTAAGAGAACAGTTCACTCAGGAAATGTCCATAATAGATTTAGTAGACCACATGTCTTTGTTTTTCAATCTGAAGAAGAATCCATTTACAAATTGACTATTAATTTTATTCAGCATCATGAATTTTCAACTGCAATAAGAATAAAACAAAAATAACAAAGCACACAAAATATTGTTGATTTGATCGATCTGCATAGATTCCAACAATTTTCCTGCCTTTTAATAAACTCATTTAAAATGTTCACTTAGTAATTTGTGACCTTATGAACAAGTCATTTATGTCTTCTAAATTTACATTTGTAAATCGCGCAATTTTGTATCAAATTAAAACAATAAACACTGGTCTGAACAAAAGGGAGTATCTTTATTTGGTTTGCAAGGACACACGAGGGACTGTACTTGCTATGCATTATCAAGGGCAGATTATTTCTACACAAAATAGTATTCATGTAATTATCCAGTGATTACTCAACAAATTAACATGTGATATACTAAATGATGATGTACATGTAATTGTGAATTCATTAACAGAAATGTGACCCAAAAGTTACTACACCAGAGCATTAAAAAAATCATTCACAGTAAAAGTTAATAAAAATTTAGTTAAAAAGAAAAGGGTTTAATTTGAATTGGCTTTTTACATTGTTGGGTAAACACTTGAAAAGACAAAGGCTTTTTAAAATGTGGTACTTAAGTGTTTTTATAAACATGCTTAATATTTATTAAATGGGTTATCCATACAGACAAGCTTTCTGGTGGTGCTATTTACTAGACTTTGGTTGATCCAGTAATCAGATAAAATTCTGTGACAAGTTTCATAATTCTTGGTGATTGTTAAACATTAAAAAGAATATCTTTGTTTTCTTAGATCTAGAATACCACATCAAAGATCAGGATCATTTGAGAACTTGGAGAGTATGGTTGAAGAAACGGTTGCTATGGCAAGAGCAGCTGTAGATGCCAGTCCAACTAGAGCAAAGACAATGTTGCAGACTTTAGAAACTAAATATCAGCCAGGAACCAGACCGTCACAGTGAGTGGTTACTTAAAATTAAAAATTTTGTAAAGGACTTATTAATTTAGATTTGGAAATAAGATTTAAAAGAAAAAAGAAAAAGAAAAAAATAGCATCTACTACTGGACATTATTATTTGTCCAGTATCATCTTTATCATCATCATGTTTAGATTATCCTAGCCTTTAATTATTCCTTTTACAAGGGTGAGCCCTTGATGTCAATTTGAGAACAAAGTCTCCCCCTCCATGCTCTGCAATTCAATGAGTTAGTATCACCCATTCTTAGGGACTTACAGTCCTGTTTCACTAGGTCATCCCAGGTTAGTTTTGGTCTACCCGAGGCCCTATGATTAGTGACATTCAGTGACATCATGGATATTCATCCTGTACTGTGTTCTACTGATTTATATTTATTTATTGTTTAAGATGCCTAGGAATCAAGTTGCCAAAAAAACTTGCATACAGATCGGTGCTTCTCAACTCTTAAGTTCAGATCCATTCATACAGATATTAGTGTAAAAAAGTTTGTTAGTATGCTTTTGAAGGTTGGTGAATTTCTCTAGACTTTTGGACTTGATGCATTACCCAAGAACTGTCCATCTTGATACAAGGGAAAGATTCTTGACTAAGGCATAAAACAAATGTGAAAATATTATTTATTTCTGACTTTAAACTCAAAATTTTAAGTGTAAAAATTAGACTTAATGCTTGTTTGAATCAATACAAATGTATGCAATATACCATAGCTTGATGTAAGTTTAATAACAGTCTTGTGACGTACAACATATGGTATGGTGTGCAACATACCATAGCTCGATGTAGATTTTATAACAATCTTGTGGCTTACTTTGCAGAACAAACAGCAGATTATATGATAATAATATACTAAAAGAAACTAGAGACCCCATAGTTACATCACAGTTTACAAGTAACCTACCAAGAAGAACAACAAGTCCTGTAAGGAAACCAGAAGATGACAGACTTTCTGATAGTGAGGTATGTTATAATACATGTATTACTTATGGGTGCAAAGGGCACTTTGTAATGGTTGTGTATCATAGTTTTCCAAGAATTCTAATGGTGTAGAGTTTTAATTAAAATTAGATTTAGTGCTCAAACAAATATAAATTTAGTTCATTGACTTTAAATATGATGGAAAAATAAATAGAAATGTATTGTTGTAAAAGTGAAGTAGATGTGGTGTGTCCATTATATATAAATACTAGAATTGTTTGCATTGACATCAAATGCTGACACTGAATCAAAACAAATAAGATATATGTATATTTACTCAGCCTATACAAGTTGGTTTTAAGACATAAAATACCAACATATTCTTGTTTAATTTGAAGATTTTCACTACTGTAATCTTATTTTGGCTGCTATATTTCATTACAGTTAACACCCAGTAAAGGAAGAAGAAAGGTATCATTTATGGACGAGAGATCTCTAACTGAAGAAGATTCAAGTCTCAGTTACCAAAGAACAAGTCCTAGTCCAAGGTGAGTGTTATAGAATACGCCTGACTTTGTATAATAGGAAATGGTATTATTTAGAGAATCATGTTAAAAAAAGAAGACTAACATCTCTGGGCATTAGTACTATTTTCATAGTAAACCTCAGATCTTTGCCCTTTTTCATCATTTTCATGAAAAAATTCATTCTTTTTCTGTGATTCAGATTGAGACTTTTTATTATTTATTTTTATTTTTTTTTTTCCCCTGATAGTCTTTTCCAAAAATACTATCTCAAATCTCAATTACATACATGTATCAGGACCCTTCCCACACACACACACACACACACACACACATACACAAACACTCACATTTCCCTCATGCCCAAATATCAAAACTTTTTATTTTAACAAAACTTTACGTAACCATGTATGTTAATTATGTAAAAACTCTGATCAAACATTATTAGATTATACCATTATTATTGTTACAGGGACTGTCCAACAGTTAAAAATGCTTGGGTAGATGACCAACCTCCAATAAGTGTACATATACAATCACCAAAGAGGAAAGTAGAGGCAGTAAAAACAAAACCATATATATATACCAGTAAACCATCACCTGTGTCTAAAAGGAGATCGGACAAAGGTAGCAGTTACTTAGATATGGACTCAACTAGCGACAGAGAAAATTCTGAATATGATGAAAGGTTACGAAGAAAGTGAGTTTAAAAATGAAAATTGAGTTTATACATGAAATCGTTAGAGAAATGTCTCTTCTTTTTGATAAAAATAATGAAATTTGTAAAACAATGGAAAGTCTTAATTGCATGAATAGAAATGTACAATTGCTAAAACTGTGCTTCATACTCTTTAATTGAAAAATTTTACCAATTGTTAAAGATATGTTTAAAACCTTGATATTGAGATTAATTACATGGAGTCAATTTGACAATTCATTGTGAACCCCTCAGCATATACCTTCAGATGTTTAATGTTATAAATTGTTGTATTTCATTCTATCTGGTGCAATTTTTGAATTAATGAATGTCTAGACACCAAAAATTCTGCAGTCTAAAGGAAGGAGAAAAGTGGTATAAAATGCATATTTTCAGATCACAGTACTTCATAGTTAGGTTTAAATCTCACTTTGGACAGATCTTATTGTGAGAAAAATTTGTTTTCCTTCCTGGGGTTAAATGGTTTTCCTTGGTTACTCAGTTTTTTTCCACCATTTCAGAACTGATTGTTTGATATAGTCAAAAGAGTCTTAATTTGGGCTAAAAATTCTATTATCTTAACCCTGACTTTCCTTTCTAAGGGGAGATAACTCTTGGTGAGTTGTAATATTGAAGAGCCTTTTTAAAAATGCAGTGATTTTGCTATGGTTTTTGAAAACTACATGTACCGTCCACATTTCAGATTGGGAAAATTTGGACCCTTTTTATGTCACATATTACCCTCAGAATTTTGAAATTCATTGAAAAAGATTTTAAATTGTGACAATATTTAACATTTTTGTCTGTCAGAACAGTTTTGAACAACTGGATTTAACTTAAACTTTTTGATTGTGTGTCACTGTTGCCTTTTTGGGAATTTAAGTTGTCAAATTGGGAAATTTTAGTCTTATTTCTCAAGGGGAAACTACCTTTATTCGGTAGTAATTTTAGGCAAACAAAACCAGTGAAATTACATATAAAGTGTGTCTTTTTAGTGCAATGAATTATGGCAAACATTTCCAGGCAGTTATTGATTTTAAGGATAATAGTTACATATATACATAACTTTTAATTCTTTTTGCAGATTTCACGAAATTATTGATGATGTTTTAAGTGAAGATGAACTTATGCCTGCTAGGTTTAAATCTCGGTCAGATCCTCGCAGAGTTAAATTTGAAAATATCACAAATAAAGAAAGACCTGCATATACAATCAGAGATACACAGAAATTACTAAATAAAGAAAGAGATTATGGGAAAAAGAAAATTGATGTGAGTTTATCATGTTTATGTAACACAGACACACACACAAATATATTTATATATATAATTTAACAACTTTTTTTTTTTTTTTTTTGAGATTGAACATGATACACTTAGAAAAATATAGATGTTTTTTCATAAAATTTTATTCAAATAATAAATTAGCACAGTTTTAATTTTAAAAACACTTGTAACAATACCCTTTCAACAGCTCATGTTTAAGTTACCATCATCAAACATACAAATTTGCATAAACAGAAATTATGTCAAATTACATAAAAGCTCATTTCCAATAACAACTGTCGACGGTATTGACCAAGTGGCCAATGTGTGATTATCAAAAATAAACTGAAAATGAATTTATAGAAAAAAAATGAAGAATTACCTGTATCCAAGCTCTTTGGGTTTGTTAGAATGATTATGAAAAATACAGTAAAGCTGATATACCAAAATAAGAAGAGTTTTAAATAAGTGCATGTTTTTTTTTTCTTCCAGTTCTTGCAAAAGATTTACCAAGAAGATCTCGATGAACTAGTTAGTGAAGCTAAACATGAGCTAGGTAAAGAAAAGAAAGCAACAAAACAAACAGTAAGTGTAGAAATATTGGAAAGGATATCAACTGAAAAGATTCAGTTATTGTGACATTTTCTTTTTCATATGTTTTTATATTTTACCTTTAATTGAACTCCTTGCCATAGTTTGAATCTCACACTTGTGTGAGAAAGTTTGTCAGTTCTGTTAAAAGTCTTTGGTGTATTTTAATACTCAGGTTCTCTCCACCATCCTAGAACTTATTGATTGATATAAGTAAAAGAATCTTGACTGGGTTGTAAAACACCATGACTTCATTCTTCTCCTTTCCAAATTCCAAAAATATCACCAGAGAAATCAATTAGATAATTATATATACGTAATCAAGCTGCACAATATTCTGAGATATTGTTTAAAAGGATATTGGAAGTACTTATAATTTCTATCAATTCAAAAAAAAAAAAAAAAATTCATAGCCATTTTCTTATTTCAGGAAACAGATTTTAAGAAAAAGGTTCTTACTGCCCTAAAGAAAAAGACACCAGCAAAAACAAAGGATGCAGGTAAATTGATATTTTCAGAAAGTTTCCAATTTAAATGAAAAATTTTGAATTCAAATGTCAGATGTTTTAGATTCTTTACTGAGAACACACTTTCATTGGAAAATGTCTTTATTTTTTTCAAAACAAAACTGGACATTAAAAAATTTAAAAATGAAACCATTTCATGGTTCTGGGGTTTTTTTTCTTGTTAATTGATGGGAGAAAACTGGCAATTTCGTTTTTGTGGAAAAAAAATCCCATTAGGGGCCTTCATAAATAAACATTTTCATTGACTTTGAAATGGGTGGTTTTTTTCTACCATAACTCTTAAAAAATAGCAAAATTTAGCTTACCCACAAACATTTATTATTTTATTCCAATTTTAAATAATTTGGTGCATAGGAAATGTGACTTAACCACCTGCTTAAATCAGACTCATATTTAAAAGTGACATAAATGAAATTATACAGATACTATGCAAACATTTAATAGATCAGCTTAAGTTGTATATTTTATCTTGATTGACAGCTTCATCAAGGAAATTGCACATTTCTAAGCAGCATGTTGTGTCAAGTAAAGCTAAGAAACATACAGCGAGTGGACTCATACCAGCTGCTAAAGGAAATAAATGTAAGTTATACAGTTATCATTTGTAGATTTCTTTCTGCTTTCATTTTACATTCATTCAAGCTGGTCCATATGTTTTAAAGATATGGATATATATATATATATATAATGTAATGTAATATAATGTAATGTAATTAAAATTTATTATTTTAAGTAAGAATTTAGATTTTGGAGCAACTGCATCTTCTGAGTTGCAAGCTATATAACTTTAAATCAAGAATTTTTATTGCTAATTGGCAATGAATCTTTTGTATATTCAAACTACTATGAAAGTTTCTACAATACACTAGTAGCAGCTTTTTGAAAACAATCTTTGGAAAATTTTAAAATGACTAATTTAACATAGTGTTTGATTATATTGTTTAATATACTACAGTTAACAGTATGATGCCTATCAATAACTTTGCCTTCCTGCTCTGTTGTGGATTGCCACATGATTTTGAAATCCGAGGTCTATTTATTTTATATTTTTCTATAAAAATTTCTCAGTTTATTACAGATCCTTAAAATTTGTATTATGCTAAATTCTAACTGAGCAAATCTTGGCAATGAGATGAGGATTTACTTTACTTTCAAACATATAGCCACTTTTGGATCTTAAACTTGCTTTTCTTTGCAGTAACAATAAAGGATGATGATGACATACTGCCATTATTACTTAAAGAATTCCCTCATTTACACCTGTCCCTACACACCTGGCATGAGCTGTGGCGTAAAGGTATAAATCAAATAGAACAGGTGACCAGAGCTCATCAAGAAGTCCGTCGTAAGAAAAGTCGTGCTAAATCAGAGGTAGGTAGTACTATGTCAAATTTGAATACTTTTCCATTTGAAACAAAGAGACTTACAATTACTTTTAGTATTTTTGATCGTTTTGTAATTTGATTGACTGTAATTGAAATGGCTAATGCAGTTTGTTACCCTGGGCAAGATTTTTTTTACTTACTTACAGGAAGTTAGTTTTAGAATGGTAAGGAAACCAGAGTGCCCTTAGAAAACCATAAACCTTTGACAAGAGAACTGACAAAAATTTTTCACACTAGGATCTGCCAAAGTAAGATTCAAATAGAGTCAGTCAAAGACATTGTAATTTGTAAGCCAAAGTTTTATACCACTTTTACACCTAGGTTCCTGATCGACTTTGAAACGACATATAAATTGAAATAATGGTTCTAAAAGAAATTATTTTTTCTATTGAAACTCTGCTCCAATTAACCCAGTTTTGTTACCATGTATATCATTTACCATGTGTTTACATGTACATGTTTGTAACACATTGTTGTATTTTAAAGCTTGAACAAGCAGAAAGAAGACAAGAAATACTAGTCAACATAATGAAGAAAGAATTAGAACATGGTCAAAGAATGGTATGTAATTTTGTCCTTCTTTCAAAGTTATTTATGAATTGACTGTAAAACTTTTCTGTCTATACAGAAATCAACTAAATTATTTGGGCCTAGTTCGATCATCAGCCGTAGTAACAGTGGTGAAACCAAAGTGTGATCGAACTGCCTCTGGTTCGACTAAAGTGACGTCACCGCTCTACTAAGGTTCAACCATTTGAAAGCGTGGGTTTCTCTGGATCCAATATGGCGGCATTAAGTGTGTTTGTCAAATTGTCATTATTGATAAATGGGAAAATGTTCTTATACAGTAGACAATAAGTATTACAAAGAAGTAGAACTGATACCAGAAAGCACATAGCGAACTAAGATATGTTTGTATGGAAAATAAACGCGTTTTCGTTCGGAAAATATAACTTCGCACCTTCTAAGTGACATTGATACTCGAAAACGATCTCTATCATATCATGCTAGTTCTAAAATATATGCCTTTGCAATATCTTTTCATTATTTTACGTTTTTATGCTTATATTGTCATTTTATTTATGCGGGGCGGCAGCTTGAACTATAGTAAAAACCAATAGTAAATAATGAAAAAAAATCATAAGAAATCAAAAGAAAATCTTCGTCTTCATCATCAAACATTTCCAGTATAAACAAAAACGCCGCCATATTTACTTACTAAACTGGTACCAAAGTGAGTTTGATTATTCACTTAACTAGACATGCGCACTAATACCAACAAAACTAAAGTATGATTGGTGATCGAACTAGGCCTTGGTGAAAACATTAAAACAATGAAGGAAAATTGTATCCTGAAACTGAGAGAATTTTTTCCATGCAGGTGTAGAAAAAATATATTACCCAATAAGAATACTAGGTTTGTATAAAATTAAATTTAAAAAATGCACCACTGAAGATTCCTTTGGCTTTGGGATTGTGGAAAATAGATTACTTGATAAATGTTAAAACATTAATAACTGAAAGCGAATTGAAATATCCATGTTATTATAAATAAATAAATAAATAAATAAATAAATAAATAAATAAATAAAATTTCATTATGTTCTGTAATATTGTTGATATTTTATTCACAACTTACTATTTGAAACATTAAGGAAGAAATGATAAAAAACATTTTTCTGATTTAATTTGCAGAAAGATATAAAAGAACGTAAAAAACAAACATTAGCTACAAAGAATCAGCTACATGAGAAGAGAATACAGTCAGCTCGATCTAGGAAATACTATGATGATTATCAAGTCAGGCTCAGGTCTAAAATGTTAAAGAGAGGAACGAGAGAAGAAATGGTAAATATTTGTTACATAATCTGAAAAAAGGCTTATGAATGTTATTTAAGTCCTTATATCTAGAAAAGTTACAATAATGTGTATGTGTATGTTTTCAAATCATAAAATCTTAAGAAATCCACAAGTGCAAATTTTTTCATCATGTTATGAAATTTTTTGTCTGCATTTTTCAATGTTAATGATTAATTGATTATGATAATGAACTTTTTGGCCATTTTTAAATCAACTGGCTATAGGAAAGAGTGCATGCACCAGTCCATGTGTATGTCTGTCAACTTTTATTATCTCCTCAAATAAAATTTGGTCAGAAAGGTCTTCGGTTGATGAAGATAAAAAATTGTCAGACATTAATATCCAAAATCCAAGATTGCTGCAATAAACATTATCATTATTATTACTATTTGTATAACACATGTACTATTTATTTATTTTTTGAGTTATCAATTTCTTATTTAATTTTTTTTTTTTTTTCAGATCTTTAAGAAGTTATTTAAAGAAGGTTTAGATATCCAGAAAGACAGAATTAGAGAGCTACGGAAGTATGCTAAAGAACAGAGAGATGCACAGTCTAAACACCAGAGAAATGAAGTGGAATCTATAGAAAATTAGTATCCTTTACACATACCTTAGGTATTATAAAGACATATATATATATATATATATATATATATATATATATATATATATATCAGATTAGGTGAAGTTGATTCTTAAAACTTTTATTGGAAAAACACCGTAAAACATAACTTTGTTATTATTAAGACTTTTATATTTCAGATTGGTTGAAGTTGATTCTTAAATTATTTTTTAAAAAAAACACATAAACATTTAGCAAGCAAACTGAAAAATTGTCTCTCATGAGGATCTATCTGAGTGGATTGAACCAAGGCTGTGAGAGACACTGATCTGCCAGCTTGGCCATTAGACCTTAATTTCCTTTTTTTTTTTTTTTTTTTAAATTAAAATTATGTTTTGTATTGGAATTTTATTATTATTGCCTGTAATTTACATTCTTCAATATTTCCCCCTACTGGAACAAAGTGCAATAGAGTTATGTTGTCACTGTAAATGAAAATGTGACAATGTAAATGTAAATGTAATTAATATAACAAATAGGTGATCAAAATATTTTGAGAGGTTTTACTTGTATTGATGTATTACATGTATCTAATATGTGACCCAAATTTTTTTTTGAGAGTGGAGTGGAGTAATGGTGTTTTACACCCCAGTCAAGAATCTTTCACTTATTTCGAGGCGGTCAGTTCTGGGATGGTGAAGGAAACCGGAGTTGGAGAAAACCCACGACCTTCGACAAGCGAACTGACAAACTTTCTCACACTAGGATCTGTCCCGAGTGGGATTCGAACCCAGGCGGTGAGAGGCACTGTGATCCGTAAGCGCATGCTTTAGACCACTTGGCCACCGAGGCCCCTTTTTTTGAGAGTTTTAACTTGTATATTACATGTATCTAATGTGTGATCAAATTTGTTTCAAGAGATTAACTTGTATATTATCTAATATGTCTAATAATCAATGTGTGTTTAAGAACTGTGTAGATATTTCCTTAACCATGTAAACAGTTACCGGGATCAGTTTGACATGTTAGCAGAATCAATTACAAAAGAAAGACATGAATTAATGATCAGAGAAAAAGCTCAACAGAAGGTAATTTTAAAGTCATATGGTAGATGTATATGACTATTGATAACTTCCTAGATTCTTAAAGCTGCTAGCCAGCTACCCACTAACTACTCAATTAGGAGATTTATTTTTAACATATATAATGCATTAGCTGAAAATTTCAACATATCACACCACAAATTATGGTTACTTATTGCATTAATCTTACATAAATCAACAAAAATTGCAATGACTGCTATCCAAGTTTAATTATGTCCATATGTACAAAAAATAATTTAAATTCCAACTTCCTGATATTTATAAAGTTATAAATTCTTTCTTTCTCATTTGATTAGGTGTTGGAACAGATGAAGAAGGAATTGAGAAAAAAGATGGAGAAGGAAATTAAAGATTTACAGGAACAGTTATGTCGTGATGACGATGATGCTTACTTCAGACAACTCGATGCCGACCGAGTAATCCAAGATTTACAGATGGCTAAATATCACGTAAAAGTGTAACACAGATGACTATATACCACGTAAAAGTGTAACACAGACAGCTATATAACTTTTAACAGTGTAACACAGATGGCTAAATATCACGTAAAATTGAAACACGGATTGCCACATATCATGATAAAGTGTAACAGGCTCTAAAACAAAATGTAACAGGATTTAGAAAAAAATATTCACATTTAAGTGTAAAACTCAGTCTTATACGACATATTTTACAGTAGTTGGAAAAGGAGAAAAAAGGTTTTACTTGGGCAAAGTTTTCTCAAATAGTATTTTTAACGGGTCACAATTCTGTGTCGATTATTTTTGACACCATAAAAACTAAAACTCAGAACCAGAATTTAGTTTTGACAAGAATTACTATATAAATGTGACAGTCTGAAGAAATAAATTAGTATGTTGTACTTGTAAGTTATGCACCTTGATGCTCAAATTGAACAGATCCAGAATTGTCAGTTACATTTGTGGCACTGAATGTTGGTGCTCAATTTTGACAATTTTAGAAAGTTTAGGACTTGTGCCAGAAAAAAAAAAAAAAAAAAACCAACATTATAGTGAGTGCTGGTTTTATGCAGCTGTGATACATGATATACAATAGTGACTAGCTGTAGTCTCTGAAAGACTGTTTTTGACAACCGTTTTAAAAATGGCAGATAAGGACTTTTATGAACAAATATTTCTGTTTCTTTTTCTGCATGTTATATCCGAAGAATGTAAAACCAGGCTGATGCAGAGATTTATTATACATGTAATTTAGCAGCTAGTTTACATAATGAATTAAGCGACATTTTATGTTGCATAGCATACTGCCATTACGAATGGACCACAATGTAAGAATTAATCTGTGATATTAATATAAAAATATTATAAAGAGATAAGATGTGAATTCTACAAATTTCCGTCCATAGTTTCCATGTAGTTAGTATATGAATAGCATTTTTAATTGCGGCAGGTAATATAAATTGAAAATAGCAGTTATGACCCTCACCTGCGCTACATTAAGTTTGGGTTTTCTCCCTTTTCTCATTTCTTTTTGATATATTGATCCTATCATGATGATCCATGCAGGTTATTAATGTATGACAGATTAAAATCGGGTCATTCAAATACACTTTACAAATGCACTATGATTAATTGGGTACCGCATGATCAATATCTTAGGTGTTTGTGTAGAATGTTTAAGAAGATATTTATATCATTTATATCCTGAAAAAAAAATTTTTTTACAGAAAAATTTATGCATTTCCATATAAATAGTATTCACTTGATCTGCCAGTAAACCACATTAATAAGTTTTATTTTTGCATTTTCACACAATATTGTTTCATGTTTAAATCATGGATATAAAAAAATTGCCATTCCAAAAATGAAAACACATTTTGTTGATTGATGCATAAAATCAAAATGCTTCTTTTTTTCAAAATTTGTTAAGTTGTATGCCGGTTCAGATCTTGGTATCAAAATGAAACAAATATTAAGGTAATAAGGTTAGTATTATATTTTATTTTGGGTACATATTACCAGAAAAATGCAAAAAGAATATTAAAATGTTTCTTCTTTAAACATGGTACAATTGTTATTTAAAAATTGGTATGTGCATCATTCATTATTTTGCATCCTAAAAAAGAGGGACTTAGATGAAACATAGGTGGGTATTTAAGTATAAATTAAGGCATTTATGTTCATCATTTATTTATTATTTGTACAGTAAATAAAAATAAAATCTAGTTTTTTATTCATTTTTTTCTCTTATTTTTTCTTTTTCAGTTTTGTAACTTGTGTTTAATCCAAAACAAAAATATTGGATTGAACAAGACATTATAATGGAAACTTGTTTTAATCAATATGGTTGACAGAGTTATTGCACCTTTATCTGTTTGCAATTCATTTAAAGCATATTATGACAAATACCAAAAACTGTAGAACAAGATTTACTCAACATAAAATCTAGACTGAAAAGTTGGACTAAATTTTGCCATAAACAGTGTTTATGTGAACCAGAATTTAGTTTCAGGTGCCACAAATTGTTATCTTTTTGGGCCAACATTGATATTTATACAATAACTCGAAAAGTATATGTTAGGAAAAAAACATGTATAAAATACTTGCTAAAATCTTGTCTTGTACACCCAATAGAATTTTAGGGGTCTTGTTGGCTGGGTGGTGTACAGTGTGCACTTATAGATCTAAGTGTCTCACACCGATTGGTTCTGATCCCATTCAGGCAGATCCTAGTGTAAGAAAGTTTGTCAGGTCACTTGCTGAAATCGATGGTTTAAATTTCTTGGGGCACTCTGGTTTCCTCCACCACATCAGAACTGACAAACTTGATATAAGTGAAAGAATCTTGATTGGGGATTAAAACATAATTAATCCAATTAAATCCAAATATTTTTTTTTTCAAAACTGTCCATGATATGGACAAACACATGCTTTGAACGAGACCTTAGTTTTCGTAATCAATCAAGTAAGAATATGTTGTTTTCAATTGGATTTAGTCACGATGCATCAGCAACAATAACAGCAATCCGTTGAATAAGATGAGTAGTTTTCTGTGCATTTTAATGATTTTATAATAGATCTCCTATTGTAATGTATTGTCTCTCCATGACAATATTAAAATAGTACCAGGTCCTTACGGAAAACAAAGTATACACATGAACACGAGAGTTACTGACATCAACATTACTGTCATGTGCTATTTTTGATAAAAAAAAAATCAAAAGTAGCACATTGCATTACTACACAGGTACTTCTATACAGGTTTTGGATTGTTTTTTTTTTTTTTTCAAAATCTGTATCTGGCGTTATTTTTTCAGATTAAAAAATTAATAAATAACCTTAAAACCACTCAAAACCTGTCTACGAGTATCTGTGTATTACTATAGTGCATTAAATAGAAATAGCACTAACAACAACTGTACAGGGTTTGGTTTTTTTTTTTTTTTTTTTTTTTTTTTTTTTACAACAAAGGGGTATCAATGGAATCGTCTTTATAGAAAATAGATGGTTGGATCCTTTATTAGTACTCCAAGTACAGCACATTCAATGGATATTCTTTTGCAATTAAATCCAGTGTCCCGTCAGGAGTGTACTACCTGGCCTTAATATATATATATATATAAGCTATGTAAAATTTTTTCTTTTCTTTTTCTTTCTTCCTTTATTAGTGTGTTTTCATTTAATACATTTTCTGGTTAACTCAACCTACAACAAAATTATAGGAAACATATAAGTACATATACTTTGCGAAAAAAAAAAAACTACCGGAACTTTTACATTAAGCTAAAAAAAAATAGCACGTTTGAGCATCGGCAATTGGTCATCATGACCATGTGAACACATTTTATCAGCAACATGTACCAAAGAACATTATGACACAAGGCATTTTTATATATGTGTTCATTTCCGATTACATCATCAAAAACGAATACCTTTTTTCACTTGGTCAAAAAATCTTTTTGTAAACTGAAAATAAAAAGACACTTTATATTTCTTTTACAATTTTGTTACATATACCCGAGTTACCAACCCTGATAATAAATACCATTGTATACAAGGCCATTATTGTTCATTAGGTTTATTGTGTATAGACCTTTAACCGAGTTTTCTTAAGTCTAGGTATCCTCAATATGAAAAGTATGTAAGACAATCCTTAAAATTCTTAACATTATGTAGGCGAGATTTATTAAATGAGTTCGTTTTACATAAAAAACTGTCATTTTTTGTCGAGTTTGTGATTAATACTGAAGTATTAATGTCATTATATTGTAATCACGTGACTTTTTGTAATTTCTTAACTGAAGACATTACTGTACAAATTCTTGGTATTATACATAAACAATGTAAGAAATGTATTTTTTCTTGCATGTTAATACAGAAAAGTGATGGGAACATTATATGAATAGAAAATGTCATTATGAGTACTATAAATTCATTAAAATTATACTCACAGGAACTAAATGACGTCTTGGATGTCTTACCCCCAAGATAAATTGTCACTATTCATTTTGGTAAGCGTACAAATGAATGTCATTTCAGGTTAAGATTACCAACTCCCGTTTCCTTTCTTTCCTCCTGATAACTTTTTTTTTTTAAATTCAGGTTTATATGCAAATTATAATATATATATAACATTACCAGATGTATGGAAATAATAGTTAACGAAGTTGAGACATGTGGCAAGTGGTTAAGACGTGTCCCAGCCGCCTGTGTGGTTCTATGAACAATACGTCAACACTTTATACTGATCCAATGCATACAGTTGACCAATGGATATGCATGATGAACTGGTCTCCCATCCAAGGCTCTTGTAGTTCGACATCAAATTAAAATAAAGTCGAAAGTGCAAAAATTTAACACTGTTATGTTTATTTGGTTTACAAGAAGGGGAAGATGGTTTGCATCTAAATTATTAAATATTTTACTCATGGTTTATGCTTGAGGTGCTTGTACGTTTTTCGTATTTGAATGTTTGATACAAGAGAGATTTTTTCTCAATATCTTTTCATGTAAAAATACCAAACGGTAGAAACAAGAAATTTACTATTTTTCTTCGCGTTGGTATTATACACGTACCGTGGCAAGGTAGTGCAAGAAACAAATATTTACAGGGTCTCAATTAGACATTTGATTTAAGAACCTGACCTCAGTTTACATCTTGTTTAACCTAAATCAGACAAATTTTGACATCTGAAAAAAATTGTGTCGGATATTTAGGAATATCAGGTGAAATTTGAATTAGAATCCTTTATATATATATATATATATATATATATATATATATATATATATATATATAATTTTATAATTTTTTTTTTTTTTCTAAAATAGTAATTGTATTATCATAAAGAGTTGATAAATCTATAATAATTTAAGAAAAACTTTAGTTAAAAATGTTCCTGGGGAAAAAAGAGATGTACAGTAATACATGTATTTATACATGTATACCTTTTATGATTTCCTATTGTGAACATTATAAGGTTTTCTCCTGCCCTTAATTTATTATGATAAGCAATGCATTAATATACCTTTTAGATCCCACATTGTGAATGTTATTAGTTTTTACCTGCCCTTAATTAATTATAATAACCAATGGGTTACTATTCCAAAACATTGTAATTAATCCCAACGTTTTAACACATTTTGTTTACAAAAAATGAGTGGTATAAAATAAATTAAGCATAAATAAAACTGACACCACGGCTTAAATCATGCATGCTTATACCTGGAGAATATATGTGAACAGACAAGTCAAAGTAACAGATATATGGATCATGTAAGAAAGGACGTAAACAAAGGTCAAGCGAGGTCAAGTCATAATGTAACAATTGTTAAAGGTAAATAATGTAACATGTATTTAGTTCGGCAGAAATGAAACCTTTGCCCAGAGATGAAACGCAACAACAGCATCGTGGGAAAAGTGTTAACGAGCAAAAATCTTTGTTTTATTGAAGTAATTTGCTAATTGCAAGTACAAGTTTTATCATCATCCTGCAATGTGACATTTGCAATACGTAAAACCTAATTTTCATTTTAAGGAAAAACGTTTACAATTTTTAGCTCACTGCTTTTAACCACTGAACTTATGAGATGGCTAAGTTTGTGTGTGTGCGTTCGTGCGTAAACTTTCATATTCTTCTCTGAAACTAATTTGGCTAGAATACACACTTTATTCACGATTAGCTTCTCAAAGTTGATGCATATATACTTTGTTTTTCATTTTAAGACATATTGGTTCAAAGGAAAACCGTTTTCGATTTTCAGACTTTTGGCTGTGAATTAGTTTAGATTCATTTTAAATTAAATCTATTATTAGCGTTTGTTTAATTACGTGACTATTTGTGTATTGTTTGTCTGTTTGAATTCTTGAACATCTCCCTGTGTTTTTTGTTTTTGAATTGTGCGCAACTCTTATTGCATTGTCTATAATCAAACATCTTCCCGTTTTTTTTTTTGTTTTTTTTTTTTGTTTTTTTTTATTATTTTTTTTTTTTATGCAAAACACTGACTGCATTCATTCTATAGTCTAAGTTATAAGCGGTAGAAAGTGCACCTCATAATAAGACACCCAGATTTTTTTTTTTTTTTTTTTTTAAAAAAAAGGTTTATTAACGTTAAAATCTATTTTAAAAATTTCTTTGCCATGAGAAACGAATGTATATCACCTTAAAATCGCAAACCCTTAAAACAGATAGAGACATGGCCATGTCAACACACACGGTAGACCACCTCAATACATAATGTGCTAATTCACTACCTTTGAGGAGCCGTACAGTATTGTTAAACTACTGACATGTAAGCAACTATATACAGAATTGAAATGTACAAAAAATTTTGAAATTTTTACAAGAATACTGGAGTTTTTTGATGAATTTCAATGACCTTTTATATATTACTGAGTACAATTCAAGTCCACTCATCCGTGTACGTATATAACCCTTATGTACTGTTTACATGCTGCTAACAGCGTATATACCATATGTTATGACTGAACTATTATGAGTAATGAAACTATATGCAGCTTAGATAGCACAGATAGTGTATTACCAAACTCCAAACGGCAGAGGCGCTTTACTGATCACAAGACGTTCAATAATTCTTCTGATCTTGGTAATCAAGCAACACAAATTATCGCGACCATGAATTCACCCAAAGGTACTCATACGGCAATGCCATACTTCTCGACACCTATAGCATCTCCAGGTCACCCAATGCAAATGCAAATGCCAATGTCAATGCCAATGCAGATGGGCATTACACTATCAGATACTGATCTCGATAAAATTGCATCAGCTGTACGAACTAGCTTACACTCAGAATTGCTTAGTGAAATAATCTACTGGAATGGTTTGAAAGTTATCTTTGCAATAGAAATCAAAGGGTAGTTATCAAAAACAATTGTTCATATGTGTTGCCTGTTACTGCTGGGGTTCCACAGGGTTCAATTCTTGGACCTATACTTTTTATAATCTACATAAACGACATTGTCGAAAATATAGGGAGTAATATAAGGCTTTTTGCTGATGACACGTCCCTTTATGTAACTGTTGATGATCCATCTGATGCTTCAATCTCATTAAATAACGATCTGGAAACTATCCACAACTGGTCATTACAATGGCTTGTATCTTTTAATTCTCAAAAAACAGAATCTATGATTTTTTCACGTAAACTAACAAAACCATTTCATCCAGCAATATACTTAGACAATTCATTAATAATCGAAGTCGATTACCACAAACATCTTGGTGTTATATTGTCAAGTGATGGTACATGGAAAGCTCATGTTGACGACTTAATCAAAAAAGTTTATTCTAGATTAGCTATTCTCAAGAAATTAAAATTTAAACTTGATCGAAAATCCCTTGAAAAAATATACTTCACCTTCATTCGGTCATTGCTTGAATACGGAGACTTCCTCTGGGATAACCTCACTCATGAATATATTAATAAATTAGAAAAAATCAACATTGAAGCGGCCCGTATTGTCTGCGGAGCCACCAAATTATCTAGTTTATCTTTATTATATCAAGAAGTTGGTTGGGAAACATTAGAATACCGTCGTAAAAGACATAAAATGATACAATTCTATAAAATGTACCACGGTCTTTCTTCTTCATACCTAAACGATTTGGTACCCTCAACAATTTCCCAAAGACACTCCCACAATACACGGACATCTAGTAATTTAGAAACATTTTTATGCAAAACGGATAATTACTTTAAATCCTTCTTACCTTCTGTAATAAGAGACTGGAACGATCAACCTAGACATATTCGTGAAGGTTCTATTTTTCAATTCAAAGCATTTCTTAATAATCAAACTCAGATTCCTTGCTACTTTAATATTGGTAATCGTACTGAACAAATACATCATTGTTGATTGCGCTTGGAATGTAGTTCATTAAATTTCCATCTCTTTCATAAAAATCTTACAGGGAACCCAAATTGTTTATGTAGTCAAACTGAGAATACGGAACATTTTTTATTACACTGTCCATTGTATTGTGATATTCGACATCGTACCATAGGAACATTGAATTGTCATTATGATCTAAATATATTGTTATACGGAAACAGTTCACTGACACCAGCGCAAAATGCCGAAGTGTTTTTACATGTTCATGAATTTATTCGTCAATCAAAAAGATTTTACTGAATAAGTATCTATAGTATATTTTTCCTATGTATGCATCTCTCTCTCTCTCTCTCTCTCTCTCTCTCCTCTCTCTCTCTCTCTCTCTCTCTCTCTCGTTCATAATGTTCTACTGAATGCTATACTTAATTGTATGTTGTATCAAATGCCATGTTGTATAAATTGTAATATTATAGATGTCCAGGAAACTGGTTAATATAAGAGTTTTACTCTTGTTCCAGGATCCTGACTTGTAAAAAAAACTATTTCGATGTAATTCTATAACTCTGATTTTTCAAATAAATATTGTTTAAACTAAACCCTTAAAATTAATTATGAGACGGAGACAATATGTATACATCTTCTACTTCTTCTTTTTTTTCTTGTTTTCACTTTGATGATCTTCCTTGTTTTGTGTCTTCTTACACCGTTGTAGGTGGTAAAAGAGGAAGATAAAAGGCATAGCATTCATATTTAAATTAAATAAAACACATTCCTAAGTATAAATCATCCTTTCGGGGAAACCTATAAAATGTATTTTTTGCGAAAAATATCTTTTTTGTCAAGTAACAATTATTTTTACTCAACTTTTTGCTAAATGTAATAATTTACCTTTTACATTTAAAAGGAACTTAATTTTGGTTTTATATAAATTTTAAACTTTAAAATTATGAATATATCATGTATATAAGAATAAGTAATACGTTAAGGTTGTAATTTATATATACCCTTATAAATATTTGCGACAAACATATATCCTGATATATATATATATATATATATATATATATATATATATATATATATATATATATATATATATATATATATATATATATATATATATATATATATATATCAGGAAAATCCGTTTATATTTTGACTAAGTGTGCAGTTCTTGGATTTTAAAATATTAAAATATTTTAATATTCAGAAAATATCTGGCTACTCCTTTATAAATGGTTACTGCATAATTTGTGGGAGTAGCAACACCGCCTTTACACTAACTCAGTATGTTACCGGTGTAAAATTACTCAACATAACTTGTTGTTAATAATTTTTTGTCTCTTTTTACAAGAATGTTGTTTTTAAACTCCATTCATACTGACATTTAATAAGAAAATTAGAATTATAAATATTAAAATTTTGAAGAAATGTTTATATAACTCTACGGTTAAAGGGATAACATGCGCTTTAAACTCACAAACACCTTTATGATACCGGTTTTAAAACATTCGATTGATTTAACTACATTTGCGTAGCCTAAGTTGGCCAAGTGGTCAAAAGTCCGCGTATGCCTCTCAGCACCTAGATTTGATTTGTAGTCGGAGCAAATATAAGTGTGAACAAGTCATTTTCTCTGCCCAACGGACCGGTTACATATTTCTCTGGGACCTCCACCATCTCAGAACTGACCACCGTGATATAAATGAACGAATATTGACTGGGTCATTAAAGACCATTAGTACTACATCTTTCGATTTATTACGACCAGAACCAATTCAACTGTTTCGATAAATTTGAAAGTATCTTGACCGGAACTTATAACACCATTACCATATTCCACAATCGAAAATCAAACACTTTGATATAAGAGAAGGAATCTTAACTGGGACGTTAAATACCATCACTACACTTCACCATACCAGAACCAACACGTTCGCTATAAATGAAAGAATTTTGAATAGGTATCAAAATGCAAAAACGCAATTATGCGTATATTGAGTTAATGCATTTTTGGTAAAATGAACCCGCCGGTTTCAAAGAATTTGATATTCCCGTACTACATAAAACTCGTAAGATATCTGTGTATTGTTACCTAATTTTATTTGGGTATTTTACCAATGTTAAAAACCATGCTACAACCAATCGAATTGACATAAGTCAAAAGGTGCATATATAAGTTCATCTTCCTTAGACGAGCATAGAATATGAAGACGAAACGAAGTTTAATACTTTCATACTTTATACAGATTAAAGCAAAAACTATGTAGTAATTTTAATCTACATTCTTAGTTATTCAGGTAAATGGGGTGTATTGAGCAAAATGTCGTATACCTGTTTTACTTATTAATTTTAATAAAGCAGCTGTTGGTGCACAGTAAATTTTCATGCCATGTAGTTTATATGAATATTGCTTATTTATCTGTTTGAACTAGCTCATACATTTACCATCAATGGAGGTTCAGAGAAAGAAAATAATTGGAACAGACTCTTGCATAAATACGTAAGGAATACTTAAGGACTCACAAAGCTGAAATGATCGTGTATAACCCTTTAATAACATTTCTCTACTTATTTAGAGGCAAAGAGAGAAAGTTACGTGTTTTAAAGTGCACGGCATGCATTTCCAACGTAAATAAATAATTGATAACAATATTCATTCGCCGCTTAATTTAACGAGAGGAATTCAATTACAGTAATCTACGCTCTGGTGCACATGCACCTTGACTTTCAAGAAGAAGGATTTATTACGCCATTTCAGTTGAGTACCGACCATTTTATGTGCAAAAAGGTGGAAACATATCACTTTCAATAAACTAGATATAATCTTCCTAATAGTCTTTTGCTTCTAAAATTTCAAATTAAGTTTGTTAAATCTATTTCGTGATGACACAACCGCTACGTCAACTGTCTGAAGGTAATAATATTGCATAACATTATGTCACAATTCTTCTTGAGTAGTCACAGGGGTTCCGTTTTGTCTTTCAATAAAATGTTCGTTTTTTTTTAATCTTCCAGAAGCTAATTTGCTTCAACAATATCAGTTTACAATTTGTTTAAAAGAAGTAGTTTTTAAAAGATGTTTTTATGTCCATAAAGGTGATATTAAACGCTTTCATTTGTGTTTTGTTAAAGCTTGATGGCCAAATTTACTAAAATTTACACTGGAAGAAAAATAAAACTCGTGAAAGATAAAAGAGCATCTACGCATAAAAGACGACAGGACATCTCTTGGAAACAGATGAATGTGATCCGAACATTTAAGCAACTTTGAGGAACACTAAGCCTCGTTAAATGAATAGCTCGAACATGGCTATTTCCGGGAAAAAAGGAACAATTGGTGTGATTAAAGAGGCATCGCAATAAATAAATGTTTTTTTACGTACGCGAGGACAACGTGTAGTGTCATCAAATTGCGGGGAACTCTTTTCACATCCGGGTACAAAATTGAAGATTTCAGACGATTTATACAACTCCTGTTGCATTTTCCTAATAACTTTTGCTTTATTTTTACTTTAGACTTTAGTTTTTAAAGCTGCATTAAGTTTTTTAAGAAGTTTTTTGATTTTCTAAAAATAATAGATATTCTCTAACCACGATCCTTGAGATTCATTTTCTAAAATTTCATTTCTATAAACGGAAACCTCTGACCGGTTGGTCAATGTTTAAAGATGGTAATTATGAGCTTGGGGCATGCGTACGGATGTACGGAAATACCCATGAATCGAAGGTGAAACATGACAAATTGTATTAATTGTCCTTGATTAATATCCAGATGTATTTGAAATGGTGTTATGTATTCCTTACTAAGTCACAAATGACAAATTCAACGAAGTTCTGTGTTTAATCTGTCGTACTTCACCGTTTCGAAAGTTGTGTTTAAATGACCCGGGTTTTGATGACGTAATCATGTTCTTATATTAGTTCCCAAATGCTGCATCTCACTGGGTAATTACTGTAATTTCTGTATATTTTATTCGAGCTTTTATCGTTGAACCAAATGTAACATTGTTCATTAGGAGCATCATTAATTAGATTACCATCTTTATCATCTTTTACCGTTTTATTTTTTTCTTTGGAAAACTTGATGCGGCTTTAATCCTTTCTTGAGAAATACTAATAGTATACATTTTAAGTACAGTTGTTTGTTGAGTTTTCAGTATTATTTTAATAAAATGACACAGTTACAAGGTATTAACAATACACTATTGTTAATAAGCGTTAGCTTTTGAATTAAAAGATTTATACTGAGCTATAATGTTTCAATTGGCACCCCTCTTCTGTTCTCTATCTCCACCTTCTCCTCTTCCATCTCCTCTTCCTACTATTTCTTCTTCTTCTTTTAAACGTGAGAATATGTAAATAACAGGTTGTAAGATCAATTAAGTGGTTAAAGGCCCTCCATTATTTGTATAACCAATACACTAGACACTTACTTCAGTGTCCGTCCAAGGTCGGTGATTTTATAAAAGGCTCGACTTCTTCGGACTTTTTCGAAACAAGTTGCCTTCACTGTTCGTATTTTGAACAAAAGCATACTTCTTCGTATTGTGCTTTCGTCTCAAGAACGTAGTTTGCACCAAATATTTACATTTGTAATGCGTGTATTTGTTAAGGTCTGACTGAAGTCATATGTTGTTAGTTAAATGATTTTCATACGACTTTTCAACATTAAGTATGTTAAAGTTATTGCTGGTTGTATTAAACTTCACCATTTTCGTCGTTATTTCTCCGTCGTTAGTTTGAAATTTACCTTAATCACGTTGGATACCTTTTGTCTTTTGTTTTGCAAATCAGTGTCAATGGATCATCAATTAAAAATTGAATGGAGAAAGCTATTTGTTACTTTTTCAGTTATTTCTTTTTTGAGGGGAAAAAAATCAAATATACCTACATTTTTAGCTCACCTGAGCTGAAAGCTCTGATGAGCTATTGCTATCCATCTTCGTCCGTCGTGCGTCGTCCGTCGTCCGTCGTCCGTCGTGCGTCGTCCGTCGTGCGTAAACTTTACATTTTAATCTTCTTCTCCAAAACCACTGGGCCAAATTTGATGAAACTTGGAAACCATCATGCCTGGGTAAAGCCCTTTCAGATTTGCACAAATAAAGGAGTTATGTCCCCTTGGGGCCCATAAGGGGGGAAATAGTGAAAAACTTTAAAAATCTTCTCCTCTGAATCTACAAGAGATATACCTTAGTTATTTCATTTATAACATCCTTAGGTCATGTAGTTTCAGATTTGCACAAATGGTAGCCATGGGGCTCAAAATGGGGAAATGGTAAGGTACTGAGTGGTTAAATTGCTAAAAATTATGTATTTGTCACTATATCTTGAAAACTATGTTTTTTTGTATAGGCATGTATATTAGAATATTGTAGGTATTGCAACAACAAACATTTTGATATATGGCTCAAGGTCATATGTTCAAAGGTCAAGGTCAGAGCTACAAAAGAAACCTTAAATTGCTAATTATCTTGAAAACTATTAAATTGTTGTATAGAGATGTATATTAGAATATTGTAGGTATTGACATGACAATCATTATGATATATGGTTCAAGGTCATTTGCTGAAAGGTCAAGGTCACAGCTGCAAAAGTAGATTTAAATTGCTAATTATCTTGAAAACTATCAACTTTTTGTACAAGCATGTATATTCGAATATTTTAGGTAATGGCATGACAATCATTTTAATATATGGTTCAAGGTCATATGTACAAAGGTCAAGGTCACAGCTTCAGAAGATGTTTAATTGCTAATTATCTTGAAAACTTTAAACTTTTTGTATAGGCATGTATATTAGAATATTGTAGGGATTGACATGGCAATCATTTTGATATATGCGTCAAGGTCATATGTTGAAAGGTCAAGGTCACAGCTGCAAAAAAAGACTTAAATTGCTAATTATCTTGAAAACTTTCAACTTTTTGTATAGGCATGTATATAAGAATATTTTATGTATAAATATGACAATCATTTTGATATATGGTTCAAGGTCATATGTTCAGAGGTCAAGGTCACAGCTGCAAAAGATGACTTAAATTGCTTATTTTCTTGAAAACTATTAACTTTTTGTATAAGCATGTACATTAGAATATTGTAGGGATTGACATGATGATCATTTTGTTAAATGGCTCAGGGTCATATGTTCAAAGGTCATGGTCACAGCTTCAGAAGATGACTTAAATTGCTAATTATCTTGAAATCTATTAACTTTTTGTATAGGCATGTATATTAGAATATTGTAGGTATTGATATGACGATCATTTTGAGGTTATGGTTCAAGGTCATATGTTCAAAGGTCAAGGTCACAACTGCAAAAATTGCTAATTATCTTGAAAACTATTAACTTTTTGTTTAGGCATGTATATTAGAATATTGTAGGTATTGATATGACGATCATTTTGATATATGGTTCAAGGTCATATGTTCCAAGGTCAAGGTCACAGCTGCAAAAGAAGACTTAAATTGCTAATTATCTTGAAAACTGTTATTTTTTTGTATAGGCAAATAATATTAGAATATTTTAGGTATTGTGACAACAATCATTTTGATATATGTTTCAAGGTCATTGTTCAAAGGTCAAGGTCACAGCTGCAAAAGAAGCCTTAAATTGCTTATTATCTTGAAAACTATTAACTTTTTGTATAGGCATGTATATTAGAATATTCTAAGTATTGACATGGCGATCATATATGGTTCAAGGTCATATATGTTCGAAGGTCAAGGACAAAGTTGCATAAGTATACTGAAATTTGTGAATGATTTGGAAATTATTCATTGCATTACAGTTACTTCATGCATACTATATAAGCTACTTATAAATGAAATGTGAGTGGATATATTTCTGATTAAGTTTTGTGGGAGTTCTTAACTTGAGAAAACTTGTAAAGTTTCTGTACCTAATGTATTGTCTTTTGCGCTTTGCAAACAATTTTGGACATATACTCAGGTGAGCGTTAAGGCCCATGGGCCTCTTGTTCCTAGAGATTATTGAGAATATTTTATGATAATATTTCGAACACATTGGTATTTCGTGAAATAGTGGACGAACAAAGTATTACTTTTTGGTGTATTCATTGTGATTAATGAATAGTTTTAGAAATTCGGTTTTCATCAGAATTCCTCAATAATTTCTAAGAACACTATATATTAGAATTTAACACCCCAGTCAATATTCTGTCATTTATATTGAGGCGGTCAATTCAAGGATGGTGGAGAAAACCGGAGTGCCAGAAAAAGGGCCACTGACATTCTGCAAGTGACAAACTTTTTAGATCTCACACTAAAATCTGTCCCGATTGGTATTCGAAAAAAGTTAATAATAATTTTTAATAAATCCGTCCTCGCCCTCAACATCTTTAAGACTTCAGAATTTTTGGTCAAAAGTCATAGAGGAGATGATTACTAATACAGAAAATTAGACGATTGTAGACAGACTAAATAGAAGAAAAGGGATTTGCAGCTAAAACATGTACTTTGCAACAGGAACACGGTGTAATACACCATATAACGATAATATACCCGACAAGACAAGAAAGTACACTTAAAAGGGCCAATTTTTGAAAGAAAGACAAGTTCAATTAGAGCCATGAAATCTAAAACCATCACATATATATCAGCGAAGAAAGTTTCATGCTCCTTGGTTTAAAGTAGTAAGAGGAGTTATATACATAAAGCAGGTACTCTAAGTTCGGACAGGTAGATAGGGAGAATGACAGACAGACAGATTGACTGAAACCTGTATCATTAACCCCCTCCCCCCATACAAACCACAAAAAACCCAACAACTAGAAAAAAAACATCAATTCATTAGTATTAGCTGTTTTAACTTGTTGAATTTAGTACCGGTTTACTGATCAAAATTCCACGATCCGGTTCAGTTTTCCGGGTAGGGTCGTAATTCAACACAACTGGTCTCAATTTTGAACGTTGAAATATGAGCCCCCGGGGTCACTTTTCAACCCGGGCCAAATACTTCATTACAGGGGCAATAAACTATAATGTGAGTGAGCACCTTTAAGAGCCACAGTGTCAAAGATTACAATGCACCGATACAAGTCCCATGCTTTCTTGAAGATGTATAATTTAGTGACTTAGTAAATAAAGAAGATCAACAAGGAGACTTATTATCATTTCACATAGATATTTTTTCGTGACCTTTTGCACTTAAAGTACAGGACATACTGACAAGTTTCGTACGCAGCATGGTTTGTCTGTAATAATATAGTATTAATTTGAAATTACATTTTATAATGACATTTAAATGAACACCGTGCCATTTTACACAAAAGTTGCCTCGAGAAAAAAATATTTAATTGAATTTTTAAATATTTCATTTTATCATATACGTGGTTATTGTGTTAAATATTTTTGTCCCTCGTAAAATTTTTGCTCTAAGTTAAAAAATTGATAATGATC
This sequence comes from Tegillarca granosa, assembly GCA_029721355.1. NCBI lineage: Eukaryota > Metazoa > Mollusca > Bivalvia > Arcoida > Arcidae > Tegillarca > Tegillarca granosa. Next base: position 39,119,389 of record CM056599.1, on the reverse strand, counting down.
AAGGAAAACAAAATCAGTGAAGTAAAACAAGTAAACAATAGTGATCAGGGGACAGTATTTATATTGTAAACGTACAAAGGTGATTATGACAAGGTGACATGCTGTAATATTGTCTTTTTATTTATATTTTTATTGATTGATTGATTGATTTATTTATTTTTGTTTTTATTATTATTGTTATTATTATTATTATTATTATTATTATTATTATTATTATTATTATTGGTGTTTTGTTGGACATCGGTGAGAAATGCTATCAAATAACAAGCTTTTTTTCAAATTCGCTTATTGAAGTGTTTCGTAATTGTGCATAAAACAATGAAATAGAAATTTTTGTTATACATAAATACATTTGATTTAACATCTGAAAAGATGTATGTGTTTATTTAAAATTATTTTAAACTAAAAGTATAAATGATTGTATCAGTTCTTAAACCGGGACAGACCTCCAAGATTAAAAAAACAGAGTACAAAAAAGTTTATTAAAACCACAAAAGTAGGACTTTTAATTAACCACAAAAATTTATTTCACATTGTCATTGAACGTCACCAGTCATGGCATTGTATGAAGCCTTTTTAACATATTCTTGTTTCAAATTTCATTTCAAACAAGTAAACTGTAGTCTCTCAAATTTCGAAAAATACTGAACAAGCATGATCAAATTACACTAAAACTAAACCAGTATTTAAAAAAAACATTGGCGTCATCACCATATTCATTATGTGATATATGGTGCAATTACATATGTATCTTTTTTTTATAATTTTTAAATTCGAAAACTGATATCTGTAAAACAAACAGACTTCTAATATTACAAAATATCTCGTCACAAAATCCAGTGTAAAATTTTTAATGTAATTCGGTACCAAAAAAAAAAAAAAACCTTAGCTTCACGCCTTGCTAACATGATGGAAAAGAATCAACCCATGAATTGACGCAAAACAGTTTTGTGATAGGGTATTTGGTTGATATGTTGTTTGGTTAGGGTTGTTTATATCTGCATTTTAAGCTACCCACAATATTTTTCTTTTATTTATCAAAAGAATTACCCAAAACCAAAGTTCATATTGTGTGAATTTGTGCAAGGATTTTTTGTTTTGAACCAGTGCTCACGTAATGTGACCTTTAAAGGGGTGGTGTACTCGCTCGTAATCTTGCAAATAAACCAAACAGACCATACTGTTCACAATCCAGTAAAGACCAACGGTCTTTCTCCATTGCGGTCCACCGGAGTAGGACCCATTGCATAAACAGCCTTTCGTTTTAAAGGGTCACACCTTAACTATACGTCAAACACCCATTTTCAAAATGGGGAAAAGAAAATTTTATTTTATCTTATATGAAGCAAAAAAATTTACATAAAATGCAATATTGTTAACACCTAAGAATCTCAATTTTCAAATAGATAGCGAAATAATACCGAGTGTTTTTGTGGAGGTGTTTAATTAGCCCATGTAATGTCTAGATCTTCAATGCATATGTTACCTTGTTTGGTTAGCTGTCGTTTCTACAGATGGATCATATTTAAATTAAAATACAACTATAAGCATATTGTTTTATAATATTATCGTCCTATCCCAAAGTGTAAAACCAAACCTCGCGTATAGTATAAAACGGAACGTGTTGAAGATCGAAACTCGGACCCGTGTTCAAATTTTAAACTTCCGAAATTATCACAGAACTACTATGTCAAATGTTTTAAAGAAACGTATCTTCTCATATTACTCTAATACCGCCTGCTGGTGAAAGATACTAAACAAGTTCCCCAGCTTCAACCAAAAATAAATGTGTTTTGTTTTAAAAGTAGACTTACTTTTGATCTGCATCGAAACTCTGTATAAATATCATGCTCGGGAATTTACAATCACAAAATGGTGTTAGGGATTTTGAATTTATCAAGCATGTATATAAGTGCATCATTTATACAATGCCTACGTGTATATTTTTGGTATTGTGCACTGTTGTGAAAAAGTATTGGGATTCCAGTGTCATGTGCTACTTTTGAATTTTATTAAATAGTCAATTGCCATGTACTACTTTTGAATTTTATTATAGTTTATAAAAATTCAAAGTAGCACATGACACCAGCATTAGGCGAAACATTTTGCTGTAGAACTTAAGACTGATGTGAAGCTAGCCCACAATATTTTAAAAATCTGCAATCCCGATTAAAATATTGCTTATGAGTTAAAAAAAAACAACTCATTTTTATGAAATTTACACCAGTTTTCTATAGGAGTGTAATTTCCTGTAATTGAGATAAACAAGAGATGATTAATAATTCATTTCAATGACAAGAAAACTAGATAATGACAGATGTACTGATAAAATGACATGACAGCTCATTGAACAATCCCCTTGTTGACATCTAGTTATCATACTAGGTTTGTTTAACGAAGTGTTATCCTCAATCTGTCACATCTTGTAAAACAGAGTACTATGTCAATTAGCAAGACCCAAGTTTTGGCATGTTCGCAAATTGGAGATCGTAATATGTATTCGATTTTTTAAAATTTTCGAATATTTTATATAAACATTTAGCGATTTTGAAAAGATATATTAAACTTTTAATGTAATTACAATGAATTAACAGTAAAAAATTGGTTTCGGTTTAATCATGTTCAAGTTAGTGAGTTTTACTAATAAATTGTTTCAACTAAAGCTAAGCAACATGTACCGAGTATTGAAAATGAGTCGGTAGAATGCTGACGCACGGTATTTACATAATGTATTGATGCAATTGATAAAACAACTCCCAATTTGAGACGAGAACAGTAAAACAAAAACTGAGCAACATGTACCGAGTATTGAAAATGAGTCGGTAGAATGCTGACGCACGATATTTACATAATGTCTTGAAGCAATTAATAAAACAACTCCCAACTTGGGATAAGCACATTTAACAATAGATAAAAAATTATCCAATGTATTTGCTGATTCCAGAAAATAGCCTACCTATTACCAACCAATGATCCAACGAAAACTTTGTTATATGGGAGCCTAAATTTTTTAGCAGTAGCCGTTGGAATTATGAACAGGAATCCAAGCAAAATAAATGAATGAATAAATGAATGAATAAATAATAAAATAAATAAATAAATAAATAAATAAATTGAAATGAATGAAATAAAAAAAATAAAATAAAATAAAATAAAACAAAATAAAATAAGAAAAAGATTAAAAAATAAAATAATAAATAAGAAATTAGAACATAACAAACCCTTAATACCACTGGTTTTAAATTAGACGGGAACTAAGTAGTATATTATTTATATGGTGACCTATGATGAAAAAAGCTAATAAATGCTTGTGTTGCATTAAACAAAAACTCACTTTTGCTTATGTGGCTTTAAGCAAAATCTCAACTCATGCTAATGCTCCGTCACTTACTCACACACACAACTTCTCAGTGATGTAGTATTTTTAAAACGCTATAACAATACAACTTCTTTTAGAACATTCGATGGTTCTGAAACTCGCATATAGACTTTTAAAACAAAAAGTTTTGCTAAAGTAGCAAACAACGTGTCAGCAAAAAAAAAAAAAAAAAAAAAAAAAAAAAAAATATCAATGCTTTGTGTTTGAAAATGCAATATTATCAGATAGGTGGACGATGCAATTTAATTTTCGTTCATCAAAACAACTATCTGATTTTAACAATTTATGTAAGTTTACTAGTATTAAAATGATAAATGAGAGAGTCAGTCCTGCGGGTTTAAGAATGATATTTGATTTTAGAAAAAGTACCTGCTCCGATAGGCGAATTTTTGAGGGGGGTAAATTAAAGTGATATTACTATCGTAAAGAAAATTTGTGGGTAAAGAAAGTCATATGAACTTTTAAATCGCTCGACCGACCACATTAATTTGAATTTTTGACGTTTTTCCTTTAGGATTATGACCACTAAGAAGATTATGATAATCGTAAAACCTGACAAAGTAAATATATTAAAGCTTATCGTGTTAATCAGTGCTATTTTGCCCAAAGTGGTACAATATATATAAGAATTGTTACATATCTTATGCAATAATAAAAGAAAAATAATTACACAAATTTGCATGATAAATCTTAAACTGGATTATCGGTCAAGAGATTAGGATATGTTGTATTTGTACTAGTTAAATTAGTTAATCTCCATCGAATTATTGGATATCGGTCAAAAGTGAAACTTTTTTAGATGAAAGATGAAACTATAACCATATTAGCATGATAAAAGTCGACTTTTGGTTTGAAAATAGATAATAGAACAATTTTTTAGGATTTTGTAATTCATAATTATTTACAGAAGGAAGTTTAATATTTGATGTTAATCGATATTGTTAAGAAGATCTTGCATCGAGGATGCTGAATAAAAAGTATCCCATGTAGGTGCAAAGCCAACACAATCCAGCATTCAAAATCAGAACATGACAGCGTTTAAGTGCAATACCATCATGTCTAATGTACTGGGATAGAGGTATAAACCCCAGAAGGGATGAATTGAATAAAGCTTATTGTGTTCCTGGCTATTTCAATTATGTAACCATTGGTATAACTTTTTACAAATGGTTTTAATCAATAAGATGAATTAAACAATAAAACAAAAAGTAAATGGTTTTGACAATGCTGCTTTTAGCAGCTGAAATCGGCTTTTGTTTTGCCTTTTATAACAATGTCGCCAAGCAACCAATGAATCTATGGTTTCCTGAATGCTTTAGTTTCCTTACCATCTCAGAACTGACAATCTCAATATAAGCGAAATTATCTCTACACGTACGTAATCCTCTATTCCGAGCAACATATTCTCTTCATGAAATCTAGGAATGTGTAATCAGATTTGCTAAGAATTAGCATTGGGCTACTGGAAGTTTCTTGTTTTAAAATTCCGCGTTTCTTTTTTCGCCCTCATTACTAAGTAAACGTTCCTACACTTGAGTTGCCATGCATATCATTCTTGATTCTCTTGAGATAAAAATTAAAATAAACATTACAGTGATAAATAAGAATATTATAAATAATAATTATGTCAATTGTTTCTATTTTTGTTTTAAACAAACATTTATTTCTTTTCGTGTTACAAAAACATGATATCCGAGCTCATTGTTTATGCATTGCATGTTTCATTATGAATACATTACTCCAGTTAGCTAGAATGATTAGTACAGGACCGTGTTAGGTCGCCTATGATGATGAATGGGAAAATATTTTACATTTTTACGAGTTAAAAATCATTTTCTCACCAAGAGCCATTAATAAAAACATTTGTACATGAAATTATATAATTGTTTTGCTTTTTGTGAGTTAGAATATGTTCATGTCATATCACTTTCATGACATTATTTACAAATGTATAATTCTTTTGCTTTTTTTCGAGTCGGAATATATTTATTTACATGTCATTGCCCTTTTTGACATTATTTGTAAAATATATGACTCTTCTGCTTTTGAAAGAGTCGGAATATTTACATGTTGAATCCCATTTATGACATTATCAATTTTGTAGATATCTAATTCTTTTGCTTTTTTTCTAGTCGGAATATATTTACATGTCATATCTCATTCATCTCATACATTATTTGTAAATATATTATTTTTTCTCCTTTTTGCGATTAAGGATATATCTATATGCCAAAGTCCAATCATGACATTAATTGCGCTTTAGTTAAAGTATATTCATTTGAATATCTGATTAGTATCTTTATGATCTATATATAGAAAGGATGATGGATGACTTTTAAAATTACCCTTATTCAACAGACCTTTCAGATCATTTTTAAAATTAAATTTTATTACTAGCATGACTGTATATTCTATTTGCTGATTCTAAAATACACTTATTTTATGGAAGAGTTCATAGCGAACTACCGAATGAACAACAACAATTAATAGGATATCAAAAGCTGTTTTTAGGATTTAGTCAATCAAACAATTTTTTTCTGTTATTTCAAGTGTTCACAGCCATCTGATTTTCATGTTTGTAAGGATAATCTTTTCTTTTCTCCTTATTTTTAGATGCTTTTTGCCGTGGCAAGTTATATTACTACATGTATATAGCTATTGTGGTTGTTCAGACCATACTTATACATATTGAATATCTTCTTAGCTTATTTTTATTAAATCCTTCATCATCATCATTATTATTATTATTATTATTATTATTATTTATTTATTTATTAAATAAATTATTTGTTAAATAAATTATTTATTTGCGATGTTTGTTTCATGAGCGCCGCGCTTATATTCTACAGCTCAAGACAAGTTATAAGTTAATTCACAATATCAAAAAGATGTTACGCGTGTGTGTTTTTGTCACTTCGTCTTTGGCTCAACTTTTATAATTCAGAATACATCAGTAAATTTAAAAAAGACGTCACGCCTCTGTTATTACTTTTAATATAAGTATGTTTCATTAAGTCATGCATGGGTGGAGATATTATAGTAACTTTTTTTATTTTACGATTTGCCTCATGATCATATTTTTTTATGAATTTTTACGTAGATTTTATTATGAGATAACATTTTTATAAGTTATTATCCATTTTTCAATAACATTATTATACATTGTCACCTAACGACACGTAAAAAATAATGTCCATAAAACACGTTTAAATAAGGACATATTAAGGGTTATTTTATAGTGGTACTATTACTATGGAAACCTTTTCTTTAAACATTAAAAAATGTAAGAAAAACTTAAATATGTGCTGCAACATAATTGTAAGTTACTTTTGCATTGTGAAAACCCCATAAACCTGGAACAAACTTTAAGATATACCCTGACAAGGTCCCGGGTGTTTGGACACTGATAAATTATAAAGAATGATCTTTAGCATGCTCGGTGAAACATTAAGAATAGGAAATCAGTTGATCTTTGAAAAATCTTATTTATGGTGATAAAAACGTTTGAAATGAATATGACATATATATGAATACCGTGTTGGAGATATAACATGATTGAAAACAATTAACACCAGCAATGCAGACTGTTTTTTTATTCTGGTCATTGTGCGATTGATATTTAATACTCATACATACGATTTGAATACGGGTAGAGCATATGATTTTGTGAATTTCATATATCTATATACCTGACATCTACCCTTTCCTCTGTATCGATAAAACATTTTATTTAAACAGCTTCCTTAAAGTGCAGTTCACCTGCAATATATAGGATCCCAGATCTCTTTTCCATAAAGGTTATTTCATAAAATAAATTTCAAGTTATATTTCTCTTTATCTATAAGCCAGAAAAAGAAGAGCCATTAGTTTGAAGGCCAGAAAGGTAAATTTATGCGTATCTTGCACCTTGTTTTTCACTTGTAGCGTGTTCGTATTTTTCACAGGTGGCATTAGCTCGCATTTTTCACGAATGGTGTGTGTATATTGTTCAAAGGTGGCATATTCGTATGGTTTGCATGTGGTTTGAATTTTTAATGTTCAAATGTCTTGTGTGGCCTATTTGTATTGCTCACGTGTGGAGCAAGTTCGTATTGTTCACTTATAGCGTGTTCATATTGCTCGCAGGTGGCATTGTCGTATCGCTCACGTGTGGCATGTACTTGGTTCTAAGAACATGTTCATTTGGTTCTAATATTCAAATCAATACTATGCATTTTTGAAATTTTCATAAAGAACTTGTTTAAAAAGATGCAATATCTATTTTTATTAATCCGAAAATAAGAACTTATATATGAACTCCTTACTTTAACTTTCCTGCATATGCCATTCCTTTACAACCCATTTTTATGTTAACATCTATTTAAAATCCGAAAGGTCGGGGCTCAAACCTTGGCCGGTTCATAAGACTTTTGGATACTACTTTCTCGCTTGGAGCTCGGCATTAAATGGACAAAGTATCAAATGAGATATATATTGTGAACACTAGAAAACACACCCACAAAAAAATTCAAAAATTTCAAGGCGACTTACCGCTTTGAGTATGTTTGCCGCATTCTGTCATGCTTTTCCACAGTAAGTCGCTCTGTACTTATTTGTCTCAATATGTGTTGTATATTTTCTTGGCTTCTTTATTTGTTCGGTTGTGTCCTGTTTATTTTTTTTTTTTATTTATTTATTTTTTTTAAATTTTTTGTTTGTTTGTTTGTTTGTTTCATTGGCTACTACTTTTTATTACAAGGTTGAATTCTCTTGCAATAGGAAAAAGTAATTTGTAACTTAAGATAAAACTTTGCAATAGCAAACATGCCAACCAACCAGAGACAAAAAAAAAAATTAAATAAAGAATGAATAAAAAAACCCGATTAATTTATAAAACGGGATAAGACCAAAAAAGGCAAATAGGTATACTGTCGATTATAAAATTCTAGGTTTTTGGATTTGCAATGAAAGAAACTCCCGACGGCATTGCTTTATTGCTATTATTGGGAACAACCATGTATAAAACAATTGAAATTGGAAACCATGAACTTCTCAACAACCAACCATCTAACAAAAAACAAGACATTATACAATAAAAGGCGAAAACTACAGACACATATTGGAACTAAACATTGATTATAAAATTCCTGATTTTGGGCGGGCAATAAGTAAACATTCAGTGGTGAGGTTAATTATCCATTGCAGAGACAAACATTCTCGGTGATTCCTATATACATAGAATTAAAATTTGAAAATAAACCACAACTTTGCCACATAATAAACAAGCAACTATTGAAAGTATATTTTACGCATACAAAAATTACAAATATATTCATTTAAAACAATTAAAAAATTGTCATTGTTAAAATGTTATAAATAATTTAGTGTTTCAAAATCCCATGAAAATTTTCAAGTTATCGTATATTTTGGCAATGAAATCTGCTAAAAATATTTTAAAATTAGGGGAGAAGATCAAATAATTTTTTTTCTTTAAAAAAATGCTAAAGAGTGCTTGACCTTGAAATACACCTACTCATATCAGTGTATACCAAGTAGTACTTACCTATACTTAATGTTTAATTACAAAAATCTGATAAAAAGAAGGTGACCATTAAACGGGCCTTAAAATGGACAAAAAATTGACACCATACCTTGTTTAAAGAAACACCAAAGTATTTATGCACTAACAAACAAGTATAAAACATAAGTTTTGTAGAATATCATGGCAAGTGTGAAATGGACAAACACTAGTCTCTCTGTTATAAAACTTCAATGGACATTTAAATATGAATGCTGGGTAAATATGAAACCGTTCCAATACACGATCTCTCTTAACAAATTGTTAAAATTTTTGTCCTTTTAATAGAATAATATCTACTTGCGCTTAATAAAATATGATATTTAATCAATTACTCTGCTATTATACGCTTAGATGAATTATAAACTTTAGTTATATAGAATTCCAATACCCCAGGAGATTTTTGTGCGACATTTTCGTTTATAATATACACTAGGTGAGATATTTAGCCTCAAATAAAAATAATAATAAACAAGATAATATGATCAGTTTAAAAATAGAATGATTATATAATATTAAGTCTCTCTCTCTCTCTCTCTCTCTCTCTCTCTCTCTCTCTCTCTCTCTCTCTCTCTCTCTGATATCGAGCAACATGCTTTTTATATATTCAAGCATTAATTTGTCTTACGATTTAAGGCATTTCATAAAAAATAAAATTTGATAATAAATAAATAAATAATAAATAAATAAATAAAATATGATAGATAAATAAATAAATAAATAAATAAAATATATGACCAAAACATAAAAAAATAAAATAATTACTTAATTAACTAGTTAATAAAATAATTAGTTGATTACAATGTAATGAGCTACGTCATAAAGTTGAGAAAATAAAATAAAAAAGATGTTTGATACTTGTTCTATAATTTTCCATATCGAAAATAAATGAATTCATTACCAATACAAGAAAAAAATTATTATTTAAAATTCTTGGTAAACGCTAGACACCCCTCTAAATACCAAATGTATACAAAGTGTGTACATATATGTATGTAATATAACCCACTCTGTAAATACCTTTCATTGTTATTTGAGGAACTTCACAAAAAGTATGCCAGTATTAGGAAATATTTGCAAGTGTTGTTCATAGTGAAATTTCGTGATTTGTGATTGACATAATGAAATAAAAAGTTAAAGTTTTAAACGTTTTAAATTAAGTAAATTGTAATTGATGTATTCAAATTTATTCATCCAAAACTGCAAGTAAAATTTTGATTAGTGACAAAAATAATACACATAAACGTATATACTTATACAGAATTACACTGATAAAAAGAAAGAGTTTGCACTGACATAATTTTAAACATAAGAACGGATTCTCGCTATATTAAACATAAAGAGAATTCCTGAATACATTTATCACATAAACAAAAACCTTTAAAATCTATGCTAAAATCTAGTTTAAAGATATATAATGAGACTCTACACGCAAAAGAAAACCCATCTCATTGGTGCGTGAACCGAGGCGTGAACTTGTAATCTTGCTTGTTTGTCATATACTTACCTTGTATATAAGTTTATAATAAAGAAACACTTTAGTATTCCCATTCAGTAGAGCACCTTGTTAAGCGGGGCATACCTGGCACATGACGAAAAATCCTTTACATCAGATTTTACAAGCTGTACACCTGTTACAAAAATGGATTATAATTTTAATTTAAATCAAAATTTGACTTCACCAAATGGATATAATATTAACACACAGGGACAAGATTCCACTGGAACATCAATGTGGATCGGAAATTATCCCTCTATTCAGCAACTGCAACAAATTAACGCACAGATGGGAAATTTGAATTTAGCTGACAGTGGTACGAATTACCTTGATGCATATATGGCTCTGTCTCAAAATGCGATATCCCCGACAACTCCAACTTCTCCTGGACCTTTTTATGTGGCTTCAGTTCAACCTGCTCCTGTACCTAATACATTGGGTTTCACGAATATGACTACAAATACAACAGGCTTCATTCCAGGCCAGTTACCGTTGCCGCTCAATACAAATACCACAGCTCCGTTGTCACCAACTATTCAGAATCCTGTTCAGCCACCAGCGCCACCATTGCTAACAGAGGAACAAATTATTCTTTTGACAAAAATGCAGAGAGATGCTTTGGCAGCTGTTGCGGCAGCTTCTAGTGCTAATACACAGCAAACACAAGTAAGTGCTCATACAACTCAAGTTGTTGGAACGCAGACGATGCCAAACCCCGTTAGTTATGAAGATTTTGCATTTGAGCAGCAAAATCGTGGGCCTAAATCACGATCGTCTTCTAACTCAGAATCTGCACCACAGACACCAAAGACACCAAGAACGCCAAATGGAAATTCTTTAGCAGCAACTCCAGAATCAAGAAGAGCTGCCAATAGGTCGTTTTCAGAAACAAATAGTACAGCATCTTCGACTTCAATTCCAGGATCACCAACCAGCAGTGGAGGAATACCGCAATATTCATTTTCTGAAGATAATCGACGTTCTCCAACAGTTCGTTCTCCAAGTATTTCATCACCTACCTCTCCGACAATTAAGATTCTAAATGAAGAGCCAAGATCTCCAACACCAGGACAAATTGTTTCGAGATCATTATCATTTAAAGTGAAATATCCGCAGGACAAGTGCTATAAATGTATGAAAAAGGTTTATCCCATGGAAAAGATCGGACCTATTAAAGAAGTTGTTTATCATAAGGGATGTTTTTGTTGCAAGACGTGTGGAACAAAATTAAGCCTTAAAAATTTCTTTCAAAACCAATCTGAATCTTATGATATAAATGTTTATTGTAAAACACATCAGCCGGGACAGGTTGGTAAGGGTGGACAGATCGATTCCGAATCGGTTCTAATTAAAGGTGCGATGAGTGTTCCAAAATTAGATCATGTTAACGAACAAATTCGTGGAGACGAGAATACCCATAAGGGTGGAAAATTAGACGCTTCCTCTTTTGGAATTAAATCAGCATTACAGGCGCCAAAACCCGAGAAGTATCACTGTGATCAGATTAAAACAACTGATAATTCTTATCATTACGATTTGGATTCTGTGGAAATTGCACATGCGCGAAATGTACCTGCTCAGAATTTACAAGCATCAAATAAACTTAAGCATTCAGCATGGAAAAAAGAAGAAAGAGATGTTGAGAATGTACCCCCACCAGACGTTGTCAAATATAGTGAAATAGTCCCCGATTATGATGTGCATGCCTATGAAAAATTTCAGGTGGAGAATTATCCGGATTACGACCGAAGGTGAATTTATTATGTTAGTGTGTTCAATTAAACAAAAAATACTATGGTGCTTTTTAAGACCCATATGGTATTTAAAGTACTTAAGTTGTGTGAAAGGCTTACTAAAACACTAACGTTATTCAGTGTTCTGATTTGGTAAGATTCAAAGAGGATTTAACTAGTTTAAATAGTGGTCAAGGATTTATATCACTAAAATCACAGAGTGACCAGCTGACTGACCAGTATGTAAGACAACACACATACTTTAAATTGTTTCCAGTATTTTTCCTCTTCTCTCTTCCTTTAATGAAAATATTTAATACATACATCTTCATGAAAAAAAAACTTTTAGCTTCAGGCAAGATTTATTTGAATACAATAAGATACACCTTTATCTCAGTGAAATAATAGCTTGTCATCAGAGATATATCCCCTCCGGATATTTATCATCTATATCATCTCCGTGTTGGGGATTTATTCTCCCCATAAAAATATAGACTCATTAAACAGTAAAAAAAAAAAATCTACGTCATCCGATGCCGCTTAAATATATCTTGAAAATATAAGGACTATTTATTCTTCAAAATTTGTATTTTCTCATTTGATGTTTACCATTCTGATTTAATTTTGGGGCCATAGATTTTTTATTGAAAGTAGACAAACAGACAATCTATTAAAATTGATTTCATACATATACTGATAATATATATACCAATACATAAGTATTCATGTTTTAAGTATATGATTATTAATTTTTTTAAAGAGTTAAAATTTTAACAACCTCGTTAGATATCAAATTATGTTAATGGATTATCTCTTTTGCATATATTTCATACGTTTAGTTGGCGATGTTATTGTTCAGCTAATTGACTTTGTCAACGACAATTAGTTAACGATTTAATTACTTTCTTAATAAGTAACTTTATTACCTTTAATATACAAACGTAAAAACCAGCATTACCCAAACTTTGAATCAAAACATTCACCACGTTGTTCAGAACGTGTTTAAGGCTGTCTGGTTTATCAAACAATGTGATTAAGGTTGTCTGGTGGATCACACATATAAGATATTTGTTTTACCCGTTTTGAGCAGGATCAAGTTCCAAAGCTCTGTAACTTTGATCGAAAGTTCAAATGTACAATCGAAATAAAAAAGTGTTGACTTTATAAACGCAAATATGAAGTTGAAGATGAATTGCTTCTGGAATATAGTAAATTTTTACAAAACACCTAAGCAATTACAAGATTGGCTTATTAATGCTATGCAAAAATGAAAACAAATTTAACGTTTTCCAATATGTGTGAAATAATCTGTTCTATTTTTGCAATGTTTACAATATTATTTTCATTGACTTAACATAAAAGAAACACATTAGATAATTCGTAAATAAATAAATTGTATAACCACATTATATTCTATTGAACAATTTGTGTAGTTATCAGTCATGGCAAATGACTAGATGAACACTTCCAATTAAACAAAAGATGATTTGGTACGGATTCGTCTTTAAGAACCCTTTTAATTGCAATATTCATTCAATTATAAAGAATTTTGTTTGTGGTACAAAAATACCAATGAGAAACTATGTTTTGCTATTTATGTTTATATTACTCTAATTATCATCAACATATATACATATAGTACATGTACGAAACCTCTGAAAATGCAAAATGCATTGTGTGATTCTGTCAATTGACACGATAAACGTATGAAAAATTAGGTTGGCCTATTTTTTCAGATTTGGTGTCTTAGGCTAAGAAATGAATTAAGTTAGAATGAATTAAAGGTTTGGGAAAATACAATTAGAGGTATTCTGTTAAAAGTCGTTTTTAAAGGATTATGATAATTATTTTCGGATTTATTTTTATTTTTGATTGTCCATCATCGTTAAATACTGGTCATTTTTATTAAGATCAGAATAAAATTGAAATTGCTAAATCGGCCACTGTTACTAAAAGACCATTTGTATATAAAACAAACTAATGTTTAATTCATTTCATTCGCTTTATGACAAACAAAGTCTTCATATAAACGTGATGAAGAAAAACGTTTTTTATTTCTCTCAAATAAAGGGGAAAATAAGTGTGGTCTAAATTAAAAAGTGGTCAAGAAGTAGAATCCCTAGTAAGTAAAACAAGTGATTGATGTAATTATGATGGATAAGGATTCGGGGAAGGTGGATCGTACTGTGGATATTTGTGTGAGCGGTCTCCCCATATATATATATATATATATATATATATATATATATATATATATATATATATATATATAAGGCTATTTCAAGCTAGGTGATTTGAAAGCCCGTAATATTTTTATGTTCACAAATCACTTTATGACTATAACCTAATTAAGACACTATAAAATACTCGTTTATACTATGATGTCAGTTATATAATGATATTTAAGGATTACAAATTGATATTACTGGTTATGATGTTTTAATGTTCTGACTGTTATACTGAAAAAAATGTTCTTGGTTTTTCTGTTCAAAGTTTGGTTAGTTTCACCACCGGAGTAGCCAAAAACCATAAGCAGATTTTTACTATTTTTCAACGTAAAAATGAAACAATAACTTTGTGAATACCAATAATACCGATTTCGTGATGATTTTTTTCAATCATTCCGAATATTCTGTATATACCGATAGTTAAAATTTATATAGTAAAAAAGCTGATATTTAAAAATTACAAACACCATTGCAATTTGGAATAGTTAATTTTGATATATACATATATGTGCCCTTCTTGTGATGATAAAATAAATGTGTTGAAGGTAACCAATCTTTGAACACCTGGACCTTGTTTTACTTGTTGAATGTGTGGATATATACAATGTGAAGACATATCATATTATATGATAATACTGTACAACCTATAACCTCTATTTGTATATTGCAACCATAAAACTAATTATCAAATAAATTATTTTTGTTAAATTTATTAATTTATTTTAAGTTTCTTATAAAAAACAGTTTTACAAACATTTCTGAAATTGGATTTTTTAAAATCTTATTCAGCTAATCAGCAAAATTTGCCAAACTTAAGTGGTACTTCAAATGAAGTTTTGAGAGAGAGAGAGAGAGAGAGAGAGAGAGAGAGAGAGAGAGAGAGAGAGGAATAAGAATGTCATAGACCTATAGTACTCTTAAATCTATCTTAATTAATGCTTAACGTGTTTTCGGATTTCTTATTTGCAAGATATTAAAGAAAGTTCTTAGTTCATGAATGTTTGTGAAACTGGAACCTTTCTCAATTGGCAAAAATCGTAGATTTCTAATTAAACATAATTTGATATAATGGATTTCTCTATACTTATTATATAGTTTCCTTGATCACAATAACAATTTCACCGTAACAAATAATGGGTAAACTATTCGATAAAACACATAGTGTTAGAATTTCCAGTTTTTAATTTAGGAAAAAAAAAAAAAAAAAAAAAAAAAAAAAAAAAAACTTTTTTCTGACCAGCTTTGTAAGATTAAATAAGACAATATCGTTATTCTATGACTTCTGAAATATGGTAATTGTAAAAGACAAGATTAACCGAGTCATTATGCCACGACAAGCATATTACTCCCGAAAACATATCATCCTGGCACCTGGTGAACCATTCGATTTTCTACCCATAATGCCGATCGTCAGGCGAAGAAGAAATATATCTAACAACTGAAATAACAAGTCTAATGTATAACGCGACCGGGATTCGGCCTCCAGACTTCTCTCTTGCACAGAGGACTCTCTGTCACTAAGCCACCGAGACATTTAAACCACATGTTATGACATGGCAAAACAAATGCTGGTATGACGTAACCGATGGTAAACTATGCTCACTGATTGCAAATTGAAGAACAATTATCACATCCGGGTACTAAATAAAAAATTCAAGCAAGACTGGAAAAACCACTTTGTCTTCAAACAAAATGAGTATTTATATTGTCTGCACAGGTGTTGCTGTATCACGTTTTGTAACCGAGCTTGTATGGTGAATTGAGTATTCAATTGCCACAACAACAATGCTATATCAGTTTCATGCATGTTTTGTGTAATTCTTCATCATATGGATTTTGAAAGGTGATCAAGATTTAAATACAAAATAAAAGTCTTTAAAAAGTAAGCAAACAATGAACATACCTTGAAATAGAAGTAAAACAAATTTTTTTAAAAAAAAAAAAAAAAAGTAAACAAACAATAAACATACCTTTAAATATATGTAAAATAAAAATTTCAAAAAAGTAAACAAACAATGAACATACCTTGAAATATAAGTAAAACAAATTTTTTTTTAAAAAAAGTAAACAAACAATGAACATACCTTGAAATTTAAGTTAATTTAGATACAGGTGATAGAACAGAAGCGACAACAATGTTAATACATACATGTCACTCTCAAATAAAAAAGCATTTTTTGGATGCCACATAACGCGTGTTAAATTTGGATTTCTCTTTATTTTGTTATGTAAAGTTGTAATTGGATATTATGAAATTCATCTACTTGCTTGTTTTGATCCATCCAGCAGTTTTTTAGCAATTTTATTTTATTTTGATAAACTTCCTCGATGTCAAAAATATTTTTGTTTTAATATATTTTTAGACTTTACTCAATATATTGTTTAAAGATAAAAATAACGGTTATTACATTACAGAAAAAAGAAGATATAGCGAATCAATTCATTGAAAATGTGTCAAAACTGCTTAAGTTTTTTGTGTGGCAATTTTTGAATTCCTGTTGTTAGATGCAAAATTTTGGATATTTTATTCATTAAAAAATTCAAAATTTTGCATATGACACTATGAAAAAGTTTTCACAATTTAGCCCGAAATTCAATTTTTTTCTAAATAATTTTTTAAATTCTTATTTTAAATGCTCAAGCCAAAATATACCAAGGATTTTCAATTCAAAATTTAAAATGTATGATACTGCGATGGGTAAAACAGTTCAGTTCAAACACTAGTCTTAAAACCAAATGAGCCTCACTGCTGTGGGATTGACGCGGTCGATCTCAAGATAGAACAAGATATGCATTTTTGTAGGCCTTTGGTACCAGTGTAATGAACTGAGTGGTCTGCAATAATTATCTTCAATGTAGTGTAGCTAGCACTTCTAAGGTCGTCATATATGCACACAAGTGCACATAAAATCAGAAATACTCATACAGACTCACAAACCATGCGAATATGTGTTTTAATTCATCCTTCGGATAATAAGATAAATTGTCTCCCAGGGAAAAGCTGGAAAAATTGCTGATGTGATTTAAAACATTATTTTGCTATTCAACGAAAACTGAAAATGAATTTCTACATCTACAAAAAGCACTACAAGGAACCGACATTCAATTATAAGTTGTCGAGATTCGTGTCATAGGGAGCCGTGTTTTATTTCTACATGTCATGTTAACTTACTTTTAATTTGTAATATTTTACTTTACGGATCAGTATTTTTCTAATTTGGTGCAGTTTTTTTTAAAGAATGTGATGGTTGGATGAATTAATAATGATAGGTTATAAGAAGAAGGTAACTATATCATACAATTTGCATTCTGTGTTCCCTGTATAGTGTAATGTATTTTCCGTGAGATTAAACTTAGAGAATAGTGGAGTAAAGTGATTTTACTCTAACGTCAAGATTCTTCGACTAATATCGAGAAAGTTAGTCCAGGGATGGTGGAGAAAACCCGATTACCCGCAAAAAAAAAATAAAATAAATAAAAAAATAAAAATAAAAATAAGCTAAGTGAATGAGATCGGCTCTGTGAAAAACGCCGTGAGCATCAGATCACACAGCTACTGAGACCCCGATTTGACAGAGAATCTCTCCCCATACGTATGCATTTTGCTTGGCAACATTTTATAATACTGTAAAATTTACAAGTAAAAATCTATAAATCCATAGTATACTGAACCGATATTACCGAATAAAATCCTTTTTACTTTTTTTTGCGATTTTATCATTCATTTTCGAGACATTTTCGTTTATTTCATGTTTATAGAACGCAGTCACGTGATTTGATTTGATGACATTTGTTTGAATTACTAGTACAGGTGTTTGAATTACTAGTACAGATGTTTGAATTACTAGTACAGGTGTTTGAATAACTAGTACAGGTGTTTGAATTACTAGTACAGGTGTTTGAATTACTAGTACAAGTGTTTAAATTACTAGTACAGGTGTTTGAATTACTAGTACAGGTGTTTGAATTACTAGTACAGGTGTTTGAATTACTAGTACAAGTGTTTGAATTACTAGTACAGGTGTTTGAATTACTAGTACAAGTGTTTGAATTACTAGTACAGGTGTTTGAATTACTAGTACAAGTATTTGAATTACTAGTACAGGTGTTTGAATTACTAGTACAGGTGTTTGAATTACTAGTACAGTCCTTTTCCGATGCTGCAATTTACGAAATTCGCTCGAACATATCCTATTGTAAAAAGCTTTGTCATTTCGGTTGTGAAATGTCGGTTGTTTTCCCCGGACACTCCGGTTTACTCCAAGTTTTATTCAAGAACTGACCACCTTGAAAAAGTGAAAGAACCTTTACTTTTAATTTTCAGTACATCATATTTTGAAACAGTAGGACACTGACTTTAATATGTGCGTTCTTTTAAGAATAATTATGAGTGAATTACCCTATTTTTTTCGTCTTAAAATATATAACTTCAAAACAATTTGTCAAGCAGGTAAATGAGGTCACCGAAGTTCAGAAGTTAACAAATGTTATTTCATGACAAAAACTTGTGTTGAGAGATATACAAAATACAATGTAAAATCTAATGGGTGGTACCTGCATAAAATAATGTCCAAACACATTTTATTTGATGACTAGCTATCATATTTCATACCCATTACCCACCTAGTGACCCCTCAAATATTTTCTTTATCCAGCCACTAATAAACGATCAACTTCAATTTACGCTTAGTGTTTTCTTGAAAATTGCTACCAATACAATATCGAATTTGATTTACGCTTTATGTTCCCTTAAAAACAGCTACCAATACACCATTGATTTTAATTTGAACTAATTGTTTCCTCTAACGTAAAAACCGATGTTATCAAGTTTTACTGAGATAGCTTCGTCTGAATACATTTTTCTTATTCTTATTTCTTACTTAGAGAGCTGTGTATTTAAAAATATTTTTTCTCGTTTCTCTTCAATATGATAAGAAGACTGTTTCTGTTGCCCAGTAGATATTTGAATGTGCTAATCAACTTTTGAATGTAAAATACTGTTAATATATTTTTAACTATGACCAAGTCTACTACATTTCTTTCGGAGTAACACATGCACTTGACTAAGGTAAAATAAAGAAAGAGTTAGATTTCTGATTCATTTTTGTAAGTTTGCTTTCCGAATTTCGGTGGTATTCTCGGACTACTCAGTTGTTCTTCAGCATCCAATTCGGTGTCCATCTCGTTTTATGTCAATCTTCTGTAGGTTATCAACTGTATTTAAAGTTGTAAATGAACACCTTGCATGAACTTGATACTTTACAGCAAGAGGAAAAAATAACATCACGCCACAATAAAACGACACAAAACGCCTAATATATCAGAACGTAATCTTAAGTTCTAAAAGAGAACACAACAGTATATCTCGATAGAACACAACCAGCGCCACAATGGAACAAAACATCACGGAGAACTGAGTGTTGAAACTCGCGATAATAGAATGTACCAACACGCAACAATATGTCACAGTAGAATAATTAGAACACAATTACTGCCACAAAAGACTGCATCGACACTCACATCAAGTGAAACCAACAATTTCCATTGATAGAACACAACAAGCAATGACAGAACAAAAAGTCAAACGTCAAAACAATGAGGTCATATCTTCGATTTAAACTCCACAGTCGATGTTAGGAACGGAGTTTTTGTCTCTTAAGAGGCTGTTGTAGTCAGTATTGACTGGTAATCAAATGTTTTACATTGATGTGGTTCTATTGTCGTTCCCTCATTCCTTGCTCATCCAGTTCATAGCCATTTATAGCATTTTCTATGACATTAATTCATTCAAAGGTAACATAGTGTCACGTCATGTGCTACTTTTGATGATTTTATTTCGTTAAATTAGTAGATCGAGAGACTTCCTAAAAACCATTACGTCAACGTAAACGTTGGTCGTA
This sequence comes from Tegillarca granosa, assembly GCA_029721355.1. NCBI lineage: Eukaryota > Metazoa > Mollusca > Bivalvia > Arcoida > Arcidae > Tegillarca > Tegillarca granosa. The sequence continues at coordinate 39,099,094 of CM056599.1, read as the reverse complement.
TCAGCATAATAAACTCATTTTGTGGACCAGTTTTTAAATCTCCGGTTTTACATTTAAAATTAAAACAAAAGAAAAAAGCTGCACTATCGTCAAGTGAAAAGAATTTAAAGAGCTGAACTTAAACTTAACCAAACACCAACATGACGCCCAAATATGGCACCAGTTATTTTTAACATGTTCTATTCTTTATTTATATTTTACTTTCATTAGTTGTTATGATATACTTGAATTTTAATGCCATATTTTATCTATTTTTTTGTCTGTAATTAATTGTCACAAGATTAAAGAACTTTGACATGTGTCTTTAAAAATTGGCTTAATAAAGAGGCTGAGTTAAGAACCGTTGTAAAACCGCAATAAAATATCCAAGAGGATATTCCCAGCATTTTTGGAAGTATAATTTCCTCAATTGCACTGGTCAAAAAACTACATCATCATCTTTGATAAAACTAATCGCAAGAGCTAAAATAACTAGTAACCAAAAAACTACATTATATGTCGCCGAAAGATAGATCTGTTTTAATCTAGGATATGTTCTTTTCTTATATGTGTCCCTTTACTAGTTGACGAGTTTTTATGTTTTTTTCTTAATCTATTTGTGGCCTGCATTAGCTTCCTTAATATTTATTTTTATTAAGCTTAGGACATGCTTACATGAGTAACCTTGTTAAAGTCACGTTTAGAAACTATGAAAATATTCCCAGCATCAAAAGAAGTATCGTTTACTTGATTGCACTAAAATGCAATGATAGTTTAAATCTAAAATTAAAAATAAAGATAATTTTCGCTGATAAGAAAATTATAATTAGATTTATCTAAAGTTTACCAAAAAACTTTCAAAATCTGGTCATATGAGTAAAGTTTAACGTGACTATGCAATTTTAAAGTTTTATAAGGTCACGTATTATTACATAGATATTACGTTATTCAACATTTAAGGAATTTCACAACAGAGTAGCTATAACACTGTATCGTAAAAAAGTTAGAGAAAAAGTTTTTTCAGTATCTATTACAGTATCATGTGAAAAACATAAATGTATATGCTAAATATCACGTCAACGAAAAATATTTGTGAATTCATAGCCAGTGACGATAAGTTCATTTTTTAATTATAAATGGTTGTAATCTGAATTTAGCGATTCTTCATCTGTGGCGATGCTGAAGCGAAAAAATATTTAAACTAAATTTGAAATTCTCTAAAAACCTATTGAGAACAAGATGGCAAAGGGTTTGACACCGGCCGAATCATACATAATACTTTTACATAAGAAATATTATTTCCTTGCTTGGCGCTCGATATAGGGACAGAGTATCGACTCGTTCATCCAGTACCATGATAACTAATGTTGGAGTTCTATGCTTGTTTGGGGCATACTGACGCGCACAGCTTGCACCTTATCAAAAAGTTGCTCTAAGTGTGTGCTTGTACACAGCAGGGGATAATACAAATTTGCACATTTCAAACATACATGAACTTGTTTTTTTAGATTATTCCATAGAAATTAAAAACATTGCTCTCTCTACGAATGGCTGAAAAATTGCTCATGCGACGTTAAACAACATTACAACCAACCAATCTCCAAAGGTCAATACTTGTACACGCCAAAGTCATATTCAAATACTAGACTAAGTATTTTTGAAATTTTATACTGTGTATCCAAACATAAAAAGAATAATATCAAACAAAAACAATATCAGTATTCAGTCCTTCGGATAAGCCTTAAATCGCTGAAAATTCACCTTCTTACTGTTATGTCATTAATCAGAAAAATAAATATTGACTTGTCCAACCCATCAATTAAATGACCAGTGAAAATCTAAATTTTACCTAAGGAAATGTAATTTCAACTTTAATTTCAAATTTTGAATTACTTCTTAAAACAGATCATTTGAAGAAAGGTCATCCAAGTTAAATGAGACTTGAAATTGGATTTAAATATTTGTGGTTTTCATCTATTTACAAATAACCAATACCATTGTGTCTTTTAAGTTTTAAAGGAGGTGACAAAGTAATTGTAATGACATAAGACCCTTGCTCAGATTGAGCAGATTTTTAAGGCTTGTACGTAGGACTGTATTGAAAACAACAACAACAACCAAATAAAAGGGAAAATTTTTCTTGTTCTTACTTCTGTTTTTGTCGTTTGTATTTGTCAGGTCGAGGTTTCGACCCCGGTCGGGTCTGACCAACACTTGAAAATTGGTAGTGCCAATCATTCGGCATTTAGAAATAAAAGTCACGGGGTCCTTCGAATGAGACCTTAAAAACACGTCTTGTGTCACGGCAGGCGTGGCACGTTAAAGAACCCTCCCTGCACATTGTCGTAAGCGCACTGCAAATTTCAAAATGTCTGCAACTTCACCAATAGCTGGGGACGTCTCGATATAAATGAAATATTCTTGACTGGGACGTTAAACACTTTTCAATCAATCAATCAATCGTTTGTTTTGGTATTAGTATCTTTTAGCTTCAGTAATTAAAAAGTAAATGATTTCAGCTGTCATGTATCATTTTTGAAAATATTGAATGCTGAAATAGTACAAGTTACGCTGAAAAATGACATAGAATCAAAACAATTATGAATGCATGAATAACATGAAGAGAATACGGAATAAATCGTGTGTGGTTATCTATTTATTTATTTGTTTATCTATTTATTTATTTATTTATTTATTGCTCTGGCTGCAAGACAAAATACTGACCATGCATTTCGCAAAATCTATTTAAAAGTATTTCTTTTATCTGCGCATAAGTTTCTCAAAATTTAAATGAATCTGGCAGGGAAATACTTAATAACAAAGTAGAGATTGGATTTAAAATTTAAATAACAAAAACAAATAGTTAACAAAAGGCCAGGTTAAAGACGGTTTTCAAGTAGGTACTAAGAAAATATTCATATAATAGAATGAGAGGTCTACTTAGAACTTTGACATAACTACTTGCGTCAGTAGTACCTACTAAGAACTTTTTTTACTTATAGACCGTGTACTATGTAAGTTTGAGGTACTTATAAGAATAAAGGTCACACCTGAGAATAAAGATCGCCAATAGGTAATCTGAAAAGTGACAAATTTACATTGAAAGATTTGGCTCAGCGTTTACAACGTTTGTTTTTAACGACTGGATTTGATTGGATTAATGGTGTTTTACGCTTCAGTCAATATTTTCAGTTACTCATATTGAGACACTCAGTTCTGAGATGGTCGAGAAACCCGGAGTGTTCGATGAAAACTACGTATCTTCAGCAAGCGAACTGACAAATATTTTCACACTGAGATTTGATTTGACGAGCGGGATTCGAACTTAGGCGATGAGAGGCAGTGTGATCTCACGCCAACGAGGCTTCATACGACTGCTGCATGTAAAAGTGAAATGATCACACATTATAATAACGCATAATATTTGCATTATAATAAATATTATTTAAATTTTATTGTACATATTTCAAGTTTTATTTTTTTTTCAATTTAAAACGAAAAATTTAAAGATGACCAAATGTGATATTAACGCTTATAATGGGGAATAAGAAACATTTTACAAGGAAAATAAAGATTCGGAAGTTTACATTAAATAAAATCTAGCCTTTTGAAAGTTTTCTTTTTTATAAAGTCAAAGGCAGTCAAAATAAAAAAAATCAGAAGAGATGACCCGTATAGCATTGTATCCATAATGTCTTCACTATTTATGAATTTTGTACAGCAGAATTGAATGTGAAAAAACAAAAACCACTTTAATTACGCAATTTTAAAGTTAGTAGGAATAGTTTGTAAAATAGAAGGTTCTTCCATCTGGTAATTTAATATTTGTTTTTGAAATATAATTTATGTTGTGATAAATATAAATCAGAACAGTTGTCAAACCAGCTTAGATAATATCTGTTTAATCTGGGGACTTGCCAATAAAGTATATACTAAATTCACGTATACTATGTATAATGTCGTACGTATGCCCCGAACCCGTCCGTCTTTTAATTTCTTTAAATACTTATGGCTATTGATTGAGTATATTAAAAATCATGGACCGTACTTTGGGCACTGGATATGTATGTACTTTTTATCAAAAATGAGGCCACCCGTCCTATAGTTGCTGCTGTTGTTGTGATGTTGTTTAAAGTCGCGTCAGTAATTTTTCAGCTATTCACGACATGAGCAAGGTTATTGATCTCTATGGATTAATCTAACAACAAGGTTATGTATGCGTGAGATGTGCAAGTGTGTATTATGGTCTGCCGTGTAGACCACACGTAGAGCGACATTTTGGTAAGGTGCTAGCTCACCGAGTCAGTTTGCCGCAGTCAAGCGTACCAGCATACCACCCCCTGTCCATCACCATGGCACCGGGTGAACCAGTTGATACACTGTCCTCGTAATGCTGATTGCCGGGCGAGGAACCACTATCTCAGATTTTAAAGTCTTATGTATGACCCGACAAAGGATCGAACCCACGAGCTTCCGCTCTTGAGGCAGCCGCTCTTTCACTGAGCCACTGAGGTAGCCGTTTGTCTTGTGGACAGTGAATCTAAGTAAGTCTAATGATTTCTAAGGAATTAAAAAGCCGACAAGAACATTGAAAATAAAAATAAAATACAGTAATTGATAAATGTAGTTGTTATTATGAAACCTACTAATGTCATAAGATATTTTACAATTCGTTAATTTATTGATTGAATAAATGAAAAACTAGTACTGAACTTGGTTTGAAGACGACAAACATTGTGAGGTATGTAATCGTCAGAAAACAAGCTGAAATTATTTTCTGAACAAGCTTAGAATAATTCAATTTTAAAAAACATTATCTTTGTTTCTAGAACACTTTGGTAACATGCAAGCAAAATGCTTGTGCTACATGTTCGTGAAATGTTTTGTGGTCAATAATTATTTTTTTTAAAATAAATAAAATTTTTAAAAAGGCACAAAATATATAATAACTTACTGATGTCAGTGATATTCAAATGTCATTTTTGAAAGTACATGTTTTAATGCCATGTGATGTAGTTCAAGTAATTTTTTTAGGTCACTTAGAAAAAAACGTCCAAAAAAAGACCTATTTTATTTAACAAACAGTCAAACTTTGATCTGTCAAGTGAAATCAATATGGTACACGTAACCATAACAAAATTAAATAGCGTATATTAAGAGGTGTTAAAATAGATATTGAAGTGTATATAATGCTACCCTGTAGATTTTTTCCTTTTTATTTATTAATTCATTTTATTTATTTATTTATTTATTTATATTTTTTTTAATTTTTTAATTTTTTTAAATTTTTTTTATTATTTTTTTTTGTCTCAATCCACTAACAAAATTAGTTCTAATTTTTACACTACAACAAAATCTTATATTCATTCTTTTAGCGCTTTTGAAATATTTCAAGTTTTTAAATCATATTTATACACAAACTATCCTATCCCAGGAAGGTCATTTTCTTTTATTTTGCCTGACAGAGGTCAAACTTACAAATAAAAAAGAAAATTGTTTTAAACAAGCATTAATATACGATAGATTACGCTCTGATAAGCACTTCAAAGGACTTCAAAAATCTTTTTGTGTAGCATATACTAATGAGATACTCAAGAGAAAGAATTCTTCAAAACAAACAAGAATATTGGGTCAACTTAGAAAAAGTTTAAATTAGGTATTAGAGTTATACAAAAATGTTAAATTAATTAATTAATGAAAAGAAACAATTTATTCTAATGTAGGTCATAGCTTTCTTAAAGCAAACCTATACTTCTACAGAATACCCCTTTCGTTAAAATAAAAAAGTTAAGGTTTCAGGACACTTCTGTTTTACCAAAAGCCAAACTTAAGTCATTTTTCAAGCACTTTGGATATTTTAGTCAAATCAATCATTATCCCTTATATGAGTGATGTGGACATTATTCCTAATCTTAGGATTTATTGTTAAGCTTATCACAGAAAGTAATACAAAAAATGTTGATCATTACCATTGCAACATAATGTGTTGACTTTTTTCAGGCGAAACTTGCTACTCACGTATCTTTTATTCATGATCATGTGGTGCTTCATGGTTAACCTGAGATCTATTACAGAATTGGCCTAGAATAATTTAAAGTACATGTAATTCATCTTTACTCTTTGCTCATATATAGAATTCGCCATCTGAAACAAATTTTAAGTGTTAGCGAAAAAATTCGTAATCTACGACATAACACAGAAATAGTTTTAGGTATTCAAAGAATATTTTTGGAAAGCTTGATTTTACAAGTGTTTGTTCATATACAGATTAAGAATATAATTAAAATGGATAGGTTGCTCCAAAAGTATCGGATATAATTTTCTTTTAATCTTAAGGGTCCCTATCGAAAGTGGAGACTTATAAATTCAAAAGTTTTAAAACAAGATCATTTTGTATATATTCAGTCTTTTATTTCGTTCAGATTGAAATGGCATATTCTTGGTTGTTATGGCTTTTGTCAAAATATGTTAAGTTTGATTTAAATCATTTTAAGGAGAAATATCACGAGTGACCTTAATGATTGTTTACTATACAAATATTACATGACATCATCAAAGAATAGCATTTAAGCAATTACATTTGTACCTTCATAAATAGTGAACTTATTACGCATCAATTAATCAGATATGCTAATTCATGACATAATTGTTTTTTATCTTTCCTCATGATTATGCATAGGACATAAAAAACTATTCAAAAGCGACATGATTACTTTGATGAGCCACTTTTACTCTTCAAGAGACTCAAGAAACTGAAGAGACTAAACTACTATAAATGTCAATAACACACATGTTTTGTTGTGTTAACGGATTGCACATGTTCATCCTTTTTTTCAAGTCCACGTATTGATGGTTAAGAATTGGCGATTTTTTTCTTTATTTTTATTTTTATTTTATTTATTTAATTATTTTTATTTTTGGTTACAGAGTCTATTAAAAATCTATTTAAAATTGCCAGCAAAGAACCATGAACAGAGATCTGTCATTGGAATCAAACGCCATGCTTTTGGGATTTGATTTGGTAAGAAAAGTGTTTTTTTCCAACAACATTGGATACCATTGCTCATTTGTATTTGCTCATTTGTGTTGTCATGTGCTGATTTTTAATTTCTAATAAAATAATGCATTCAAAATCAGCTCATGACAATCATGTGCTGATTTTGAATGCATTATTTTAATAGAAATTCAAAATCAGCACATGACAGTATGTTGGAACCGCGGTGGTCGAGTGGACTCATCGCTGTGGTTTCGATCCCTGTAGATTGCCAGCTAGAGAGGATTTTCCTTGCAGTAGGCTTCACTAGTTGCTTCATTACAAGTGTAACGGGCTAAGTGGTCTGTAATGTTTATCTGCGGTATTGGGGGCGAAAGGTCTTGCACTTGTCTGCTGTACATCTTTAAACTATTTCATTATTCGATTACCTGATGAAACAAAACTATATAAATAAATAAATAAATAAATAAATAAATAAATAAATAAATAAATAAATAAATAAATGAATGAATGAATGAATGAATGAATGAATGAATGAATAAATAAATAAATAAATAAATAAATAAATAAATAAATAAATAAACAAATAAATAAATGGATAAATAAATAATGTTAAATCATAGCAAACAAAACAGAAAACACAAAAGACATATTTTGACAGATTGCAATCATGAATCATACCGATAGAATGCTGAATTATTAATGCATTTTACCATAAAAAGAAACACAGAAAATTCATTTCAATCTTTCTACTCTAACTGTTTTCAAATAACATCTACGGTAAGTATAAAAACACTATGTAACATTTGCATAAAGTTTGTTTACGTTTTTTTTTAATTTTCATTCCTTGTCACATGTCACTCAATGGCAATCTTAAATGATGAAAGCCAATTTGTTATATCAGATTAATTATAATATTCATAGTTATTTTTAGTAACACTTGCCCCTTTATCAGGATAATAAATGCATTTAACCTCAATTTGAGACAAAGCTTGATGTTCTGATTACTCTTGAAAAAGGTATAAGTTGTTCTCAAAATCAACCAGAGTAGAAGATATCTCTTATTAAAGAAGAAAAAGGCGATGGCTTTACTCAACCCCATTTGAATTATTAACATCTCATCGAGATATTATGTCAATAATGGTTATAATATGGGTGTTTTTTTCAAAAGATTTATTTGTAGTTTAAACACATTATATCATTTGTATCGTTATAGTGTGACCTACTCGTGACTCAAGGTACACAATAATATAAGTTTTATAGCCGTCACTACAAAATTATTGATAAGTATGGAGTCATTGTATCCAAACTTATATTGGATATATTTGACTTACCATAGTTCTTTCCTCCTTTGATTTTAAAAAAATGACTTTGCATGTGACGGGTGTAGCTAGCTAGACATAAGGTGCTCGCCCTTCCGGAACACCAGGTCTCACTTTCTTGATGAATTTTCATGTGTATAACTAAATTGGCCAGTTTTCAACGTTTTTTACTGAGTTTTCCGGGACTGGGACTTGGGCATTGACTGGTATGTTTGTGTTTTATTTGGACATCTCGTAACACCATTACAACTAACATATTATTACGGTTGTAATTTCACATACAATCTTCTAGCTACATTTCCGTATTATATTTTCTTTCTTTTCTTCTTTTTTTAATTTATTATTATTATTTTTTTTTTTTTTTTGGATAAATCAGTCAACACTTACGTGTGGGCTCGTACACTTAAAGATTTATCACAGAAAATAGATTGAGACACAAATATTATAATAACCTAGCCATGAAATGATAAAAAAAAACGAGAATAAAGCTTTAAAAAGAGTCTTTTAAACATATCATTTCATCTTCGGAATGCCGTAAATCACTTGATAAAACATTTTGGGTTACATAACCTTTTTATACCTTGTTAATTTCATTTTGTCATTCTGATATACATACAAGAACCTGTAAAAAATTCAGCTACTTATCCGTGCTTAGTGTTTTTCAGAAACACTAATGACACAACTGTATTTCATTTATTTTCAGCTACTATTTATATAATTTTGGTATAACATACATGCATCTAATAAACATTTTAGAATTAAAGAGAAAATGAAACAGAATTTAAAAAAAAAAAAAAAAAAAAAAAAAAAAAAAAAAAAAAAAAAAAAAAAAAAAAAAAACTTGAGGTGAATATAATCTGCGCTTGATTATATAAGACTGATCGGTCTATGCTATAGATTTTAATTAAAATTCCGGTAATTTGTTACTGTCAAAAATATATAATAAAAAGTCAGTACTAGAAATGTAATTGTTGCAAGCAATCGTCCACCACCCCAACATTTTGAACCCCCAATCCAGTTTGCCTCAGTGGTTGGTTAAATTGTGTAAAGCCACATTAGCAATATTTCGACTATATTCTAGTTTTTTTAACTTACTTAGGAATATTCCTAGGACAGTTTGTGTTGGCGTGAATGTAATTTTTTTCTCTGGGAACTCCATTTTTCTTTAGCATCACAGAACTGACAGCATCAACATAAGTTTAAAAATTGTGACTGGGGTGGAAAAAAAATTTATCCGCAGGGAAAAAAGATCAGGCGTAAATTAATAATAATGAAGAACTGGAAACGGAAGAAAAACATTAGTCTTCCAACTAGTAGGGTGGAAACCTTAATAAGATGACTAGTTTTTAAATAAGTGGGATAGTAAGAACTTTTTTAAAGCTTTGGAACCACATCACAATTGCCATCATGCCTACTGGCCATATCACAATTGTCTTTATGCCTATTGAATATTTACAGTTGTCTTTTATTTGGGTTACTTGTATGTTTCTCGTGTCCTGTGTGATGTGTTACTGCTTGTTCTTGGTGATTTTTTTTTCGAAATGTTTGGAAGAAAAAACTTTTAAAAATCCCGACATTATGGTGGCACAGAGGTGACATGAAATATATTTTTCCTATTACGTGCGCACGTAAAGAGTAATTTTTTTTTTTTATAAATTTAAAACGATTTTCCATGAGAAGCATAAAGAAAATTGAAAAAAAACGAAACTACATTATTACTAAATGTGCAATTCATTATAAGTTTTAGTAATCCGTTATCCAATTAATAGAATTTGTAAGGGATCATAGATGATTTATTTTAATTGATATGGATATGTTATAATAAACTAACCATGAAAAGGTAAAGAAAAATGACAAAAACATAACTTTTAAAGTTTGAAATCAAAGACATTTTTAGTATTTTCATTGAGCATAAAAGTATTCTTTTTACATAAAACATATTCAGTATTTTAGCTCCCTGATTATACGTAATCGTGTAACCAACTGGATCGCCATATTCTTCGGAGCAGTTCCGTGAATAATTCATTTTATAGACAAATAGTTTATTCTCTAATTTCTGTAGCAGTGCATGTTGTTTTTCTTGTGATGCAACCAAGGTTATGTATCAGTACGGTAGCTCGGTTGGTAAAGTGCTCGCTTCGTATGTGGAAGGTCAAGGGTTCGAACCCCAGCGGGTCTCACCAAGACTTGAAAATTGGTAGTGACTGTTCTTTCGCCAAGCAGTCGGCATTTAGAAATGAAAGTCATGGGGTACTTCTGTTGAGTCTTAAAAAAAACCGATGCCCCCATGTCACTACAAGAGCATCACGTTACAGAACCCTCCCTGAACATTGTCCTTAGCGCAATGCAAAGGTCAAATTTTCTGTCACTTCACCTTTAGCTGGTGACGCCTCGATATAAGTGAAATATTTTTAACTGTGACGTAAACCCCAATAAATCATCAACTCTATCATCTAAGGTTATGTGTTACTTTCTTCTTATAGTTCTGAGAGAAAAAATCTTGAGCAAACTTAAAATTCTTTTAAGGGCTGCAAACAAATTTTTTTTCCAATAAAAATTAGTTTTACGTGCAGTATGGTGCCTTTTACGAACGACTAAATTGTTGATTATGTGTTTTATTTTAAGTTGGCAGAAATATGCTTCCATACTTTTTAAATAAAAAATTATTTTCAATTATATTTTCTTAATCGACATGGACATTTTATATAACATTACACCTCCAGCAACACTTCACAGGATAGTTACACACAATGAAGATAGTTTTCTCACTAAAGAATCTCTTAACACGAATGACTGCCAGATTTTCAATGTCCCCAGAGGCAATGCAATGAATTATTGTTAAAAGAATTTAGGTCAAATAAGAAGTCTACAATGACGAAATTTTGTGTATATTTTTGGCTTGATATAATGTTTTTAAGTAACCTTACAACATTAACATGAAGGTTTACTTTTAGAAGAAAGATGTGATAGATTACTTAATTCTGCATTAATTAAGCTGTTTTTTTTTATCCTGCGAGTCCATATTGTGTTTGTTCATTTAAACATGATCTACTTTGCCTTTTTTCTTCTTTTGTTGTCATATGTTCCAAGTATGTCCTTATCTTTTAACTTGGTATGACTCCAACCCACGAAAGTGAGGGAAGACTTATTGTTTTTATATTGTTTCTTCCGTCTTTCGAAGCCCAAATTTTGTCAGGAATGGAAAGTCCTTTCTTTCTGCAGATAACTAGCATCATCTACAGATGTATTAACAATACTTGTTTTTTGCAACTCGCAAACAAGCTTGGGAGCTATATTTATCAGAGTTTAATGTGCCTTTCAACAACATATTTTATTAAACATTTATTTCTCCCTTTAAACTTACCGGTGGGATTGTTCGTCAATGTGACTGCCCACTTTGCCTTGATTGCGTTAGCTCCAGTATAAAGCATTGTCTTATGATAATTAATGGTTGCTTAAGCTTTATTTATTTATTTATTTATTTATTTATTTATTTATTTATTTATTTATTTATTTATTTATTATTTTTGTTCATATTGTTGTGAAATTGTTTTTGTTGATCTCGATATAAAAATCTAGCGTATACTATGTGCATGTTTCAGCATTCCATTGCTGTTCTCAACAGCTTTTATCAAGTGTTGATAGTTCAATGGTTTTATATAGATGGAACGAATGCCAAATAATAATAACACAGTAATAATAATAATAATAATAATAATAATAATAATAATAATAATAATAATAATAATAATAAACCAAACAAACAAACCAAGTCATAGACTAAGACTTTAAAGCTGATTGCTATCGTCGGAATAATTTAGACTTTATTAAGTACTTGCAAGTACTTGATGCTTGTCGCTTATGTCGCTAACACTTTTAGAAGTAATTGTAGTAAACGAGACTATGACTGATATATTTTGGACGTTTAAAAGGGTAATCAAACGATTTATTTACAAAAATCTATGTTTTATAAGATGATTGAGAATTATCACAATCATTGGAAAATTTAGGTTTTATAGGATACTAACTAGTGTTTAAAATCTAAATATTTATAACATATTTACTTACCCTTCTGAATCATCCGGTCTAACTTCCCTGGCGAAAGTTCACGTGATTACCCTTCCTGGAGAACCCGGTCTCACTTCCCCTGGTGGAAGGGCTTTTTTTTTTTTTTTTACTTTCTTGTCAGTTTTCATAATTTGGGATTGTGATTTAAACGTGGGCGTTTGGCGATTACATTGAAAATTAAAATGTGGTGGAGCATTTGCTTCGATGTACAATTTGACGACGATTTTTTTAAAGAGAAATCGTCATCTATCGATCGAGGTTTGTAATTTTTAACGGTTCCACTTATATTTTCAGTTTGAAGCGAAATGAAGCGGCACCCTTTCCGACGCCAATTAATATGGGTAAACCCCATGTTTTCGATATAGAAATTGCCCTCACCCTATACACCGACACCAGACAAGAAGTGTGTTAAGGTCAGAGGAAATTCGGACTATGGAATGCACAACAGCTTTGAAAACGGTTACATTTGGATATTTATTAAAAGCATTGTTATTCAAAGCATGTCTGCACGGAGCTTCTTTTATGACGGATTGTAATTTTCTTGCAATAAATATTGTTTCTTTGATGCAGGTGGGCTAATTGGGACAGGGTGTTTTGTATTGTCAAGTGATGAATATTTTTTTATAAAGCTCTCTTTAATTTTTTTCAAAGGATCATTATGACATTTTACTGATATATCTGTCAGTAAAATCGACGACTTATTCTGTTGAACAAATTTCAAACATTAATCGGTGGGAGGTCTGATTATATCAGAGCACATAACCAATAAAATTAGTGAATTATCCGCGAAATCTTTATTGGAAAAACAGTCAGTTTTGAATCGTAAAGAATAGAAAGTGGGACACAGAAAATACAATATACCTATCCTAGCTAGATTGGTCTAAATTAATTATCAAATCGGGTGATTTTAATCAAATCTCGAAAATCGACTTTCTTATCAATTTATTAAAATAAATCAAAGCAAAAGAAATAAGCGATGTATAAAAAACACAGAAAAAAAATGTGTGGGTTCAAACTGTCTACGTGAAATGAAGGACCATATAGCGATAGCTTATCTGTGGGTCATCAACGAAATCCAATACTTCAAATTACGTCAGTTTCAATGTCTTGTATCGTGGTTTTTTTTTTTTTACTTCAGGTATTTCGTGTTGTATTGTTTTATCTTTCTTATATTCTTTATTTTGTTATTGGTTTTTAACTCCAGTTTGTTATATAAACAAACGAAAAGGTTTAATTATGTCACTAAAGTTTATCATATTTTATTATTATTATTATTATTATTATTATTATTATTATTATTATTATTATTATCATTATTATTATTAATAATATCATTATTATTATTATTATTACTATATTATTATTATTATTATTAACACCATCATCATCATCTTTTTTTTCAAAATTAACAAACCAAAGTTCAAAATATTAACTTCATTAAAAATACTTATATGACAATGAATATAGAAATAAAAATGCAGGGATTTTGAATATACATGTCATATCAAAATTGTTTTTTAAAAAAA
>CM056599.1:39065205-39082705 GCA_029721355.1 Tegillarca granosa | reverse complement strand
AGCTGAAAAATATTTTAATTTGATTTTGTTTCCAAAATTTAAATTTCAAAAAAAAAAAAAAAAAAAAAAAAAAAAAAAAAAAAAAAAAAAAAGGTACGAGAAAATTTTTATTTAGTAAGAAATCACTTTCACAAAATGTAAAAAACTAAATTTTCAATTTCATTAATTAAAACATTGACAATCAAACTAATGGCACATAGAATTTTATATTGTTATATAATTGATTTGGAAGTCTATAAATGATTTTGATGCAAGCCAATAGCTAAACTTAAGACCATTACCTATTTAATATTGGTTTTGGTGAAGGCTAATAGCGAGACTCAAGAACATTACCAAATTTAACATTGGTTTTGGTGAAGGTTTATAGCAAAACTCAAGAACATTACCTAATTTAGTATTGGTTTTGGTGAAGGCTTATAGCGAAACTCAAGAACGTTACCTAATTTAACATTGGTTTTGGGTAAGGCCTATAGCTAAACTCAAGAACATTACCTAATTTAGTATTGGTTTTGGTGAAGGCTAATAGCGAAACTTAAGAACATTGCCTAATTTAGTATTGGTTTTGGTGAAGGCTTATAGCGAAACTCAAGAACATTACCTAATTTAACATTGGTTTTGGGTAAGGCCAATAGCTAAACTCAAGAACATTACCTAATTTAGTATTTGTTTTGGTGAAGGCTAATAGCGAAACTCAAGAACATTGCCTAATTTAGCATTGGTTTTGGTGAAGGCTAATAGCAAAACTCAAGAACATTACATAATTTAGTATTGGTTTTGGTGAAGGCAAAAGCCAAACTCTAGAACATTACCTAATTTAGTATGGTTTTGGTGAAAGCTAATAGCAAAAATCAAAAGCATTACCTAATCTGGTATTGGTTTTTGTGATGTTTGATGGCTAATCCAAAGATCATTACTTAATTTCAATATCTAGTTATGTATGGTTGGACAGCGTGGCACTGGTTTCTGTGATAGTTGATTGCAAATGCAATGACCATTACTCAATTTTAATCTCAATCTTTAGTTAAAATAAATGAGCAGTCTAGTATTGGTTTTGGTGGTGGTTGATGGCGAATCTAGAGTCCATTGCTTAATTTCAATCTCCATTACTTAAAGATGGACGGTGAAGTACATGTATTGGTTTTAATGATGTTTGATTACGAATCCAAAGAACATTATTTATTATCATTTTTTATTTTTTATGGATGTGACAATGTTTCCTTTTAGAAGGAATCTAAAAGTACTGGTAGTTCGGTGTTTTAAGCGGCCACACACTATTAGGACTAATGCACATCGTTACAGGATTGTCATACCTACCTTTCCGAATGTGATAATTTATTCTCCAAAGGTGCAGGTAGTATGGTAAGCGGTTATTATCCTAGAATGCATTGATGAACTCGCAATATGTCTAAAGGATTGTCACACATAGGTGACGAATTCAATAATATATTCTCTAATTAAAGTACCTGAAGATACACTTGTTTTTGTGCTTTGAACGGTCATCAAACTATTGTGTCACACCTATTCATCAACAATGCTACACTTCAACCAATTAGAAACTCAAACCATTTACAGAAAGTACAACCTACGCAGGTAAAAATATTGGCATTTTCTCCTCTGAAGTACAAATGTGATTGGCAAGTGATGCCATAAGTATTCTACTTATATGAAGTAAGATTATGGGGTCTTTCACATTTAAAAGGATTGACTTACAATTATATGTTGTACAGTTGTCTTTTCTTTTTCTTTTTTTTTTTTAAATACCAGTTTAATTTTTAATTATTATGTAAACATTTTCGTGATATAGAGTTCAATTTGCTAAAAAATATAAAACTAAAATGCTAAAATAAATGTTGCATGATTACAAACGTTTACGTTATTGTTTCGGTCTTCTTCAAGTTTCATACACTTTTTTCTGTCATAATGGAAGATCTCTACTTGATTTATTTAACATACCCTTTTTAGAATTGATTAAGGATCTGAATTAAATAACCCAGTACTTAATCTAAAGCTCTATCCCAAGCACTGCCTCATCGGTTCAGTAGTAGAGTAGCGGGAGGCCAATTTTTATTACCCCGACAGGGGCAAAGGTAAGACTTTTTTAAAAAAGAAAACTCAACACTTTTAGGAGAAGCGCTTCATCAATTTGCCACGCTGTTTTGGCTGGTTTGGGGTTTTACGTTCGAATTATGCTCTATATCCACTGAACCAAGAAAAATATCTCCTTTTAATAACTATAACTGCTGTTAACTATTTAAAATTAACAGAAATTTAAATCTTAAAAACTGAAAAAAGATAAAAACAAACAATGTCACTAATTAAACTCACAACTTCAGATGAACACTAAGCATAATGACCGAACAGCATCAAGATGTATAGTAAAACGACGTTTGTAATGTCTGAGCATCCATCCATTTTACAAACACGTAATATTTTGATGAACAGTTACTGAACAATTAACCAGCAATCAGACACCTAAATTAGAGAAAACGAAAACAATTTCTCCGTCAGTGTCTTATGACGTCACAAGCGAAGGTAATATACATTTTTGACTAAGTACTTCAAGTCACGCCTGCCAAATACCTCTATATTTGTTACATTTCAATAGTTTTTTTGAGTTCGTGTGACTTGCAGACCTTGTCACCATTTTATTGTTATTGGATGACTGTGTGATGGTAAAAAATGTCGCCAGCAACAGTATGCACTGAGTTGAAAATATGTACCATCACACAAATCGATGTACGAGTTGTTTTCCTTATCTCGCTAAATACCAGGTAAATTTATAAATATATGATTATAAAATTTCTAAAAACATTAATATTTGTTCATTTATTCGAACATTATTGTACTTGGTAAACGAGGGAATTGTTTTATTTGAGATGAGCATTTGAAACATCTTCGAACAGAAATTTCGCATCCCACTGTTTGTAACAATAGATTGCAGAAAAAACAAATCCTTTAATGCAAAAGAAGATGTTCTACCAGCTGCGTCTCTTACTCACAGATAAATTAATCAATAGCTACGGAATACAACTTTCTTTTTAGATCTTCTACATACGTCTGATCTCACCTGACTTTAAAATAAGTTTTGATAGAGAAGAAATTATTTATTTATTTGATTATTTATTTATTTATTTATTTATTTTTATTTTTATTTGGCGGACCCCTCTTTGAGTTTTAAGGATGTTAATTGGTTCCATTAAGTAAAATAAATTGGTCAGATTACTTAACAATGTTCCTTCAAAGGCTCCATTGAAGCGAATTACATGTGTGTGTGTGTGTGTGTGTGTGTGTGTGTGTGTGTGTGTGTGTGTGGTCTAAGTCTGAATTCAGTAAAGTTGAGACATATGAGAAAGTCACACACACACACGCACCATTGTTTGTGTGTGTGTGTGTGTGTGTGTTTGTGGTCTTAGTCTGAATTCAGTAAAGTTGAGACAAATGAGAAAGTCACACACATACACACACACACCCACACACACACACACACCATTGTTTTAAAATTCCAATGCTCAACCGATCTATAATTACTTGCCCAGCCAATAACTCCTTATTATAATGCAATTTTTGTCAAGAAACAGTGTTAAAATTATCTGTTTGTAGAAAGACCAAATTTCACTTTTGGAAAAAAGAAAAAAGACAACCGAAATGACCCAATAACAAGAGATCAAGCTGCAAAAAGTGATTATTTTTCGACAAAACATGAAATTAAACATCAAATCTTTTCATCATTCGTATGCTGTCTCTGGACATTGTTTTATCTTATCCCTTAAAGCTTTTGATATTTTAAAATGCTAAGATACTTACAAGAAAAAAATGTCAAAAATATCTTAATACAAAGTGACAAAGGAAACAAATAAAAAACAAAAAAAGATGTCAAAATAATTGACACCGACTGATAAGATTTATCAGTCAGAATATTGATGTAGTAAACCTGTTACTTGAGTGCACCTTTTCCAAAGTTCTGGCCGCTGCAGTATGATTTCTGTTCTTAAAAACAAGTTTTTGATATTGAATTTACAGTACATTTGCAATTAAACGATGATGTTTTAAAACTAGTATTTTGGAATTGTCTATGAACCATTTATCTTTTTAATCTAAATTTTTAAAGAACTCAATTTTGCAAAGTAACAGATAAATTGAACAAAAAACTACCAGCCCTTTTTTTTAAATTTGATAGCGAGCGGTATGATCTTGAATAAAACTTAGCTCTAGGATTTATGCCCGTTTTTAATTTGCCTTTTTCTGTTTTACTTTTATTTGTGAAATTTTTAACGTATATATAATGTTTTATTTTGTTTATTTGATTTTATATCTATGCCATGTAAAATAATTTCTATTGCTAAATGCATCGTATTGTTTAAATTTGTTTGGAAACACCAAGGAAACAAAAATCAATAAGCACGTTGTAATTTACAAATCCTGCTGCGAAAAACCCGTAGAATGACGTTCAAAACCAACTATGTATAATATATCTATAAAGATGTTTTAGTTGATCATTAACATAGACAGCTGCTGAAGTTGAACCAAGATTAAATTTAAGTCCATCCTCTATACTCTCCTTGAAATGTGATACTCGACATCAGCATCATATACTAGCGAATCTCAGAGTTAAAGAAATGAACTTTTCTCGATTGATAAAGATTGGTATTAAATTTCCCTAATCCTACGCGTATAATAAACCCATTTATTGAGTGCATTGGCGATTCTACAACCTCGCCTTCTTAGTTGTTTATAATACATGTGTTTGTTTTTCATTTAAGAAGATTTCATTTTTTGAGGTTTCATTGAGAAAATGGATTTAATTATTAGGATTACCATCATCGCTTTATCGTGTCTATCGTTAACGAAGCAATCTGAGGTAAGTATTTTACAATTTTTTATGGAAAAATGTTTATATATTTTTTGTTGTTGTTGATATTTTCATGGGTTACTTGGTTGTTCATTGGTATTATTGGCCTTTTAAATTGGATGTAGATTTAGAGTAATTAAAGTCAAGTAAGGATCGTTCGTATTTTATATGTTTAAACACTACCCAAATGAGAATGAAAAAAATAATACTTTTAGTCGAAAACATGCCGTTCAATGAAAGCTTAAGTAAACAAGGGCCAAACAACACAAATTTTACAGGAAAATGAAACAGACGAGTTTGATGCATATTTAGACAGAATCTCCAGACTGTAAAATCATGTCGCAACCTGTTTCCTGGAAAATAGTTTATGGTCATTAAAATTGGTTTTTGCATTTCTCAAAAATATTTATTCGAAAGAAACGTACAGTTATAACTGATCATTCTAAACGGATCTTTACTGCTTCAGTTTTCTATTCTCAAAAAATAGCGAGCTACTTTTTTAATTCCAGATTTTAATTTTTTTTTATAACTTTTTTACCCTTTTTTATAAAATAGATTTTAAAAAAAGTCAAAATTAAAAACCAGTTATTTGCAATAACCGAAGCAACCAAAACACAAAATAAGTAAACAAGAAAAGACCAAACAAATATTGGGATCTTTGATTAAACTCTAAACCATGACAATAAAAATTCTAATAATAAAAAATAAGCTTTTCACAATTAAAACTATAAAATAAGCCAGCAAAGTGGCAAATACATAAAAGGTTTATGACATTTTATCAAAGTGATGGTTTAGAATAAAGCCCAACCCAACGGTATATTAACAGTTTTCTATCACAATTTTATCAGCATTTTGACACAAACATTTCCTAATGATACTTGGCCTATTAAATGTATAAAACAAAAAGTAAATGATCAGTTTTTACAATCATGGTATGAAAAATGTGATTCGTCTTCTAAGGGTATATCTTACAAATTGTTTGTTGGTATCAATTTTAAATTGCAAAACTATTTGACTTCAATCTTAGATCCGACAGATATAAATATTTTAAGTAAATCTAGGTCTTCGAATCACAAACTTCCTATTGAAACTGGTAGATGGCAGAATATTAAAAGAGAAAATCGTGTTTGTTTTTTATGTAACAATGATATCGGTGATGAATTCCACTATATAATGAACTGTAAAATTTTTTATGAAGAAAGAAAAGCATTGTTACCAAGAAAATTTACAACTAAACCAAATATTATAAAATTTTTTGATTTATTTTCAAACAATAATATACATGTTTTACGCAAAGTATGCAAATTTATAAAAATTGTAAATGAGAGAATCAGCTCTCCTGGTTAATGTTATTTATTATTATATGGTCTACCACTGTACTTAATTACTTACGTATTTATTGTATATGTAATTGTTCTCTAAATTGTAAAATGCAATGTGAGAATAAAGAATTATTATAATTATTATTATATATAACTATATTACTGTATTTGAATATATATATATATATATATATATATATATATATATATATATATATATATATATATATATATATATTGTAATCAATACTACTAGTATTTATTTTTTAAAAACATTTTACATCACTGAAATTCAATGCTTTAAACCTACATTTTTAGACCTATTGACATAAAATTAATTAGTATTACCATCGTTTAACGTAGGGAATTATGAATATATGACGCCAGTATATTGTACTTTCTATTACTTTCTATATTTGAATTGAGATTTGCTGACGGTCAAATTCAAAATGTTTCTCTTTAATGATAAATAAACTAATAAGCTTTCTTTTCAACTATACCATTGACCAGCACTTAAATTATTAACGAAACATCTCATATATGTTTAGCAAAAACTTCATATGACAAATTCTAAATCAGAAAAATCTGTAGGTGTCTTAGAGAATTTATCATAAATATTGATTGATGAATCTCGCATTTAAAATAGTCACGATCTAGCAAACCGCTTTCTATGTTTTCACAATTTGTCAGCAGACATATATTACGATGACATTGGCTGAAAATAGAAATTGCAACATCGCAATCATAGATTAGAAAATACTTCAGATGAACAAGATATAAGTAATAAAATAATATCTGTTAAACCTAGATTTGATTTTTTATCACATAGGTATTTTAAGAACAAGAAGAATTTTATTTGTATTCTGCTTTGACATGCTGCAGAAAACTTGGCAGTTGGGGCCCCATAGGGGGAACTATAGGAGGGTTCTCTGACAAAACAGAGAGATACTAGTAATATACATTGTTTGAGTTTGGTGATAAAAGCTATGGGAAAGATTTTGATAAAACCCATGAAGCTCATGTTTAATATAGAATAGTTATTTTTATAGAAATCTTTCGGGTTATTTTATCTAGAAATGCCATTATTTAAACTTAAACGCCTAGGTACCTTTTATATTTCTTTATCTTATAAATACCGAAAGAATGTTTGCGAAAAGGGTCAACATGTTAATTAAACAATCTTTAGTAAAGTTTAAAGAGAACCCATGTGCAAAATGGTACATTTTCCATCTGATAATATGTCACACAAGTAGTTAAATTGGTTGTTTAGAAAGTAACGTAACAAGGCTGTTAAAGGTATTCTTAGCGTCAGACTATACTACTGATTGGATTTTAAGCGTCAGACTATACTATTGAAGAGTTCTTAAGCGTCATACTACACTTTTGAAAGGTTCTTAAGTGTCACACTATACTAATAAAGGGTTCATAAGCGTCACAATATACTGTCGAAGGGATTCTTAAGCGTCACACCATACGATTGAAGGGTTCTTAAGCGTCACAATATACTATTGAAGGGTTCTTAAGCGTCACACTATACTATTGAAGGGTTCTTAAGCGTACGCGTCACATTACTAATATTGAAGGGTTCTTAAGCGTCACACTATAATATTGAAGGGTTCTTAAGCGTCACACGATACTAATAAAGGGTTCATAAGCATGTAAAATACTATTAAAGGGATTCTAAGCGTCATACTATACTACTAAAGGGATTCTAAGCGTCACACTATACTATTGAAGGGATTCTAAGCGTCACACTATACTATTAAAGGGATTCTAAGCGTCACACTTTTCTATTGAAGGAATTTAAAGCGTCAGACAATAATATTGAAGGGATTCTATGCGTCACACTATACTATTGAAGGGATCCTATGTGTCACATTACACTACTGAAGCGTCCATAAGGAAGGGACCCTTTAGAAGCATCCCTCTTATTTCATCACCAATCGTCAATAAAAATCCATTATAACAAGTAAAGACGCAAACTACATGAAGAAAAGACAAGTCCGTTTTTTTACACTAAATTCCTACGAGTTACTGATAAGACACTAATTAGTGACCTAAAATCTCAAACGCTTTATCTGAGGCTATCTCATTTTTTCTAACATTTACACTAGACCATCCTTCGTGGAATGTCTACTCTTCATTTCAACATTTTTGCACGTGCAGATTTTGACCATCTTCGATAGGAACAAAAATGAAGCTTGTCGTTAATTACGGCGTTTTTATGGGGAAGTATATTCGGTATGAAGAATTTGATTACAAGAAAGTTCTGACTAATAGATTGATTATAAAAAGAAAGATCAGTTTGGCATATGTTTACAAAATGTAAAAGCAAAAGGCTAAATTCATTAATAGTATAAAAAAAAAATTAAAAGTCGATAAAACCTATGAATTTTAGCTATCTTAAGCATGTAACTTGACGTTTGCATTCATTTCATGAATCTACTTTCACTATTACGTAACACCTCGTACAATTGTATGCCTTTGTTACCTTGGATATTGCCAAGCATACTGTTTTCAGTTTCAGCATTGTTACCCTGACAACGTTTAATTTCACAAAACGACGGTTTTCTTTTCTATTTTTCACGGCGTAAATTCTTTAGAACTATTTTTACCCAGATTTGCCAAACCTTGGATAACAACAAACGAATCTATATAAAATATTTACAAAAATCTTCTTTTTTCATCTTTTGTATTTATTAAAATCACAAAATTTTCGAAATAAAGCATATTGATTTTATGCTATTACGTTTACTAAAATCCATGGAGAATTTATAAAGGATGTTTGACTGAGTTTGCAGATAATTGATACGATTTTACGCTATCTTGCCGCTCCTAGAATTAAACAAGTAGAAAATTCTCCACAAACTTTTATCTTTTATTTCTTTTTTTTTTTTTTTTTTTTTTAATTTCTGTATTTTGTTATTATTTTTTATTTTTGTACTTATTTATCATTACAAAATATAATATAACAGACAGTTTCTAGAGATTTATTTAATTCGGTTTATTTTTATTATTATTTTTTATTTATTTATTTATTCATTTTTTTGTGTTTTTATACATGTGTAGAAATAAGAAATTAAAAGGAATTTAATATTATACAGAAGATTTCAATGCTTAAAAACCATAAATAGATAAAAATAGATAAAAATCTTATAATGACCTTTCAGACATTTAAAACGACTAAATACACTTAAACCACCGGTCACCGCGGCTGAGGTATTGTTTGTGAACGCACTTCGTGGCATATTAAAAAAAGTCATCCTGACTGACTAAATGAGCATCTCAATGAAACCGATTCATTTTATTTTGGCACTTTACATTCTGCTGAGCTAAATTTTACAACAAACTGTATGCCACACGGAGCGTGTAGTTGCATACAAATTCCTCTTAAAAATTTTGGGGTTGTGCCAGAAGTTTATTATATGATGGTTTTCAGAAACAGTTAAAGACTTACGAAATTATTAATATTTTATCATTTCGATAATATCTTTAACACTGCAGTGAAAGGGACATTCACTTGTGGTAACGGTCTTTAAGCGCTATAACAAAGATTTACTCTTTATTGCCCAATCAAACATGATATGATAGAGGTTTCGATCAAAGTATTTGTCACTCGTTTTTTCAGAACTTCATTTTTCAGAACCTCTCCTTTTACCTTCAATTCAAACAACGTTATGTTTTTGGTTGCAACGGGGGAGTTAGTTGTTTGTTTCCGTATTTAAGTCAGAGGTATGCAATGATAACATATAAAAGGGATGGGAAGTAACTGAATTATTGCCTTGTGTTTCCATATGCTGGAGGATGTCTAAACCATATTTATTATTACTAAAACCCTGTTTTCACGAGTTGTAGACATGTTGTATGTAATTTTACAATTTATTCTATACACAATATATTATTTGGAGGTAACCTAATGTACAATGTCAGTCTCTGCTCAAAATCTTATTTAAAAAGTCTGTATACTAGTAATCAGTAAAAGTTTCACTTTTGCCCCTATATACAAAACATTGTCACTGGAATAAATTGTAAAATTACGTACAATCTGGCTAATATCCTTGAAAAACGGAGTTTTATAGATAATGAATATGGTTAGTACCTTCTACTGTAGTATGTTTTAAGGTGCAACTATGGGAAGGAATAATAACGATTCCCTTATTCAGTCAAAACGTATTTTAACTTTTAACTTTAACTTTTAACGAATAAAAATATAGGGAAAGTTTTCAATGCTACGTTACTTAAAACACTCTATGGTAGAACTAGCCATGTTTTTTTTTTTTTTTTTTTTTTTTTTTTTTTTAAATATCTCATGTTTCTGTATACCAAACATTGTGTAATACTATTAGTTCTAGTAATTCTTGTTAAGCCGCCACTGCCGTAGCTCAGTTGGTAGAGTGCTCGCTCCGTAAGTGGAAGGTCGTGGGTTCCAACCCCGGCCGGGCCTGACCCAAGACTTCAAAGTGGGTAGTGACTGTTCTTTCAACAAGCACTCGACATTACGAAATGAAAATCACTGTTCTTTCGGATGGGAACCTAAAATAAACGACGTCCCGTGTCATGGCAGGCATGGCAAGAACCCTGCTGTATAATGCTATCAGCACAAACACAGGCACAATTTCTGCACTTTCGCCTATAGCCGGCGACGTCTCGATATAAGTGAAATATTCTTGACTGGGACGTAAAACACCATTACTCAACTCTTTCAACTCTTGTTAAGCCATCAAATGCTTTAAGATTGACCTGAAATTGATCTACTGTAAGATCTATACACGACCAGCTAGTAATAAAATCAGCGAAACTTGTCATTTCGGAAGAAAAATAGACTCTTGTCTATATTAATATGTTTTGTAAGAAGTTACAACTCTATATTATTGTAATGATTTGAATGAAACATTTTCCTGGAAATGTTTGTGAAGTCACATTTAATAATTATCTAATACATTCGTAATGATACACTTTCGTGGTTTTCATGCCTTTACGAAAAAAAAAAATAAAAATAAAAGTAAAGTGTTTTGTTTCACGGAATAATTACTATGTTTCCGATTGTTAGGCTGTATACTGTATACCTATTAAAAAGAGCTTATGCTGTACAATCATTATATCCGTGGGGGTAATGTAATTTAAATCATTTTTTTTTTAGAAATATTCGAGGAATTATGTTCGATTAAAATAAATCCCATTAGGGTCCTTAATTTTTTTACTTTTAAGTTTGTAGTATTTACTTTAAAAATAGTGGAATTTTATCCCCAACGAACACTACTTTCAGTATTCCCGACAGCGCGTTTGTAATTAAATCTAATCCCTAATCAACCATTAATTTATCAGATAACGGATTTAAATAAACTCTATTTCATTTCCTCATCTATAAAACTGTTGTTGTCCATGTTCTTATGGAAGCAAGTATCGCGATAACAAACTAGTTTGTTAGCTGTAAGTATGTCTTAACGTCCATGTTTATTTCCTTGGTAATTATTTTCAATGGATTATTTAGTGTATCAGAAAATGCTACTTGTACAATTACTGCACAAAGCGTGGATTTTATACATGTGATATAGACCAGACGTTACTGTAACAAAATTTATATCATTTCTGATCTTGGCATGAACTTTAGATGAACCTAAACTATTCATACACAAGGATGCATTTATTCATTCATGTCTATATTACATTTTGCAGCACGGTGACTTGATTGAGATAAGAAGCTTATTTCACTTATGAAGTTTTTCAGTAAATAATATTAACAATATTTAGTCATGTATTAAACGGGGGGATCCTAAAAATTCTTACATTTGAAAAAAAAAAAAAAAAAAAAAAAAAAAAAAAAAAAAAAAAAAAAATACTAGTTTCCGGATTTTGCAAAAAATTTGCGTTTTTCTAATCCACCAATTAAATGGTTAATAAATCAATCATTTTGTCGATATCGACAAAGATTAATCAATCTCAGTGTACATGTTTTACAATTCTTTTTATTTATTTACTTTTTTGGATAAAATGTTTTCTGAGGCAAAAACTATCTTTAGCAAGCAAATTGATAATCTTTCTCACACTAGGCTCTGTCCATCCCAAAAGGCATCTAAATAAATAGATTACATATATACATAAAATAAATAAATAAATAAATAAATAAATAAATAAATAAAATAAAATAAACATATCTACATCTTACCCAAAACTTGTTATGTACCGACAGCTTTATTAAAGTAGTGAAATGCTTTTAAAACAACCCCAGTTTGGAGTCTGTATTAAAGGGAGATTATCATGCCAAATTGTTTGTTAATTAACTTTCTTTAAAACAGGGGTTACTAAGGTCATGGAAATTCGATCATTTTTCATATTTTAGAAATAAAAATACTTCAGAATACGGAAGTCCTGTTGTTAATCTTTTTTTAAATTCTGTTGGGATAAAAATTTCGTTGAATTGAGTTTTGTTAAAATATATCCCACTGCAAGAAAATAAGGAATATCATATCGCGTTTTTCAGAGCAAATATCCAGATATATCTACGTACTTTCATGGCTGTTATTGTAACTTGTTTCTTGCGCAGGTGTTAAGGAGATCAGTTAGTTAAATTTTATCACTTATATCAATCTTATAACTTGATGTTCTTCAAAGCGTTAACGGATACGGTGTTAAAACACTGCTTGTTATTCCGTGTGGAGAGAAATCATCATCAATCACCCTGTAGTTTTATGATTTTATAAGCCAATGATTCAAACAACTTACACTTACCGATTTTCAGACGTAGTTGAAATTCTAGACCTAACTTAGAAAGGGATCAATATCAAGGAATTTTGGATACAGTAGAATTGATGTTTATTCAAATATCAGGAAACTTAGGCGTTACGACCAAAAATGATAATAATTATGGGTTGTGTAAAAATGATATGTATTCCAATCATAAGTATACGAGAGCAACCAGTATACCTGTAGAATAGTGATTGAATGTGATTCTGTTACAATGACATCATTCACTTATATCGAAGCGATCATTTCTGGAACAATGAATGGTCGGCTTCCGCTTGTGAACTTTGAAAACTTTCTCACAAGTTCGTGTATGCATGGAATGTGCAAGTGTGTATTATTATCTGCCTTGTTCCAGAGCGCATTTAGTACGACTTTCTTTTGAGGTGCTAGCTCACTGAGTCATTATGTCGTAGACAAGCATATCACTCTTCTAGTCACCTTATCTTGTGCCTAATGCCGAACGGCAAGTGGGAGCAGTATATAAAGTTTTATATTCTTATTTATGACCCGGGCGGGGTTCAAACCCATTTTGTTCAACAATATATGCCTTCTAGTAAAAGTGATGAGATAATTCCTAGTTCAAATTTGAAAGATACCGATATCCTGAAGAATTAGATAAGATTGTGAAAACTTGTTTATGGCAAGTTAGAAAAATTATGTTTTGACCTTAGATTATATATTTCATTATCTTCACTTTTTAAATACCAAAAGGGATGGGGGAAAGATAAGAGTACACACGCACTAAAGGTCATTCTGATAATGGTTCATTATTTTACTGTGTAGGATTTATTTGCACACCATCCGGTACACTGCTTTAATTGATGGCATATACTATTTTGTTTTAAAATACAGATGAAATAATACATTTGTCATATACCATCTTTGAATGTATTTTATGATTAATTTTAAAAAAATGGTATATGACACAGTATATGTTTTAAAATTTGATTCTTAAAATGATAAACTTCCAAAACACGTGTTTATCTTTAGTTCAATATGGCGTAAAAGAACAACGAATGTAAGTCTACTTATTCAACAGAGAGTTTAGTTAACGTTTTTAGTGCGATACATGGTTTAATGTTTTTTGGTTGTAATAAATGATGTTTAACTTTTCACCAGCAAATTTTAAGCTAGACGTGTTTCTTGCTTTTTAATTAATTAATTGAATTATTTATTTATTTATTTATTTATTTTAAAAAAAGAAAATTGGATTACCCGGCAGTTAAAAATGTCAGTTTGAAATAAAACGATCATTTTTATTTCTTTAAATTTAAGTCCTAAAATTTTATTGAAAATATAGGCTGTCAAATATTCATTGATTTGGAGAAACTGCATTACGAAGATGTCTATTTCAAACAAATCAACGGTCTTTAAAATTTCTTTCACATGATGTAGTAATGTACGGAAGACGAGAAGGGTCAACAAAAATAAAAATATAACGGGTGCGCATAAGTTAGCAACTTGTGCGCACGAGTTAGTATCTGATGCGCACCAGATACTAACTTGTGCGCGCAGGTTAGCTTTTCGTGCGCACCAGTTATATATTTTTTTTTTAATTTTTGGTGACCCTTCTCTTCTTCCGTAGAAATGTACCTTGCTTGTTATGATAAGATTGGAAACAACAGATATTTTTAACAAGAGGGTAAAATTCACAAGAAAACAAATCTTAACAAATCTTATCATGGGGATTTTATCATATTCAATTTAAGACTCGTTTTATCTGTTTTACTACAATATGTACAAGAGGTGTTATATGTTTTACATCAGTAACTATTTTAGCTTGTCTGGTTACCATAGTAACGATACAAAAAATAAGAAATATTCCATTAATTAGTTTTACAAGACTTCAATCTTCCGAACATAAAAATTTAAAGTGTTTATCAAGTTACAAAATTCACTTATAAAGCGATAAAGGTGTAGTGTTTGCTTTAATAAATTTTAATCTTACTCCCAGATTTCTTACTTGAAGTCTTCACTTCGAACGCTTTTAAAGGAAAAAGCTCCTATTCCCTTCTCGAGACTTTAAAAACGACTGAAAAACACCAGTTCCTTCGTAAAACCAGGCCTTAGTTTTGCAATCATTCCTTAACTCATATTTTTCTTAAATGAAATTTGTGTAAATTTCGACAAACTTTTTTTGAATTACGAATAAAGATTTATGATAAAAATAAATAAGGATTTTACAAGCTTGAAGTTATCATCAAAATGACACATTAAACTCCTGAATATCTAAACAATTTACAAAAGCATGAAGATTTTAAACTTTTCAGATTATAGTGAGGAAAATTCTTTGTTATGAAATGATTTTGAAACTGGGCCCTGAACAAAACAATTTAGATAGATAGATAGATATTCGACTCAACAAACAATGAAATAGGAAAGGTAAATGTACACTAGTATTAAAGGCCATTTATTATGAAACTCGGGTTTTAATGGACTTTAGAATATTGCCTTCATTTGTATTCGTAAATAAGATATGAAAATGAATCCGGTTTTGAAAAAGAGAAACATTTTGTAACATGTAACTGTTTGTAACCAGTCTATAGTCGCGGTTACAAATGCTGATACTGCGTTTTTTGCACACATAATTGCACAATATGTTCGAAAAACGCGTGAAATTCTTTCGATTAATAGTTATAACTTGCATTGTTATATCAACATTGGAACAAGACTCGCTCTATAAGACATCTCGAACATAAAACAAATAGAAATAATATATAAAGTATATAGATCAAAATCTCATCATATTCATGTAGAAATAATTCTATTTTTGTCTAGATATGATCTTTATTATATGTTACACAAGAATCAGTTTGTTTTCTCTATCGAAATCTATACTTTATCGCCTCCTGTATGTCTTAATGCCTCTGGCCAAGCTGAGTTTACATAATTATGACCAATATTTAGCTGAGGTAGTTTTACCATTATTACCACGTTCATAACACCTATTTATATTATGTAATCGTATTGGTGATTTGTCGTTGCACGTGCATAATGCATGTCATATATTCTTTAAATTACGTACGAATTAATCTTCTATCTTTACAAACAACCGATAAGGCTGTTTGTATTATTGTTGTTATGTTGCTTAACGTCGCATCAAAAATGTTTCAGCTTTTGGCGAGGTGAGCAAGTTTAATCCCTTAGGATGAATCCAGGAACTAGTTTATACATGTGTGAGCTTGTTTTGAGTGTGTTTTATGACTGTCTTGTAATAGCGCACACTGGGTTGATTTAAAAGTGTAGGCCTCAAAGTCAGTTCGCCACAGACAGAAAACTATATCCTACCATGTCATTTTGCACTGAAACCGATTGATACAGGCGATGCTCTTCCCTCTTAAACCCGAACGCGAGGCATGATTAGCAATTTATCACTTTTTGGGTCTTATGTATGAACCGACCGACGTTCTAACCTACGACCTCCCACTCTTACGCGAAACTGTCTGAGTCACCAACGCGGTAACAGATAAGGTTATAAGAAAAACGAATAGAAACACATATAATCTAAATGGGTATCTGGTTATTGTAAAAGTACTTGTATATAAGCCGTCAACATCTTGTAAAAATCAACTGCCAACATGATAAAGTTAATATTATATATTTACTTTGACGATTCTTCTAAATGAAAACGTGTATTTCCTTCCACCCTGTAATAACAGATAAGAAATAGGAAACGGAAACGTTTTATCCGTTACCAATGTTAGTGAAGTTTGGGTGTTGGTTTGGAACCCGTGATTTTTTGTATATATCTGCAAGACAAAACTACAGCAGCCAAGTAACTTTTTTTCAGAAAAATTCCTTTTATTTTGTTAAATGTTTATCAATGCTAGCATAATCATCTTACTAAAATTGCAATAAATTATTTTGAGAGGGTAGTGTGAAGTTATTTGGATTTACGCCCCAATTAAGTTTTTTTTTTTTCACTTACATAAAACCTTCAGTGATGGAATGGTTAAGAAACTCTAAAGAAATCTATCGAATTTCAACAAATGATCTAACAATTTTTCTGACATTTAAAATCTGCCCGAGCAGGATTCGAACCTAGGAGTTGAGAGACTCTGAGTTTCGCAGCGCGCGTTTTATAGCATCGGTCACGTAGATCCCATTTAATGCAATTAAATACAATATTACATGAGACAGTAATACTTTATTAAATTGATGTTTTACTTGCAGTTTTCTGGCTAATAATTAAGTATTTCAGTACAGTCCATGTTTTTCCGATATATGTAATTTTAATTAAGATATCGACAATCATTTTATATGTTTTCTGACAAGAAAGGCTTAATTTAATTTTCCGCCTGTAACGTCATTGTCGTCTACAGCAGATATTTCATTATGATTTGTCAGTTTAAATTAAAGTATACATATGTTGTATAATATTAGATGAAGCTGTTGTTATTAACTAGGAAGAATGTTCCGAAAAAACGATCAATGTTCCGAATAAAATGATTAATCTGAACTCTGCATGAACGTCTGGTAATGTAATATGTATGATAATAGAACGATGTCACATTATTCATATACAATTTACATCAGTAATCGTGTCAAGTTTAAAAATAGCACATTTTTTGTATAATAAACACTT
>CM056599.1:38985555-39065105 GCA_029721355.1 Tegillarca granosa | reverse complement strand
TTCAAACAAACTGATTCGTGTTTCATGTTCTTCCTGTTCCTTCCTCCGATTTAAAACAATTCAAGATGATGTAGTTATCAGATATTAAACCACACGTAGAGGGAAACTTTGAGACCTTTTTCCACTTGTCACTTATACGTGTATACCTTTACCAAAGTACTTCCTTGTGTTTTTAAACGATATAAAACCATGAAAAGAATTTTGAATCCAGCCAAACAAATAACAGAAAGAATAATTATATATACAGAAGTGAACATTAAGATACAAAATGTGAGAGAGAGAGAGAGAGAGAGAGAGAGAGAGAGAGAGAGAGAGAGAGAGAGAGAGAGATTTTCGTGATACACTAAAATGATGTTTCTGACTTTGCGACAACGTCTACACTTTGTTGTCGCAACGTATAATCCAACTTTTTTTGAATTGATAATGTTCACTATGTAAAGTATTTTTTATAAAAAAAAAATAATATTATGGAAACGAAAAAGATGAGTAGAAACAGTTGACAAAAACTTTATATGCTATTTCTACTACTACTATTACTACTACTACTACTACTACTACTGGGGCCTCGGTGGCCAAGTGGTCTAAAGCACGCTTATGGATCACAGCGCCTCTCATCGCCTAGGTTCGAACCCTATTCGGGACAGATCCTAGTGTGAGAAAGTTTGTCAGTTTGCTTGCCGAAGGTAGGTGGTTTTCTCCAGACACTCCGGTTTCCTCCACCATCTCAGAACTAACCGCCTCGAAATAAGTGAAAGATTCTTGATTGGGGCGTAAAACACCATTACATCGCTCCACTACTACTACAACTAATTACAACAACAACAACAGTGATAATAATAATACTACTACTAATAATAATATTAATAATCCCTTCTTTTTATCAGAACAAAGCTAGACTATAGATAGTTCTTGGTTAAAACACTACAGGAGGATAAATAAACAAGATAAATTTCGTAACATTTACAATGATAATTTCTTTCCTCATAACCTCTTGTGATCTCAGTGGCCGAGAGGTCTAATTCGTGCGATTACGAATCACAGTGCCTTTTTCATCGCCAAGGTTTGAATCCCACTTGAGCAGATCATACTTTGACACTTCGCTTACCCATGGTTTCTCCGGACACTCCGGTTTTATTCACCATCTCAGAACTGACCGCTTCGATGTGTAAAAGAATCTTGACTGAGGTGTTAAACAACATTTCCAATCCACTTCCCAAAATTATCTGACTTGGCATTACGCTGTCTTTTGTTTCTAACAAAGAGTCTGATTTTAGCTTTTTTATGCATTATAAGTAAAAAGAAATGAAAGAAAAAAATAACAAAGAAAAGCTGAAACAACACTCACGATACCGTCTGTCCTGTTCTAACTTTGCATTACGTGTCTCTCTCTACTATAGGTATAGTTGATTAGGTTACCCTTAAACGTTAAAGAATCATTAAATATGAATAATTATTTAATACCATTAGGGAAACATTTTCCATTCATACTTTCAATCTTAAGACAGATTTTAGTGAAATCAGCTAACTATTTTAGTAACATATTCAATTAAAGGCAGAATTAAGGTGCATGAATACCTGTCTCACCCAGTAATCACTAAATAGATTGATGTAAATGTCATATAATATATGTATACATAATGAATTACTTTCTGGTAGAAAATGACTTGATAGAAAAATATTAGAGACTATTTATTAAGAATATAATGATATCGTTTTTTTTACCACGTTACATATATAGGTTTGTTACTAAAATACATGTATTAAAATGCTATCAATAAAAGTGATTAAAAAAATTGTGGAAGTTATGTATTTCAACACGTAACAGATTTAATATTAAAATACATTTATTAGAAAGGAATTAATGAAAATTTGAAAGTTACCATTTTTTCAACATAAGTTTGTTATGTTTCACCAAAAATTAAATTGTTTTTATTAATAAAATGTTTAAATTAGGTCTTTTATAGATTTATAAAAACAAACGTTATTTAATAAATATTTTAAATAATTATTAAGAGATTGTTCAGTATACTTACATAATTTGTAAAAACCGTAGTGTAAAAACACTTAATTCTTGATACTTTGTAACAAGATCGCTCATTGGTACGGTTACTGCGATCACTCATTGGTACGGTTACTGAATAAGGAAGTGAAAATCCTATGACCGAATGATCCGATTTCAGGAAATTAAAATAAAGCTGAAGTAGTCACGTTGTACACTTTTATTTACGCTTGATTTCTTTTTGTCAAAAACTAAATAAAACAAATTAGTGTATACATAGTTTTATTAATTTCATTCTAACGTGATTGCAAATTGCTGAAATAATATAAAATGCTGAAATACAAGGTTTTAAATCTATGAAAAAAACTCTCATAGTGCTTTATATGGTCATGTGACTAGCTACCACAGAAAACAAATTTAAAGGAAAGCACAGCTTCACTAATCAAGGGTTGATCAAAAAGTATTACCAGGAGCAACTAGTAAATGTCCGCGAAAAGTTAGAGACAAAAAAGTTTAATTTACATTTTGATCCCATAAATTTTTCCTTTTTTTAAATGTCAAAATCATAGTGAAATGAAGTGTAAAATTATAAGTCCTTTCGTCACAAATTTAAAATAATCTTGTGCATACATTTTTATGTATGTTTTATGTATCTTATAGAGATCAAACGCGGGTGTTTAATGGAATAAAGAATTTCCGAAGCATTGATTTACGCCATTACCTAGTTAACGATTTGTACATTGACTTGGCTTAAGGCAGGTTGATAAAATCTAAATGCGTTTTCTTGGATCATGATATTTTAATTACATATTTTGGAGTACTTTTGAGTACTTTTTTTTTATTTTAGAAAACGACAAGCCTCTTTCTGGACAAAATATTTTATTACTTAAGTCAAGGTGTTTCTATCTGGCAACACGAACATGTGTAACAGAAAAAAGAAAAATTCATGATCGGACCGGGGATCGAACCCGGGGCTTCCCGCAATATGTCTTTATGGCTCTATGGAAAATTTTATTCTTACTTCCAACGGAGAGACTTTATATGGCCTACAAAAGCCTGTCCACCACTTCCAGAGCCACTCTGACCAACAAACTGTAACAAAAAAGGGAAAATTGCAAGGCTTGAAATCAAATCCGAGATTTTACGTTATATATATATATGCGAGTGGTCTACCAACTGAGCAATCCAGAACGTTACAGTCGTGGTAGTTCTTTTAATAAAACAATAACTTATTTATAATTAGGCCTCAGTTCCTGAATTTAAAATTAAGCAACCCTTTGTAATTTCTTTTGAAACTATGGGTATCGATTTTTGATAAAAATAAAGATAGATGATATAAGCTCAAAGTAAACTTCAAAATGAAAACTTAAATTACGGTACATCTTAAAAATTAATAAAATTAATAGTATGCACAATTTGCAAGGATTAAGGTAAGAATAATCTTTGCGATAATGCCCATTGCCAAGATGTAAAATGGCGTCACCTTTTTTGCGGTGATACTTGGTCGTATTTTGTTTCTTATTGTAAACAAATTCCCGCTAGAAAATTGTCAGTATAGAATAGAGCTTTTTTAAAAAAAAAAATCCATCCGTGTTTACACATTTATAATAATGAATTCATTAAAAGAGTTGAATAAATGTTAATACAACTCGTACAAGGACGCATAAAATAACATTATTCAGCCCGTTTATTGATTCATTATTACATGAACTCCGTGACGGTATCCCCCCCAATGTTTTTATTTATAGTTTTATCGCAAATCTGCGACTTTTTTGGTCTTATTCTGATAGAATTTACCGAAAAAAATTCAGTCATGTTTTTTAAGTTATGTTAATTAAAAATATTCATTACTTTCTGTTTGCTACATAATTGCAGGTTTAGATCAAGAAGACTCATATCATTAGATCTTAAGATGTATTTGCACACAGCTATATAGTTTATGGCGTGATTTTGTTTTGTAAATTTGTATACAAAAAAAAAAGTTTTAAAATTAGTGTTTACAAGGCTTGGCATTATTGTTATACCATATACGATGCTCCTTCAAAGTCAGGATTTTTTGCTGAATATTTTGCGTAGATCGGTTTTTATACCATCTGCAAACATTAAAATTTAAAAAAAAGTGAAAGGTTCCCACAGTAAAAAGAGATACAACACAAACTCCTTATTGTTGGTTAATGCACCCTGGCGCCATTCAATGGCTCTTTTCAATAATCATTTATCATCAGTAATTTGATAAAATAAAAATCAAAATAAATGATTTCATTTAAATCTAAAACACAAAAACCCTATATCAGTTGTGTATACTAATGAGAAACTTTTTATTCCCGCTATCTCTTACAAGACATTCTGACAAGAGTTGTCTCTCTTAGGTGGCATTTCATTTAAACAATGTCTCCAAACGTTTTCAAACCCAAATACTTTTTAAATTAAGTTACTTTCGATATTTGGTTACTGTTTGGCTAAATAAGTTTTTCTAAAAAAAAAAATAAATAAATAAATAAATAAATGCATTTTATCTTAATGTGTTCCGTTATCTCCTACCGATAAGATATTCTGACAAGAGTTGTCTCTCTTAGGTGGCGTTTCATTAATTTAAACGATGTCGCTAACGGTTTCAAATCTAAACACGTTCTAAATTAATTCATTTTTAATATTTAGCAAATATTAGGCTTAAAAGTTCTTTTATTATCATTAAATTTATTTCATCTTATGGATTTAAATTGATAACTTACCAAAAATAGATACCATTTAACCAAACATTGTCAAATGTAAGGACTTAAATTATGACTTTATATAATCATCTTTACTTTTCCTGGCCTGGAGAAGCATAAGTAGTATGCTAATTTACAAAACATGACATCGTTGTCTATTTAAGTTTTACACATTCAGAGTTCAAACAAAAGTTTTCATTATCTCAGTTTAACAAGTATGACAGTAGAAAAAAATAACTTAAAAAAAAAAAAATTATTTTTCACGATAGGCAATAATTCAGGTAAGAAAATGAATGATTATTTATGCTATTTTTTGAAATCGATGTACTTATGTTTCATACAAATGATGTAGTCCGTCTCTAAAATGCATTATCTACATGTGATAATTATGTTCAATAAATCTATTTGTTTGTTCACTTTCTGATAGCAATTGAGCTTAAACATAAAAACATTACATATCATGATTGTTTATATCCGGTAAGTACATATAATATCAGCAACAACCTGTGTTTGTTTAATCAATTTATATATTTTCCCAAGTTTTTTATTACGATCATGTATAAATTTTCATATCTCATCCAAATGTTTACAGTGGACCGTTTTGTTATTTTGTCACTTCACAAAAACTCCTTTTATAATTCAAAAGAAGAGCGATTTAGCAATTTGAAATAGGTCTCCAATACAGTATAGCAATAAGTTAAATAATTACCTTTTCTCTACCTCATTTGGGACCTGTACATGGACGTCGGTTTTATTTTAATGATTGTTCCAGATGTGCTAAAACATTCATGTCGTTAAAAGCAGAGGTCTTCTTTCTCAGAACCGAGAAAGCAAGATTTAAAGAACTCGGAATTCAAATGTAATCATTGGACAGTCTGTATTTTAGCACGGCAGTGGAAGTAAGAACACTGCATGCAGTAACAACATCATTTCACAGTTAAATTCGTTTAATTTTAAATTGGTATTTCTGCAGCGTAATCATTTCAAGTTTTAGCACTCTATCCCAAGTTACCATAAACTACATGTGTGAAGTTTTGAACCGTTGCTGACAAGCCTCAACAAGTTGAACTTCAAATGCCCCCAGAAATAAACCAATTTTTATTTTTTATCTTCATTAACAATACTGTTTAAATTGCAAAGACAGTAACTTCTAGTCAATTACACTTGACGATTCCATTATACCAGCTAGATGAACATCTCCAATTAAACCAAGGATGGTATTGTTGAATTTGTTTTCGTTCTTTTTTCATTATATAATATATCAGATATTGCTCACTTTATTTTTAGTAGTTCTTACCAAATGCTTCTTGAATAATCCAACTTGGCACAGTTTTTGTGCTGTCAAAATTGAAACTTTAAAGTGAATATTGTATCTTGTGCTGTGTTGATGAGATTGATAAAATGCTGGCTTCAATTTTAAAAATTGTATTTTTATATAAAATAAAAATTTTTCATTTTAATTTTTATTTGCCCCCTTCATACATCACAATTAACGAGTTTTCCCTTATGTCGATTTACCGTCCATAACGTACAGTAGGTCAAATACAGTCTGTAAATGGTTACTAATTCTTCTTTAATTAATTATTTCTCTTTTCATCAGTATACTAAGCATGTAAGATCTTTTAATCTTATTGAGTATTTTACCCTTTTAATAACATTAACATCATCGTGCTAGAGGGTGTTTGGTTTAGTGGCCATAATGGGTACTTTATGCAATATTTAACTTACAAAAAGAAAATCTTCAATCAAACGGGGAATGATTATTGTGCCACTGAAATAATCATTTTAGAACAATTCTCAGTAGATTTTTATGTATTATTTCATTTTTATTGACATTTTTAATTTTTTTTATTATTATTATTGTGAGCCCTTCGTGCCAACGTTGTCTAAAGCGCAAGTTCATGGAAGTGCATGTTGAATTTTTATTAAGAGGGCTTTGTGGGACGTCCTCAAATACTTGCTAAAGATCCTTAAATGAGGTCAAAAATCATTACAACACTCCACTAATTGTATATCATTGTAGAAATATTGGTAATCAATATTGCATGTTCAATTTGTTCTTGATACTCTTCTTTCCTTTTTCCCTTTTTAAAACTAAGGCTTCCTTAAATACTTGCTAAAGATCCTTAAAAGGCTTAAAATCATTACACTACCACAACACTTTTTAAATTGTATATCTTTGTAGATATATGTATATTGGTAATCTATACAATATGTTAAATTTGTGTTTGATACTCCGGTTTCCTCCACCATCTCAGAACTGACCGCGTCGATATATTAGCGAAAGATCCTTGAAACGGAAGTAAACACCATTACTCTCTTCAAAACTTCTTTTGTATTTAATGTCTAATATTGGAGAAAAAAAATTATAAATCAATATCGTATGTAAACATGATTAAAACAATATTAGCCATAAAAATTGTGTGCTTTGTTTAGTTTATTGCTTCAATTGATTTTATTGATAAAATAATACAAACAAAGATTCTTGGTGCGTGGATTTGTAAAATAAGCCGTATTTTTAAAAGGATGATTTCCTCTAAGATAAGACATCCGCCTATTGATTTCAAATTTTGAAATATGTTGGAAACATAATAATCCATAATGGTAAAAGACCCTAAGATAAATTTTTAAAAAAGTTGGCTGGGGATGTAAAACTTTGATAAAACATTACATAATCTGGTTAAACATACAATTCAGAATACTGCTGCCCGTAATCTGTCATATAAAACCGTTTTTTTAAATAAAAATTACCATTTTTTAAAATTTTTTAATTAATACATATGCCACAGAACTCATTCCTCTCAACCAAAGATATTTTGACCACAAAAACTAAAAAGGTTCAAAAGGCTAAAAAGGACATTTTTACAAGAACATATGCACAAATTTTAACTCCCACATATAGCCAGCAATCTTTCAATGCAAATAACACTCTCACCAAAAACATTTTTGCAAACTCTAACTTCAGTTTTTGCACTCTCAACTTCCATGATAAAAAAATGGCGTCACATAGGTGTTCTGGTTGGATAGTTTACACACACATTAATCCGCACTGGTGTGGGGTAACCACAGAACGGTTTTGGTTTGAAAAATAATTTGAATATCAACATATAATTGTTTTGTTATTTGTGGGCAATATTCGGTCGAAAATCACGTTCTTCGTCTAAAATGCACGTTGTTCGTGGTTGTTGCGTCAACTAGACTCCTCCTGATATGCATGTGTTATAAAAGTTATTCTAACACGCGTTATTTAGTTTGCTTGCAAATGTTTTGCATTAATATTGACAACGAACATTATTTAAAACAGTACAATAAAAAAGCAATATGGACTCACCACTTGACAGATACGCCAGGGCCTGTCCAAAATCGGGAGTTTAACAATCGCTTTTCCACATACGTGTTATTCTTTTCTTAATTGCTTTGTATTGTTCGTCTGTTTTATCATTTAATTGTTATGTGTCTTGTTTTTAGTTGTGTTGGCTGTTGCCAAGCAAATGTACGTGTTTTCTAGTTACAATATTAAATAGCAAAATATGTACATGTATATATATCATTAAACCCATGCCTTTCATTCAGTTTCACGTCAGTCATGTTGATCTGTCTAGAAACCGAAACAAAAATTTATCAATCATAAACGATTTATAAAGTTTAACAAATTTTAATCCAGCAAATTCATGATTTAATGTTTATCCTCAGCTGACAAATATCGGTGCATTGTTTGTTTCAAAACAATGGTTTTCAAATATACATAGCTGAAATAGAACGGATAGTGAAAATTTAAAAATTGTATTCTTACGCGGTGGTAAAACTGGTTCATTTGAATTTTTTCCGCAAGTTTTCAACGTGGGAATTATATGTCCTTTATAAATACATGTATAGAAATATTGAATGTAAAGACAGGAGGTCTTTATAAAGAAGTTGATTTGGTTGAAATAAATTTGGAGCAAAAATATGGTAATACAATTACTTTAATGCAAATTTTTCTTAGATATATTTAGTCGGAATTTCAAGTATTGCTGAATTCACAAAGCATATGTAAACAGGGAAAGGTGAAGGTCAAAGCAAGGCTAGCTAAATAGTGGAATAAATAAAATGTAAGCCGCAATCATTACTCTTTTACTTAAACCAAGGAGATCAAATTCAGGATGGTGGAAGGAAACAAACGAAGAGCTCGGAAATAAGCAGCCATCTTTGTTAAACAAACAAAGACCTGAAAAAACTGGCCAGAATGGGATTCGAACGTAGGCGGCAAGAGACACTGTGAAGCTTGATAAAGAGTACACATATACCAGGTAATTGTATTGATAAGATGGTTTATAATTAACAATAACTGACTTTTTCCAACCTAAAATGTATGCTGCTTTTGTGATGCATCAATCAATTTAAAGGTTGCTTGGGTTTTATATAAGCTAACTTTTAAAGATAAGAAAATGTTTTATCTTTCATCTTATTATCTAAATGGCATATGTCTTTTTGATGTTTTCTGACAAACAACGTATGACAAATTTAACCGTAGCAAATAAATAGTATATAACAGTCGATTTCGATTTTTCCAAGTCATAAAATATATTGATGTTACTTTTGGTTTATTCAAACACTGAAGGAATGGCTCAATGAAATAAGAATTTGCACTCAAATATGATGCACAGTCTGGGGTTTATTGTGTATCGACGTCAAAATCTATAAACTAATTAACTAAATTTTAAAAAAAACAATAATGAGAAAAGATATTAGACATAATTGATGAAACCAAAATAAAAATTAAAAAAATA
Source organism: Tegillarca granosa (assembly GCA_029721355.1). Taxonomy (NCBI): domain Eukaryota; kingdom Metazoa; phylum Mollusca; class Bivalvia; order Arcoida; family Arcidae; genus Tegillarca; species Tegillarca granosa. The sequence continues at coordinate 39,055,626 of CM056599.1, read as the reverse complement.
ATAAAAAACAGTTGGTAGCTGGAAGTTGTTATGCAGACAAACCATTGGCAGGTTTATTGATTCAAAAACTGTAATTTTAGAAATATTATCAAATAACTAGTATCTGACAATATATAACAGTTTTACACAAACGTCCTGTACAAATAGAAAGTTCTTACATTTTAAAACTGTAGGAATTGTAATGTAGACAATCAATGCACCAGCACATATGTTTATGATGTTAAAATGAATAAAAAAGCTTTCCATGACAACGTAAATGGTACATTTTATTCAACTGAGCAAATCTTTTTCCGTGGCAAGCACTTTGAGTTTAGAAAACATTTGAACATCATAAGATATGCTATTGTGTCAGTAGAACCAATCTTGTTAAAAACAATTGGAATTTTACCTCCCGATCAATAAGATATTAATAATATATACCTATGTCGGGCTTTCATTGTCTTCATGTGAAGTGTAAGAAATATGAACATAGAGCATTGGTCGTGATTTTGTTTTTGTTTGATTTGTTTGTTTGTTTGTTTGTTTTTTTTTTTCTTGGGGGGGGGGTGTTTTGTTTTGTTTGTTTTGCCAGGCTATATCAATCGCAACATTTGTCATTTGTTTTAAGGTTTTAATAAATACCAAGTGCAAAGCAAAAGTCACCCCTCGAGCTCTTTTCAAGTTCTTCTGAGATGCGTGCAGGATTCGAAACCCTACCCCTCCAATTTACACCCGTGGTAATCAATGAAGAGCACTGTGGTTCACATAAACTTCCTCTTTTTGAACTACATGTAATGATAAAATGTATATAAGATGTATACAAAATGAAATTTTCGTATTCTGAGCTAACCTTCTTTAAGAAAAAAGATCATGAATTGTTATATTGATGAAGGGCTTGGAAGTGTTCTAAATATAGTTGTTTTTAACGCATAATATACTTGTATTGGTTGACTTAATGGGGTTTTACGTTCCAATCAGAACAATTCACTTATATCGAGATGTAACCTGCTATGGGTGTAATGGCAGAATATTTTACCTTTATAGTGCGCTTAGAGCAATGTACAGGGAATGGTTCTTTAGCATGCAACGCCTGTCATGACACAGGGCATCTGTTTTCAAGTCCTCTGTAGGACCCCGTAACTTTGTACCCTTGTAATTTCTGAATGCTATTAAAATATACTTGTAAATAAAATCAATGTGGCAAATAAAAAGAATTGTCAATAAATTTATATTACAGGTTTATATATAAACATATATTAAATACAAGAATTTTTGATCGACTACTGTCTATAAACACTGTATATTTAAGATCAATTAATTTAAATGTAATGTTTGTTTTAATTCCATTGAAGTTGCTTACTTAAGGCCCAAATTAAAGCCATTAGAAGCATTGTGCCGTGTCCAGGTATATGTATTATGAACTTACAATCACGCTGTAACTTTTAATTCTTAGCAAATACATGTACCAGTTATGTCGCGGTATCACATTGCCCTTTTCGGCTGCCAAACCTATATTTGGGTTATTTGTAATAAATGATGTAAGTTTTTACTTTGCGCTTTACTGGTTCGATTTGTTTCATTGTTGGGTTTGTTCTGGATTTGGTTATTGCAATGTTTATTATATTTTTAACCAATAATATTAAATCATGTTTCGTGTTGTTTTTGAAAATGAAACGCAGTTCTCCGAAATCCAAATACATGTATATCTTTTACAATTTCAGTTTTATTATTATTTTTATTATTGTCAGTCAAAATCGAAAGTTTTTTTTTAAAATCGGTAGTCTCAATATGCGTTTATATAGAATTGTTTCCCTGTTTCGTAAGTGGAATGTCTATTTGTGTTCTTTGTTGCCATGGCTATTGACAAAACTAATAAAGTTACCATTGCTCTGTTCAATTTTCAATCTTTATTATTTTTTCAAAACTATGACCACTGAACAAGGGCCAAGCACTTAAAGAGCATAAGTTGGTTTAACTAGCATATCTCGTTGTTTCGTATAAGATTTACTTGAAACATCTTTTCCAAATGGATATTGAATTTAATATGTTGTCATTTTTTAATCAAAAGAAAGTTACAACGAAAATGTTTTCAATATTAATGTTGCTTCTGCAGTAAGTATCCGAATTTTAAGATTGCGTGAAACATTTTCCAAAAGGCTTGAAAAATATAAATAGTTTGTCTCTTTAACGATTTAAAGCAAATTATTTGAATATTTAACAAAAAGCATACACCAAGCACGGTTTTATTTATTTTTTCAAGAGTATAAAATGCATGTATAGTTTTGAAAATGTACACATTTTAAAATTGCGTGAAACATTTTCCAAAAGTTTCCATTTTTGTGGGTTTTTTCCTCCAAAGAGAACCATAAATTCGAAAATTTTAATTTATTTTAATAAAATATGATTTTCCTTTTAAAATTGTTTCTTGATTTGAATATTCGAAATGTGTTTTTACTTCATAAAACACTTTGTCTATAAGAATTCACTTCCAGATATTTTGACCCCGTCTATGATGATCTGTTGGGCTTAAATAAAAAAAACAGATTTTTGGACTGTGGTTGAAAAAAGTGAATTACAAAACATTGTTTAGCTGCTTGGGCTACTAATTCAAATGTAGGAAAAAAGGTTTTGGTGATAAACAAGGATTAAGTCAATGTACCCGTAAAGGCTCGTGAGTTTAATAATAAGTTGATCCACTTTTCATTGTTTTACTCGGCAAAGTTGCTGTTTGTTCATGTATTTTTAGGAATCTTAAGAGCTTGTTCTCAGTAAAATACAGCTAATACATTTTCTTAAACCAACGTTTTTCATGTTTGTTGGCAAGTATCAATTTTTTTTACAAAGATACAATGAAATCAATCATTTATGGAACTGTATCGTGCTTCTTTTCTTTGAATTCAAGAGTAGAACATTACAGAAAAACGGCAAGTAAAATAGAACTTAGCGGAAATATTATTGAAACAAATGGTTTACACAGCCTGATTTATTCCAACTTGTAGACAAAAATTGACTGGGTATCTTTCAAAAGGATATGTATTGAAGTATACTCTATAGATATTATTAAAATTGTTATAAATGCAATGATGATCATGTTCTGATCCTAAGAAGGAAATATTGAACAATTTAATGTTGTAAGCATGTAATTATTCAAATACGAGCATAATGAATGGTGTTAAACGTGCCAAGATCTAAACCTCTTCAATAACCGATAAACCGGGAATAAACTAATGATGTTCCTTCTTTATGTTTTTTCATATAGATCCAAACCATTGATTTTATCCTATGTCTAAAGCTGCTTTAATCCGATGATTACCTCCACAACGATTAGATTAAGTAAATTACTAAGTTTATATAATTTATTGATGTTCTGATCAAGAAACTAAAAACCAGACCAAAAATAAATAAAGCCCTTCTTTATATTTAAAATTAAAAAAAAAAAAATATTGTTTTTACATGTTAATAAACTAATTATTTAGAATACCTGCATGGTTACACCAATCATGATAAAATTGTATGGATTTATTAAAAAAAAAAAAAAAAAAAAAAAAAAAAAAAAAAAAAAAAAAAGAACTAATGCCTACTATGTAAAAATTAATATTTACAGTAACGGAGGGTGGAGGGGAAAGTATTTATTTCTAGAATAAGTTTTTAAAGTATGGAATAAGTTGTTAGCTCAGATGAATTATTTTTTGTTATTTTCAAATAGATGTATGTCTATTCAATATATATATATATATATATATATATATATATATATATATATATATATATATATATATATATATATATATATATATATATGAAATTCATATTTTAGCTGGTTAAAGATACAAATAAAAAGGAACGAAACTATCCTTCAACCACATCCATTAATGAAGTGTTTATCCGAAGACGTAGATGGCATTTATGATGTAATAATGTAGGTTTAGAGTGGAGTGGAGTAATGGTGTTTTACGCCACAGTCGAGAATCTTTCACTTATTTCGAGGCGGTTAGTTCTGGGATGGTTGAGGAAACCGGAATATCCGGAGAAAACCACCGACCTTCGGCAAGCGAACTGACAAACTTTCTCACACTAGGATTTGTCCCGAGTGGGACTCGAACCCGGGCGGTGAGAAACACAGTGTTCCGTAAGCGCGCGATTTTGACCACTCGGCCACCGAGGCCCATGTAGGTTTGGGACTGAAAGCAAATGCTGGGGAGGTTCTCTATAGAGGAACATGTATCATGACATTAAATTTTTTCTTAGACCTGTTCCTATTTGAAATTTTTCTTTGGGTCTCTACATGTATATGTGTTGAGAGTGCTCGTTTCGTATGCGGGGTTCGAACCCCAATCGGTTCTCAGACTTGAAAATAGGTATTTACTGTTCTTTCGCCAGGCACTCGGCATTAAAAAATTAAAGTCAATGGGTCCTTCAGTAGAGACCTTAAAAACCGTGTCTCGGCAAGAACCCTTCCTGCACATGGCCCTGAGTGCAATTGAAAGGTAACAAATTCTGCCACTTCACCTTTAGCTGGTGACGTCTCGATGTAATTGAAATATTTTGACCGGAACGTAAAACCCCATAAAATCAATCAATTAATCAATCTACATGTGTATGTTTTCTAGATTGATTGCTTTTGGTTATGATTTCACCTTTGAAAGTAATGAAAGCAATATTATCATTCTTTGGGTTAAAATGTTCTGGTTTTGTTATTTAAAAAAATTGTTTGGAAAAAATTTCATGGAATTAAGTCTTGGTTAATTATTAAACATTATAAGAAAGCATTAAAGACATATGCGATTAAAATGATTCAATGACATTTAATTTCGTAGTATTCACTTATTCACACACACACACATACAGAGAGAGAGAGAGAGAGAGAGAGAGAGAGAGAGAGAGAGAGAGAGAGAGAGAGAGAGAGAGAGAGAGAGAGAGAGATTTAATCTCCCAAAAATAGTTGTGATTTTGCAATGGTAATCAATATATATATATATATATATATATATATATATATATATATATATATATATATATATATATATATATATATATATATACTTACACATATCCAACTAAGCATAGATGATTCTGAGCTGGGTACTCGAAACAATCTTAGCGTATTATGATTGCTTATATTTTATATAGACGCAAGTTTCCGTAACCTCCGTAAGGTCAGTCACACAGTCCTAAACGACTGAAAAAAAATCATAGGCTAGCATTCAAATTACCGCATTGGAGTGTACCAGCTCTGACCACAAATGACATACTAAAAAACAATTTGACGTCATTATTAACCTCGTATTTTTAAATAATTCAAAATTAAAAAAATCAGACACAAGAAGTGTTTTTTTTTTTATTGTCCGATACAAAATGGTCCCAAAATTGTACCTATAAGATATGTATTACCTACTAGTCACGCGGACGTCCAAGTGTTAAAAACGGTATATAGGTTATATCCAATCAATATTCCATAAAAAATAATACTTTAATTCAGTGAAGGCTTTTTTATTTTAATTTTTTTTAAATCGACCTGTAGTGACGCAAATGTGGCAAAGCAACCAATTGATCAGTTCAAAATTAACTGTTTACTTATGTACTTATAAAAAAAAACTAAAATCGTCGAACCTTCTTTGCTTAACAACTGGTACTAGAGTTTTGAAAATAGTTTAAACAGACGTTTTTTATAACGTTTATTGCCATCATAGTTTTACTGCTGCGGAGAGTTGAGTAATGATGTTTAACGTCCCAGTCAAGAATATTTCACTTATATCGAGACGTCACCAGCTATAGTCGGAGGTGCAGAAATTTTGCCTGTGCGTTGCGCTGATGGCATTATACAGCAGGGTTCTTTATCGTGCCACGCCTGCCATGACACGGGACCTCGTTTATTTTAAGTTCCCATCCGAAAGAACCGTGACTTTCATTTCGTAATGCCGAGTGCTTGGCGAAAGAACAGTCACTACCCACAATCAAGTCTTGGGTCAGACCCGGCCGGGGTTCGAACCCACGACCTTCCACTTACGGAGCGATCACTCTACCAACTGAGCTACCGCAATGGCCTGCTGCGAAGAAGTAATGAAGGAAAAATTAGTTGCAAAAATCGTCAATTTTCGGAATGTAATTGCCAAAAATTCAATTTAATCGTCAAATGCATTTTTCGCGACCGAGATTGTTACGATTAACTGTGCATCTTTTCTTCTTAATGGAAAATATAATCGCCAAAATCGTCAATTTTCGGAATTGCGCCAAAATTTCAATATAACTGCCAATGGTGATTTTTGGCGACCGAGATCGTGAACATACGATTAACTAACGATTATCCTTTTCTTTTAAATAAAATAAATTAAAGGTTGTCGTCTTTAGGTTTCTTATCGGTTTCGATGAAGGTGACAGGAAAGAGAAACAATTTAGAACTATCGACCTGATCAGTCTAAATAACTATGGGATTATAGAGGATAAAATATATGAAAAGAAAAAAGTCATTCTTACATCAAATCATGTTTTATTTGCAATACTTGAATAAAAGAAAATTGTTTTTAAATAGATATTTTATAACTCATTTTGGCATTAACATTAAAAGAACAATTGATTAATACGCACATAAAGGTAGAATTATTATAGGAAGTAATACTGACACGGATGTCTTTTATTCTAGTCGCCATGGTTACGGAAGACGCTTTTTGTGGTGCTCCATCAATCAGAGGGATTGATATTTAATTTAATCTTGCCATAACAAACATTAATATTACAGTGTATTCAAGTGTGATTTGACTGATCGATAGGACAAACAATTAGCTTAACATTCCAAGGAAACTTTTCATAATCTGGAATTGTTTTTCCCTTCAAACACTGATCACATTGATTTTTTCATCATTCCTGGTCCAATAACATCAAAAAGCAATATATCAGTTGTATACTGTATAACACGTACAACTAGACACCATGCTGTGATTTTTTTTTTCAGGTATACCTTGGAACAAAGATGATTTTATCTTATTGTTTATAATATGGTTGAGTTGCCATCATGATGAAAGTTGTCACAAAAAGATAGGAAAAGCTGATATGTAAAATAGGTTATCGATCCAAAATATATAGTTTAAAAGAAGGTTTTAGTTAAGTTAAAACATAATTCACTGCAGGCGTGTGCACGCAGGTATAAAGTATAATTTCACTATACAGAGAATAATCAAAGGAAAGGGTAAAAAAGCAAAATAAACATAAAATATTGAGCAAGGTTATGAAAAATAGCCCTTATGGCATTTACGTCATAGTTACGGAAATGACGTAAACGTTTTATTTTGTTGTTGTGATTTTTTAAATATTTTTTTCACGTTGATAAATGCAGAAACAAAACAAGCCTGCCAAAAAGTGGTCGAAAACTTTTTTTCTTTTTTACTTATTTATTTATTTATTAATATTTTTTGTGTGCAATTTACCTACAGCAACTTGAGCTGACAACAACGCAAGATCGTTAACTCAGCAACCGTGCACGACCACCAGCTAGGCGATCAGGTAACAAGTGGCCGAGTGCTTGCTTCCTCTTTAAATAATGGTCCTTGTGCTGCACTTAAAGATATTGGTAATAATGCGACAATACATTAAATGCAGATAAACCATTACCTGACCGGGAAAACAACAAATAATTTTATCAGACTCTATTTGTCTGTGGACATTTTAATGGGTCCTGAAAACACGGACTTTGAAGATTTTTTGTCTTGCTACCTTTCTTTATTTTCTGAAACCGAATCGGGTGCCGCAGTTTTAGAATTACGTACCAATGTTTGATTCATAAAATAAATCTTAAACGTCTAAATTATCTAAGGTCTCTATTTTGGCCTGTTATGGTGAATATCTTCAATGGTTCCCGTACGTCTAAAACTCTGCATGTATATAGTTACATGTTTACTTAACTGTTAGTATATTTATGTTCTCCTCCTTTTTGTCCTACAAACTTCCCATCACTTACTCAAGAGATAAATTATCGAACGGTCTCCTCAGAAACATCGCAATATTAACCACAATTGTTTCTAACGTGATGCTAGCTTTCGAGTAGGAGAAGGAAATGCACTTTAGAATACAATAATTATTTTAAAAATAGTTTTTACCTTATATGTTTATATCAATATTTTCTCGTTATTTTTACATTATCTCCATAAAAAGATTGATAATGACAATAATTGTGTACGTAAACAATAATTAGAACCACGCCAATTCATAGCAACGTTTGTGACGTGACAACGCAATGAAAGGCTGTACGAACAATATGGCTGTTACATCTAGTGATGTCACATAATTTTTCAGGTTCTATAAGGCAAGAGTTTGAAATCTTTGAAATTTATAAACAAAAAATTAGCCAGATTGGCATCAATAAAATATTGTGAATAAAATTATTAGCATTGATTTGTCGTGACTGATGGTAATTATTGTGAATAATTATATAAATACCAACAGTTCAATATTTACATTCGTTATATTATATAAGACCATCATACGGTTCAGTAGCTGTTCCAGACACTTTTCTAACAACTCGATAACACTAGCGATTAAGTTTACCTGAAGTACCTAGATATAAACTACATGTAGCTTCATATTTATCCCAGCATGAACCTTTTATGCGTTTCACTTTTTCCTGAGATGATTGATTGCATTTAAAAAGAAGTTCCCTATATGTAAAAAAAATTAAATAAAAAAGTTTCAATGTTCAAATTTTGATAGGTCTAAGTGAAATATATTTTTTTAAATGTTGGATTAATTAAAATATTCTGCTATTAATCATAATGAATGTGTCCATGATGTTTAATTATTTTTTCTTGAACTGTTTACTTGTAATACTATAATAAATTTAAATTCTTCTTCTTCTTCTTATTCTTATTATTATTATTATTATTATATTTTACATTTCTTTTCTATAAACGATTCTCCCTAGACTGTTTTTATTGAATTGTTCAAAAATGCTTGAAGAAATATATAGTTAGCTAAGGTATGGCGTAGTTTCAAATGAAATGCAACTAGGCGTATTTAAGATAACTTGTTAGAAAAAATCCACCAAAAGCATTGAGTCGGTGGCTTAGCGGTACACCGACCGCACCGAGAGCAGGAGTCGGGGTTCGTACCCTGTTCAATTTAAGATATTTCTTCCTCGCCTGGCGCTCGGCATCAGGATAATAAAACAAGGACTCGTTGACACGGTGCCAATAGAGTGGTATACTTGTTTGCGACACACTGGCTCGATGAGCTAGCACCATAACAATATTGTTAATGTGAACGCGCTAGTAGAAGGAAGACAATTATACACACGCATATTTTACGCATACAGAAATTTGGATTAATTCTTGGAAATTATTTACCCTTTCCCAGTCGCAAATTAAATAGCTGAAAAAATGTTTAACAATATTACAAGTAACCAACAAACGAAATAAACTGAACAAGAAATGGTTGGCTTTTTGGTTTTCATTTTACCTATGGTTTGATCTATGAGGTATATATATATTTATCAGAACAATCTTACTTAAATATTTACAAAATAAAAGGTTAATACGTTAGAACGTTGTTTGATTTTAATTGCCCATTCTTTTTTAATACGAAATATTTGTTATTAAAATTCTGTCAACAAACCTTTAGACGGATTTTCGATTTATTGTTCTCAGAGAATAGGTATAATTTAAGGACATAAATTTGAGACGTATAAATTACCAAAACAGTAAAATAAAATACGAAAACGATTTTTTTCAAAGTGTATTACTTTTTAATTACATATGACCTTAATAGATAATTCCTAAAAAAGTAATTGAACCATTATACACATGTGTATTTAATTGAAAATCTCTCTCTCTCTCTCTCTCTCTCTCTCTCTCTCTCTCTCTCTCTCTCTCTCTCTCTCTCTCTCTCTCTCTCAAAATTATCTACTAGTTCTTTCTTGAAAATGGTTGAATTTAAAAAAAAAAAAAAAAAAAAAAAAAAAAAAAAAAATAGGTTGGTCGCGTTCAGAACAGTTGTATATACGTATATACTTAATTAGCCGTCGGTTTGTAGCCTTTAATCAATTAGAATACCTTATAAAATAGCATGTGACATAACTAGATGAACTAGACACGCGCAAGTAAATATACATGAATATATATACCATTGTAAACTATTTCTTTATCCGTCTATGACAAAGCGTGTTTCATTTACTTACACAAATTTCTGTTTAAAAAGTACACGTGAAAAACGCGATCAATGATAGGTAAATAACAACAGCAAATTACAACCTATGCTACAAAATTTCTTAAAGATTTTGTTTAAACTTGGCTATACTTTAAAATCATTTGCAGAGGTTAAAAGTTGTCTAACTTTTTTTCGAACTTCATAGACAAAAAGAAAAAGAAACTTGATTTCCATCATATTGTGAATATTGAAAATGGCAGCCATGTTGGAATTTTTGGATGGTCCCATATCTGAAAAAAATCTGCAACCTATGTACTATCATCATGTTAAATATCATGTTATTAACAACAACAACAAAAGAAAAAAATCTACAGTTTTACCAATTTCTTACACAAATCCGATGCGCTAGAAAGTTATTTCATATTATAAATTTTCTATACTTCTATGTTGACAGGAAATAAGGGAATCTCTTTTAAAAGACACACACAAGGTTTGAAGGTTGACGTCATACAAGGCCAAGTCTTCAAAACGTTTTTGTTTTTTAAAATACACAATTATCGATTCTTTTAGTTACAAAAGATCAACTTCAGATTTGTTAGATTCATAGGCTGTAGGAACTATCTTGGTCTACAGGAACAAACTAATGATGCCAATAATTTTCGAAACCATGTCTTTTTCTATTCTGCCAAAAACAACCCAATAGCATTTGGTTTAAATGAAGGTTTGAACTATGTCGTGCCATGATAATACAATTATTGTTTAAAACGTCTAATATTCTTCATTTCAGACGAGTAAGTTCATGTATTGTACTTCTTTCTAGACATCTATTATTTTATTTATTTATTTATTTAATTAATTAATTTATTTATATTAAATTTATTTATTTATTTATCTATTATTTTTATTATTATTATTATTTTGGATAAACATCTATATAGAATAATTAGAATCAGGTTAAAGGGCATGTCTTTTGTGCCAATACGTTTGATTACGTTTCTTCCGAGTAAAAAATTACTCAGGTGCGTTTTGGAATGCTGTACATATCTATTTTTTATGGTTCCAAGGAACGGTCAATTTTTAAAGGTCTAAAATAAGCTTTTGTCCAATGGAAACAGTGTTATCTTATTTCAAATTTTCTTTAAAATTCAGATTTTTTTTCGAAATATTTTGGAATACGTTTAAAACGTTTAAATTAAAATCTTTAATTTTTTTATAAAACAAATTAATCTAGATATTTTTTCTTCGCCTGCAGGGTTTTCTTTACCAACAATGTTTTTATTTGAATTATTCATTTTTTCAGTTTGTATATTTCTCCTAGATTTTCTATTTGGGGTTTTAATTAAGAAAAATTCAAAATAAGATACTGAATTTTTTTGTATATTTAACTTAAAAAGGTATTTTTAAATGTTACGTTATGGTTTTCTCCATCAAAATTGTGTTTGGGATGGCACGAATTAATCAATATTTATCCAATTAAATGATTGATATAATAATATAAAGCATCCACAAAGCAGAACAGATGCACCATCACATACTGTTGCTTTTAATTATTACTTTTGAGAATGGCTTCTTCCTTCACCTTAATTTTCAGTAATTTATCTTCAATGCCTAGCTGTAAAATAGAGCACATCAAAAACATTTCAGACAAAGTACATATGATATGAAAAGATTTAACTGAACAAAAAACTTGATCAACTCAGATTTTCGGTATGGCCATGTAAATAGTTGATTTGAATGGTGTTAAAAATATTTCACTTATATTGAGATGTCATTAGCTACAGATTAAGTGGCAGAAAGTTTGACCTTTACAGTGCTCCAAGGGTAATGTGCAGGAAAGGTTCTTGGGCGTGCCGCGACACGGGGCATAAGTTTTTAAGGTCTCCGGCGAAGGGCCCCTTGACTTTCATCTCTAAAATCCGAGTGCTTGGCGAAAGAACAGTTACTACCAATTGTCAAGTCTTGTTAAAACTCGGTCGTTGTAAAACAAAAGATATTTAGGACCAACATAAGTACTTTTAAAAAATAACATAATTGATACCACTTCTCAAATCAAGTGGTTAAACATGTGTATTTCAAGTTACCCATTTCACCTTTTCTGAAAGCATAACATCTTGATTTCTGGATTTTATTTCTTTGTTAAGTACATTTTAAGAATCTGATAATATTCTATTGTAATAAGATATTAAAGAGTGCCTGGAAACATGGTCCCAGTTTCAAAACCATTTACTCATTTAAATAAACACTCAACTCAATTATTCCCATTTTTTCTCACCAATATTTTTAAGATATTTAGTTTCATGTGATAATGTTTTGTTTTGTTCAACAAACCTACACTAAACAATTTAAATATAACAGTAATTGTTTAATCTTACATATTTATATTCCCTTATTTGAGTTGAGTGTACACTAAGTTGAGTGAATGATTGTGAAACTGGGGCAAGATACCTACGATACAACAACAAGAAGTAAAAAGAACTTATTACTAAAACACGACAGGCATTCTTGTCTCGATGAAGATACATACCATATGTAAAGTGCTGAAATTGTTTTGTTCTTTTGATATTAAAAATCAAAGCATTAGATGACCAACTTCTAAAAAATGTGTATATCATAAAGGATCTAGTAACTACCCCTTTGTTCTGATATTTTTGTTAAAACTATTTCTATTTGTCAACCCACCCTGTCTTACGGGTTTAGGCATTCATTTATGTTAAATTTATTTGATTTTTTTAGTATGCTTGATTACGCGTAGCTGTTAGGCACTGGTCCATATGAAACGTTTTATTTCAAAACTGTAATCAAATTATGTTTTATTTAGCAGCGTAAATATAGCTATGTTTCGCAATGAAAAGATTCTAAGCGGGGTTTTCATTATTAAATGTTTGCGATTAATTAATTATCGTCTCTGCTCTATTACTTTATATATTGCAAGCAATCAATGTAAAAAAAAATCTATTGCTGTTTAATCAGAAAAGTTTTCCGCTTTCATACGTGAAAGTTTTTTCCCCTATTTTTTTCCCTTGCCTCTTATCGATGTTGACTGTGGAATCATTATGATAACTTGACAAGATGAAACTAACAATGGAAATAAACAATGGGAATACAACTTCTGTGGTTGTTATGGAAACGGTTAAATAAAGTAAAAGGTTTCCCGTGTACATGTGAAGGATTCAACACGCACGTATATTAAATGACTGTTAAATCTACAAATTTAATCATTTAATCAATTCTTTAAGAAATTGAATTTTAATGTTATATTTTTTTCTATGACACCATGAAGGTTGGTTTGTTAGTTGCTCATTCTTACGCTTCATTTAAGATCACATTATCTGTAAATGTGAAATAACTTCAAATTATCATGGTTTGACGAAAATAAATGAAATTGTTTAACACGCTTAAGAATGTCGTAGATTTTGTCAGCAAAACAAAAAATAAATAAATAAATAAACAGAATAAAATAAAATAAAATAAAAATAAAACAAATAATAAATAAATAAATGGATAAATAAATGAAAAAAATAAATAGATAAATAAATAAATAAATAAAGATAGATCGATAGATAAGTAGATAAATAAATAAATAACCTTTACAGACCGAATTATATCAGCTAGAGTACTCTATTGCTTTTTACGAAAACAGTTGACCCAATTCTAAATAATGGTTGATAGTATTGACACAATTAAAATGAACAATGGATTTTACATATAACACATTTCTAATTCCACATAGTAGTTATGAAATCCTTTTGATGTTACCATTTGTTATAAGTCTATATAAAGTTCTTTGCCAGTTCGATTGTAATACTGACCTTTGGACCTTTATTTGTAATACAATGGAATTAGAGCGACACAATTCAGCTGACAAAAATTGGGTCAATAAATCGAGTTCGGTTGTTCTTTTACTAAAAAAGAGACCTACAAATAGGACATAACTCAGTGGGCAGTACTTTATGCTGTCAGAAAATGTACCAGTTAGCAATATTTCCAGTCGTCTAAAATTTGAAATTATTTTAAAACTAAGGTTTGTTCCCTCATGCACAGCATTCCTTAGCTGGATTTGGATTTATATAATTTTGAGACTTTAGATTCATTATTTTCAACTGTTTGGCTTATATTTTTTATGCATCAAACTTTTCGGTCTTAGTGTCACTGATGAGGAATGAATTTCCGAAATGTGCACATCTGGCACATCAAAATTTAACTGGTATTTGTATTATATATCTACTACCCCTGAGCGGCTATACGTACCGTTGCTGGTGGAGTAAAACTCCCCGAGGGTATCCATAACTCAGTAGGCAGTACTTTATGCTGTCTGAAAATGTACCATTTAGCAAAATTTCCAGTCGTCTAAAATTTGAAATTATTTTAAAACTAAGGTTTGTTCCCTCATGCACAGCATTCCTTCGCTGGATTTGAATTTATTATTATAGATTCATTATTTTCAACTGTTTGGCTTATATTTTTTATCTATCAAACTTTTCGGTCTTTGTGTCACTGATGAGGAATGAATTTCCGAAATGTGCACATCTGGCACATCAAAATTTAACTGGTATTTGTATTATATACATATAAGCTTGAATGTTAATAATTCTACACACATGAGCTGAACAAATTCAAGCTAGCGTGAAATCCTGCATAGCTTCACAATGTTCTTATAAAAATGTCTTCAAAATTATAAAAAGGGGATCTTATTTTGGTAAGGAAAACTCAAATTTAATCCTGTTCGTGACTGGAAACATTCGTATTAAGTAGGCAGTTAGTTTGGACCAATATTTTAGATCTTCACATTTTGCAGGTTTCTATGGCAACTATAGTCCTTTATTTCAGTCAATAGATGCACATAGACTCAATGTGAGTGACACTAAAATGTAACACTAAGTTTTTTTCCATTTTCGTAAAAGACGAACAGTTTTATGGTATTTCACATTTTATTTTATTTTCATGAGAACGGTAACAATTTGAAAATCCGAGCATGAACAACAATCCTGTAAAATAAAAAAACTTTTGTTTTACGAAATAGGTGTAAAAATATGTTTTACACCCTATCAACAATCCTCTTCTTATACCAAGAGGAACAATTTATGGATGGCGAAGAAATTTGATTGATTGATTATTTTAATGGGATTGTACCTCCCAGTTAAGAATGTTTCACTTATATCGAGACGTCTCCAGCTGTAGGTGAAGTGGCAGTAATTTTTACCATTGCAGTGCGTTTAGGGCAATGTGCAGGGAGGTTTTTGTAGCGTGAAAACCTTGCCGTCCCCCGAAAGACACCGTGTCTTTCATTTCTAAATGCCGAGTGCATGGCGAAAGAACAGTTACTACCCATTTTCAAGTCTTGGTCAGATCCCGACCCCCCACAACAGAGCGAGCACACTACCAACTAAGATACTGTAGTAGTTTGAAGCATCCGGATTTTAACAAAAGAACTTACTTTTTTCACACGATTGTCATATGCTACATTTGAATTTTTATGAAACAATGCATTCAAAAGTAGCACATGACACTAGAATCTGCCTCGAGTGGTATGGGAGCCTAAGTGAAAAGAAAAGTTGAAACGAAAAGATAATAATAATAATAATAATAATAATAATAATAATAATGATGATGATGATGATGATAATAATAAATTTACTACTACTACTTATGATAATAGTAATAATAACAATTATTATTATTAATGCTAAAAGACAATCATTCAATGTAACCACATTATATTCTTATTACGCGATATATCGATACTTTTTCGATATTTATTTTAACAAACAACAAACTCAAATATCTTAAAATAGACATAAAACAAAAGAAAGAAAAATCAGTGAAAAGATTTATAGAAATAAAATTGGGTTTTAGTATACATTTTACCTGAAAAATCGATCTAAATGTTCAATAGCACACCCTTGTATGGTATTATATAAAGCATCTATTTAAGAACTTTATAGGACCGTCCATGTTTACATATTTAAATGCTGAATGTATCGGGACAATAAGAGGATTTCGATTCAATGCTCTTTGAAATGTTTAGTCAGTTCGTCGATTAATCGTTATTGAATTCGTTAAAACACACAGACTAATCACTACGGTAATGACATTCCTCTAATGTATATTTGGTCGATATTTCAGAGCTTATACGGTACCAGGTAAACCACAAAGCATTATGGGAAGGAAATCAGCATCATAGAACATCACATTCCCTATAGAGTAAATCAAAAATGGCCAGAAATATTCGAGGGATACCTACATTATTATGCATTTTCTCTATTTTCTTTATCGTTCCGAAAGGTAAGTGATTTTTTTTTTTTGGTCTTAAAATCAGTATTTAAAATCTAAACCTAGTTGTAAATAGTTAAAATATTTTTTGACACATATAGATCAATATTGTTTTCTTATAATTATTGCATTTTTGATTAACGAGTTAAAACGAAAAATGAATACAAATTGATTTTTAAAAAGATCAGATTTTGTCCTAACTTTATTAGAAGGAATCGTATAGAGATATGTGATTTAGAATCCACGGGATTTGATAACAAAAAATAAATGAATAAATAAATAAATAAATAAATAAATAAATAAATAAATAAATTAATTAATTAATTAATTTAATTGAAGTAACGAATGTACGACAGTGAATGAACCATTGTATCAGCATATTTTGAAGCATTTTATTATATTTTTTTACTCAAAGAGAAATTAATTTCCCTATTTACAACAAAAGATTGCGTTGATTTTAAAGCAATTTTCATATTTGAATGTTTGTGAAGATATAATCGGTTACTCATTTCAAAGACGATTTGAAACTACCGATAATATTGAATTTATTTATTTATTTATCTATCTATTTATTTATTTGTTTATTTATTGAAAATAAAAATAGGAATTAATTTTTCAATAAATATTTAATAGACCAAAACGATAATTACATGCTTCATTCATTCTATCTACGGTTTGGTTGGAAATGTTAATCTTGTTCCTTACTGTCGCAAACCACTTTTGAATCGGTTACCCATTTCAAAGACGATTTGAAATTACCGATAATATTAAATTTATTTATTTATTTATTTATTTATTTATTTATTGAAAATTAAAATAGAAATCAATTTTTTAATAAATAGTTAATAGACCAAAACGATAATAACATGCTTCATTTATTCTATCTCCGGTTTGGTTGGAAATGTCGCAAACCACTTTTGAATTTTATAATATAATACATTCAAAAGTGATACATGACGCTTACCATAAATCTTTTCATGTCCATAATAACTAAACAATGAGACGCCCTTCAGCCTTGCAGTGTTTGCAACAATCTGAGCGGAAAAATATTAAACAAAGTTTTGTAGGTGTTTTAACTTTTAATAGACACACACACACACACACACACACACACACACACATATATATATATATATATATATATATATATATATATATATATATATATATATATATATATATATATATATATAAACTTCGTTCCTTTTCATTTAGATATAATACATAGAAAAACTCAAGTAGTTGTCACGAAATGTGGAATCACATTGTTTTTAAAATTATGTATATTTCGTTTTGTTTTTCCAACATGCATATATAATTTATTCTACAAAAGGTGTGATAGTTACGAGTCCTCAAAATAGACTATTACCACGAATCCAGGTAACCACTCTTCTGCCGGTCGAGAAAATTATCACCATGTGATTCCAATATTTGTTTTTCATTGTTTTTGTCTGGTTTAACACTGACTTGTGTAATTTTGTGTTTTGGTTTCGATGGCTGTTGTTCAATTGCATATTTTCGTTTTCAATTTCCATCTAAGTTTGTACTCTCGATTTTGTTCGATTACTTAGTATCGTGTTGAACATATTCTTGGTTTCTTTTAATTTTCTTTTCACAAATAACGAATAACTTGTTTATAGAATTTTTAATACCTGCAAATATAAATTTAACATCGTTAAATGGAATTACTGAGAAATATTTTCATTTGCCTTGTGAAATTCCCAAAGCTGCAAGCTTGAGAGCCGTTGTAATTATTACTGACAATGAATGCCGAAAAATTTTGTCACTCCGTTATGAATACATATAAAATGCAATACACAATCCGGAACTACATTATCGTAGGTAAACAAACAGGACTGTCACGTCACATTTGTTAACATTCGAGGCGAGACTGAAAAACACGGTTTACGAGATATTACAAAGTAAAATCAAAGAAATTAATAAAATAATATTTTAATAACATATATAGGCACCTGGCTGATATTTATCGTAATATTGACATTGTGATAGACAGAGTGGTGTTTTTGATGGCCTGTTGAAAGAACAGACAACAACAGATCAGTCAAAACCATCAAACCACAAAAATTTTTTGAACAATCGGATCTTTAAAAAATTCTCCCTACCTTGACAAAGCTGCTATATACCCTATTATTTTGAGACAATGTGTAATAGTACAACTTGTCAATCAATTTTGTGTCTCGCGGGATGTAAATTTCAAGTGATGTAAATTTCAATCGGAATTAGATTCACGCATGTATGCCACATCCAGTGAAAATTGTCCGTTTCACATGCTGTGTTTGTTGATCGGAAAAACTGAAAAAATCATCTACATGCTTTTAATCAATTTACAAGGGATACAATAGGAACTCATCAAAAGTACAATACATGGTTTAAGTACCACACAACTTCTCGCTAACCTTAAAACGATAACTTTGAGAGATATTTGCACCACACCTGCCGTAAAGAATAAGTATACTTCTCACTGCTTTGCTGTCTACACTTGAATGATTCCGAGTATGAAGATCGGCACATAATGTTAGAGTGAATCTCAACCTAACAATGTCGACATTCCAGAAGAAATATCTCGGTAAATCCCTGTCTACTCACATATCACAGATTCGAAACCCAAATGCTTGGCCATTGAAAATTATCCCTCAGCTACAGTTCCCCCCTTCCCGTTTCAGATTCACAAATTTCACTTCCAACATTTAGCCAGCAATCTTTTACTCCAAACTTCTTTGCAAATTGAAATGGGTACACACAGGTGCACCTGATTTTCGACTGAAATATAGTCCACAAATATCAACACATTTATCGTTGATATTCAATTTTTATATATATCATTTATATCCAATATTCTAAAAAATTCATTATGTTAATGAAAAATCGAGAAAATACCATCAAAATACCTGATAACACTATAATTTTTCAAACCAAAACTCCCCGTTATTACCCCACATTAAAAATATTGCGGATTAATAATGTGTCGTTATCGGTCTTAAATTCAGCTGTTGCGTCTACTGGACTACCCCCGATGTGCATGAGTTATAAATGGGAATTTTTTCCTTACAATAAATGAATCATTTTTTTTAAAAAATATTAAACGAAAATATAACAATTGAACTGTTTTAAAATGGTGTTCATTGTCAGTATGAAGGCAAAAACTTTGCAAGCATACTGTTCATAACGCGCTAACGCGCGTTATTCCGTTTGCTTGCAAAGTTGTTGCCTTCATACTGACAATGAACACCATTTTAAAACAGTTCAATTGTTAATTATCAAAATAGCCTTGTCTAAATTGAAAGCTATAACAATCATGTGGTATTCAGCTTGATCCTTGAGAAATATAGTAATCTTAAGTAATCATTCATGACGAATAAATCTTCGATGGATCACAAAAAGAATTCACTTTCTTTCTTCCTTTTTTTAAATTTAATTGTTTTAATTTTTGAACTGTTGAACAGTGACTTCGCGGGTTTCTTGGCCTTGGAATAAAAAATGCTTAAGACCAAGCCTCCGTTCTTAAGATAATCTTAATTTAATGAAATGATATTGACCTCTAGTTGATTTTTTTTTTCGCGCGCGCGCGCGCGCGTGTGTGTGTGTGTGTGTGTGCTATGTTGTCTTGTTTGACTGTGTATAACGTTAGCTTGTATGCATTTTGGTTAAGGGGTTTAAAGCACGCCTTACGGATCACGATGCTTCTCATCGCCTAGATTTAAATTCAACTTGGGCCGATCTAAGTTTGACGAAAGTTGTCATTTTGTCGGTGTTTCTCCTGGTACTCCGGCTTTCCACACCGTTCTTTAACTGACCGACTTGAATCTCGACTATGTTGTTAAACTCCATTGCTTCACTCTACTCCTTACACGCTTTTATTTTTCAGGTTTTGTTGGCTATTGTCTACATAAGCTTTTTTTAAATTTTTACTTACTTTCTTCTAAAGACTACTGATTATATTCTTTCCTATACCAGTCTAAAGCATTTGGAAGGATTCAACAAATTGTACAAATGCATATGAATTGTATACAAACTTGGACACATAAACGAATATAAATGTATCATGTCGCATATGTATTTAAAGCTTGAAAAAGTTTCAGGGAAAACCAATCGAACAATTATGTATCTCCTAGTCTTGTCTTTCTTTCTTTCTTATTTATTTATTTATTTATTTATCTATTTACATGTATTTATTTATTATTTTTATCTTTTTCATTTTGCGGTTCAATTCGTGAATAAAAAAAGCAATTATATTGACTTAAAATATACAATTGATGTTTTTGTTGAAAATGACGTCATCTTTGTGGAGCATTTATTTTATTTTTGCACTAATGGCAGTGAGTGGCGTATTTTTAAGTGATTAAACTATAAAAAAGTTAAAGAAACGGATAAACAAAATTGAAAATTATAAAATGATTAATTACAATGCAGTCTCTTTAGCAAAAAAGAAAATGAAATGAAGGTTGTTGCTTAATTGTATCATAACCACTACGGTAGCCCAGTTGGTAGAGTGCTCCCTCCGTAAGTAGGAGGCCGTGGGTTCGAACCCCGACTGGGTCTGACCCAAGACTTGAAAGTGGGCAGTGACTCTTCTTTCGCCAAGCACTCGGCATTACGAAATAAAATAAACGAGGTTCCTTGTTACGGTAGGCTTAGCACGATAAAGAACCCTGCTGTATAATGCCATCAGTGCCAAGCACAAGCAAAATTTCTGCACTTTCGCCTTATAACAGGCGACGACTCGATATAAGTGAAATATTCTTGACGGGGACGTTAAACACCATTACTCAACTCAATTCATTTTATCATGTCTTAGACAGCTGTATCATATAACCATTCCTATACACGCCATTGCCTTCGTAAACCATCATGAACCTGTATAAACTACATAAAACGAGTACATTCTTAACAGAGATAAAATGACAAAGAATAAAAGTGCTCACACTGTCCTTGTTTATTTGAAAACATTGAAACTAGTTTTTTTTTTCAAACATTAAATTGAAAATAAACATTTTCACGCACTTAAGTGATCAAAGTAAATGATGGCGTCGCACTGCTAATAGAAGTGGCATTCTATGTGATGTATTCCAGTAATAAAGCATGTCGGAACTCAAATGTAATAAACTTGTATATTGAAGCTATATAAAAATCAATTTTCAACTTGTAATCTGTATTTATACGGGATTCGTTTATAATTGACCAATGCAAGTACAGAAATTTTTTAAATAAAATTGATAGTAAGGGTTTGTCAATTTGATTTTTTTATTTGAAAAAAAGAAGAGTCCGTGTTTTTCAAAAACTTTTATTTCATAGAAGTGTTCAGACTCGCTAAAAAACATAAACGTTTGATCACAATGCTGCTCGTAAAATAGTATTTTTAGGCTATGAGGCTTTAGTTATAGCTTAGGCTATATATATGCTTTCTTTTGATTGCAATTCGATGTTATCATTTCATATTGGCTGAATACATCGATACCTTAAAGCAAATCGGAGACGTTAAGCTTGTTAGTTTTCATATAGCTGCTGTTCTGCTTCTATATCTTCGTCATTTATTATTCACAAAAGAATATAAATCTTTCAGTTTATTTTTTTTCAAATTTCAATCAATATAACAATAAATACATGTGTCACTCTGGTTTCCCAGTTGGGTATCTCAAACATCAATTTCTGATGCGGGTTGAAACAACAATATTAACATTCTGTTTATAATTTTCCAATTCTCTTTATTATATAATCATAAAAGCATACTACTACACAAACTTACTACTAATACACAAGAGACTAGCGTAAGAATATAATGTTTTCATTTCCAATACACAATGTCCTTGACCCGTCGAAATGTAAACACACATCACAGCGGTATGAATAAAATTATGTTTTTGTGTTTCGTGCACTATTTTATGCCTTTACTGACAGAGAAGGTAAAATAGTCAGTTGGTTTAAATTGTTTGACTTCACATCAGCAATTTTAGCTATTCCTGACGAGACAAGTTTAAGTTCAAGTAACGAGTGAGTATGCAAGTGTTTCTGGCCCCAGTTTCACAATCATCACTCAATTGAGTGTACATCAACTCAAATATTCCAAATTTTCACTCATCAATATTTTAAAAGTTTTTAAGTTTTATGAGACAATGTTTTGTTTTGTTCAACAAACTTGCATCAAACAATTAAAATATAACATAAGATATTCAATTTTAACAGTGTATACTTTTATACTCGTGCCTAACTCGAGCCAACCAGCGAAAGCCAATGACAGGGGATACCCGTTCTTGCTTTTGGTTGATCAGGGTTGAACCCACAACGATTAGACGCCATGAGTTTTAGGCCTACGTCTTAACCACTCGGCTACCGCGGCTCCTCCACGAAGTAGAACGGCATCAAAAGCAATCGAGAACCAAAACAAGGAAAATATTAAAAATATCTCCGGGATGTTGTCACAATAATTGATTAAACTTGGGAAAAAAATCACTATTTGACATTATAACGACCTTTCAGATAGCCCGTATTGGGATATTCTACATCCGGTTTTGGGTTAATGTACATCCGGCACTGCCATCACGGTACTATTTTTAATTGTTTATAAAATAATGCATTCGAAAGTAGCAAAAATGGTGATATAAACTTTGAATAGAAAACTTTACTGATAAATCGCATAAAAATTGCATATTAACTGTCATCATTGTCTTTAATGGCGCAATTCCATATAGTTTTTGCCCCTTTGGATCTAAAGGTACCGTAATGGATTGAAAAAGGTAATCTTCTTGAAACTGTTTGCTGTTAGTAAAAAACATATTTCTTTTTAAAATCAATCGAAAATAAATTATTCAAAAACCAAATTTAGCATTTTTTAAAATCATTTTCTGCTTATTCTTTAAACTATATATAATCAATTGAAATTGAATTATTTGAAACCAAAATACTCTTTTTATTCAACTATTTTTCTGCTTCTTCATTAATCTTATAATACAAATCGAAAATGAAAGGTTAAATCGAATTCAGCAGTTATTTAAATAATTTTTTGCTAATTTTTTTGCTCTAAAGAAATAGCTAATCAAACGACACTAATTATTTATTTACACAAATTATTTTCTTAAGATCGAATTTTTTAGGAACAGATTGTGGACAATGGTCAGTGCGGTCATTAAATATTAAAAAAGAATAAAGAAAATTGTATCCATGTACAGTAGGTCATACCTTATATTTATATATTGACTATTGCTATTGAAAATACAAATTAAAGTACAACGACTTTGAAAGTAGCGCGTGTCTTGTTACTTAATGACAAAGTTCAAAGACTAAAATCGATCAATTTAGATTATTGATTGGATTATGACCATTGTCAATGTCAAAGTCTAACAGGAAATGGGTTTTATGTAAGTTCATTTTGCTAAAGGTCACATGAAATTTAAGTACATGAATGAAAATAGTATTGCAAAGCGTTATATGCCCTTTACAAAAATATATAAATGGATGAATGAAGGAATAAATAAATAAATAAATAATAAAACAAAAAAAGCGGAATTGAGGAATGGTTTTAGGCAGTCAGTTAGTTCGGGAATGGTGAAGGAAAAAACCGACCTCCAACAAGCAAACTGGCGGACATTTTCCTCACAGTAGGTTCTGTCCGAAAGGGATTGGAACCAAGACGTTGAAAGGCACTGTGATCCGCAAGCGCTTTGTTTAGACTATTCACGCACCAAGGTTCCAACCTAGACCGAAGGCTTTATTACCTTGCAGTCTTCAGTACTTCGGCTCTCTATATACACACGAGTTACTATAGCTAAAACTGGAATAATTTATATCCATAATGTATTGCATATTGAATTTCAACTATATCTGATAAACACGATTTGATTTCTGATATTCCAACAAGTTTGCACCTTTAATAATGAATTTCTAACATGATTTTTTATTATTTAAAAACCTAACAAAACACTCAAAGATGTCAAATTGTCGGAATGCACAAAAATATATATCAACGATAACAGCGAGTTAACACCGAAGTATGATTAATTTGCGAGCAATTACTTCATACAATTGCAGGTAGAAAATTATAAAATCAATCGAGTTTATTTATGTATGTGAACATTTATAAGCATTGATGAAGAAGCAATTTCTGTTTACCCATGCAAATACAATCGATACATAAATAGATGCTTGGGGATATTTAACAATAAAAACCCAAGGTAAACACGCAATTTTCAATTCGAATATCATGTATTTTTTCAATCACAAATGACGTTTAATAATATTACTTTATATAGAAGCATGTTATAGTTGGTTTGTTGTAATGAAACATCAATGACGTCATGCACCTTGAATCAATCACACATTAAAAGAAAACAAATACACATATAACGGAATGATGATTTTTGATTATATTTTTAAAAATGTGATTAATGTAACTTATATAGTACATAATTTTAGAAATAAGAAATTGGATTATCTTTGTTATAAACGTAGTAACATCGGTTTAAAAATTATCATCAATTATCGGTTAGAATTTGTTGATGCCCCGGATGCGTTTTCAGCGATATGGATGGAATGAAGCTATTTACGCATGCATGATTTTGAAGAAAACGTGTGTGTGTGTGTGTGTGTGTGTGTGTGTTAATTAGATGTAGACTGGTGGTTCTAATATATATATATATATACAAATAGGTTAACATCCTAGAACTGCGTATTAGTAGTACATTAGTAGTACTCTACTAGGACAGTTTTTTTTCATCGCGGAATGATCATATATTCCTTTTTGTCCTTATGTCTGCCAAAAAGCCGAAATATGAAGAGGTCATGATAAGGTAATACACCGATTTTGTCAAATTAACATTTTCTTTACTAACGGTCGATTGTGTAAAATTAATCGATCATCTTAATCAAGAGGCCGCTAAACGATTCTTCCTTATTATCACGGTTTGTTATATACAAGTTAGTCCTGAACGGATTCGCCATATCTTTTGACCGCCTTCGTGGTTCAGTGGGATAGCGTTCGCCTTACAAGCGGAAAGTCGGTGTTCAATTTTTTTTATTTATTTATTTATTTATTTATTTATTGGGGGGGGTCATACTCAATACTTTTACTTTGAGATACTGCTTTCTCACCCTGTGATTGGCATTAGGGGGTCAGAGTTTCAAGTTATTCGCCCTGTGCAAGAATAATGTGACCGGTGGAGTGGTATGATTTTCTACGGCAAACTGACTCTATAAGACCGTAACTTTACAAATATTTGCTATTATTGCGCGCTAGTACAAGGCAGGCACACACAACCCCCCCCCCCCCACACACACACACACACATACTTGTTCGCGCGCTTCAATACAAAACAGACTGAAATAAAAATATATACATGTATGTAATAATTATACAAATTATGCAAAAATTGATGTTGAATGTTTATTTAATGGTGGACTTTACAAGCTAATGCAACCGTCCTGTGATTTTATCTATAGCTGGTAACGTTCCGATATAAGATAAATATTCATGACTGAACGGTTTAAACAAATCAACCTATTTTTGAAGAGGAAAAAAGTTTCTAAATTAATCTCAATTTTAAAAAATATCCTCTCTTAATACGCATTTATATCAAAAAAGGAAGAAAAAATTAAAAGTTCTAAAATACAAATTAAAATGTTTAGAATTCAGTCTATACACAATACGGAGAGAAAGCATTTATTTTCAAAAGGACATTTTTTGTTTGCACTTTATGTTTGTCAAAATAATTTTTTGCAACTATGGACGATTTAAAAATATAGGATAAAGCTTGGTTAAACATAAATGTTTACAATGTCTAGTGTCTTTTTTTCTTCCTTTCTTTCTTCTCTTTAAATTTTTAAATCAATTCTGTTTTTTGCATAGTATTTTAAGAGGTTACGCAAAATTATGTGGGCCGTACCAAATTCAATGCATCGCCCATTACCTCCTTAAATAGAGTGAACAGACTGTAACTTCTTAGTTTTATTTTCTTTTTTTTTCTTTAAATAAATAGTTTGTATTAATATTTATTTTAACTTTTGAAAACATTTTCTTCCGGTACAATCGATTCCGGTAGTCTAAAGTTGATTGACACTTTGACTGCCCACAATTTGTGACAGTTGTTACAGAAAAATATTATCCGAAATATTGAACGTTGTTAGTTAAATAATAGTTACTTATATAGTTAACAATACATATTACATTTTATGGTTAAAATTAAAATAACAGTTATTGATATTGGAATTGTTGTATAAGAGAAAATGGATACGCCGGTACGGTAATTACCATCTGTAAACAATTCCACGTGCTTTGACATGTGTTTTGAGGGACTACTTTATGAACAACAAAGATGTATAAATGCGCATCAAAGAAAATAAACGCCAACTGTAATTCAACTGGATTTACCGCGGATACAATTCCTTCTGTCTGTTTTATCAAAGAAAGATAAAATTATATTGTAAATGTTAACTTTTAAATGACCCCAACAAATCCACTTATTTATAGCCGGAAGTCCCCATGTCATATACCATTTTTTAATCGAATCATAAAATCCATTCAAAAATGGTATTTTTATCATATACAGGTTCCCTTTTTGAATGTACTGATTCAATTCAAAATATTATAATGACACCTACACAATTGCATCTTAAATATTGTAGACTAAAATCAGTAATTTTAACTCTTTTTTACATTTTATATCGCTAAAAAAAACTTGAATAATGCTTCTGGAGAAAATTATCTGTTTTGAAAATATTTATGTTTTCATCAATGGTAAATAAAAATCGCTTATATCATTCTGTTGTGTCTTCGGCGAACACAAAGTCACTCCACTTTTGCTTTAAAGTATTCGATGATTCCGGATAGTGCTACATTACTTTTGCGAATAGTAAATGATTCCAAGACATTAATTTCACTATGAAATCATTTTCGATAAATTCTTTGGTTAATTGAAACGGTTGTGGCATATTAATTCTGTTGACATTGTACCTTTTCCTACCACGACCATTATATATTACGTTATCCATTTTCTAATATATCTTTTATGATTATTTTTATACTTCAAACATTCTAGGTATTCATTTTAATTAGCTTTATTTTTATTCTGTTTCAGGGGCTGAAAAAATCGAACATGACATTCACAGGTAACTTTTTCTTTTTTTTTTTTTTTCTTCTTGATAAATTGATAATATTTTTAGACTGATATATTTTAAGAACTGGATGAGGGTTAAATATTTGTAAAACACCTTAAATCTGCTTTTCATAAGTAAGCAACATAAAGATTTGATAACATAAGCAACATTAAGGAAAAAACATCGGTTTTCCGAGATGTGTAATTTTTTCCACTATATATGTCCGAATTTCAGAACAACCCTTTTACAATTCCAAAAACGTAACGGACTTACTATTTCTATAGTCATTTCAACCCATAACATCTGGGCTAGATATAAAAATGCCAAGGCATCCATTCAGAATTTCATCAGAACCTAAATAAGAAATAGAATGGAAACGCCCCTTTCACTAGTTTTACCAGTCAAACATTTATCGACCGGGTTTTCAACAAGATGCGATGAAACTTGTGGCCGTTGGGTCAAATTCGCGGTGACGGAACACAATCTCTTTCAACGTCTAGATTTGAATCTTAATTATGCAGATCATATTGTAAAAAAGTTTGTCAGAACGCTTTCTGAAAGTAGACAGTTTGTTCGGAAACTCTGCTTTCCACAGACGGTTGAACCCCCCCATATACTAGTATGTAAAAATATTCACTGGAGCATAAAGCATTGTTTCTATATTCCAGTACAGATGCAAGTCAACATCGGTATTAAAATATTTTCATACCGTAAATTATATCACTGAAGTGTTGATGAAGTACATGTTGTAATTGTGGTACCGTGAAATTTATGAACATAAGTTATTGTTGCAATGAAATTTTCTTATTCATAAAACAAGTTATTGATACCAAAAATGTTTAAATTTGAGTTTATTTCGATAAGGAAATAATGGTTTCTATTACCAATTTACAGAAAAAATTGCTTTTGCTTTGAAGTTCTGCTATTTTGAGCGTGCTATGAAGTCATCACTAATATTAGAATCCGTCTCTCGTTAACGGAAATAAAAGCATCCCTTAAGAAGTTTTATGGCCGTCATCACAATATTGTTGATACGTAGGTTGTCACTGTATCCAAACTTATACCAGATATATTTGACTTACCTTAGTTCTTTGTTCCTTTCATTCTCAAAATTGACTTACACGTGACGTGTGTAGCTAGCTAGACAGGAGATGCTTACTCTTCCGGAGCACCCAGCCTCACTTTCTTGATGGAAGTTCACGTGTATAACTAATTTTGCCAGTTTTCAAAGTTTTTACTTTGTTTTTGGGAATGTGATATGGACAAGGACTGGTATGTTTGTTTTATTGCTAGACAAATAAAACCCCTATCGGGGTCAATCTGAACAAGGTTTGATCTCGTGACTTTAAACTTTTAATTTCCGTACACATCTAAATCTAATATAGGTCATATTGTTTAATCGTTGGCTTACATTTACGATAAGTTTGATTAAATTTCGTTTATAAATGTGGACGTTTTTGAGTGGATACAATACAAAGATATACGGGCAAAAGGACAAGCGAATTATATATCCCAAAACTTCGTATAGAGAGGGGAAAAGATAGAGGGAAAAGCCGAAGCAAATGGAATACATCGAAGATTTACCTCTATATCAATGGTGTTGTGTCTATATTTGATATTTCAAGAAAACTAGAAAAACAATATTATATTGATCTGTTAAAAATATAAATAATAAATTAATAAAAATGAAAATAAAACAATATTTAAATAAATCGAAAATATTCTTCATTATCCATGATGTTGTGTTTATATTTGATGTATCGAGTCAAACAGAAAAAAAAAAAACGATACTAGTATTATAGTAATCTGTTAAAATCGACCTAAAAATGATAATTCAAAAATATTGAAGATTTTCTTCAAAATCCATGATGTTGTGTCTATATTTGATATATCAAGAAAAGCAATATTACTGTGATATGTTTTGTATCGACTAAAAATACTATCAATTTGGCAATTACTCTTATTATTTATTGGTACTAATACATTAACGTCAGCACATTGATTAATCATTTACATAAACTTTTACGGTTAGACACCTATTTATTTTGCTGTTAATTTACATTTTTAGTTTTTATACTCAGTAGGAATGCACTTTTACATTTTTTTTAAAATTGTCTCGTTTATTACGGGCAATTGTAAACAAAACTCTTTCATACGCTTTTAATATTAAGATTTTGAAAAATAAAATCAATTTTTAAATGTATTTTGTTTTAAAATTTAAATGGATTTATATGTGAAAAAAAGATAAATGTAAACAATTATGCCAAATCTTTTTTTTTTTTTTTTTTTTTTTTTTTAATAACCATGGTAAAATCATGTAGTGAGATACTATACATTTTTTAAATTTCGTAAATGGAATCTTCAAGAAATTACAATATGAAATACATTTTTTGAATATTTCATGTGAAAAATTAAAAAAAATTACAATAATTACATGATTTTCAAAATGTAATTTTCAAAGTCAGCAAATTTTGACTGGCATTTTTCGGTTAAAGTGTTGATGTTTTCGTAGTTCAATGTACATGTTGATACTTCCATAAATTTATATTATATTTTTGTATTATGGGTCCCTAATTGTCCTAGAAACGGCAGTAAAGTTAATTCACATCATGTGGTAAAAAAGTAGGGTTTTAAATAGTAAAATTTCTGTTTATGAAACAGGAAACAAATATACAAACAAGTTATTTTGGACATGTAGTAGATCAAAAATTACTGAGCAAAATCAAATAATAATAATAATAATAATAATAGGAAGTCGAGCGTGTAAATTTTTTTTGCCAAGAGCTTGAAAATTTTTTTTAAAAAATCCAACTAAAAATATAACGAAGTAACGCTAATGTTGCTATGGACTAACTCCTGATGATGATGATGATGATGATGATGATGTCGATGATGATGACGACGACGATGATAATTTCATGCTACTGTTTTTCTGAAGGAAAAAAAACCCGAAAAATCACTCTCTAGAGTCTGGTTAAATCTTTTCTTAGGCATTAATTTTCTCATAAATAAAAAAAAATATATTTCTTTTGCTGTTTCTGCCTGAATTTTGGTGACGTCATTAAAAAAATTTATCATAACCGAAAACTAAGATTTATTATCTTTATACATGTATCTATGATATTTCTTCTATTTGAATCATTATCATTTATAGGAAATGCTTTAATGGAAGAATAAACAGAAATGGTGAGTGCCAGTGTCAGCCATGTTGGACAGGTACAAATTGTGACAAACCAGGTAAGTGTAAGCTATTTTTTTCTCGTTATGGTTATCTCGTTATTTCTGTAACTGACGCCCATCCGCAGTTTTAAGCGTGAATTTTTTTTTCAAATGTTTTTTTATTTGAAAATATTAATTTAACCAAGCAATATGAAATAAAAAAACTGTTTTTTACACTTAAGAATAATTTTTATTTATTTATTTATTTATTTATTTTATTTTGTTTATTTAATTTTATTTTTTGATTTTTGTTTTTAATCTTTTCTGTGTATAAAGAAAGAAGGTGTAGTACTGGTCCAAATGTTGTTTGAGCATTTGTATTTTATACCAAAATAATATTTACCTGTATCTTCATTTGCCAAGTCACAATTGAAATCACATTTACAATACAGTGTATTTACATTGTAAGAAATATGTTTAAAAATGCCATATCTACGATAAAAATACTTGACAGAATTTTTCTGTTTGACGTTAGATATATATATATTTTTTTTTTTTTTTTTTTTTTTTGAACAGCTTCGCATGTCTTATTAGATGTAACTTAATTTAATGTATGAAAGATAAATTTAACCTTAATCAGTCTGAAAAAAATGTAACCTTTGTTTTTAACATTTTTTTTCAGTTAATACTCATCTACCAAAATTTTCTGAAAAGTTGGTCAAAGTACAAGTAGAAAGACTCGAGGGAGATGGAGAAACGCCAATTTTTACACCCAGTATTGCTAACAGTGATAAAACGGAAACGTGCAAGGATCTTGACTATTGTCCATGCGCAGATGTGCATTTCTCTATAATTGCTGGAAACGAAGACGGACTTTTTACTATTAACCCAAAAACCGGAAGTGTATACATAAATAAAGAATCCCGTCTTTCAAAGCAGGAATATAAATTGAAAATAACGGTTAGAGGTAATTCTGAAGAAATCGGTCCAACTACATTTCTTGAACCCATCATAGTGGTTTCAGATCATTTATTCGATGACATGGAAAGACACCATATTGAAAAGCGAGTAAGTAGATTAAAATTTATATTGTACTATAAAAGACAGACGCAGAGAGAGAGAGAGAGAGAGAGAGAGAGAGAGAGAGAGAGAGAGAGAGAGAGGGCATGGGTGGGTGCTGGGTGGGTGCTGGGTCGCATAATAAAAATCGAGCAGTGATGTTACATTTTGTCTTTATTTACGTCATATCAGTGGGCGTTTCTACATAGCTACCTACAATGTAGACGTTTAAGAACCCAATATAGTGATTGTGAGGCTTTGTCTTTGTTATTATTATTATTATTATTAATTAATTAATTAACAACATTTGTTATTGATGTAATACGTTAAAATCTGCCTTACCAAAAAACTAACAAAATTGGGCCAATATGAAAAAAAACTGAGCCAATATGGGTGCGTGCATCTATTATGACGTCATTCCATTAAAAAAAACAAAATGGCTGACCACATAGCGCTTCACATAATCTAAAAGATGTAAGTGCCAATTGAACATTTTTTATTATAAAATATGCATATTTTATGTGGAAAGTTGCTTTTGTTTTAAAAAATTATAATCAATAAAAGTATCACACAAAATATACAAAAAAGCTATACATTTTAAGTCACTCATCTCTCATATCTTGTAAGCGTTTCTTGTGACGCGGTATGTTTACAAACAAACGGACGTAAACAACTTGGAATTGATGCAACGAATGTCAGACAAACATGTTTGTTTTGGAGAAGGCATGCTCGAGGTTTTGTCACATGACCTAAGTCGGTATGAAATGATGACAGAAATTGAAGATTCTGACTTAAAAAAACATTCTCTTGAATATTGACACCGATATCAATCAACACTTTCCATAAAACAGCTGATTTATTGATGTAACAGTCGACGATAGTGACAAAATTATTATTTGTTTTTTTTTAATGTCCGAAGGCCAAGGGCCAATATAACACACTGAGGCCAAATAACTGGGCCAATATGAAAATAAATGATTAATGATAATTTTATTAATTAACATTTTAAACATTAGTTTGTTTTTTTTTTTAAATTGTTACTATCGATTGTTACATCAACAAATCTGTTATTGTGTGGCAGTGTTGATTGGTATCGGTTCCGATATCCAAAAAAATGTTTTCAAAGTCAGAATCTTCAATTTCTGTCATCATTTCTTACCGACATAGGTCATGCGACAAAACCTTTAGCATTCCAGAACAAACAGTTTTGTCTGATATTTGCCAAGTTGTAATATATAATCCAACTTGTCGTCCGTTTGTTTGTAAACATACCGCGTCAAACTCGGAAACGCTTGACAGATGACTGAAAGAAAAGGTGTTGCGTTTTTGTATATTTTGTGTGATAATTTTATTGATAATAATTTTTTAAAACAAAAGCAACTTTTCCACATAAAATAAGCATATTTTATTATCAGAATACGATTGAATTTGCACTTACTCCTTTTGAATTTTGTGAAGCGCTATGTGGTCATTTATTTTGTTTTTTATAATGAAATGACGCCCATATTGGCTCAATGTTTTTCATATTGGCCCAGTTTTGTGAATGTATTAGCGTGGCAGATTTTTACATATTGTATCAATAACAAATGTTGTTATTTAAAGCTGCATTAAGTTTACCAATTTTCTGAATTTTTTTTGATTTTCTAAAAATACATTTTTTTAAAAGTAGATATCTTCTAACCACGATCCGTGACATTCATTTTCTAAAATTTCATTTCTTTTAGTTGTAAATAAACGGAATCCTCTGACCGGTTGGTCAGAGTTCTACGATGATAATTATGAGCTTGGAGCATGCGCACGGATGTAGGGAAAAGCCTAGAATCGAAAGTGAAACATGACAGATTGTATTAATTGTCCTTAATTAATATCCAGATTTATTTGAACTGGTGTTATTTATCCCTTACTAAGTCACAAATGATAAATTAAACGAAATTCTGTGTTTAATTTATCGTATTTCAACATTTTGAAAGTTGTGTTTAAATGACCCGGGTTTTGATGACGTAACCATGTTCTAATATTAGATCCGAAATGCTGCATCTCGCTGGGTAAATACTGTAATTTCTGTATTTATTCGAGCTTTTATCGTTGAACCAAATGTAACATTGTTCATTAGGAACATCAGTTATTAGATTAGCAACGTTTTAATTTTTTCTTTGGAAAACTTAATGCAGCTTTAATAATAATAATTATTATTATTGTATTTGGTCAACAACAAATTATTTTTTCCGTTTTTTGTACAATAAAGAATTAAATGGCCATTAGTGTCTTTCCAATTATTTATTTATTTATCTCTATAAAACTTTTTACTTTTTAGGCCACTGCTGCTCCTGAAAATGTCACGTTTACTTTAATAAAGAAACATCCCTATAACGACACAACAGAGATGAGAGTTGGAAGTCGGGTACAGTTCCAACTTCAAATATCATTTCCTGTGACTACTACGGATATACTTGTAGAGTTATTCACCCCTGATAATGACACCACCATTATGATTTTATGTGACGTTAAAGTGTCATGGACCGGAAGTAGTCTGTCAATGACAGGAACTACAACGCCAGTTATGGACGCAAAAACACCCGGATCTAAATTGGTACGTGTAATATATCTAAATAGATTGTTGGTTGTAATGTTGTATGCGGCATGACATTTTTCTTATTAGTTTTTTGCGACTAGAGCAGGGTCGATAATCTCTAAGGATTAATCTAAAACGAGATCTTATGATATATATGCATATGATGTGCGATCTGACTTGTACTCGCACACATTTTTGTTTGCTAGGGTGCTGGCCCAACAAGTTAGTATGCCACAGACAAACATACAGCCCCCAGTCACGTTATTAAGGGACCAGGTGCGTCCGTCGATACTTTGTTTTCTTGATACAAGGCGCTGGGCAAGGAAGTAACATCTCAGTTTTTATGTAATACCTGGCCCGGGTTGAAGCTGAGCGGACGCCCTACCACTGAGCCACCGAGGTGGTTTTCTAATATAAAGATTACACAGATGATACTGATGTCACACTTTCGATGATATAATTCTTATTTATAAACAAAGAAAGAATTAATTACATTTACAGTGTATAACCTGATGTAAGACTTAAAACCTAGATGGTTGCCAAATGAAAAAATATATATATATATTTTACTTTTCACAAAGACATTTTTATTCAGTTATTTTACATTACAGTATGACAGGGCTATCATTAATCTTGGAAACGTTACAAATTCTGGATGCACACAGATTGAAGACTGCAGTATGTATATTGATTACGAGGCTATTATGATAGACAATTCTAATATAGTTAACGGAAGTATTTACTGGGTCAGCGCCGGGGCCGAGTATAACAATGAAGAAGAAATATGGGTCGGTCAAGCCTCGTTCGTTGCAATGGCGGATGATCAGGTAAATATTTTTTTTTAAAGAAAAGTTACAAACAATTGTTAAAAACCACTTTCAAACTTTTAACAGGCATAAACTGCTACGACAAATAAAAATAAAAGTTAATCAATTGAGTTGTAAAATTTTTGTTGAGAGGATGCAAGAAATTTTAATTAACAGATTGATTTGAGTAATTTAATAAGGTTTTACGTCCCAGTCAAGATAATTTGACTTATATCGAGACATCACTAGCTTTTAGGTAAAGTTGCTGATTTTTTTCCATTTGCAGTGCGTTTAGAGCAATGTGCATTGAGGGTTCCTGCTGTGAGACGGAACATCGGTTTTTAAGGTCTCCAGATAAAGACCCCGTAACTCTCATTCTAAATGCCGAGTGCTTTGCGAAAAAACAGTCACTACCAATTTTGAAGTCTTGGTCAAACCTGGCCGGGTTTAATCCCCGACCTCCCACACACGAAGCAAGCTTTCTACCAACTCAGCTACCGTAGTAGTTTTTTTAAAATTACGGAACTTTTTTACGTAAAACATAAGTTGTATTATAATGACTCTTTAAAATCATTAAATCCCCTTGAAAATGAAATCAAAATTGAAAGCTACGGAAAATATACAATGTTTATAGATCAGTTAAAATATTTACATATCTTCCACGGAGTACATTATTGCATGAAAACCGTAAAATGGAGCTGAAAATCAAAATTGTTTTTCCGTTTACACTTTATTCTTCATATAGATTTATATCTATTTGGTTTTTAACCGGTGTTATTTCTAATTATTGAATGTGGTACTTATATTTTATTCATATAAATCAAGTGTTATATTTAATTCTTTTGAAGAGAAGCAAATAAAAGTAATCTTACCAACAGGGAATATTTGATATAAATTTGGTTCGTTTGGGCATGTAAACAAAACAATTTTTGCAACAAACCGCAAAATAACAAGTATAAAATTATAATGTTTTTTTTTCTTTTTCAGTCAGTTCCGACCAGCCCGACTTTTAATTTCACTGGACCAGCCTCTATGGCTATTGGGTCGGCTGCTGTATTTCAAGTGGACATGTACCTACCAAAACCTTCAACTGCGCTGACTTTTGACGCCTTTGCTCCTTTGAACACATCTTCCGTTATGACAATATGTAGCGCAAAACTAATGCATATATCGGAGAACTTCCTCTGTGGCTTTGATCATGGTGCTGTAACAAACACGTTCTACAATTCTGAAGGCGGAAGCGGAAATGGAATTGCTCATCTCAATATTGGAACAGTGGTGAACAAAAGTATATATATATATATATATATATATATATATATATATATATATATATATATATATATATATATAAATTGTTTCAAATAGCAATCATCTCATTAAACGCGACATTTCCAAATTTTATCAGAAGTATTCTTGATTACACTTTTTGCTGTTAAGTTATTGTTTTTCTAAAGTTCATTGTTATATTGTAAAATTTAGTCTACACTTTTTATTATATGTTCGATTAGATCTATGCTGCTTTATAAGACACATAGAGTCAATGTGTAGGTTAACTCTATATTATGTGACCTACATAAATTACTAAATACAAAATCCGCATCGTTTTCATTTTTTTATTCATTCAGGGTCCCGAGAAGCTGACAATGACGCGGCCAATAACCTGATCACAGTTCAGTTTGCAGCACAAATGTTTGAAGACACATCTTTTGTTGGACAAACATACTCTGTTGGAGCTGCCTTTGAACTTGGATCTGACCAGATTTGGGCTGGTCAAACAGAAGTGACCGCTGCGTCTGCTATTGATTCTTCATCTATGGTATATCACTACACTTATCAATGCTCAGCTTATGATGACACGTTTTGCTATATTGTCAAGGATATATGATTAAAAGACCAATTTTAGTATATGTTTATTATTACAAAACTAATTGTGGTGTCAATTTTAAGAATAAATTCAAATTGTATATTCTTGATATCATCATTGATAGGTGTGGTTGTTTCGTGATTACATTGATAAAACTTCTATATTCACGAATGAGTTACAAGTATATTTATATACAATGTTATTCTTGATTAGGACTAAAAATTTGATTTTTTTTCTAAAAGGGGGGCGTTCTGATACTATATATATCTTATTTGTTATTTCAGTTTAGATTAAAATACATAACTTTTATGTATCAGATATTAAAACTCTAACAGCTATGTTGTGGTGCAGGGATTTTACAAGTTGGTTGCTTAGCCAGTAAGCTTTGACTTCGAAAATATTTGTTGTTTGAAATCATTATAAATTTATACTTTATTTAGCTAACTAGGCGGGATGTACATTTCACTTGATCCTATAAAACTACTGTTAGCTAAGTACTACTTGATGAAGCTTTTTCGTATTATATGAATTAAAATGATACAGAGTTGTCACAATTATTTCATTTTCCAAATAGTTACTTACATTGACAGGAGGCGTCTAGTTGATTTGTTTTGGTGGCACTTGACTAGATATGATATTTCAATGTGAATGACTAGATAAATATTGTCAAATTAAGTCATAATAGTAAGCTATTCAATTGAAATTATTAGTCATGGCTCTAGTGCATTTACTTTTGTAAGCAACTTATTAAGATACTTGTTTTGTGTTGTTTTTTTTCACAGCCAACGCCTACAATGACATATTCTATGGATGATACAAATGTTCAAATCGGACAGCCAAAAATATTCCAGTTGATACTGACAGTGCCAAGTGCAACCACATCAAGTTATAGCCTAGAAGTAAAAACACCATTTAGCACAACAGCTATATTCCAACTCTGTAGCGTTTCTATCCTGACGGTTGGCGGCAATATGCCATGTTTAACAAAAGACGATAAGATACCTGTGTACACTTCACAAGATATACAGATGTCTATACCTGACACTGGTGTCTTAAATATAGGACCAGTGTCGAACTTAGGTATGGACAGTAACAGCACTGCTGATTATATTACCTTCAACATAGTGGTAATACCCCTTAATCATACATCAGCAACGCCAGGATCGCAGCATAAAGTTACAGCAACATTGACATACGGAGGCGGGAGAACTTTGGCTGTCGATCAGACGTTTGATATTGCCGGTTCAGCAGCTGTCCCTGTTGATGTAAGTTTTGTTTATAAGTAATAGTAAAAATTATTTATATTGTTGTTTTTTTACTTGTCAATTATGTAATATATCAAAACAGTACATACATGTTACATATATATATAGTAGTTTCTTTTTTTCCTAAAATGCCTATGATACCTGATAATTTTTTAACTATTACAATACCACCGCGGCTTTGAATTTCTCCGATGCGATTTCGTTTTCATTTTCTGACCAAACTTTTGTTGAGAAAAGCTTATTTTGTTGGAGGGTCTTTCGGGCGAAACTGTAAATCCATGGTCCTTGTCTAAATGAACGTTTAAGACACATCCGTTAAATTCGAAAATTACTTAGCAACCTCCGATTTCAAAAGAGAATGGTTCCTTCTACAGGCAACACAGTCTGACTTAATAAAAAATTAATTTTCTTGCTGTTAGGAACAAACTTTCAGTTTTTATTTTTTATCCATATTTTGCTTTGATCTTACAGACATCCGCTTCTCCGTCATTTAACATGTCTTATGCGATTGGCAACGAGAACGTCAATGTTGGAACAGCAACAAAAGTGTATCTCGATGTTACAACCAATAGGAGCGTCACTTATCCTATGATGGATATAGAATTCATCATGCCGGTTGGAAACTTTTCTGCAAAATTTTCAGTATGTAGAGCAAGAATGATAAGTGCTGGTAAAAATCTTCCATGTGTAACACCAGAATGGATAAACTCGAAAATAACGTATGCATCGAAGTAAGTATTAAAAGTGTCTGAAAATTTTGAGCGATTTGATATTTTCATTAGTTTAACCAATTACAGTGTTTGCGAG
Source organism: Tegillarca granosa (assembly GCA_029721355.1). Lineage (NCBI taxonomy): Eukaryota > Metazoa > Mollusca > Bivalvia > Arcoida > Arcidae > Tegillarca > Tegillarca granosa. The sequence goes on along the minus strand of CM056599.1, from coordinate 39,016,608 downwards.
ATAATTCTTTATTGCAATTATCATAATTTTTGTGGGTATCGTTTTTCGATAAGGTAATGCGCTGATATCTCATCCACGCCATCCTTTTACAAATAGTAGTTTATTTACGGGGCGTTGGTGGTCGAGTGGTCTAAAGCGCTCGCTTACAGATCGCAGTCGTTTTAACCACCTAGGATCGAACCCTGCAGTTCCTAGTGTAAGAAGGTTTGTCCATTCGCTTAATGAAGTTGATGGTTTTCTTCGGGTACTTCGGTTTCCTCCACACTCCCAATACCGACCGCCTGGATATAAGTTTAATTTTTTTTCACTCACTCTTTGGTATATGTTTATTTCAATTTGCAGTCGAGTGCTCAAAAGCATATCTTATGTAATCACAATTTCAATATCACACTACCTGGTATCAAAATATAATCAAGATTAAATTTCTGAAGTTTCATTCAAGATATAATAGTTCTGGATTCCTGGAATATTAGAAAAATGTAAAATCATTTTTAGACACATTTTTAAATTCAGGATTTTTTACAGGTGAAATGTAAAATAAGATTGTTTTCTAAAGTTTGACTGTTATCATGTTGTTTGTGAATTTTCAGATTTAACGTTACCAAATATGACAGAGCTTTGATCAGCTTAAACGCTGTTTGTAATTTTGAAGTTGATTCATCTGAGGCAGAGGATCAGATGAGATTTGAAGTTGATTTATTAGTTGAAAATCACGAAGATTTACTCCATGGTACCAAGGATTGGGTCAGTGCTGGAAATATGTATTATGACACGAAAATATGGATTGGTCAACTAGCGCTCTTTGCCCAGAGGAGCGGGCCTATCACACCGGTAGGTAACGCTATTTTTAGACAACATTACTTTAAAAGACTAGGTATTAATATTTTTAAAGAAAAATGGCAAACGTATTGTATCTGTAGGTTTCGCTTAATGTTATATTTAGTCTTCATGAAAGTGTAAATACAAATCCAATGTCATCACTAAAGCTGTGTCATTTTAAATAAAAGAGTATCTTCTTGCGTTTCATTAGATCATTCGCTATTTACAAATGAATTTGGGGACATTTTTTCAGAATAGGAGGGTTTTAATTGATATTATTAATAATCAAATTATAATGATTGACTTTTGCTTATCTTACCAAATGTCGTCTACACTTAAAGCGTAGCGCAGCGTGTATATGTGAGTTAATCGCATCGTTACCGACTTTCCTCTCTAAACTGCTAAACAAATCTGTTCAATGAAACTTGGAGATACAAAAAAAAAGAAAGAAAACAAAACAAAAAATAAATAAATAAATAAATAAATAAATAAATAAATAAAAAAATTTCTCGACCTTTATGTTTATTTCGCCGCTGTTTCCGTTATCGTAATATAGAGCGACTAAATGAAGATCACAAATTTTACTAATTAAGTTATATTTCGCGATATATAATTACAATGTATATTTATATATGTATATATTACAATTAATATTTTAACTTTTCATTTTTGTGTCTTATCATTTAAAAAAGACGTACTTCATTTTATTTACAGACAACAACGCCTCACATTGCTTTTATACAAAACACGACATTGGCACAAATACCTCTCGGGTACCCTGTTGTATACTCGATTCTAATCAAATTAGCCCCCGGAGAGAGTGCTGACATGAAGATAATTGCCACTTCTAGCCAAGATGGTTTATACGTATGTGGACTCCGTGTATTTTTTGTTGGTGACAACTACCCATGTTTGGATAACAGCACTGTAGCTACGTTTACTGAGTTTTCAACAGGAGGGAATCAAGCTGGAACATTGAACATGAGCATTGTTACAAATACCGGTGCGTTACCATGGTAACATTTATTTGATTGTACTAAGTTGAATATCAAATCTTTAATGTAAAATTACTGTAATCCTCTTTAAATTTCCATAAATTTTCTTAAAAATTGATTTGTTATATGCTTAAATGCGCAGATGAATTTACTGGTGCAATTCTTTCCGTTACGAATTGTTATGTAGTGATTTTATTTTTAACATACAATCCAACCATGTCTACTTATACTATCTATCGTTATAAAAATTTGTCAGTTCGCTTACCTAAGGTCGGTGGTTTTCTCCGGACACTCCGATTTTCTCCGCCATCCCTGAATTGATCATGACCACCTTAATAAAGTTTAATAATCTTGCCTGGAGGGTAAATCAACTTTAAATCAATTAATCCGTCTTTTTAGGGATGCAGAACAAAGCATCCGTTTTAGATGTTTGTGAAGAGCTTGAAAATTAACCTCTAATTCATTTCACAGGTTCTGATGCCATGACGTCAAATTCTTACGTGGACAGTAATACAATATTAGTTCAGTTAATAATGAAGCTATCTGATACAGCCACTAATGGCGCCAGCTATAGTTTTGATGTAGATGCGTATTATACAACAACGAGTAAAACATCATTTACCAGTAACACTGTTACAGCAACTACAGATTCGTCAGCTGTTAATGGAGTAAGTATATATATATATATATATATATATATATATATATATATATATATATATATATATATATATATATATATATATATATATATATATATCATTCAGTTCCACTTAGTTTTTTATGTGTAAGAGAATTGAATAAATTTTGAAAATTCATGTAAGCGCATTGGTTGTTTTATTTATTTATTTATTTATTTATCTATTTATTTATTTATTGTTAAGGCCTCAGAACTCTGAAGATGTTTTCATATAAAGATATATACTCTGGAAAAAAAAACTCGAAACTGACTTTGGATATTATCAACCGAAATCACATTTCTTCTTTCTTCTTCTTTTTTTTCAGTATATTGTATTTTTAATGATAGAAAATTGAATACGATGATACAAACCAACGCAAATAAATTACAACATTTTGCAAATTTATCACTTTTCAAAAACTTGCTAAAATGAAGCTTTCAAACGTAAATTATAAACCTTAAAATGAAAGTTCCATATTTACAGCTGAGGCTAAAGCAATTTTATTTGCTTTACAATATATTTCAAAATCGCCTCATTACAATTTTTAATATGTTCCGACTCTTTATCAGTCCTTCGGGAAATAAAGAGCAGAAAATTAGATCACACCCTAATTCGTGAAATTCTGGAACTCCATACGTCTATTACGCATGTTGCTTCAGATTTTAATAAAATTATAAATTCTTGTTGGTTGCCTAGCCATGGTGGTTTAAAAGGTAACACTAAAGCCGATTCAGCTGCTAAAGCAGCATTATCCAAACCAATGACTTCTCGTTTAATTCCTCATACTGATTTTAAGCCATTGATATCCAATTATATCGATGATTATTGGTCAAATTATTGGAGCAATCAGGAACATAACAAGTAAAATTCTGTACAGCCTTGTCTAGGATTTACACCTTTGTCTCAGTATAGTAGACGTGAAGGTGTTGTCCTTAAACGCTGTAAAATCGGCCATACATGTAGTTATTTTACGCGTTCATTTAGTGTGTCCCTTGTCAGGGTCACAATCTATTCGGTACATTTTGCTGGATTGTGTTGACTTTGCCTCTAAAAGGGGTACTTTTTATTCAGCATCATCGATGCTAGATCTTTTTTAAAATATCCATGGACATAAAATTTCAAACTTCCTACGGGAAATCAATTTGTTTAATAAAATATATTTCTTATAATATATTATTCACTCTTTTATTAACATTATCTGTGATATAACTGGCTTTTATCAGCTTAATATTTTTAAAATCTTATTTAATTTACATCTGTTCAATATTTATATATTTTAATTTTTAACATTTTCTAGCTGCGAATAGCTGCACAAATGCTGATGCGGCTATAAACAAAACTTCACTCACTCACTATAAACGTTAACTTTTCGCCAATATATGGACATCTTTATTTAACCACTGTTTTTAAACCACGATTATAATTACACACACGTAGTTTATGGTCAATGCCAAACATCTTTTGACCTTTTAACTAAAATCCACATAGAAATGGTAAAATACTTACAAAGTAGATATATGGAAATGTTTATCAATTTACAGCTGTTATATTTATAATTCGATTTAAAATTGTTTAGTTTAACAAGCATTAAAAAAAATTTCTTACCCAAATTTTTACATTAAATCTATTTTACACATTTTCCAAAGCAACACAGAAATAATTTATATTGCACATATTGAATTTTGTTTTAGAATGTAACTGATAGCGGAAATTATACATTAACAATTGGTGATATGACTGGAAATAATGAAAGCGAAGACACAAGTTTATATTTTGGTGAATCAAAACGTTTTATTGTAAAAATGGTATTGCCTGAAGATGTTACACAGAAGGTGACAGTAAAGTTTCTTACTCCAACAACCAATATAGGATTAATGGAAATTTGTGATGCAGCCGTTGTCCATGTTGGTGACAATTTTCCTTGTTTAGATAAGAAAACGATCGATGCTACTTTTACAAGCAGGTATGCTTGGTGTAAATGATTACAACTAAATGAGTACAAAATATGAAATACTAGTAGAAAATATTTATAACCTCTAAAATAGTGATAAAATTTAGATTGGGCGTGAGAAGGCTCAATGTAAAATATTATTATATACACTTCTCAAAAAGTGAATTATCATTTTATGAGGAGTTGAGTTGAGTAAAGGTGTTAAACGTCGTAGTCAAAAATATTTCACTTTTATCCAGACTTCACCAGTCACTACCCACTTTCAACCTAAGGGTCAGAACCGGTCGGGTTCGAACCCACGACCTCCCACTTACGGAGCGAGTACTTTTCCAACTGAGCTACCGCAATGGTATTATTTTGTAATGACTTAAATTAAATTTGAATTTTAAAAGGAGTAATGAAATTAAATTTTATTTTACAAATGTACAACTTTTTTGTCAATTTTCAATATAAGGATTTGCTGATTTGCACCAGTGTACGTGCCATATAACCATTATGTATTTTGTTTATTCATAAGATTATTATCTTTAATATGTGAAAATTATTTTTTATTCTGAATTAATGATTATCATTAATTAAGTATATTTTTTTGTTTTTTATCATTAAAAGGACTTCATCACTATATAAAGATATTGGTACACTAAATCTCGGATTTATCAGAAGTACTCCTTTAAAACCCGGGGACGACGCAGCAAATACAGTAAGTATGATTGATTAATCTTGGCATGTAAAGCAACCAAAAAATAAAAAAAAATTAAAAGAAAAAAATAATGATAATAAATAAATAAATAAAACGACATTTTAAAAGATACTTAAAATTAAGTATTAAATTGGAGATGCAAATTTCTCATATAGAATGCAAGTTTTAATTTCCTTTTTTCTAATCTCCAAAAACAAAGTTTCGGCTGTACGTACGATATTCAAAGTATGTCTGTCCGTCCTTTTGTTCTCATTTAATGGTATATATATATAAAACTTGAACCCAATCAAACCCTATATGAAATAGATTCTACAACAGGTCATATATATATATATATATATATATATATATATATATATATATATATATATATATATATATATATATACCATTAAATGAGAACATAAGGACGGACAGACATACTTTGAATATATATATATATATATATATATATATATATATCTTCCAAAAGAAAATCTGGGCCAGGTAGTAACATGGCCTGTTGTAGAATCTATTTCATATAGGGTTTGATTGGGTTCAAGTTTTAGAAGGATATTCAATTTGGTAAAATTCTATCAAAACCTTTTGATATGGGTTAAAATTAATGAGTGACAACAAACAGACTTTTTTGTTTAGTTTTTGGATTGTATTTTGCATGTCGTTCGAGATTAATCTGGATTTAATTTTTGCATTTATCTATCACATAATATTATCGTAAGAAATAATCTGTGTTGAAATTCTAGTTATACTTTATGTCAGGGCCAAAATGCGACGGAATTGATTAATTGTGTCTTTGTGGTTCTAAAAAGTAAGACGATTAAAATAATTTCTGTTGATTTATTGCCACTTGTCCTAATTTTTACCCCTTTGGTCTAATTAAGAGATTATTGTTTTGCTTGCGTCGCCAGGTTGACCTCACTTTGCGACAGTAAAATCCACGTTTTACGGTCGGAACTCTTCAAATGCAAAACAGTTATTTCCATTCTAATGCAAAATAAATAAAATATACTATAAAATCAGTTTAATTGATGAGAATCCCCACTGCTCCGATCAGTGTATATTTTTAGTTTACAGACGCATCACTATATCATTAATTTAAACCGGTGTCGTTACGCCAAAAATATAGTTCTATCAAGAAAACACTTGATTCCGTTGATATAATAATTTTATTGTTTGAAATAAATAACAGATTTGTATTGATCCAATATCCGTTTCTTTGATAAAATTTGGCAGTACGGAATCCTCAAAATCATCGGAGTCCGTCATTTTTGTTTTGTAAACAAAAGCACATGTACCGGCGCGTAGGAATACATTACGTAGACGTTACCTAGAAAGCACGCGGTATCTTAACTCCGACCGTTAAACAGAGATTTTACTGTGGTCGAGGTCCAATCAAAACTTTGTTTATGTTTGCATTAGAAATGTACTTTTAAGCACTATATTTATTCATTTTATTGATTTTTATTACAAATTTTAAAAATTGTTCATACAGTTTTTAACATTATATCTTTCTCTTTAATCTGTATATGTTTTAAACAATTATCGTTATAGATAGTTGTAGAAGCAGTCGCAAAATTGTTACCACATACATCACTTAGTGCCGGTAGTATAGTTCCGTTTCACGCTGTTGTAAATGTTAATGATATGGAATTATGGGTAGCACAAATGGACCTGACGGTATCCGCTAATTTTAATGAAACATGGTCGGTAAGTAACATGGATAGAGATAATCTAAAGACACTTTGCAATAGCGACAAAGAACCGTAGTAGTTAAACGACCAATATTGTATAAAAAAGCGAGAAAGTGTTACAACTTTATAAGACTACCTACATATACATGTATAGTATGTCATCATTGCCCAAGGTAATTTGGATCAAGCTTTTGTAAAAACCTTTTTGCATAATTTCACAAGATTTCAAAGATAGACTTAGTTTGCTGATCATTTACAGATGCATAAATTGTTGTTTTTTTTTAAAGTATCGCTACAATCATCATTTGCAATTATAAAATTTCATTGATAAATTACAGTTTTTTTTCAAGTAAATGAATCATCCATACGAAATGTCAAATATTATTAATTAAATACTTTCTGTAAAAAAGGTTTCGTTGATCATAAACCAAGATAACATGGACTGGTATGTCTGTGTTTGATAACAAAATGAACCGAGCAAATCACCATCTGCAGTTTGCATTTTTGTGTTCATCTAACTGGTCACTGTGTTGTTTTAATACACCTTAGTTAAGCTATATCAAACGACTCGGTACATTATTTTTTTTATTATTTTGTTTTTTGTTTTTACTTTTAGTATCCAACACTGAATAATGCGACTTTACTGAAGGCAAATCTAACTTACTGTCTGATTCACGTCTGCCGTAGCACTAGTTTTTCAAGGTTTTAGAAGAGATATCAAAAAATTTTGTAGCATGCCACATACCGTTATGACGTATGCATTTTGTCGAAATTAACTGACACCAAACAGTAGTAATTTCAATCACTGTGTATTTTTAATACATCTTAGTTAACCTATATCAAACGACTTGGTACATAACGTCTATTTTCTTTTTTAAATTTTGTTTTCATTTTGTAGGATCCTGCATTGAATAATGCAACTTTACTAAAGGTAAACCTGACAGAAGGGTCCATACCAATGAAAGTGGGTGAGATTATCACCATTCCAGTAATTCTGAACATTCCTGCAATGTCAACCTCTAAAGTACTGTTTGATATTGATATCCCAATGAACAATACAGCTACAGCAATTGTAAAAGATATACGTCTCAACAGTACCGGACGAAACATTGGATGTTTGTATGAAAATTTAGCTATACCAATAAAGTTTACCGCGTCCTTCAACTCGTCAACGGGTACCTGTGAAATGAATAAGGCGACATTTGACCTTGGAATAGTAACTAACGCAGGTAATGATTTTTAAATGTATATTGTAAAAATTAAAAATACAGATCCAATAAATCAGATAAATAAAGAAACGAATTTTTCAATAAAGAGGGATTAGTTTGAAAATAATTTTTTTTAAAATAAAAATAGACACTAAGTAATGAATTTGGTAACAAAACGATTTGTTCTATTAGAGCAATAAACGCAGTTCGGACGGAATACGATACCAGCACCATTTAATCACATGAATATATATGTCTTTTCTTATATTATATATATATTGTACATAGATTATTTATTTACTACTGTATACGAAATACACGACAACATTTAATTGTTAATACATAAAACTATAATTAAAATGCCTTATTGATAAAATCGCTATGTATGAAGCGCCAACCTCAGTTTCAAGGTCAAGGATTACATTTGTGACATAATTGTACAGTTTTCATAGTTTGGAATTGTGATTTCAACGTAGACTATTGTATCGGCATGTTTGTGTTTGAGTTCAATGTTTCTAAGAGTAATTCCTTTGTTTCTATACCTTCAGTTTATTACTACAACGTCTATAAACAGTTTTGGTAGCTTATGTTTAAATTTGGGAATTGAAAGAGCAATTCAATTTATTAAAACTTTACCTGACTATTCGGTTCAAATTTTTGCTGAGTCGCTGGAATGGTACAGAAAACATAAGTACCTGTGGAGAACCATCGTCCTTCTACAGCAAAATCGAAAACTTTCACTATGATATGCGCGAATGGGATTCGAAGCTAGGCTGTGAGAGGCCCTGTGTTCTGTAAACACGCGTTTTAGACCACGAGGCTCCCTTTTGAATGTCATTACATCTTTTAACTAAGTGCAAACAACACATCTTAGGGAATGTGATATTAACAATAAATTATTACAAAGAACTTGGAGTGGTTTATATTATCCAAAAAAGAACTAATTGTGTTGAAATGTTTGATTAATAAAACATATTGAAAATAAATCTTGATAGAATAATTGGCAAGCTATTTTATTTTCTATTATAATATTTATCAATTTTTAGGTTTAATGTATCGTAAAGATGTGTATCAAGATGGCGATGACAGTATTTTATTAGATGTTGATATCCAATTAGTTGATAATGAACTGGCAGAACATTTAGCTGAATTCTGGATGAGTTTTGGATCAACACAGGGGAAATATGTTGTAATATATGATAGAAAATTTACAGTTGTCAGAGATGGAACAGAAAAACCAATTATCGACATCACGGCTGTTGTAAATGCCACTTACAGTACAAGGTTTGATATTTTATTATGCAATTCAATTCCAGATATGAAAAACAATGATTATATATGCTTTAAGATTAGAATACCATATAAAAACATTAATTTTTAATGCTGAATTGGTTTAAAAGTGATTGGTTTTCAAACCTTTTCTTCAAGCCCGTTTAAATGTCTATAACAAAACGTAAAATAATGTCGATTGATTGAATAGGGTTTAACGTCCATGTCGGAAATATTCCACTAATGTTTAGACGTCACCAGCTATAGGAGAAGTGGCAAAACATATTACCTTTGTATTGCGCTTAGGGCAATGCTCAGGGGTGGGTCTTTAGCATGCTACGTCTGCCATGACACGGGGAATCGGTTTTAAGGACTCCTTCGAAAGACCCCTTGACTTTTACTTTTAAATGCAGAGTGCTTAGCGATAGAACAGTCACTACCTTTTCAAATCTTGGTCAGACACGGCCGGAGTTTGAATCCCGACCTCCTACATGCAAATTGAATTGAAATACTCAGTAAAATAATGTTTTATTAAATGTAAAACACATCAATATTGCACTTACCCTATATACAAGACGGGTAATAGTATTGACAAAATGTAAGGAACAGTGTCATTATATGCCTAAGTATTCGTTAAACAACCTCTTAAAACACAACAAAAGTTGTTCAAAATAGTTTATCTTTTTTCTTTGTTTTGCTAGCAACCGCCATCTGACAGAAATTGGTTAGCTTGTAAAATACCGTTAGCAAGAAGTTAATTACCTATTTTTTTATTTGAATTAGATAAAGAAAACTCCCCTCTCTTTCTCTTTCTGTGTGCAATATAAAAATGGTTGTCATTGAAGAAAAAGTCACTAGAAAAAGACTTGTATAAAACGTCAGGTGAAAAAAAGAAAGACACTTGACAATAAAAACAATGAAATGGCATTATCGACTAGGAACACTCATATACCAGTTTGTTTATAGAAACAGTAAAATACAAATATGCAGTGATAGTTCATCATTTGATTAATGGTTATTTTAACTTATATTGAACGAATCAAAGATGGAAGGGTTAGATTTGAAATTTTACTCTATAATGCAGTTGTTGGGCAAATTAAAAATGAACAACTTTTTTATGACTGACTATTTTACAAATATTGTTTCTGTTTGTTTTATGGCTCCTATATTTTTCAGTGTTTCAGTAATTGTCGATGTCATAATGCAACATTCGAACACTTCTACAGCAAGAGGCTTAAACACTTCTGCATTATTTTATTTACCAACATATATGGTATTCAAGCAAATTACGGCCCAAAATATTACCCCATCATCAGTTACAACAGAAGAAAGCATAGTAAACATTCAGGTTTGTTGGATTAAGTGTTCACTAAATTACCGTCCATTTAAGAAACAGCAAAATGTGTGCTAATGCGTAAATGCTAATTGAAAAAGGTAAAAATACGTTCAGTGGGATTAAAAGCAGTAAATTTCATATTTTTCGCACACACTGCTGCCGAATGATGTTTTTGTGTACTGAGTTTGAACCAACGTTACATAAACCGTCGTGTCTTCATCAAATAACAATGTTTAACTCGCGAAGACCTTAGGTAAATAGATTTTACTTAAACAAAGGATTAAATATTACTAGTAATGACAGCAATAATAATTAAATTAATAGATTCATATATCTGGTATCTTATTTAGTGGTGGAAGAATAAAAATCGCACGCTTACTGATCGCTGGCATGTTATTCAGAAAGATTCTCATGTGATAAAGTGTTTTTTGAAAGTTTATTGGTTTTATCTGGAAACTTTGGTTTTCCTAAAAAAAGAAACTACATTGATTAAAGTCAAAGAATTTTGACTGACACTCTATTGCTGAACTCCACTACTTAGTGTTTTCCTCTTTGTTAAGTTACCATTTTTCCTACTCCAAAGTGCTTTTTCTTTATTATAGTTTGCCGAGTTCTTGATGTGTGATATTGCTGCAATATCGTTAGAACTGGAGCCTAACAACAGCATAGCTGTTACGGAAGATATAAATACAGATAAGACTTTAATGGCATTTGAAGTAGGAACAAATATGCAATCCAGAATTGGAAGTTCCTATGCTGTGAATGAATATTTCTCCTCTGATCTAAAATATATTAACTTTACTACATCTGTAACAAAAGCACAAGGTAGATATTTCACAAGGACTGACAATAATTAATATATATTCATATATATATTTTATTGTTTCAGAATGTCACTAACGGAGGATTTTTTTTTTCATATATCAAAATTCAATTATATCTCAATATATTTTTCATAGTCTGACATAAAACTAGCATAATCCGTTGTTTTATTAGCGTTATCAAAATATGAAATAATGCTCAACCATTATTCTTCTTCCTTTTTTTTATTACTATTATTATTATGTTGCATTGTGAAACACTAACTTGACAATACCAATGTGCCTGCATTTGCATTTGTCATTCAAAGTAGCGTGCTTTTTTTACAAAATTAGATAAAATTTTGTCAAACACCAAAGTCAAGAGTATCAATTTGTATTTAATATAATATCTTGAATTCAAACAAAGAGAATATTTTTGCAACAACTAGTAATCAATAATTTTTGGCCGGTTAAATGTTTAAAATTATTTAATGATCTACCAACATGTTCCAGCCTGCAGTTTTAGAACATTAAATCTTCAAAACAGTTATTACAAGTTATAATGTTTGCTAGACATTTGACAAGAGATGTAAACAAAATAAATCCGACTTTATTTTTATTATTTTTGTAGATACTCTTCAAATTTTTAACATGCCGGTTCTTGCCCTGAGTGATTTAAAAATGTTATCAAAAGCTTACAATTCTTAGTGGAAATTATTAACAAAAATAACATGAAATTATGAAATGCGGACGTTAAGGGATATTTTGTAAGAGTAATGTCCTTTTGAATCGCACAGTAACAGTTCTCAGTGCCTTTTACTATCTAAGCGAGATAAATATTACAGATAAATGCAATGTTCATTTAACTTATGAGAAGGTTTTCCCTAGGCACATCCCACATAGCTCGTCTCAAAAATGAGGAATTTCAAATTGTGTGCGAAACTCCATACCTCCAATCAACCTTCCTATGTATTTCATAAGAAAATCCGGAACTTTTTATCAGAAGTTTATCAATCCTTGTGGTACGTATCAAAATGAAATAGGTATTGTGAATATTTGAAACATATTAGTGTGTTGTTTTCTTTTTTAGATTGTAGCAAAAACTTAGGTATGGAGTCGGGAGCTATTGTTGATTGTCAAATAACATCATCGCCAGAAAGTTCACTACAAAATCCGGCTCCGCAAGGTCGACTTCGATTAAATTCTGGTATTTATCCTTCAATCAGTTTACAATTTAATGTTATCGTACTTTTGTTATTTAAATTTATTTTTCTAATTTTTTTAAATATCTAATACAAATTAAAAGACAGTGCAACTCAACAAAAACACCACTAATACCAAAGCGTAAAAACGTATTTTAGAACATTATATAAATAACAAAAATACCGTTAAATTTTGATGTGCCATATGTGCACATTTTGGAAAATCATTACTCATCAGTGACACTAGTGGCCAAAAAGTTAGATCAATAAAACACTTAAGCCAAACAGTTAAAAATTGATGAATTCCAAGTTCCAGAATTATATGACAATTTTCCTCAATTAAATATTATTAACAGTATCTATTTATCCATTAATGGTATCTTCATTATGGTTATTTTCAGTCATTCTTAACTCTTAACTACTTAAACATTTAATACTTTGCAGTTGAATCTTGCTATATTTTCTTTTTACAATAAATGAATTACGTTTATATTTGCAGCTTGGGCTCCATTCATAAGGGGTAGCAAATATTCTCCTTTCCGATACTTCCAAGTTTACTTTGGTAATATAACAGCTGTAAACAAAGTCATTGTAGAACAAGGAACTGGATTTTCAAACCATCCAACAAGTTTACGTTTTGAATATAGTAATGATAATTTGGGATGGCAAGTTGGTGAAACGGTAAGTACCAACATAAGAGTATCTATGGAGATCTTTTTTATTTTTTCATTTTTATTTATGTTTCGTTATTATTTATTTTTTCAAAAGAAGATCTAAAAGACAAATATTGTTTGTTTACAAATTTTGTCCTTTCTGTTTTATTGGAGACGCTCATCTAATGTAAACGATGATAGCGACAATTTACTATTAAATGTGTTTATATATACCAGAATAAGCTTGTGAAATGTCCAAATTATGAAATAGGTGGATTTCATACATAACAAATCATGCAATAATTTGAGATACCGATTTTTCAGAAAGAATGTTGTGTGTCAAATAATAAGAATTTCAAAACTGGAAAACGGTTGAGACAATATCCGGAAATCGTAATTCGTTCTTTTAAGAGAGAAATGCCCTAAAATATGAATTGGGGGGGGGGGTTCTAAACATTTAAAACAAATTTGTTTTTTGGAATATGCAAATTTTTTTTACAAGTTTTAGTACTCAAAAATAGTTTTAACATGCCATTATGATGATCAGAATTTTCTAATAGAAATTTTAAAAACAAAATCTGTAACTAAGTATAACTCTATGTAACCATAGCGTTACCTTTGTAACCCCGTAACCTATACAGAAAATGAAGCCGGTTTTGAATAAAAAGAAATATTTTGTATCCATGGAACCGTTTGTAACCATTCTATAATCGCGGTTACAAATGCTGATACTGTGTTTTTTGCACACATAATTTGACATATATGTTTCCATGATATTATCTTGACTTGTCAAGATATTAAGTCGACATCTCGAGATAATTTTATGTCGACTAAAATTATGTCGATGTCAGAAATAAGCCACAATACTTTGTGTAGTTTTTGAAAGAAACTTATTTTACAGATTTTAAGAATTTGGATTCTTGTGTTCAACTGTCAACAAAAATGAAGACTTTTTACACACTGCTGTAATAACTTATAAGCTATTATTATTTAAATGTGATGTATGTCACTTCATAGTACGTCTTTCAATAAAATATTGATTAAAAACCGTAAAAAATAGTTTTTATTTCATCTAGTCTTATTTTTGAATTGATAACAAATGTTCAAGTAACAGTCGGAAATATTTAGAAACGAATATGAGATTGTCGTAAAGTGGGGTAGGTTTAATATACTTTACTGAAAAAATGAAAACCCGAGCAAAGGTATTTTTATTCAACAAAGCAACTAAGTAATCTATGTTAATTTTCAAACCAAATCAAAATTTAGGGACATTGTTTTTGCCTCAGGTGTCTCAGGCTGTTGCAGATTTGGTTTTGATGCAATATCTTTTAATAACATTGTCACAGGTTGTAATTATTAATATTATTCGGCTACAGCTTTACATAAGTTATGGAAATGTAAGCTGATACATAGAACGTCTTATATCTTATCGCAAAGTTTTAAGTAATCTCTTATGTGTGCAATTACAGGTGTCCATATCAGCGCCGTTCTCCGAAACTACTATTGAACTACAGCAAGTAGTTGAGTCTAGATATATAAGAATATACATTGTTAGTGATGACACAACACCGGGTGCAGTGCCAAATATTGGACTTAAATTTGAATTTTATGGATGTCATGTTTCTGCTGATGTACTGAGTGGTATGTTACCATTTTATTAAGAAATATACGTTTATTTAATTTATGGTTATATGCTATTCAACTTGAATTGTGGTTAGCATCCAGTAAAATTTCTAATGATGTTTAAGTCCTTCCTTAAGGTTAGGTATGGAATAGTAAGGAATGGAAACATTTTGAAATGGTACTTTGCGTTAATGAAAAGCTTTATGTACAATTTAGTCCCGTAATACTGTTATTTGTTACTGAAGATAACTTTATTTGTTTGTCCACGAACATTAGCCACTTTATATGATCATAAAAGCAAAATTAACGTTTTTGTTGAAATACGAAAACTGATGTTTTGTATTTGTTCACACAATTTTTGTGCCGAATAATTGAGAAATTTGTTATATTCATATTTTCAGATGTCTGTTCTTCTACAACTACTACAACTACACCTGTAGGTATGTATATAGTTGATTAAATGATTATTTAAAACTAAAAAATACAGCAAGTTAAAATTTTAAAGAAATTAAAGTTTATTTCTAAATAAAGACCACGATTTGGTTTTTTACAGACAGTATAATGGTTACAAAGGTTACCTAGAATTGTTTCACTAACACGATTGTTTACTTTTTTAGGATTTCATTGACTTGATTTTTATTTCTTACACGATAATAAATGTACATAGTTTTTTCAAAGAATTTTATTCGTGAATAGATGAATTATTCACGTTGAATAATTTAAATGTATATTACACGTTATTGTCTTGAAAACACATATTTATAAAAAACATTTTTTATTGAATGAAATGCATTTTCATCATTCGTGGAAGAATCTTGTAATTATACCTAGAAATTCCTTGATCTTCATTTCTACTCATTACAGTAAATGTTCTAAATCTAAAACTTTGTTACATTAGACATAGGTAAGTTACTTCTTATACATCCACTAAAACGAATGGTTAGTTTGTCATTGTTAGTTTTATTTTTCAAATCAAACAATTTTGCGTATACTCTATGATTAAATTGTTTTTCTAAAATCTGTTTGGTTTATAATCTTATATCTTGGTTTATAATATTCTATTTTTACTTTTCTTTGCTGTTCATTGATGAAAAATATTAATATGTTTTACCATTTCAGATTTTTACTCGAGAACTTTTATTGAAGCCAATGGAATTGTTTTAGTATGTGATGCAAATCCAAACAAGTATGTTTGTAGTATATTTATATTTCTTTTTAAAGATATCATACCTAATAAAAATGAGAAAAAAACATAAAACGTTTCTAGTACATGTTGCATATTTAAGTATAATGCAACATGATTATTCATACATACAACTAGACATACCGAATTGAAACGGTCATGCATTTAAATATTTTTAGAAATTTTGCAGTGAATTATGCTAATATTTGAATAACTTTTTCTTGAAAACTATCGGTTAATACACGGTGTTACATATGTCACGTATATTAAGTCCAGGTTAATTTCGTGCATGGTCATCTTTAAATATTTCATTTCAAACACTTTGCAAAAATATCAGGACAATATTTTTTTTTTTTTTGATAGATTAAACAATTTTTCGTATAAAATAACATTTAACTTTTCAGATTGATTAAATACAGGAATAAGCTGACGATCTGAAAAGATTTTTAGACTTATTTCTTTTAAAACGCAATAAATTTGAATAAATTTCTTGCAGACATTTATTTAATAAACGATAAATCTTCGTTTTGTTTCAGTGAAATGCAACAACAATGCTATAGATCAAGTGATGGTTCTACGTGGAAAAGTAAGTGTTAAAAAATACTATTATATATTCCTTATCTTATCCGATATCGCGTTATACATATTTTGTATTTGCCTGGGTTACAGTTATACCTTTAACCTCAATAATAAAATTTCTTAGTTTTTATTGTTATAATGAATAACGGTTTTTATTTAAATTTATAATCAATATCGCCATCTGCTGTAAACTTATGTGATTTCTATCCGTTTTTCGTTTTATCGAATAAAAACAAAACACACCTGTAAGTAAATTGTATAAAGTCTATTTAAAATTTTTATTTTATTTGATAACGGATCGATGTTTTATGCTTCCTAACATGTCCTATTAAGAATTAACCATTATGTATCAAAATATAATCTATAAGCTTTTATTATGAACAAATATCGTTATCCTTTAACGGATCACTTCTAATTAAATATAAAATATTAAATCATTTGTATTTTATAGTTCTTGATAATACTATCGGAAGTCTTCTTGGCTTTGAGAGTTCAGAAAATAGACATTTTGCTTATGCACGAGACAAACAGACTAGAATAATGAGCCTTGATAATGGATTAACTTGGGAGACTGTCCCGGATGATTATTACCATGACAACAGATTTAAATCAACATTTACCTATGCCAAAGAAGTTCCATGGGTAGCCACAAATCTAAATGGCGTAACCCCGCACTCAAATTACCAAACCGCTAATTACGGAGGTAAGAGCATCAGACTCTATTTGTACAAAGGTTTATAAAATATTTTTTGATGAGATTTTAGGTAAATTCGTTATAACAACGTCCATCTTAAATGTGTCAATGGAACGTAAATTTCCTTTTTTCTACACATGAACAATCACCTTAATCAGAAATTTTTTATGTAACTTTTTTTTTTACAAAACTTGTGTTTAACTTAAAGGTTTATCTAAACACAGGTTTATTTGTTGCGCGAGTTTTTTCAGGTCTTTCTGATTTGTTTTATACTATTGTACACAATTGACAACCTTAGAGTGCTAGTTTCAACACCCGCGATATCGCAAGGAAATGCTGCCGACCACACGGTTAATTGTGCTGCGCATTTATAACGATCTTATGTCCTAAAACAAACTGCTGTAAATATCGCAAAGAAAGGTGCCTACAACTTAGTCAGTTGTACTAATAAACCAGTAATGACCGACGAGGAAGAAAATCTTTTAATACCAGCTGTCGACATGGGTTAAACATACAGCGGTTTGACACCTTATTTGAAGGTTATTATATTCACAAGATAACCACACAATTTCATCGACAATGATATTAATTTTAATTATTCAAGCAAATCAAATTATTTGCTTTTTAATCAAAATGCAACTGATTTAAACAAAAAGCACCTTGACAGGTTTTCAGTCATTTTCTTTTCAAGTATGTAATTATATGTTTTAATTTGTTTTCTTTCAGCAACATTTGATGGACTGATGAAATTAGACAGTGGTGGCTCCTGGACACGTGTTGTTCAATGGGATTCGTGCTGCTGAGATTTTTTTATCATTGTTATTACACAGAATGTTTAAGAAAAAACTGAAAAAAATACTCGAATATGCAATATTATATAAATCACACAGTTGATTTACCATATACCATAAATTTAAAATGTGTTTAATGTTGTTGCAATATTCAACAAATTTGCGTTGTTATAACTTTGAAGTCCTAATATTATTGGATAAAGAGCTATATTCGTTATAATTGTTTCCATGATATACTGATCCAAAATGCAAGGTTTAACAAGAATTTGGAAAAATATAAAATAACTTACCTGAGATATACAACAGCAGTGGTAGTGTTAAAAATCAACAATAATAGAGACATAATATATAAGTGCATTGTAGTTCAAAAGTCGTTGAAGCTTGCTAGCGTACCACGTAATCAATAACCCTTAACCTTTTAGGAAACGGTTTTGAATAAGGATATGTTACAAACTCCCAGAATAACATCATACATATAAGGAAATGTCAACTTACGCAGTTCCATATCCAATTGAATCCAACAGTTCCAAAACAAATATAATAGGCTACCACGTGGTTCGCTATCACGTGGTACGCTAGCCAACCTCTAAATTTTAAATTCCTCAAGAAGTGATTTGTTTAAGGAATTATATGTCGATAAAATTAAATGATGTAAATTATTTTAGCCATTTTGTCGCAATAATAATGGCGTCAAGTAAAGTACAAGGTCACATATATTATATAAATTGTAGAAATATGAAATGTGCTTACAGCATCAAGCGCAAATTAATAATGGTAGAAGTTCTTTTTGATGAATTGCATTTACAATGCATAATAAACATTTTTAAATTAATTTTCATTAATGATATATAAATCTCTAGTCACTGTTACACATTTTGCTTGGAAGAAACGTTTAGAAACTAAATCGATGAAACCGAAGTCCCAATGATTTTAACTTGCTCGATAACTTAATAGAGTTCAAAACACTGTACAGTGGCACAGACAAAGCTTTTGTCTTTGATGACTGATTATTTTAGAAAGAATGTTTTTATAACAATAATAAAAATAATAATGACTACAAAATAAAAATAATAATAATAATAATTCAAAAGATAACACAAATTGGTCAGCAAATATATTCTTCTTTAACAGTTGTTATACTAATATTGTAAACAAATTGCAGAATTCAAAACAAAATATGAACTTTTCAGTTTATCTCTGAATATCTTCAAATCGAGACTGAAGTGAGATTTTTTATGAACAGTAACGACTCAATAGTTCCTCACTAATATATTGAATTAGCAAAATATATTCATGATACACTTTGTACCGTTAGTAATTGTATTTACTTTTTTATGTTACTGATGAGAAATGAATTTCCAAAATGTGCACATATTTCACATTACAATTAAACACGTCACGTATTTTTGTTAAATATTGACAAAAAATAAAAGATTGGTTCAGTTTTCATTTAGACAAACAGTTTCATCATTTGTAATTTGAACTGACAATTTCAAGACAGTGATGAAAGGTTTCTGTATTCACCAATTACTTTTTATTACTAAATACGCATCATTGTTTTTACTTTAAAAATGTCAGAAACAAAGAATATATTTCATATATAAAATAATGAGTTTGTATTTCATTGATAATTATAGCTAAAACTTTGATTATAACAAAAATACAGAAATTTAAACAAAATCTTTTTAATTTTTTTTTTATTTACTTATCTATTTATTTATTGTTTATCAGAAAAATGGATGTTTGTTTGTAATCACCAACAAATGACAAAAATACAGAAGTTAACACTTCGTATACATCAATTATTATTCACAATTTTAAAAGTTGTTATTTGATCATTTTATCATAAAATGGAATGTAATGGAATAAATAACACACAAAGCAAACATACAATACTGGGTAAGCAGTCATTATTATTTTAACTAACATAGAAAGGCAGATTCAGAAAAAACAAGGTTTGCAAAATGAGTCTGAAAAATTGTCTTGAAAAAAACTTATTCTATATGTCACTCCATTCAGTTTTATTTATGAAGTTATCATAAAGTCGTAAATACGTCCTTGAAAACACTAGAAACCCCCTAGCGGTATTTAAAACGATGATGAAATATAAAAAAGTTTACATTTTGGTCAAACCACTTGAAACCGTTGGCAAGACATTTATGACTTTAGAAACATCTCTTCAAAAATCATATCTGTTACATATTTTAATAATTAAAATCGACTAATAAAATGCTCTAATTCTATATTTAAATCTAAATAATCTAAACCAATGCATGCAACATGCGTATCGGTATTTGAAAAAAAAAACATATAACATCATTCCTTTCTCGTCAATCAATTAACCTTCATATAATCATATTGTTATTTCTTAAAGTTTATTTGGGTTTTAATTGTATCCCATTGAAATTGTTGGAGAGCAAACATATTTCTTAGCTGTTAATATGTATAAAGCAACAGTTAAAACTGACACATTTAATTTATTATACTTTTTATTTCAATATGTTTAAACACATATGGCGCAGCAAAAAAATCTATATATATTATCATTTTGAATTATTGTTTTGTTTTTAAATCCAGAATCAACAATATACAAAAATATATTAATTCGGTGGTATGATTTGTTAACAATGGCTTTGTGGCCGGCCGACTTTACAAGCGCTTATTAATATTTAATTTATGTTTTACTTATTATATACTGCTGTGATATAATAGAAGTTTGAAACCTGTTATCTCGATGTTACAGTAATCTTGTTAAAAATAAACCTTATATCTATGACATTGTCTTGGTTTTTAATACAAAAATCAAAAGGTAATATATTAAGATCACGAGTTTTTCGGGCAACTATCAGTGCCCCATTTACCAGAGATACTTAGCTCGCTTGGATGCTCGCAAAAAAGGGTTTTTCTAGATAATTTATGTGCATGTTTTAAGTCAAACTAAGGTCAGTCATTTCTAATATGGTGAAGGAAACCAGGGTGCCCTGGGTATACCACCTGCATTTAGCAAGCAAATATGATAAACTTTAAACAGAACCTGCTTGATTGGCATTTAAACATAAGCGGTGAGAGGTATCGTGATCCGTAGACCACTCGATCACCAAGATCCATAGGTCATCAGGAAGCATTAAATTGTGTATCTGCAATCCGTCGTTTAATAGTCACTGTTAATGTCAAACACACACACACACACACACACACACGCGCGCGCGCGCGCGTGTGTGTGTGTGTTCTGACAGAATGTTGTTTGAATATCAAATAATAACAATTAAGTTTATGGATCTAGCTCGAACTTGTTACTAGATAAAGATTTGCTTAACAGTTTAATTTTCATTACTGTTCGGAATTCCGAGTTTATGAAACCCAATGGAAATGTAAAAAAAAAAAAACTGCCGACTAGGATCGGACAATTACACTTATACCAAAATTTAAAAATAATAGATCTATCCTACTATCAGTAAACGTTGATTTTTTTCACATAGCGACATGAGTCTTTTATAACGGTGATAAGCAAAAACGCCCTGATCGTTTAAATTGTCTTTCCCGTAGAAAGTTATAACTTTTTAACAGATATGGTGATGTCATTGGCAAAAATATTATATTGTTTTTAAACGTATGAATAATACAAAAAAGTTACACATTTTTCGAATTTCAAAAATCTAAAATCATATTTTTACGTAAACTATCTGTTTTGGTGTCAAGGATTTACGCATTAGAAATAACAAAAGTTTAACGATATCATGTTAGTGTTAGTTTTATTCCACAATGATTTATATTATGACTTTTGGTGTGAAAAAAAATTCAACACCAGACCAACGGATTGATTTTTCAGTACAGAAAGGGGTATGGCAGTAGTCTGAAAGGAGAATTGCAAAAGAAGTGTTGATTTAATAATTTTTATATTTAAATTTCCATTGACAAGTTATAGTTTGTTATAAATCAGCATGTTTGTACGCAGTTTTTGGAAAGTCAATTCAATCTTGTTACAAGCACCGTTGTTATCCATATTTTTTTACTATTAAAGTTGAATAACAAACCCAAAAAATATAAGTCGAAAAAATAAAATAATGTCAGACACGTGTTCAATCCCTTTTTTTGCCTCTTACGAGTTATTCGGAAGTTATCCGTCCATTGCCACTATAGTACATAATTTTCCAAGGTTCTACCCCAGCATTACCGAAAGCTTTCATGAAGGTAGCAGGTATGCAATGGGCAGTATAACTTTGACTATATTGCCCTTTTTGCGATATATTTTTGCGTTTGAAGTTAAGGGGTATTTTTATGTATTATGTTTAACTATAATTGTAAAAATATACATTTTCGTTTTTGTATTGATTGTAAACAAGCGGTACGTGAATGTGAATACACAACGTTTGACACACTTTCCCGCAATCGATATGCATTCTCGGTAGAATGTCAGTCATGTCTGCGCGTGGAGCAATATCTGTCTAAAGTTGCAAAGTATAGTCGATGACATATTCTTTATTGAAACAAAAATATTTTAATTGTAAATATTGAGATATATGTGTTTATGCATGAAATTGCGTCTTATTTTTGGTATAACCATTCGAGTTTTGTACATTTATCGGCCCTATCACTGAGCAGGGATTTTACGTAATAAATGCGTTATCGCAAATAAAATCTAATTTTCGTTTGTCTATAAGGGTACCGTTAATGCTTTAATTTCAAATATACAATTATTTATTTTTATTGCTACATACATATACATTATTATATTCATTTCTCACATTTGCAAACATTTAAACATTTATCTGATATGCGATTGGAAAGATAATCGGATTCCTAGATTTTGATTGGCCACTATAGTTGTTAAATATTAAATTACTATATTTCTATATATTTCGTTGGCTTTCATTCTCGAAGAAGCTGATCTGGGTGTCTGTTAGGCTTTAATGCAAGTAGTAAATATGTCTGTTAAGTGCATCTGGCTATATAAAATTTTGATTTTAGTAGAAACAATTTTTTCAACATGTCATCTGTCGCCGAACATTTCCATTAATTTTGGAAAGAAAATAAGAGCCGTCCAAGACCAATATAAACAATGTCAACAGTTTAGCACATGTAAAGCAAATGAAGGCTTCGATTTCAATACTTGTTACTGTGACAGTCATTGCAAACTTTTTGGTGATTGTTGTATAGATATAAATGCCACGACTAAACATTCTGTAGTACCGGATAAGTTCCATTATATGTCTTGTGTTGAATACATATGCAAAAAATGCTAACCAGGGACTTCGTATGGTAGCAAAATGTCCTAGCATTAGCTCCTCGGATATTGCCCATAAATGTGAACAGAGTCCTGGTAATAACCATCCCGTAACAGATGCTAAAGGTTTAACTTACAAGAACAAGGACTGCGCCATATGCCATGAAGTAGAAAACTTCTCGTTTTGGAGTATAATGGTTCTTCTTAAATCTTGTGGCAAATCATTCGATTATGAATCTATAAATTCGACAAAAACTGTACAAAGGATGGATATTTTAAAGGAACAAGGGTGTAAGATGTACTATATACCAGCCAATGATTCTATACATACAAAAACTAGGTATGCAAAGTTGTGTTTCAATGATATTACGGCTGAATTCATAATTAATGAAAAGAAGAATGCAAGAATTTTTTTAATCCATTTTATAGTTGAAATAAACAAGTCATGAAAAATATTTTTTGTGCTAAAAACATTACCGACTTTAAAGCAAATGTTTGTATTAAAGCGAACTCTTGGGAATCGATTATCGATTTACAACATTTGAAATTGAAACCGATGACTGCATTATTTCAGTTCAAGAGTTTTGATGACGAAGTTGAAAGTCAAACGTGTGGTAACAATGGCGACAAAACAAACACGATAATTCTATATAGTATCGAATATTGTAAATTCGCTCATATCCCTGTAACTTTTTTCACGGAACTTTTTTTTCGTGGTTCGTCATTTTCGCTGCATTTTTTTTCTCCGAGTTATTGAAGGAACCAATATTCAAATCTTCGAATTTGTATTTTATTTTTATTAAATTAAGAAATGATATCTTTGTTCAAATGATGGAATTTTTGTTCACGTAAAAAAGCGGCTAAGTCAAATTGCACAAGGTAAAAATATATAACATACCTTTTAAATTTTGATGTTCCATGTGTGCACATGTCGAAAGCATTGAGCTATTATACAACATGCAAAAAATGCCTTAAATATGACAATCAATATCCCATAATTCCGTAGTGACAAAAAAAAGGAATCTCAAAAATAAAATGGAGCTCCTTACCATAGATACCAAAATAACACAAAAGTTTCATTCAAATTGTTCCAAGCATTTTTAGTTATTGTACACCATGCAAAAAATGCCTAAAATTTGACAATTAAAGGCCAATAACTCCGCAACAAGAAACATACGAATCTAAAAAACGAAAGGAAGCTTTCTGCCTTAGACACAAACTTAGACACAAACATTTCACAAAAGTTTCATTAAATTTGCTCAAAGCATTCTTGAGTTAGCGTACGATGTGTAGTCATACGGAAGGACGGACAGACGGACGGGCGGACTGCGCCATATCATAATACGTCCCGTCATAGAAGGGCGTATAAAAACAAAGAAAAAATATATTCTTATGAAATAAATAAGACTTTCTTGGGTTTTAACGCATTTTAGTTTTTTTAAAGCGAAATCTCCGAATAAAATATACAACACACGTAATTGCCACTCATCTTATGATTAAAGTAACTTTATACAACAAAACATGTACTTTATTTTTCAACTTTTTGGAATTATAAAAATAAATTAAAAAAATTTTTGCAACATCAATTTCCATTCCGGTTATGCTCATTACGTTACTTATTATTTGAATACAACAACGCCAGCTCTAAATAACATTTCATCCAAATAACTCACTGGAACAAAATTTATATTACTAGTGTTATATCGTAAGGTAAGTCTCATTTCCACATTGATACATCTTTTTCTGTGGTATCCTACGTTTTTTCAATACTGTTTGGACTAATGCCGATTAATTTTTTTTTTCACAGAATATGTTTTGAACCAACCTGCATGAATAATTTATCAAAGGAAATCTGCGTTGAAGAAACCGTGAACAGTTACCGTATGGCAATTCCATTACATATGGAAAGTGATAAAGTATATTTACACACTTTTGAAAGAGCATTCTTTTTGTTTTGGGTTTCCTTACCAGTGAATCAATATCATCTCGTATTAGATCAATCGTTTTTAATGTCGAAGTGTAAAAAAAAGCATTGATGCCAACCAAATCTGTTGTTTTTCGTCAAATGTCAATATAGTAATTCTGAAGAAAATGACACATGAAGGACTTTAAAATTTCAGATCAGCCATAGTGAATATGAGTTACATGTATGAAGAAATTGTGGGTAATACTTCTTACACGGTAAAAAAGATGACTCAAAAAGGTTCATGCGTGATAGATCGGTTTTCACATAGGATACGCGTTACAATGGACCCTATGAAAAAATATTAACATAATCTAGATAAAGGAGAATTTAAAATTAATCATACGGAGATTCCTAAAATATCCGCAGTAAAAATTCAAGTAGGTACCCATTCGACAATGAAAATATTGTTTCTTTTATAAAAATTCTAAATTGGTTTAGAGCATTTCCAAATAAAACCGCTAAAGAAACATCAAAACAACAAATTGATATTCAAACTATATTCACGTATTTAACATTGGGAGTTTCGTCATTGGCGTTAATTTTTACTTTGTCTATCTTTTTCCATTTTGAACTATATATAACTTTGGCTGATCAAATGTGTATCAATATTTTATGCACATTACTTTCTGCTGACCTTCTATTTATGTTTGGAATTGGTTTAACTGATATTCATATTGTTTGTTTTGGTATTGGTATTACTCTACATTTTCTGTGGTTGAGTATGTTCTCATGGGTCACTATCTTTTCTGTAATTTTTACAGTTACAATTGGTAAATTGGAGAATGACCTCGCTTTAACGCAGATACGAACTGGTCAAAACGCCCTATATATATTGCTGGATATGGAACGCCAATTGTTTTAATTGCTTTTGGTATAATAATTAATAAATTCTGGCCATGAATTCAGATCAGATATAATGACAAAATTTGTTTTCCATCAGGGTTTCCGGGAAATATTATATTTTTCACTGCCCCTGTTGTTGCATCAGTTGTCATTATTATTATTCTCTTACTTGTAACATCCAAGTTTCTACAAAAACATTATGTTAATTCTTTAACAAAATCTACTCGGTTAGTCATAATGTATACCATCACATTTCTGAAATTGGCGCTGTTCTCTGGATTCTTTTGGTTATTTGGGGTGTTAGCACAGGCCTTAGACAATGAGATTTTGGCATATATCTTCATAATAATATGCGGTTCACAAGGTTTCACTTTTTCCATCTGTTTTGTGTCTTCAACAAGGATTAAAAGAAAAATCTATGCCAATTTTTCTAACATGGGAAATTGAAATTTAAAAAAAATTGTTAAAGATATTTAAATATGAATGAATTTAACAAACTTCTAACGTTTCATTTATTTAAAAACGAAAATACGTTTAGGTCATTTCTCAACGACTCGAATACAAATTAGCTACACCCACTCACGTGCCGAAGTGTTTGTGGTGTAATCTAAATCTACCTTTTTTGCGCCGTTTTACCTTGTTTTGAAGTTATCAGAACCTGAATTTGCAAAAAGGTATTCTCTCATTAGTTGAAGTTTTCTTTAAAATTTAATTATAAGCATTGTAACTGATTTTCATTCAAGTCATTGCGAAATAACCTGAATGGACGATATGGACACTTTTGCGGAATCAGTCGCTTTGCGAATCTGCTACATGAATAGCGTTTCCTTTATCAAAGATTTTATTTTTGGCACTGTTTCATAATTTATTAATTCAACTAATTCAAATGATTAATTACATATTTATCTCTTTTCAAAATCACATAAAAAGCGCACATAACATCGGATAAATAAGTTATTTTTATGCTGTTCATTTTTATAATTTTACTGATTAAGAAAAAACAAGAATGTTTTCTTTTACAACACTGAAAAAATATTGGGCAACAATAGTTATGCCACTTAATTCTAAAATTTTTTAATTGTTTTTTATAACAACACAGAAGCTTCCGAAGTAATCATAACTTTGAATCTGCCGAATGGAAATGCATATGAACTGCACAACACACAACATGACCCTTTCTTACTTCAAAGTTGATAATATTGGCATCATTTTCGTCTTCCCAAGAAACTATATCCAATTCATCACCATCCGAGGACTTGTTTTTATATGTCACATCAAACGTTTTAATTCCTTGTTCAATTGACTTTTCTGTTATATTCCTATACTGTGTATTAGCATCTCCGTGAACACATGCATCATAACAAAATCTTACATTGCTTGACCAGTTGCTATGATGATAATCATCCGTGTCTCTTGGAAATACAGTTAAGGGAAAGGAATGAAAAGTTATGCTATCGTTTTTAACAAATTCTTCAAACTTTAAATGATTTCCATTTTTATATCGCAAGCATATTTTTCTTTCCACCAATCTGGGAAAGCTTTTGGTTTGCGAGTCGAAGCATCTACTAAGACATTTTGAACAGAACATGTAGCATAATGATAAGATTTTCCAGGATGGTACAATGTATTATCTAGTCTAAAAGACGAATTCCCAACAAATAACAAAACCATATCGATTGTCAAAGGAAATTTTGGAGAATTAGAATTATGGAATTCCTTATCAATTTGAAGCCTCGCTGTTGCAATAAAATAGAAATCTTTAGAAAGGAGTTTGTGGGAATCGAGATAAGATTCAACAGGTCTTTCTGCATGTGGAACTGGCAAGAACAAAAACGCTCTTGATGATTCAAATAGTAATATCAAACTCCATGGCGTCACTTTTGAACCTAAAATTACAGATAGACTTTGTAATATGGAATAATGAAACAAATATACATTTCTTTTATTTTTCATTCATAATTATCATTTTTGAATAAATCTTATTGCACCAATTAAGATGAACCAAATTTAACATCGGAGTAACCTTGGCATAAAAATTGACGTTTGTAGATGTGTTTATTGTTAACATGGGCGTGTCATTACATCGGAGTTACTTCGGTTTTAAAACTGGTGTAAGATGTGTTTATTTATTTATTTACTTATTTATTTATTGATTTATTTATTTGTTGTTGTATTAAATGTAAACATTGAAGTGAGGACTGGTGTTATTAATGTTGTTAAAAAATGTGAAACTTAATGTATTTGACGTGAACATTGTTGCAAATAAAATGTTAAAACATGTCTATCTTCATTTTAACTTTGTTCGTTCTACAAGTTTAAATCGGTATAAAACAATAAAAATACTTTTAAAAATTTGATGTTAACACTGCTGATAACTTGACGTTAAGCTTGATATAAACTAAATGTATACTAATATTGATATAAACAAAATTTTAATATTGATATAAACAAAACGTTAACATTAATGATCACTAAATTCCAATACCGATGTTACCTAGATGTTAAATTTGATGGAATTAACATTGTTGTTAACAAACTGCGTCTTGAGTTTAATAATGATGCAAAACCTCATTGCAAGATGTGAACATTATCATAAATTAACTATTATCACAAGTTTGCCACGGTGTTTACAATGATGTTAAACTTATTGCTATATGTGAACATTACTATAAATTAACTATTATCACAATGATGTAATTTTAAGTGTTAACTTGTAACAAGATATGAACATTGTCGTAAATGAAATGTTATCACAAGTTTTCCGTAATGTTAACAATGATGTAACGTGGGTGTTAACAGATATCAATTCCGGTAACGTCTATGAGATCCAGCAATGTTCTGACACCTATTTGTGACACAATTCAAAACCATACCACACAATTGCAAGGTGGACAAAAAGTTGTAATTTTGTTACTAAGCACTAGTTTAAGGAATAAAATTACATATTTTTCTTTATTGAAATCACATTCTGACACAATAAAGGTGTATACTTGGTTTTAATTCTAATAACAAGTGTCTAATAGGTGGTGAATATTAACGTTGTCATCAACAAAAGAGGAAACATATAATAAACTATATTCAGCATAGGATTTTTGAAACATCTTTTCACATAATTTTTAATTAGGTCTAAAATGTACTTCTTTATGGCAAATACACCCTCTCTCTCTCTCTCTCTCTCTCTCTCTCTCTCTCTCTCTCTCTCTCTCTCTCTCTCTCTTGTAGTATTGTACATTACAATATGGCTAATATGACATTTATTTATTTATATATTTTATATATTATTTATTTATTTATTTATTTATATTTTATTAATATGTTTATGTACAACCATCTTAATTTAGAAAATTCCTAGAAATTGTTTGCTAAAAGAAAGAAAAAATTATTTCTAAATTTCCTAGAATCGTTAACCTGTGTCATATTTGTTTGCATATATACCTGTTTGATCGAGGGCTTCATAAGGAACTCCGCCTGGTATACTGATACGGATGTGAACTGGAGACAAAAACTCCCTCGACTAGTTGAACTGTCTAGCCACTCTGAAACGAAATACATGTTTACAATGTATTACCAGCTATAGGCGAAAGTGTAGAAATTATATCGTCACACGGGACGTCGTTTATTTTAAGTAATGTCGATTGCTTGTCGAAAGAACGGTCACTACCCACTTCCAAGTCTTGGGTCAGACCCGTTCGGGGTTCGAACCCACGGCCTTCCACTTAAAAGCTTACGAAGTGAGCACTCTATCAACTGAGCTACAGCAGTGGTTATTTTGATAGAAGTAAACACGATGACAATTATGATGGCAATCATGGCGGCAATGATTTGTACAGTTTAGTTTAATTCTCATAATTGCATATCAATAAAAGAATATATTAACAGTATATAAAAAACAAATTATTACATAGACATAACATAGACAAATACAAATTAATAAGTAACTTACCCTGGAGGACTGACTCTCTCAGATATATTTTTTATATGTTTAACACTGTTACATTAGAGGAGTTTCAGTTTAACAGCTCTTTGTATTTAACAGTATTTGGATTTTTGTTAGATGGTTTAGGGTCAACTGATAATCTAACCTTAGAAAAAGCATAACAAACAGTAATATTATGATACTCGTCACTTAATTCAAAATTTAATAGAGTACAATTTCTGTTGGCATATTTGAATATTGTGCCGGTTTCAACAGGTAATTTATGATTATTTGTCCCTAACTTTATTGAAAATTTAAGTCTTTTAAAAGGAAGAGATTATTTTGTCTTTATAATATGTATAGACCGATGGAAAAGGACGTTATATTACAGTTGAGAGAGAGAGAGAGAGAGAGAGAGAGAGAGAGAGAGAGAGAGGGGTCTTTATATATTCATATTCCGATAACATACACAAGACCAACCCCCTCCTTTAAGGATCTTTAAGGATCCTTAAAGATCCTTAAATATGTCCTTAAAGATCCTTAAAGGGGCCTTAAAGCCTCCTTATCTGTAAGGATCCTTAAAGATCCTTAATGGAACTGAAATTTTAAGGATCTTTAAGGAGGCTTTAAAGATCCTTAAAGATGTCTCATCATGAAAAACTCGATTTTTTTTTGATTATTTATGTAACGATGGCTATAACATTAATTCAGTTAAAAAGTATCATTTGTTTTTAGTATATTTTGAATTTTATAGTTTATACAACATAGGAGACATAAATAACGCCTGTCTGAATTCTAGTTTCTACATTAAGCTTTTGTAGAGGAGCCGTATTTCGGTTCCTAATAATACTTGTTTTCTAATTCATAAATGAATTAGATAAAAATGTTCAGTTTTCACAGTACAGGTTAACAACCCGTGTTTTAATCAGA
>CM056599.1:38960555-38983055 GCA_029721355.1 Tegillarca granosa | reverse complement strand
ATTATCACTTTATTTTTTCAAAATTAATAAATGCAATAGTTTTTTTAAATAAAATTTTAAAAAAGATAATGATAAAAATAATATTTCTACGCTTTTTTTTAAAAAAAAAGGAAAAATATCATTTTTTCCTTTAAGATCCTTAAAGCCTCCATAAAGATCCTTAAAATTTCAGTTCCATGAAGGATCTTTAAGGAGTCCTTAAAGACTCCTTAAAGGCATATTAAAGGTCCTCTAAGGGACATTTAAGGCAGCTTTAAGGAGGCTTTAAGGATCCTTAAAGATGCCTTTTCATCATGTGTTATAGCGTTCTAGAATTTGCCCTTTGGTTTTTATTTAAAAAACATTCTTTTAGTTTTGATATTGTCTCGTAAAATCGGGGTATTGTCATGTTCTGTACGCTGCATTATACACTTAAAAGTCTATCTTACCTTGGAAAAGTACGTAACATTTCTGTAATTGCTTGATCTCTTTACACTGTGATTTCCCCGGCAGACACCTAATCACGTCTTTATCTAATAAAAGTCATATAAAGGGAGATAAATCTAATTGACAAATTATAATCTTCCTTTACATAGTAGTTTTTATGTATACACAATTTCTGCTTGAGAACGTGTGTATTTAAAGGGAAGTCACAAGTAAACTAATTGCCCGTTTTCTGTAGGGAAATTAGCCAAGTATATAACGGGGCCGGTTAGGCTTCCGTTTGTTTGATAAAGAAATCCCTTCATTGGAAATTTGATCTTTAGCTGGTTGACACTGAAATGAACAACATCAACAAACGCGAAAGATTTTAAGTTAATGAAAAAATTGTGTCGATTTCTCAGGGAATTGTCTCCCCTTTTTTACACATTGGATCATTATTATACTATCACAGTTCTCTTTCTTTATTAAGAGTACTAATGTTATAACAGGCACTGCGGATCTTTCGTTTTATTTTTTATTTTTATTTATTTTTTTCCCTTTATATTTCACGGTCCTCTATTGTGAATATATTAAAATATTTAAAAGAATATATTCTTATGTTTGCAAAAGTTTTCTCTAATATGCTGTTGTTTTTGTATCTATATTTTATGCATAGTTTCTTATTATCGTAACTTACAATTAGAGAAAAAATGTTAACTGGAACGGTGCCCCCCACCGTTGTAAAGGCACACTATTTCATAAATACAATGTCTACGTATGCCAAAAATACTTTATTTGCAACTGAGCAATTATAAGTGCTCAAATCGTTGCCATTTTTAATAAATAAAGATTAAATACCAATTTGTTATAAACATTTTGCCATTCACAATTGTATCCGGAGTTTCTATTCCAAAAAAAGAGGAAAAAAGAAAAAGAGTGGTTTATATTCTGCAAACAAAGAACAAATTGTGTTGAAATGTTTGGTTAATAAAACATATTAAAAATAAATCTTGATACAATACTTGACAAGCTTTTTTATTTTCCATTATAATATTTATCAATTTTAGGTTTAATGTATCGTAAAGATGTGTATCAGGATGGCGATGACAGTATTTTATTAGATGTTGATATCCAATTAGTTGATAATGAACTGGCAGAACATTTAGCTGAATTATGGATGAGTTTAGAATCAACACAGGGGAAATATGTCGTAATATATGATAGAAAATTTACAGTTGTTAGAGATGGAACAGAAAAACCAATTATGGACATCATGGCTGTTGTAAATGCAACTTACAGTACAAGGTTTGATATTCAGTGATGCAATTCAATTTCAGGATATGAAAAACATCGATTACATTAGTTTATAAAATAAGTATATCATATAAAATACTTCATAATAATGAAATGGTTTAAAAAGTAATTGATTTCCAAACATTTTTCAAGTACAATTAAATGTTTATTAATAAAATGTGTAAAATAATGTAAATTAATTGATTGATTTAAAATGGGTTTTACGTCCCAGTTAAGGATATTTCATTTATATTGAGATGTAACTAGCTATAGGTGAAGTGACAAAAAGTATTACCTTTGCAGTGCGTTTGGAGCAATGTAAAGAGGGTTCTTTAACGTGCTATGCCTGATGTGACACAGGGCATCGTTTTAAAGGTCTGTTTGGAAAGGTCCGTGAATTTTAATTCTAAATTCTGAGAGCTTGGCGAAAGAGCAGTCACACCCTATTTTCATGTCTTGGTCAGGCCAAGTCAGGGTTCTAACACCGACCTCCCACATGGTAAACGAGCTCTCTGTTAAATAATGTTTTATAGAATGAAATACAAATCAATACTGCCCTAACCTTATATACAAAACAGATATAACTATTTATAAAATGTAAACAACAGTGTCATTATTAAATGCTTTAAGTATTCGTTAAACCACCCCTTGAAAAGCAGAAGTTGTTCAAAATATATTTTATTTGTTTTGCTAGCAAAAACTATGTGAATAAAATTGATAAGATTGTAAAATACTGTTAGCAAGAAGTTCATTACATGTGTTTTTGTTTGAACTAGACATAAGTCGACCTCTCACTATGTGTGTAGTATAACAAAATAGTTTTCATTGAAGTAGAATCACTAGAAAAGACTTGAATCAAACAAAAACTGGAAAAATAAAAGAAAGACATTTGACAATAAAAACAATGAAATGGCATTATCGACTAGGAACACTCTCATACTAATTTGTTTACAGAAACAGTTAAATGCAGATAAGCAGTGATAGTTTATCATTGGATTAAATAGTTATTTTAACTTATATTGAACAAATCAGAGATAGAAGGGTTAGATTTAAAATTGTACTCTATAATGCAGTTGTTGGGCAAATTAAAATGAACAACTTTTTTATGACTGACTATTTTACAAATATTGTTTCTGTTTGTTTTATGGCTCCTATATTTTTCAGTGTTTCAGTAATTGTCGACGTCATAATGCAACATTCGAACACTTCTACAGCAAGAGGCTTGAACACTTCTGCATTATTTTATTTAACAACGTATATGGTATTCAAGCAAATTACGGCCCAAAATATTACCCCATCATCAGCTACAACAGAAGAAAGCATAGTAAACATTCAGGTTTGTTGGATTAAGTGTTCACTTAATAACCTTCCATTTAAGAAACAGCAAAATGTTTGATATTGCGTAAAATGCTAATTGAAAAAGGTAAAAATACGTTCAGTGGGATTAAAAGCACTAAATTTCATATTTTTCGCACACACTGCTGCCGAATGAGTGTACTGAGTTTGAACCAACGTTACATAAACAGTCGTGTCTTCATCAAATAACAATGTTTAACTTGCGAAGACCTTAGTTAAATAGATTTTACTTAAACAAAGGATTAAATATTACTAGTAATGACAGCAATGATAATTAAATTAATAGATTCATATATCTTGTATCTTAAATTCCTTCGTTTGTTTTTGGGGATTAAGTGGTGGAAGAATAAAAATCGCACACTTACTGATCGCTGGCATGTTATTCAGAAAGATTCTTATGTGGTAAAGTGTTTTTTGAAAGTTTATTGGTTTTATCTGGAAACTCTGGTTTTCCTCAAAATAGAAACTACATTGATTAAAGTCAAAGAATTTTGACTGACATTCTATTGCTGAACTCTACTACTTAGTGTTTTCCTCTTTGTTAAGTTACCATTTTTCTTACTCCAAAGTGCTTTTTCTTTATTATAGTTTGCCGAGTTCTTGATGTGTGATATTGCTGCAATATCGTTAGAACTGGAGCCTAACAACAGCATAGCTGTTACGGAAGATATAAATACAGATAAGACTTTAATGGCATTTGAAGTGGGAATAAATATGCAATCCAGAATTGGAAGTTCCTATGCTGTGAATGAATATTTCTCCTCTGATCTAAAATATATTAACTTTACTACATCTGTAACAAAAGCACAAGGTAGATATTTCACAAGGACTGACAATAATTAATATATATTCATATATATATTTTATTGTTTCAGAATGTCACTAACGGAGGATTTTCTTTTTTCTTATATCAAAATTCAATTATATCGCAATATATTTTTCATAGTCTGACATAAAACTAGCATAATCCTTTGTTTTATTAGCGTTATCAAAATATCAAATAATGCTCAACCATTTTTCTTTTTCCTTTTATTATTATTATTATAATTATTTTTATGTTGCATTGTGAAACACTAACTTGACAATACCAATGTGCCTGCATTTGCATTTGTCATTCAAAGTAGCGTGCTTTTTTACAAAATTAGATAAAATTTTGTCAAACACCAAAGTCAAGAGTATCAATTTGTATTTAATATAATATCTTGAATTCAAACAAAGAGAATATTTTTGCAACGACTAGTAATCAATAATTTTTGGCCGGTTAAATTTTTAAAATAATTTAATGATGTACCAACATGTTCCAGCCTGCAGTTGTAGAACATTCAATCTTCAAAACAGTTATTACAAGTTATAATGTTTGCTAGACATTTGACAAGAGATGTAAACAAAATAAATCCGACTTTATGTTTTATTATTTTTGTAGATACTCTTCAAATTTTTAACATGACGGTTCTTGCCCTGATTGATTTAAAAATGTTATTCAAAGCTTTACAATTTTTAGTGGAAAAAATTAACAAAAATAACATGAAATTATAAAATGC
This sequence comes from Tegillarca granosa, assembly GCA_029721355.1. Lineage (NCBI taxonomy): Eukaryota > Metazoa > Mollusca > Bivalvia > Arcoida > Arcidae > Tegillarca > Tegillarca granosa. The sequence continues at coordinate 38,978,463 of CM056599.1, read as the reverse complement.
GGACGTTAAGGGATATTTTGTAAGAGTAATGTCCTTTTGAATCGCACAGTAACAGTTCTCAGTGCCTTTTACTATCTAAGCGAGATAAATATTACAGATAAATGCAATGTTCATTTAACTTATGAGAAGGTTTTCCCTAGGCACATCTCACTTAGCTCGTCTCAAAAATGAGGAATTTCAAATTGTGTGCGAAACTCCATGCCTCTAATCAACCTTCCTATGTATTTCATAAGAAAATCCGGAATTTTTATCAGAAGTTTATCAATCCTTGTGGTACGTATCAAAATGAAATAGGTATTGTGAATATTTGAAACATATTATCCATTAGTGTGTTGTTTTCTTTTTTAGATTGTAGCAAAAACTTAGGTATGGAGTCGGGAGCTATTGTTGATTGTCAAATAACATCATCGCCAGAAAGTTCACTACAAAATCCGGCTCCGCAAGGCAGACTTCGATTAAATTCTGGTATTTATCCTTCAATCAGTTTACAATTTAATGTTATCGTACTTTTATTATTCAAATTAATTTTTCTATTTTCTTTTTTTACAAATATTTAATACAAATTAAAAGACAGTGCAACTCAACAAAAAAAAAAAAAAACACTATTACCAACGCGTAAAAACGTATTTTAGAACATAATATAAATAACAAAAATACCGTTAAATTTTGATGTGCCATATGTGCACATTTTGGAAAATCGTTCCTCATCAGTGACACTAGGGGCCGAAAAGTTAGATAAATAAAACACTTAAGCCAAACAGTAAAAATTGATGTATTCCAAGTTCCAGAATTATATGACAATTTTCCTCAATTAAATACTATTAACAGTATCTATTTATCCATTAATGGTATCTTCATTATGGTTATTTTCAGTCATTCTTAACTCTTAACTACTTAAACATTTAATACTTTGCAGTTGAATCTTGCTATATTTTGTTTTTACAATAAATGAATTACGTTTATATTTGCAACTTGGGCTCCATTCATAAGGGGTAGCAAATATTATACTTTCCGATACTTCCAAGTTTACTTTGGTAATATAACAGCTGTAAACAAAGTCATTGTAGAACAAGGAACTGGATTTTCAAACCATCCAACAAGTTTACGTTTTGAATATAGTAATGATAATTTGGGATGGCAAGTTGGTGAAACGGTAAGTACCAACATAAGAGTATCTATGGAGATCTTATAATTGCAAAACTATTACGAAGGATCCTTTTTTATTTTTTTATTGATGTTTTGTTATTATTTATTTTTTCAAAAGAAGATCTAAAAGACAACTATTGTTTGTTTACAAATTTTGTCCTTTCTGTTTTATTTGAGACTCCCATCTAATGTAAACGATGATAGCGACAATTTACTATTAAATGTGTTTAAATGTACCAGAATAAGCTTGTGAAATGTCCAAATTATGAAATAGGTGGATTTCATACATAACAAATCATACAATAAGTTGAGATACCGATCTTTCAGAAAGAATGTTGTGTGTCAAATAATAAGAATTTCAAAACTGGAAAACGGTTGAGACAACATCCGGAAATCGTAATTCGTTCTTTTAAGATAAAAATGCCCTAAAATATGAGGGGGGGGGTCTAAACATTTAAAACAAATTTGTTTATTTGGTATATGCAAATTTTTTACAAATCTTAGTACTCAAAAATAGTTTTAACATGCCATTATGATGATCAGAATTTTCTAATAGAAATTTTAAAAACAATATCTGTAACTAAGTGTAACTCTATGTAACCATAGCGTTACCTTTGTAACCCCGTTACTTAACCAGAAAATGAAGCCGGTTTTGAATAAAAACAAAATATTTTGTATCCATGTAAGCGTTTGTAACCATTCTATAATCGCGGTTACAAATGCTGATACTGTGTTTTTTGCACACATAATTGGACATATTTGTTTCCATGATATTATCTGGACTTGTCAAGATATTAAGTCGACATCTCGAGATAATTTTATGTCGACTAAAATTATGTCGATGTCAGAAATAAGCCACCATACTTTGTGTAGTTTTTAAAAGTAACTTATTTTACAGATTTTAAGAATTTGGATTCTTGTGTTCAACTGTCAACAAAAATGAAGACTTTTTACACACTGCTGTAATAACTTATAAGCTATTATTATTTAAATGTGATGTATGTCACTTCATAGTACGTCTTTCAATAAAATATTGATTAAAAACCGTAAAAAATATTTTTATTTCATCTAGTCTTATTTTTGAATTGATAACAAATGTTCAAGTAACAGTCGGAAATATTAAGGAACGAACATGAGATTGTCGTAAAGTGGGGTAGGTTTAATATACTTTACTGAAAAAATGAAAACCCGAGCAAAGGAATTTTATTCAACAAAGCAACTAAGTAATCTATATGTTAATTTTCAAACCAAATCACAATTTAGGGACATTGTTTTTGCCTCAGGTGTCTCAGGCTGTTGCAGATTTGGTTTTGATGCTATACCTTTTAATAACATTGTCACAGGTTGTTATTAATAATATTATTCGGCTACAGCTTCACATAAGTTATGGAAATGTAAGCTGATACATAAAACGTCTTATATCTTATCGCAAAGTTTTAAGTAATATCTTATGTGTGCAATTACAGGTGTTCATATCAGCGCCGTTCTCCGAAACTACTATTGAACTACAGCAAGTAGTTGAGTCTAGATATATAAGAATATACATTGTTAGTGATGACACAACACCGGGTGCAGTGCCAAATATTGGACTTAAATTTGAATTTTATGGATGTCATGTTTCTGCTGATGTACTGAGTGGTATGTTACCATTTTATTAAGAAATATACGTTTATTTAATTTATGGTTATATGCTATTCAACTTGAATTGTGGTTAGCATCTAGTAAAATTTCTTATGATGTTTAAGTCCTTCCTTAAGGTTAGGTATGGAAAAGTAAGGAATGGAAACATTTTGAAATGGTACTTTGTGTTAATGAAAAGCTTTATGTACAATTTAGTCCCGTAATACTGTTATTTGTTACTAAAGATGACTTTATATGTTTGTCCACGAACATTTGCCACTTTATATGATCATAAAGCAAAATTAACGTTTTTCTTGAAAAACGAAAACTGATGTTTTGTATTTGTTCACACAATTTCTGTGCCGAATAATTGAGAAATTTGTTATATTCATATTTTCAGATGTCTGTTATTCTACAACTACTACAACTTCACCTGTAGGTATGTATATAGTTGATTAAATGATTATTTAAAACTAAAGAATACAGCAAGTTAAAATTGTAAAGAAATTTAAGTTTTGTTAACACAAAGATATAAGTGTAATTTTTTTCTAACATTATTTCTAAATAATGACCACGATTTGGTTTTTTACAGACAGTATAATGGTTACAAAGGTTACCTAGAATTGTTTCTCTAACACGATTGTTTACTTTTTAAGGATTTCATTGACTTGATTTTTATTTCTTACACGATAATAAATGTGCATAGATTTTTCAAAGAATTTTATTTGTGAATAGAAGAGTTATTCACGTTGAATAATTTAAATGTATATTACACGTTATTGTCTTGAAAACACATATTTATAATAAACATTTTTTTATTGAATGAAATTAAAGCCTTTTCATTTTCATCATTCTTGGAAGAATCTTGTAATTATACCTAGAAATTCCTTGATCTTCATTTGTACTCATTACCGTAAATGTTCTAAATCTAAAACTTTTTACTTAAGACATAGGTAAGTTACTTCTTATACATCCACTAAAACGAATGGTGAGTTTGTCATTGTTACGTTTATTTTTCAAATCAAACAATTTTGCGTATACTTTATGATTAAATTGTTTATTCTAAAATCTGTTTGGTTTATAATCTTATATCTTGGTTAATAATATTCTATTTTTACTTTACTTTGCTGTTCATTGATGAAAAATATTAATATGTTTGAACATTTCAGATTTTTACTCGAGAACTTTTATTGAAGCCAATGGATTTGTTTTAGTATGCGATGCAAATCCAAACAAGTATGTTTGTAGTATATTTATATTTCTTTTTAAAGATATCATACCTAATAAAAATGAGAAAAATACATAAAACGTTTCTAGTACATGTTGCATATTTAAGTATAATGCAACACGATTATTCATACATGCAACTAGACATATCGAATTGAAACGGTAATGCATTTAAATATTTTTTAAATTTAGCAGTGAATTATGCTAAAATTTGAATAACTTTTTCTTTAAAACTATTGGTTAATACACGGTGTTACATATGTCACGTATATTAAGTCCAGGTTAATTTCGTGCATGGTCACCTTTAAATATTTCATTTCAAACACTTTGCAAAAATATCAGGACAAATTTTTTTTTTGATAGATTAAACAATTTTTCGTATGAAATAACATTTAACTTAATTGATTAAATACAGGAATAAGCTGACGATCTGAAAAGATTTTTCGACTTATTTCTTTTAAAACGCAAAAAATTTGAATAAATTTCTTGCAGACATTTATTTAATAAACGATAAATCTTCGTTTTGTTTCAGTGAAATGCAACAACAATGCTATAGATCAAGTGATGGTTCTACGTGGAAAAGTAAGTGTTAAAAAATACTATAATATATTCCTTAACATATCCGATATCGCGTTATACATATTTTGTATTTGCCTGGGTTACAGCTATACGTTTAACCTTAATAATAAAATTTCTTAGTTTTTATTGTTATAATAAATAACGGTTTTTATTTAAATTTATAATCAATATCGCCATCTTCCGTAAACTTATGTGATTTCTATCCGTTTTTCGTTTTATCGAATTAAAACAAAACACACCTGTAAGTAAATTGTATAAAGTCTATTTAAAATTTGTATTTTATTTGATAACGGATCGATGTTTTATGCTTCCTAACGTGTCCTATTAAGAATTAACCATTACGTATCAAAATATAATCTATAAGCTTTTATTATGAACAAATATCGTTATCCTCTAACGGATCACTTCTAATTAAATACAAAATATTAAATCATTTGTATTTTATAGTTCTTGATAGTACTGTCGGAAGTCTTCTTGGCTTTGAGAGTTTAGAAAAAAGACATTTTGCTTATGCACGAGACAAACAGACTAGAATAATGAGCCTTGATAATGGATTAACTTGGGAGACTGTCCCGGATGATTATTACCATGACAACAGATTTAAATCAACATTCACCTATGCCAAAGAAGTTCCATGGGTAGACACGAATCTAAATGGCGCAACCCCGAACTCAAATTACCAAACCGCTAACTACGGAGGTAAGAGCACCAGAATCTATTTGCACAAATATTTATAAAAATTTTCCTCGTGAGAGTGTCATTGAAAAAAACATGATAAAATTCGTTATAACAACGTCCATCTTAAATGTTTCAATGCAACGTAATTTTTCTATTTTCTACACATGAACAATCACCCTAATCAGAAATTTTTTATGTAACTTTTTTTGCAAAACTTTTGTTTAACTGAAAGGTTTATCTAAACACAGGTTTATTTGTTGCGTGAGTTTTTTTTTCAGGTCTTTCTGATCTGTTTTATACTATTGCACACTATTGAAAACCTAAGATTGCTAGTTTCAACACACGCAATATAGCAGCGAAATGTTGCTGACCACACGGTTAATTGTGCTCCGCATTTATAACGATCTTAAGTGCTAGTACAAACTGCTGTTAATATCGCAAAGAAAGATGCCTACATCTTGGTCAGTTGTAATAATAAACCAGTATAGACCGACGAGGAAGAAAATCTTTTCTCCCATCCCCATAAGTTTGAGATAATAATTTCCAATGGAGGAAACGGTGGTAGAAATTTTTATCTTCACCTCCTCGTGCTGTTTATCGTCACCTCCTCGTGCGGCCGGAATTACTTTTTTAACTTTTCGTAACTTCCTCCACTGACAAGAGCAAGTTTAATCACAATTTATTTCAATAATATTATTAAAATGTTTTTCTGTTATAATTTTCCTGTTTTCATGTCGCAGCCAAGCTAATTTTCACGTTATGTATGCACTACATACTACTTGCGGAATAAGATGTACTTTTAAGTATAGCTATATCTTATATAGGTCAAGCTGCAGCGTAATACATTTTTTAAAAATACTCCCCGACAGTTGATTATTACATGTAGATCTTGATAGTTTTTTCCTTTTGAAAGTGATTATGTAAGAATTCCCGTTTTTTTTCAGCATACCACAGGTATGCTAGGATTCGAAGCCGGTCTTTTTAATGGTGGTATTCTTTTTCTGATTTAGACGGTCATTTAAGAGATAGGAATTTCTGTCAGCCATTCGTGTTTTGGGTTAAATTTGCCAAAAATTGTTAATGGGATGGGAGAAAAAGAATCAATCATATGTGTCAGTGGTAGATAGAGGTATCCCACCCTCGTGGGCAGATTTTTTGTGTCTGGAACTCGACAAAGCCTCGTTCCACACACAATATCTGCCCACTCGGGTGGGATACCTCTATCTACCACTGACGCATATAATAAATTCTATTATTCTTACCAGCTGTCGTTAAACACATAGCGGTTTGACACCTTATTTGAAGGCTTTTGTCTTGATCATGTGCACAAGATAACCACACAATTTTATTGACAATGATATTAAATAAATTTTAATTATTCAAGCAAGATCAAATTATTTGCTTTTTAATCAAAATGCAACTGATTTAAACAAAAAGCACCTTGACAGGTTTTCAGTCATTTTCTTTTCAAGTATGTAATTTTATGTTTTAATTTGTTTTCTTTCAGCAACATTTGATGGTCTGATGAAATTAGACAGTGGTGGTTCCTGGACACGTGTTGTTCAATGGGATTCGTGCTGCTGAGATTTTTTATCATTGTTATCACACAGAATGTTTAAGAAAAAACTGAAAAAAATACTCGAATATGCAATATTATATAAATCACACAGTTGATTTACCATATACCATAAATTTAAAATGTGTTTAATGTTGTTGCAATATTCAACAAATTTGCGTTGTTATAACTTTGAAGTCCTAATATTATTGGATAAAGAGCTATATTCGTTATAATTGTTTCCATGATATACTGATTCAAATGCAAGGTTTAACAAGAATTTGGAAAAAATATAAAAAAATCTTACCTGAGATATACAACAGCAGTGGTAGTGTTAAAAGAGACATAATATATAAGTGTATTGTAGTTTAAAAGTCGTCGGACTTGCTAGCGTACCACGTAATCAATAACCCTTAACCTTTTAGGAAACGGTTTCGAATAAGGTTATGACACAAATTCCCGGAGTAACGTTATACATATAAGGAAACGTCAACTTACGCAGTTCCATATTCAATTGGATCCAACAGTTCAAAAACAAATATAATATGCTACCACATGGTTCGCTATCACGTGGTACGCTAGCCAACCTCTAAATTTTAAATTCCTCAAAAAGTGAATTGTTTAAGGAATTATATGTCGATAAAATTGAATGAAGTAATTATTTTAGCCATATTGTCGCAGTAATAATAGCGTAAAGTAAAGTACAAGGTCACATATATTATATAAATTGAAGAAATATGAAATGTGCTTACAGCATCAAGGGCAAATTAATAATGGTAGAAGTTCTTTACGATGAATTGCATTTACAATACATAATATACATGTTCAAATTAATTTTCAATAATGATATTTAAGTCTCTAGGCACTGTTACGCACATTTTGCTTTGAAGAAACGTTTAGAAACTAAATCAAAACCGAGTTCCCAATGATTTTAACTTGCTCGATAACTTAATACAGTTCAAAACACAGTACAGTGGCACAGACAAAGCTTTTGTCTTTGATGACTGATTATTTTAGGAAGAATGTTTTTTATAAAAATAATAATAACGACTACAAAATAAAAATAATAATAATAATAATTCAAAAGATAACACAAATTGGTGAGCAAATATATTCTTCTTTAACAGTTGTTATACTAATATTGTAAACAAATTGCAGAATTCAAAATATGTACTTTTCAGTTTATCTTCATAATGGAGACTGAAATTTTTCGATATGATTTTTTATCAACAGTAATGACTCAATAGTTCCTTACTAATAATTGAATTAGCAAAATATATGCATGATACACTTTGTATCGTTAGTAATTGTATTTACTTTTTTATGTCGCTGATGAGAAATTAATTTCCAAAATGTGCAGATATAGCGCATCAAAATTAAACACGTCATGTATTTTTGTTAAATATTGACAAAAAATAAAAGATTGGTTCAGTTTTCATTTAGACAAAGAGTTTCTACATTTGTAATTTAAACTGACAATTTCAAGACAATAATGAAAGTTTTCTGTATTTACCAATTACTTTTTATTACTCAAATACGCATCATTAATCTTACTTTTAAAATGTCAGAAACAAAGAATATATTTAGTGAACAAAATAATGAATTTGTATTTCATTGACAATTATACCTAAAACTCTGATAAAACAAACACACAAGTACTAAAACAAATTCGTTTTCATTTTATTTTATTTATTTATTTATCGTTTATCAGAAAAATAGGTACCGCAATCGTGTGTAGTCACCAACCAATGACAAAAATACACAAGTTAACACTTTTTATACATCATAATTATTCACAATTTCAAAAGTTGTAATTTGATCATTTTAAATACTTTTGATTCATTTCATAAGGAATAAATAACACACAAAACAAACATAAAATATTGGATAAGCGGTTATTATCATTTTAACTAAAATAGAAAGGCAGATTCAAAAAGAATGAAGTTTTCAAAACTTGTCTGAAAAATTTACTTGAAAAAAATCTTTTTTTTTCTATATGTCACTCCATTCAGTTTTATTTATGAAGCTATCATGAAGTCTGAAATACGTCCTTGAAAACACTACAAGGACCCTGGCGGTATTTTAAACGATAATGAAATATAAAAAAGTTTACATTTTGGTAAAACCACTTGAAGCCGTTAGCAAGACATTTATCACTTGAGACGGATCCTTTGAAAAATCATATCTTGTACATACTTTAATAATTAAAATCGACTAATAAAATGCTCTAATTTTATGTTTAAATATAAATAATCTAAACCAATGTATGTAACATGCGTATCCGTATTTGAAAAAAAAAAACAAAAACATATAACACCATTTCTTTCTCGTCAATTAATTAGCCTTCATATAAACGTATTGTTATTTCTTAATTTTTTAATGTTTATTTGGGTTTTGATTGTATCCCATTGAAATTGTTGGAGAGCAAACATATTTCTTAGCTGTTTACATGTATAAAGCAACAGTTAGGACCGACACATTTAACTTATTATACTTTTTATTTCAGTATGTTTAAACCCGTATGGCGCAGCAAAAATTCTATATATATTCCATATATATTATCATTTTGAATTATTGTTTTTTTTTTTAAATCCAGAATTAACAATATACAAATATATTAATTCGGTGATATGATATAATTGGTTAACAATGGCTTTTTGGCCGGCCGACTTAACAAGCGATTATTAACATTTTATTTATTTATTAATTATTATATACTGCTGTGATATAATAGAAGTTTGAAACCTGTTATCTCGATGTTACAGTAATCTTGTTAAAAATAAACCTTATATCTATGACATTGTCTTGGTCTTTAATACAAAAATCAAAAGGTAATATATTAAGATCACGAGTTTTTTTGGGCAACTATTAGTGCACCATTTGCCAGAGATACTTAGCTCGCTTGGATGCTTGCAAAAAAAATGTTTTTTTTCTAGTTAATTTATGTGTATGTTTTAGGTCAAATTAAAGTCAGTCGGTTCTATTATGATGAAAGAAACCGGGGTGCCCGGAGAAAATCACCTGCACCTTCGGAATTCCGAACAATATTGAAAATTAAACTGTAAAACATAACTTTGTCTAGTAACAACCAACAACCTCGAGCTCGAACCATAAAACTAATTTTTATTATTTGATGTTCAAACCACATTCTGTTAGAATACAAACACACAGACACGTGTGTGTGTGTGTGTGTGTGTGTGTGTGTGTGTGTGTGTGTGTGTGTGTGTGTTCTGACAAATGTGGTTTGAACATCAAAAAATAGAAATTAGGTTATGGTTCGAGCTCGAAGATATTACTAGATAAAGATTTGCTTAACAGTTTAATTTTCAATACTGTTCGGAATTCCGAGTTTATGAAACCCAATAGAAATGTAAAAAAAAAGCCGACTAGGATCCGACAATCACTCTTATACCAAAATTTAAAAAATATAGATCTATCCTTCTATCAGTAAACCTTAACATTTTTTTTGACAAGGCGACATGAGTCTTTCATAGAGGTGATAAGCAAAAACGCCCTGATCGTTTAAATTGTCTGTCCCTTAGCAAGTTATAACTTTTTAACAAATAAGGTGATGCCATTGGCAGAAATATTAGATTGTTTTTAAATGTATGAATAATATAAAAAAAATTACACGGTTTTCACATTTAAAAAAAAACTAAAATCATATTTTTATGTAAAATATCTGTCTAGATGTCAAGGATTCACACATTAGAAATAACAAAAGTTTAAAGCTGCATTAAGGTTATCAATTTTCTGAATTTTTTTTGATTTTCTAAAAATATATTTTTTTAAAAATAGATATCTTCTAACCACGGTCCGTGACATTCATTTTCTAAAATTTCATTTCTTTTAGCTGTAAATAAACGGAATCCTCTGACCGGTTGGTCAGAGTTTTACGATGGTAATTATGAGCTTGGAGCATGCGCACGGATCATGTCGGATGTACGGAAAAACCCTAGAACCGAAAGTGAAACATAACAGATTACATTAATTGTCCTTCATTTATATCCGGATGTATTTGAAATGGTGTTTTGTATCCCTTACTTAGTCACAAATGACAAATTCAACGAAGTTCTGTGTTTGATTTATCGTATTTCACCGTTTTGAAAGTTGTGTTTAAATTACCCGGGTTTTTGATGACGTAACCATGTTCTAATATTAGATCCTAAATGCTGCATCTCGCTGGGTAAATACTGTAATTTCTGTATTTATTCGAGCTTTTATCGTTGAACCAAATGTAACTTTGTTCATTAGGAACATCAGTGATTAGATTAGCAACGTTTTAATTTTTTCTTTGGAAAACTTAATGCAGCTTTAACGTTATCATGTAAGTGTTAGTTTTATTCCACGGTGATTTATATTAAGAGTTTTGGTGTGAAAAAAATTCAACAGCAGACCAACGGATTGATTTTTCAGTACAGAGACGGATATTGCAGTAGTGTGAAAGAATAATTGCATAAGAAGTGTTTATTTTAATAATTTTCATATTCAAATTTCAATTGACAAGTTACGGTGTGTTATAAATCAGCATGTTTGTACGCAGTATTCGGCATGTCAATTCAAACTTTATACAAGCACCGTTGTAATCCATATTTTTTATGCTATTAAAATTGATTAACAAATCCCAAAAAATATTTGTCGACAAAATTAAAATAATATCAGACCCGTGTTCATTACCTTTTCTTACTTTTATTCGGAAATTATGAGTCCATTGCCACTATAGTACATAATTTTCTACCCCGGCATTACCGAAAGCTTTCATGAAGGTAGCAGGTACAAAATGGGCAGTATAACGTTGACTATATTTTGCCCTTTTTGCGATATATTTTTGCGTTTGAAGTTAAGGGGTATTTTTATTTACTATGTTTAACTTTAATTGTAAAATTTCAGCTGCCTTAAATTGTAAAATTTGTTTAAAACTAAGGTTTGTTCCCTCATGCAAAGCATTCCTTAGCTGGATTTGGATTTATATAATTTTGGAACTTTAGATTCATTAATTTGCAAATGTTTGGCTTATGTTTTTTATTATTAAACTTTTCGGTCTTAGTGTCACTGATGAGGAATGAATTTCCGAAATGTGCACATCTGGCACATCAAAATTCAACTGGTATTTGTGTTATATATACATTTGATCGTTTTTGTATTGAATGTAAACAAGCGATACGTAAATTTGAATACAAAACGTTTGACACACTTTCCCCATAGATATGTATACTCGGTAGAACGTCGGTCATGTCTGCGCATGGAGCAATATCTTAATAAAGTTGCAAAGTATAGTCGATGACAAATGCTTTATTGAAACAAAAATATTGTTATTTAAATATTGAGATATGTGTGTTCATGCATAAAATGGCGTCTTATATTCGGTATAACAATTCGAGTATTGTACATTTAACCACCCCCCCCCCCCCCATCACGGAGCAGGGATTTTAAGTGAAAAATGATTTATCGCAAATAAAATCTAATTTTCGTTTGTCTATAAGGGTACCGTAAATGCTTTAATTTCAAATATATAATTATTTATTTCAAGTGCTATATACAGATGCAATTATTATCGATTTCTCACATTTGCAAACATTTGAACATTTATCTGACATCCGATTCGAAAGGTAATCGGATTCCTAGATTTTGATTGGCCACTATAGTTGTTAAATATTACATTACTATATTTTTATAAATTGCGTTGGCTTTCATTCTCGAATTAGGTGATCTCGGTGTCTGTAAGGCTTTGTTCCAAGTAGTAAATATGTCTGTTTAGTGCATCTAGCTATATAAAATTTTGGTTTTAGTAGAAACAATTTTTTCAACATGTCACCTGTCGCCGAACATTTCCATCAATTTTGGCAGGAAAAAAAGAGCCGTCCAAGACCAATATAAAAAATGCCAACAGTTCAGCACATGTAAAGCAAATGAAGGCTTCGATTTCAAAACTTGTTACTGTGACAGTCATTGCAAACTTTTTGGTGATTGTTGTATAGATACAAACGCCACGTCTAAACATTCTGTAGTACCGGATAAGTTCGATTATATGTCTTGTGTTAAATTCGTTTCACTGCATACATATGCAAAAAATGCTAACCAGGGACTTCGTATGGTAGCAAAATGCCCTAGCATTAGTTCCTCGGATATTGCCCATAAATGTGAACAGAGTCCTGGTAATAACCATCCCGTTACAGATGCTAAAGGTTTAACTTACAAGAACAAGGACTGCGCCATATGCCATGAAGTAGAAAACTTCTCGTTTTGGAGCATAATGGTTCCTCTTAAATCTTGTGGCAGATCATTCGATTACGCATCTATAAATTCGACAGAAACTGCACAAAGGATGGATATTTTAAAGGAACAAGGGTGTAAGATGTACTATACACCAGCCAATGATTTTATACATACAAAAACTTTTTATGCAAGGTTGTGTTTCAATGATATTACAGCTGACTTCATAAACAATGAAAAGAATGAATGCAATAATTTTTATAATCCATTTTATAGTTTAGATAAACAAATCTTTATGAAAAATATGTTTTGTGCTAAAAACATTACCGACTTTAAAACAAATACTTGCATTAGACCGAACTCTTGGGAATCGATTATCGAATTACAAAATTTTAAACTTAAACCGATGACTGCATTATTTCAGTTCAAGAGTTTTGATGACGAAGGTGAAAGTCAAACGTGTGGTAACAATGACGACATAAAAAACAAGGTAATTCAATATAGTATCAAATATTGTAGATTTTCTCAAATCTCTGTAACTTTTTTCACGGAACTTTTTTTCGTGGTTCGTTTTTTTCGCTGCATTTTTTTCGCCGAGTAAATGAAGGAGCCAATATTCAAATCTTTAAATTTGTATCTCATTTTCATTAAATTAAGAAATAAATTTTTTTTTAAATGATGGAATTTTTGTTCACGTAAAAAAGCGGCCAAGTCAAATTGCAAAAGGTAAAAATATATAACATACCTGTTAAATTTTGATGTGCCATATGTGCACATTTTGGAAAATCATTCCTGATCAGTGACACTAGGGGCCAAAAAGATTGATGGATAAAAAAAGCCAAAACAATTTGAAAATTAATGAATCTAAAGTTCCAAAGTCATATGAATCGCAATTCAGCCAAGGAATGCTTTGCAAGAGGGAACAAACCTAAGATTTATATAAATTTCAAAAATTAAGACGGCTGAAAATAAAAGCAATACATAAAGAGTCTGTTACACATAAAACACTGGAAAGATAATTATCGAAAAAACAAAGAAAGAAAAAATACATTCTTATGAAATAAATAAGACTTCCTTGGCTTTAACGCATTTTAGATTTTTAAAGAGAAATCTCCGAATAAAATATAAAACCAACGTGACTGCCACTTATCTTATGATTAAAGTGACTTTATAAAACAAAGCATTAATTTATTTTTTAACTTTTTTGGAATTATAAAAATAAAAAAAAGTTTTTTGAAACATCAATTTCCATTCTGGTTATACTCATAACGTTACTTATAATATGTATACGGCAATCAGTTCTAATTGTTATGCAGTAATAAACATTTCATCCAATGACTCACTCGAACAGAATTGATATTACAAGTGTTATATCGTTAGGCAAGTCTCATTTTCACATTAATGCATCTTTTTCTGTGGTATCCTACTTTTTTTTCCAATACTGTTTGAACTAATGCCGGTTAAATTTCTTTTTTTTTCACAGAATATGTTTTTTGAACCAACCTGCATCAATAATTTATCAAAGGAAATCTGCGTTGAAGAAACCGTGAACAGTTACGGTATGGCAATTCCATTACATATGGAAAGTGATGAGGTATATTTACACACTTTTGAAAGAGCATTCTTTTTGTTTTTGTTTTCCTTACCAGTGAATCATTATCATCTCGTATTAGAACAATCGTTTTTAATGTGGAAGTGTGAAAAAAACAATGGTGCCCACCGAATCTGTTGTTTTTCGTCTAATGTCAATATAGTGATTCTGAAGAAAATGACACATGAAGGACTTCGGAATTTCAGATCAGCCATACTAAATATGAGTTATATGTATGAAGAAATTGTGGGCAACACTTCTTTCACAGTAAAAAAGATGACTCAAAAAGGTCCGTGTTTGATAGATCGGTTTGTACATAGGATACCCGTTACAGTGGACACTATGAAAAAATATGAACATAATCTAGATATAGGAAAATTTAAAATTAACCATACGGAGATTCCTCAAATATCTGAAGTAAAAGTCCAAGTAGGTACCAATTTCGACGATGAAAATATTGCTTCTTTTATAAAAGTTCTTAATTGGTCTAGAGCATTTCCCAATGAAACCGCTGAAGAAACATCAAACCAACATATTGATATTCAAACTATATTCACGTATTTAACATTGGGAGTTTCGTCATTGGCGTTAATTTTTACTTTGTCTATCTTTTTCTATTTCGAACTATATACATCTTTGGCTGATCAAATGTGTATCAATATTTTATGCACATTTCTTTCTGCTAACATTCTATTTATGTTTGGAATTGGTTTAACTGATATTGATATTGTTTGTTTTGGTATTGGTATTACTCTGCATTTTCTGTGGTTGAGTATGTTCTCATGGGTCACTATCTTTTCTGTAATTTTTACAGTTACAATTTGTAAATTGGAAAATGATCTCGCTTTTAACGCAGATACGAACTGGTCAAAACGTCCTGTATATATTGGTGGATATGGAACGCCAATTGTTTTAATTGCTTTTGGTATAATAATTAATAAATTCTGGCCAGGAATTCAGATCAGATATAATGACAAAATTTGTTTTCCATCAGGGTTTCCGGGAAATATTATATTTTTCACTGCCCCTGTTGTTGCAACAGTTGTCATTAATATTATTCTCTTACTTGTTACATCCAAGTTTTTACAAAAACATTATGTTAATTCTTTGACAAAATCTACTCGGTTAGTTATAATGTATACTTTCACATTTCTGAAATTGGCGCTGTTCTCGGGATTCTTTTGGTTATTTGGGGTGTTAGCACAGGCCTTAGACAATGAGATTTTGGCATTTATCTTCATAATAATATGCGGTTCACAAGGTTTAATTTTTTTTCCATCTGTTTTGTATCTTCGACAAAAATTATAAGAAAAATCTATGCCAATTTTTGTAACATGGGAAATTGAAATTAAAAAAAAAAGTTGTTAAAGATATTCAAATATGATTGAATTTAACAAACTTCTAACGTTTCATTTATTGAAAAACGAAAATACGTTTAGGTCATTTCTCAACGACTCGAATACAAATTAGCCCCACCCACTTACGTGCCGAAGTGTTTGTGGCGTAATCTAAATCTACCTTTTATGCGCCGTTTTACCTTATTTTGAAGTTATCAGAACCTGAATTTGTATAAAGTTATTCTCTAATTCGTTTAAGTTGTCATTAAAATTTAATTATAAGCATTGTAACTGATTTTCATTCAGGTCATTTCGAAATAACCTGAATGGACGCTGTGCACACTTTTGCGTAATTCGCTTTGCGAATCTGCTACATGAATAGTGTTTCCTGTATCAAAGATTTTATTTTTGGCACTGTTTCATAATTTATTAACTCAACTAATTAAAATGATTAATTACATACAGTCAAACCTGTCTATAAAGACCACCCATGGGGATCAATAAAAGTGGCCTTTATGGTCAGATGACCTTTATATACAAGTTCAATGAATATGAATAAAGAGCAATTGGGATAGAATTTTATTGGCCTTTATAAGCAGGTGGCCCTTATAAAGAGGTGGCCTTTAAGGCAGGTTCGACTGTATTTATCTCTTTTCAAAATCACATAAAAAGCGCACATAACATCGGATATATAATTAAGTTATTTTTATGCTGTTCATTTTTTTGATTTTACTGATTAAGAAAAAACAAGAACGTTTTCTTTTACAACACTGAAAAAATTTTGGGCAACAGTAGCTATGCCACTTAATTCTAAAAATTTTCAATTGTTTATTTATAACAACAGAGAAGCTTCCGAAGTAATCATAACTTTGAATCCGCCGAATGGAAACGCATATGAACTGCACAACACACATCATGACCCTTTCTTACTTCAAAGTTGATAATATTGGCATCATTTTCGTCTTCCCAAGAAACTATATCCAATTCATCACCATCCGAGGATTCGTTTTTATATGTCACATCAAGCGTTTTAATTCCTTGTTCAATTGACTTTTCTGTTATATTCCTATACTGTAAATTAGCAACTCCGTGAACACATGCATCATAGCAAAATCTTACATAGCTTGACCAGTTGCTATGATGATAATCATCCGTGTCTCTTGGAAATACCGTTAAGGGAAAGGAATGAAAAGTTATGCTATCGTTTTTAACAAATTCCTCAAACTTTAAATGATTTCCATTCTTTATATCGCAAGCATATTTTTCTTTCCACCAATCTGGTAAAGCCTTTGGTTTGCGAGTCGAAGCATCAACTAAAACCGTCTGAACAGAACACGTAGCATACTGTTTAGATTTTTCAGGATGGTATAAAGCATTATCTAGTCTAAAAGACGAATTCCCAACAAATGACAAGACCTTATCGATTGTCAAAGGAAATTTTGGAGAATTAGAATTATGGAATTCCTTATCAATTTGAAGCCTCGCTGTTGCAATAAAATAAAAATCTTTTGAAAGGAGTTTGTGAGAATCGAGATACGATTCATCAGGTCTTTCTCCATGTGGTACTGGCCAGAACGAAAACGCTCTTGATGATTCAAACAACAATAGTAAACTCCATGGTGTCACTTTTCCACCTAAAATTACAGATGTCGTTAAATAATGAAACAAATGTATTTTTATTGTTGAAAGGATTAAGAAAAACATAAATAATTTTCATTCACATTTATCATTTTCAAATAAATCTTATTGTACCAATTTAAATCAACTGCGAGAAATGTGAAACATAAATTCTTAGCATTTATATAACTTTTTATGGTGTAGCTTGTATTGATACTGGTAAAAATTGTTTATAATTTAGTAAAGTTCTATCACATATGCTCAATACAATTAAAATACTTTCTTATAAACACACACATACGTGCCACTCTATAATAGAGTCATAAAAGATTTTTGTTCAATAAA
>CM056599.1:38658965-38960455 GCA_029721355.1 Tegillarca granosa | reverse complement strand
TCATCCAATTCTCCTGATGTCTCGTTTAAAGTCAATTGTAATTTTGTCATTTTTCAACGACTTTGTTGCATATCTTTGCTGATTAAATTTTAATAATTGTTCGTTGAACTTTTCAACCCTGTGTTAAGTTGAAGCCAAATGTTCCAGTGATGACATTTAAATATAAACAATATAACTCCAACACTACTGAAATTACAATCATTTTTCTTCTTGCACTTCACATATGCAATCACTGTTTTTTTCTCTTTCTTTCTTTTTTCTTGCTCTAGTTCCCCAGACAGTTTAAATGGATATGAAGTACCTATATCAATTTCCGTGATTATATTCTTACCTGATAAGTCAAAGGTGCGAACAGCTCTGTGAGAAAGCTGATAGATTTACGGTATTAGTGTTACCGACAAACAATTTCTCCATATCTCAAGAAACATCTGATTATAAAAGGAATGGTACCCTTATCTCTCAGTGTCCACCTCTTGTTTTTTCATCTATAACTGAAGTCTAGTGTGTGTTTTTATTTTTATACCCTTGCAACGTGGGAGCGGACTGAAGGATCATTATTGCCAATCTATAATAAGAACCGTTCCAGTGATCGAATTAGCCGCTAATCGGACCAATTCAGTGCTCTATTGTTAGATCATTACAAATGTAGACAAGTAGTTAAAGGACTCATTAACGTAAAACGGTAAAGTAGTCGTCTACTTACACTGGACCTGAGATGTGAGATTAAGGCGTCATTGTAAAACTTCTCAATTTTTCTTGTGAGCTGTCTGCTTTTTTTTTTTAATTTATTTTTTCCCACACTTTCTGGGTTTTTTTTTTCTTTCACCGACATAAAAAAAAAGTATGGGATTTTTGGTTTGTTTTCATAAAAATAAAAACAGACACTAACGGTACTATGTAAAAAATTTGTTTTGTTTTTAATTTGCTAATTTTATTTTTGAATAAATATATTTCTTGCAGAAATAAATACGGTTAAATTAAAATTTTTGTTTTTTATTCCAAAATCTTTGTATATCTTAATTTTTTTTTTTTTTCATTCATTCCCAGGGGGTAACACAGCAGGGATATCGCTGGGTGGTTGAACCACAGCATTTTTGGGAGGAGCATGGTCTCACAGGAAATTTTTTTTCCGCTTAAGTGCAAATTGTCTAATAGCATCTTAAATTTGTCCGATACAAAACATTAATATATAATAATAATAATAATAATAATAAAGAAGGAGGAATAATTTTACATATATTTTATTTATTTTTTAAATTGTTTCACCATTTTTATTCTTTATCAAAATGATTTCATTATACCAACACGTTTTTCATTAAATGGATTTTATGAAAATTCTCAGCAATTAATTTTTTATTCAAAAAAAAACTTTCTTAGTCTCAATAACAATATTTCTTTAACAAAATAATTTTATCTAAAATTTCACTTTAAAAAAAGTTGTCATGTGCTGATTTTAAATGCATTATTTTAATAGAAATTCAAAATCAGCACATGACACACTAATAATTTTTTATCAAAATAATTTCATCCAAAAAATTTATTTAAAGGTTTATTTGATAATAATTTTATTTAAAATTTCACCAATACAATTTTTCATCATAAAAAAATAATAAATTTCATTGATATAATTTTTATCACAATTATTTTACTTAAATTTCACTTATATAATTTTGTCAAAATAATTTTATTTGAAGTTTCACACAAACAATTTTTTATCAAAATCATTTTATTTACAGTTTCATTATATCATTTTCAATTTTATTAAATGCAAGATTTTATTAACGTCTCACCTTTTAAACCGCATCTTGAAACTTTAAAATGTATAAGATTTAAACATATAACCACCTTTGTATCGATTGATCTCATTGTAAGTAGCAAGTGGTTTTTAAATATTGTAAGTTTATACGATATTTATTTCAATAAATATACTGTATAAATGAACAATGACATTTCATCAATGAGACAAAAAAGGGGATTCCGGAACAAGAGTGAAACTCTAATATTAACCAGTCTCCCTGGATACAATACATTACAAAACATATAAGGAGCTTACTTAACTAATAAAGTCAAGAATAAGTAATTAATTAATATGTAAATAAATAGCGATTAAATAAATAAATAAATAAATACACAAATAATAAGTAAATAAATAGGTATGCGAATATAGGTATATAAGAAACAAAAACAGAAAAAGAATATACTAAAAAGTGTAAATATGTAATTAATGTAAATAGATAAATAAATAAATAGGTGTGTGAAAATAGGAATATAATAAACAAAAACCGAAAAAGAAGATACTAAAATATTAAATATTAAAATATACTAAATATTGTTAAAACTTTAATAAAACTTTAAAATACATGAATTTCATTTTTAAAGTTCAGTAAATAAAATAATCAATAAGATAATTTGTTTATTGTATTAAAAAAGGAACCCATTAGGGATTCTCTTAAGTGTGTATGAAAGTTTATAATTTTTATTTTTTAATAAATTATGTATTTTTGTTTCATTTTTTCATTTTTAACACGTAAGTAAAAATTTGTCACATAGTTAAATTGAATTTAATCGGCAAATTGAAAACATTTAAAATCTTCAAAATTTCATATTTTCTAAGAGAATAATGATTTTTTTTCCATTACACTAAACGGTGGATTTTTTGTAATTAAAACATCTTTTATTGTTTTATTTTTATTTATTTTTTTTTCGAGGGGGGGGGTGAATAAAAAAAAACACACAAACTTTTTAAGCACATGGCCACAGTTTTGCTAAAATTTCTTAATGTTAATTCAACAAATTTTAGCCAAATTTCTCAGATTTCAATTTTGTCAGATTTAAGTTAAGAAAATTTTTAGTTCAGGATTAATTGTGAAGCTGTGATAAGATATAGTTTTCATAGTTTCAGATTTAAGTCTTTTTGAATACAACTAAAGTAAATACAACCCTATCATGTGCTGAAATTCACGACAACCCAACGGGCTCCAGTTTCACAATCATTCCCTAACTAATATTTTCCTTAACTTAAATAAGGCAAATTTTGACAATTCCATTAAGCCAATAAGAGATGAAAATTTAGATAATTTAGAATTCAGATAAAACAAGCTTGAGGTGATCTTCAAAATGACACACTGAATTTCTGAATATTTTGTCAATTAACAAAATTATTAGGAGTTTCAATTTTCCAGATTTAAGTTTAGAAAATCTAAGTTAAGGAATGAATGTAGAACTGGGGACAAAATCTTTAAAATCTTGTTTAATACACTGAAACGTGTAAATGAATTAATCTTATATCATTATGATAATAAAGTAACATCAAATAACCTTTTTTCAGAATTATATTTAAGAATATAAACGATTTTAAAAATCAATAAATGAATTTAAAAATCAATAAATGAATTTAAAAATCAATAAATGAATTTAAAAATCAATAAATGAATTTAAAAATCAATAAATGAATGAATTTAAAAATTAATAAATGAATTTAGAAATAAATTAATTAATGAAAAAAATAAGATAAATAAATAAAAATAAATAAATAAATACTTGTAAATAAATAAATAAATAATTAAAAATAATTAAATAAATAAATAAATAAATATGGTTATTATTATGTTCAGGTGTATACTCTCCTTCGTCACAGTAAAGCCATATACATCCATACATTATAACTCATCTTTAATTTTTAATGAGAATAAATAAAAGGGAAATTAACATTTTTGTTACTCGTATGAAGAAAATAAAAAAGAAACCATTATTTTTATATATTTTATACTTTTATATACTTAGAAATATAATGGACTGTCAGATTAAATTAACAAACAATAAAAATCGGAGATTTGCATGGTGCTTTTTATTATTATTAATTGTCCAAGTTTCTATAACAAAAATAATATTTAAAACAGCTAAATTTATATAAATAAAGAAAATATATACAGAATGTTCATAATAAGTGAATAATACAATACATAATTTTCTGTTATTGGTTTCAAGATTCTTGATATCCGAAACTGAAATAATTTCAAATTGAGATACATTGTCATGTGATATTTTATTCTTTTTGATGAAAATCAATTATTTAAAAATGAAATAATTTTAAAAAATTATTATTATTATTATTATTATTATTATTATTATTAAATTATAATATTTTTTTCTTCTCCTTTCTTTTATAATAATAATAATGATAATAATAATAATAATAATAATAATAAACCAATATATTAGAAGATTTTGAGGTGTAAGTTACTTCAATAGGAGTTTTATCTCAGTTTATTTCATTCAAAATCAACCTTAACACACCAAGTAAATGCTGATTCAAACAACGTGTACTAACGGTCCTGTTGTGACCTGTATTTACTGCATTGTTTTTTTAAATAAAAAAGTTCAAAAACAAAAAATGACTGTATATGACTGTAATGTAGCAGCTGTGATCGAGTGGTTAAGGCTTCAACCTTTAAACCAAAGGTGTCTCACCGCGAGGGGGGGGGGGGGGTTGGTTGACCCCGGTCGACCTTAAAAGTGTTTTTGATTGGTATTAGACTGAGTTTGGATTGTGGTTTGGTCATGGAGTAGTATGTTTGTGTTTTATTGTTTGTGATGGCCATCTGCCACATTGAGGGTGATTGTAATAGCACTCTTACACTCTTAATGTCGCCAATAGTGTCCATTTAAACATATCAAAAACATTGCAATAACTCGCACATCAAATAAACTTGTGCCGAGACGAGTTAGAAAAAAATGTCGTTCCGAATAGCTGAAAATTGTTGATGTGCCCTTAAACAACATTCAGCAAACCAACCAACCAACATGGCTTCTTCGTTAATGAAGTTTTTAAACATACAATAATCGTCTTGATGACGATTGTGCAAGTTGCTTTCGCGATGCATTGTGGGAAAAGGAAAATCAAATGTAGGAAGTTAAAAAGGACAAATGTTTATCTAGAAAACTTAATCACAAAAGTGATATACGTCGTCTTGGTGTTATCTTCGGGTTACTTTGGCCTTGATTTTATGTCAAGGTCAACCAGCTTCGTGAAATTTTTTAGGTTCCGAAAGATTTCAATCCTTGAAAAAATGTTAAACGTTTTCACTACTGCAGAGGACTATAGACTTGAATGTGGGTCAAGGTCAATCGGCTTTGAAAACTTGGTACAGTTTCACGCCTTTAGAAATGAATTTTCAAATTTTCAAACATACATTGCAATGTTCCTTATAAATCTCCAAGCAAACTTGGTGATAACATAAATGTTCAAGTGAATAGAAAGTTTTTGTAAGGAACAGGTTTTAATGTTGACTAACTCATTTTACTATGTTAAAAAAGTCTCATGGATAATACCAACTACGAGTGGTAGAATACTTTCTCCCTGTTTTACAAAACCTATATGTCGTCTTGGTGAAAATTCACAAAACTTGAAAAGGTCAAGGTCGCAGAAAAGTCGTTGGTACAAATTCACAACACTTTAAAGACCAAGGTCACGATTGTTTTTTGGAAATACTAACAAAACTTTCGAAAAAAATAAACAAATTCACAATACTTGAAACGGTAATTATATAAATATTTATAATCTCATTATCTCGCAAAAAATTTACTGAATATCTGCACAACTTGAAAAGGTCAAGGTCGCAAAAAAAAAAAAATTCACGAAACTTTAAAATTTCAATGACATGTATAGAGTTATTCAAAGTTTTATAATCTCTCAAAATGTTTTGTTTACATTGTCTCATAAGAAATATTATTATTATCTACAAGTAATAAAAAACAAGATATTTTTCCTAGCCGTTATCTAACAACATCTCATATTGATGTCATTATTTTTGTTGGTAAACTATCGCCAACGTGATTCTTTAGTTTCATTCTTTAGTCATCTTTAACGAAGTGTCAGTCAAACAAAAGAACATCAGTAAATATAGATTCTAAAATGACACAGGCACCAACGAAATACAGGAACCATGTCTTCCCCTCCGGTAACTCTCCTCGTCTTATAAACACAATCTACAACGATAATAATAATAATAATAATAATAATAATAATAATAATAATAATAATAATAATGATAACAACAACAATAATAATAATGATAATAAAATTTTTAAAAAAAATAATGATTATAACGATGATGATTGATTGATTGGTTGATTAATTGGGGTTCTCGTTCCAGTCAAGAATATTTCACTTTTATCGAGACGTCACCAGCGATAGGTAAAGAGGCAGGAATTTTGAACTTTGCAGTCCGCTTAGGTCAATATGCAAAGAAGGTTCTTTGACGTGCCATGCCTGACATTGGGCTTTTAAGGTCTCCTCCGAAGTGACTTTGGTGATGATGATGATCGCGATGACGATAATAATAAAAATAATAATAATAATAATACTGTAGTAATAATAATAAGAATAGAGTAGAGTTGAATAATGATGTTTAACGCTCCGTTTAACTTTTTTAATTTATATCGTTGAGAAATCCGGAGTACCCAAAGAATTGAAGTACTCCAAATTTAAAATAGTAATAATACGACAAACTTTCACACACTGGCATTTGTCCTGCGTGGGGATCTAGAAGATGAGGGGCACTGTGATTCTTGAGCGCACTTTAGAGACCACTGGGAAACGGATGCCCCGATAATTAATTTCAAAGATGATGAACACTAAAACAACATACGAAAAAACACTAGCTCTAAATATAACAAATAAAAAGGTCTAGTTTCAGCTTGGTAAAGTTCAAGAGTGACATCAGAATCTTGTCACAGCAAAGTAGAGTTCACGGGTGAAATAAGAGTCATATCAAGTTAAGCTAGGTTTAAGTACACGTGTGGAAAAAAGAGTCTAGTTTCAACTCTGAGGTTTTCGGATGAAATAAGAGTTGTGTCATATTTAAGCTAGGTTTAAGTTCATTGGTGAAATTAGTGTGTAGTTTTAGCATGGCAAAGTTCACG
Source organism: Tegillarca granosa (assembly GCA_029721355.1). NCBI lineage: Eukaryota > Metazoa > Mollusca > Bivalvia > Arcoida > Arcidae > Tegillarca > Tegillarca granosa. The sequence continues at coordinate 38,953,531 of CM056599.1, read as the reverse complement.
GGTGAAAAAAGAGTCTTATTTAAGCCAGGTTTAAGTTCACAGGTAAAATAAACTCAGCTTTTTTAAATTCTCGGGTGAAATAAGAGTCAACGTTAAGTAGGCGAAACACAGGGGTAAAATAGGAGTTTAGTTTTAGCATGGTAGAGTTTAAGGGTGAAGTGGGAGTCCATTTTCAGCTTGGGGAAGATGGCTTAGTTCACGAGTGAAATAAGAGTCTACTTTAAGATTGGTAAAATCTACGGATGAAATAAGTCTAGTTTTAGATTGGTGAAGTTGACGTGTGGCTCTGATGTTGAGTTAGTAAAACTTCATTTCAGATCAGTGAAGTTCACGGATGACACTGATATTGAGTTAATAAAATTTCGTTTTAGATTGGTGAAGTACACGGGTGAATCTGATGTTGAGTTAGTAAACTTTCATTGTAAAATTTCGTTTTAGATTTGTAAAGTTCACGGGTGACAATGATGTTGAGTCAGTAAAACTTCGTTTTAGATTTGTGAAGTTCAGGGGTGACTCTGATGTTGAGTTAGTAAAATTTCGTTTTAGATTTGTGAAGTAAACGGGTGACTCTAATATTGAGTTAGTAAAATTTTGTTTTAGATCGGCGAAGTTCACGGGTGACTCTGATGTTGAGTTAGTATTTCGTTTGAGATTGGTGAAGTTCACGGGTGACTCTGATGTTGAGTTAGTAAAATTTTGTTTTAGATCGGCGAAGTTCACGGGTGACTCTGATGTTGAGTTAGTATTTCGTTTGAGATTGGTGAAGTTCACGGGTGACTCTGATGTTGAGTTAGTAAAATTTCGTTTTAGATTGGTGAAGTTCACGGGTGACTCTGATGTTGAGTTAATAAAACTTCGTTTTAGATTGCTGAAGTTCACGGGTGACTCTGATGTTGAGTTAGTGAAATTTCGTTTTAGATTGGTGAAGTTCACGGATGACCCTGATGTTGAGTTAGTAAAACTTCGTTTTAGATTGGTGAAGTTCACGGATGACCCTGATGTTGAGTTAGTAAAACTTCGTTTTAAATTGCTGAAGTTCAGGGGTGACTCTGATATTGAGTTAGTAAAATTTCGTTTCAGATCGGTGAAATTCACGGGTGACCCTGATGTTGTGTTAGTAAAACTTCGTTTTAGATTGGTGAAGTTCACGGATGACTCTGAAATTGAGTTAGTAAAATTTTGTTTTAAATTGCTGAAGTTTAGGGGTGACTCTGATATTGAGTTAGTAAAATTTCGTTTCAGATCGGTGAAGTTCACGCGTGACTCTGACATTGAGTTAGTAAAATTTCGTTTTAGATTGGTGAAGTTCACGGGTGACTCTGATATTAAGTTAATAAAATTTTGTTTTAGATTGCTGAAGTTCATGGGTGACACTGAAATTGAGTTAGTTAATTTTTTTCAGATTGCTGAAGTTCACGGGTGACTCTGATATTGAATTAGTAAAATTTCGTTTGAGATTGGTGAAGTTCACGGGTGACTCTGATGTTGAGTTAGTAAAACTTTGTTTTAGATCGGTGAAGTTCATGGGTGACTCTGATATTGAGTTAGTTAAATTTCGTTTTAGATTTGTGAAGTTCACGGGTGACTCTGATGTTGAGTTAGTAAAACTTCGTTTTAGATCGGTTAAGTTCACGTGTGACTCTGATATTGAGTTAGTTAAATTTCGTTTTAGATCGGTGAAGTTCACGGGTGACTCTGATATTGAGTTAGTTAAATTTCGTTTTAGATTTGTGAAGTTCACGGGTGACTCTGATGTTGAGTTAATAAAACTACTTACCAGTATTATTTCCAGGACAACAAAACCAACAAGACTTATCCCCAGCATAAAATATAATCCGCCATATTCTTCTAATGTAATACCTCTATATATACTTAGTCCAAGGCTAACCTGAAATAGATGAACAAGCTAACTAGCACCATCTTACGATGGCCGATATCAGACGTCAAGTTTCATTTCTTGAGGAGGCCACTGCGGTAGCTCAGTTGGGAGAGTGCTCACTCCGTAAGTGGAAGGTCGTGGGTTCGAACCCCGGCCGGGTCTGACCCAAAACTTGAAAGTGGGTAATGACTTTCTTTCGCCAAGCACTCGGCATTACAAAATGAAAGTCACGGTTCTTTCGGATGGGAACTTAAAATAAACGAGGTCCCGTGTCATGGCAGGCATGGCACAATACAGAACCCTGCTGTATTATTCTTGACTGAGACGTTAAACACCATTACTCAACTCAACTCAAATAATTTCTTGTGGAAGAGAAGTGTATTTTGTCACTGTCAAGTTTACACATTTCTCTTACCAATTCAGAAAATTGACAACATAATTGTCACTTTTCTTATTGTCACATTCCTTTCTGAAGCGATTTATCCAATTAATTTCGTTACTAGATAACCCTCTTCCTAAAGGAATATGACAAAAGAAAAGTGACAAATTTGTTGTAAACTTCCTAAAATGGTGAGAATGATATTGGAGGAACTTGACCGCTGATATCGGCCATCGTACCATCTTTACAAAAATATCTTGATAAATGTAGTTTATTTGTAAACTTATGAAAAATTATAATTTAGTATGTTTTACAATTTCTAAGATATTTGCACATGATAACAAATACACCATGCATTTTCGTGTTTAACTCACTTGGATATTATTTTGGAAACATTTTATTGCGAAAATATTTGGGCACATAGAATTTAAATTTTGGATAGACACAATGTACCTCGCCAAGAATAACTTTACTTTAAACTTTTGATAGCTATACAAATCATGAAATATCAGTGAGTACAGCGTCTCACTGGTATTAGGAAGGTCTCGGGTTCGAGTCCCGGTTTGGCTGCTACAATAGGGGATTCGTCCAACCCTAAAAAGTGACCAACAAACAGACTGGTTCCAGGGTAGAACTTGATGGTTTCGATTCAAGATAATTGAATTGAAAAAAGGAGGGGGAAGTGTAGCGGACCAGATTCGACAGCTGGCCAGATAGCTTAATCAGTGGAGCATCCAACTAGTCTTGGAAGGTCCGGGGTTCAAGTCCCAGTTTGGCCGCTGCATTTTTCCCCTTCAAGTCACAATATCATGAACCGTATCCATTTTGAACAATTTGCCAACATTCTAAGAAATTCTACACAATCGTAACTTACGTCCTTGTTCAAAATCAAAAATCTATTTCTTGTCAAAACAACATGTTTAAAATGAAAACTGTGCTACGCATAGCTTATATGGCTTATACTCTATGGTGTATAAAGAACTCATTTTGAGACTGATCAAAATTTATATAAATTTGATACGCACCAAAACCATGACAACGACCAAGATTCCAAATAAAATTTGAAATAATCTCTGAAATATAAAGGAGGTTAACATAAAACAATAAATTTTAATAGTCGGTAAATATGATAATACAATAAAGCAGGTATAATAATAATAATAATAATACATTTGTAATAATAATAATAATAATACATGTGTAATAATAATAATAATAATAATGCAATGTAATAATAATAAATATGCAATAATAATACATGTAATAATAATAATAATAATGATGATGATGATGATAGTCTCATCTCAGTTCAGTGTATTATTATAATCTTTTATCCTCTCTCTCTCTCTCTCTCTCTCTCTCTCTCTCTCTCTCTCTCTCTCTCTCGATTGTTTATCAATTATAACATGTACACTTTATCGAACTAAGTAAACAAAGTTATTATCACACACAACGCAGTTTATCTTCACAAATACAAACATAATTTGTCACATTATTAAAGAAACTTACAGCAGTTGGGGACTGTCCACTCCCGTAATATAAAGAATCATTTTTAACAGAAGTGTCCGGCCTAACCAAAGCCGTTTTATCCTCGGGAAATCTTCGGCTCATCTCTGAAATAAATTGTTAAGATACCCGACACAAAAGATAGATTTGTCATTTGTGTTGTGCATATCAATAGATATGAACAATATAAATATCAGTAATTATTATTGGTCAAATTTTTATCTCAGGTGAAACAAACCAATAAAATTGTTTGTTATAAAGTTCATATAATACCAGTAGTAATAATATACTGTCAAACTCACATGATGAGGTAAATATGGCAGACAAGTCGAGCAAAGTTTCCGGTACAGATGAGTACGCTATATATCATGAAGTCTCACCAAATATTGTAGGTATTAAAAACATGGGTTTAGTTGACTTGAATAATTGTGTTTTACATACAACCTAGCCAAGTTTCTTTAACGTTTTACTAGGGGTTTAGTTAATTAGTTGAGTTTGGGATGGTAAAGGAAACCAGAGTGCCCGAAAAACCACCGACCTTCAGCAAGCAAATAACAAACTTTCTCACGCTAAGGTCTGCCCTTGTGAGATTCGAACCAAGGCAACGAGGGGTACTGTGATAAATAAGCGCGCTCTTTAGACCACTTGGCCACCGGCGATTCAATACCCCTTGTAAAATCCGAACATCAATGAACACCCAATTTTTCTAATTGAAAAAAAGAAAAACTTTTTTAAAACTATTTCTATTGCATCTTTTCATCTTTTTAATATTTCTTTTAAATTCAGCATCATTTCATAAGGAATTGTAATTTGACCTTGATTAACTTCAAAATACCCTTATGTAATCTTGGGTAAAGCCAATTTGGATCATTGAAGTAATTAAAATTTCAACTTTTTCCAAAATCTGTTATATGTACAGAAGTATTCAGAGAAGATTTTTTACATTTCAAAATAGAATTTGGTTGTCAATGCTTTTTATTTTATACTAACTGCTAATTTTGAGTAAAGTTTTGAAGAAGAAAAAAAAAAAAAAAAAAAAAAAAAAAAAAAAAAAAAAAAAAAAAAAAAAAAACCGTGACAATAGATAATGGACCAATAGTAGGTGTCTTTGGTTGTAATAGTTGTTTTCCAGAGTATAAAATTAAAAATCAATTTTCTCAAACATGACATTATTTGTTTCTTTTGTTTGATCATAGTATTAACTGAAGACAGGGCCATGTGAGCCAAGTTTTTCCGCTGCAACGCATCCAGTTAATAACTATGGTAGTTAGTTTGAGTTAAGTTAAATATACTATATTTGTCCATAACTGGATCTTCGTTTTAGTAAGGCGTCCGGTTAGGGACAAATTTGAATTATCGACCTAAAGTCGAAGATCGATTGCACAGAAACGATCACTAAAAGACGTAGAACGGAGTTGGGAACACGAAGGAACAAAAAGGAGCAAGAGTAGCCTCGAAACTTCGCATTCGCAACTTCGCCCCTTCGCCATTTTGTTTTCACTTTTTCGGTATTTTGCTTTTGATTTTTTGCACCTCCGTTTTTAGGATGGAAGATAACTTAAAATTGACCCTAACCGGACACCATATTTGGAACCCATAGTGGCCCTACAATTTCAGCCATAAAACAGAAATAAGCATTGAGTATTAATTTTGATAGAAATAAAAAGAGTAAACACAAAAGACACAACGAGACCAAATCAATTTCAGATTCGCAACACTTTATTCAATACCTTGGATTCTAAATACTCGATTGTTTTTGGCTAATCATATTTGTCACCCATTTTTCACTCAGTCGAAGGAGTGAAGTGGAGTAATGGTGTTTTACTACCCAGTCAAGATTTTTTCACTTATTTCGAGGCGGTTGGTTCTGGTATGGTGGAGGAAAGTGGAGTGCCCGGAGAAAACCACCGACCTTCGGGATGCGAACTGACAAACTACACACTTTTTTACACTAGGATCTGTCCCGAGTGGGATTCAAACCCAGGCGGTGAAAGGCACTGTTATCCGTAAGCGCGCGCTTTAGACCACTCGGCTGTATCAATACCTACATACGTTAAAGCTTTTGATATTTTTTCTTAATATTCAAACGGTTTCAGCAATTGCAACTGCAACATTCCGCCTTTCTGGCAGCAATTCTATTAAGAGGTACAAGATAGTGTGTGTGTGTGTGGGGGGGGGGGGGGTGTTAATCCTCCAAGTGCCGTATTAGTATTGATTTAGCATTTGTCATTTGTTTTTAAGATTTCTACTGCATATCTTGTTAAATTCAAATTTCCCCCTATATGTTAAACAATTAATAGGTATTAAAAAACAAGAAACATAGACATGCACCATGTGTGGGATTTAAAATTTTAAAACATTCAACGTGTATATCGTAAGCGTATCATTTAAAAAATCTTTCATAAATGAGAAAAAATAAATATGCATTACTTTATCGATATATATATACTCATTATCTTAAAGTTTTGAAACAAAGAACCTGTTGAATTTAAAAAAAAAATCATCGCACTTACCTTGAACTTTAAAACTATATACAAAATTCCAGGTAAAATTACAGATTATATCACAGAAATTAATTCATTAAAACTTTTTAAAAAATATACATCTTATATACAATCCAAGAAAGGGGTTAAAATATCCTTAAAAATGAATAACACTTTTCCCTTTTCACATTGTTCTTTTTTCTCTCCAAAAAACGGAATTTATGAAAAAGCGAAAAGCACTCGTACACCTGATTGATTAATTAACAGGTAATATTGGATATCGTCACGGTTAATTTTCCCAACACATTGTGCTGTTTTTGATTTGCGCTCAATAATAACATGAAATTTAATTATATCTCCATGGATGCGGGAAATACATAAGTAATGGGTGATCTATCCTACGCAATAGGATTTACCTGTTCTACATAAGAGAGATGATGCACACCTGAGATCACGTGACCGAAAGACAACACGCAATCTATAAGGTAGACATTTGTAAAAACAGCATCACCCGTTGCTAAGAAACAAAATAATCTATGGACATTATCTGTTCATAATCTAAAATCAAACTGTCAAATTAAAAGATTTAATTGAAAACAAAACGATAGTATTAGAAATTTATTCATAATTTATGGCGATAGCGAGATATTTAATATATAATTACGGTGTCGATTTACTAAAAACGGGTAGGGTTTTAGCTGATAACAATTCCTGGAATTCAGGTTAAAACACATTTTAAGACTGGTTAATTAACAATACATTTTGTATTCCTGGGAGATAATTATAATTTATCATTTTACTGATGATAATTCGTTGTTTCAAGGTAACAGTAACCTTTTAATTATTGAGATGTCAGCATCTTGTTTTCAAGAACCCCAAGAGATTTCTTTCGATATTTGTACAATTCATGCAGTCTCAATATATGAAATAACAATCAATGTTAACGATTTGTGTGTTTATAAAAAATAAATTGCAATAGAAACAAACAAACTCATTCACTGTCAGCTGGCCAAATGTAGAAATAATGTTTTTTTTTCTTCTAATTCTATTATGTTAGTGCTATATGTGCGCCACAGGCTTTGTGATAACGAGTACTTCAGTTCTTGGAATAAAACAGCTGTAGCCAGAAAAGCATATGTTAACACATTTTTATTTTAGTTTAAACATATTTCATTGTTCTAAAGAAACATTATAATTCTATTTTAAATGTATAATAAAAAAAATTCTGGAACAAGAGATAATCTCAAAACCTTAATCTTTTCATCAGACGCTCAGTTGATAAAGTGCTCGCTTCGTGTGTCGGAGGTCGGTGTTCGAACACCCTTCAGATCAGAAAATAAGTAGTGACTGTTCTTTCACCAAGCACTCGGATTTAGAAGTCACAGGGTCCTTTAGTGGAGATGTCAAAATCGATGCAGGTGTGGTACGCTAAAGAACCCTCCCTAAGCGCACTACAAAGGTCAAATTTTCTGCCATATCACCTATAGCTGGCGACGTCTCGATATAACTGAAATATTCTTGACTGCATTCAGTCAATCAATCAATTTAATCTTCTTTATATATAACTTCGCCTTTAAAATACCTAAAAATAAAATCTCTAATTTTTTTCGTTTTATTTATTTTTTGTTTAATTATTTCTATCTATCTATCTATCTATCTATCTATCTATCTGTAGGTGTTGATATTTTGCCAAACTAGTTTTTTTTTTTTTTTTTTTTTAATCTTTCTTGCGTTTCCTTTATGAGATGTACCCCCAACTGCACTGTAAAATGTCAGGTACATATGTTTATATAAGCATGTTATTGATTTTTTAAACACGTGCTTACTATTGACTACAACCAAAACATAGACAAAATGATTATGTAATACTGAAATGAGTACATAAAGATGAATGTAAATTTTTTATAAGCATTAAAGTGAAGAACATTAATTCCTCCTACAAACATGCACATAAATATGTAGTCAGCGATAAAGGGGGGGGGTGCTTTGTGACCAAGTGTCGTAAAACGCGCGCTTACGGATGACATTGTCTCTCATGGCTTAGGATCGAATCTCGTTCGAACAGATTCTAGTGAGAGAAAGTTTGTCAGTTCACTTGCTGAAGGTTGGTGGTCACTCCGGTTTCCTCCACCATCACATTACTGACTGCCTAGATATAAGTGGAAGAATTTTGACTGTGGTGTATAACACCATCAATCCACTCCACTCAACGCTAAAGGTCGGTTTGTCTGTGTTAGACACGTTTTATGTGTTTTCTATTTTCATTTATTTATTTTATTTATTCGTTTTATTTTTACTTATTTTTAATTTTTTAGTTTTTAATTTTTATTTATTTATTTATTTATTTATTTACATGTATTTATCTATTTATTTTTGTGGGAAAAAAAAAAGAATGTCTCCGAGCATATTTCAAGAATAATTGTATTCTAATTATCATGAGGTGTTGCAATGCACATCTTCTAACAATGCAAAAAGCAATGTACACATTGCAAAAAACTCTCAAATAGTTTTTCATCATGAGAAAATGTATTGTGTATTATTAATGAAGAAAAGAATAACCCATTCTTTTTCGTGTAAGAAATGAATTTTAATTAAACTATTAATATATTGTAGTTAAGGTAATGGAATAAAAAATATATATCATTCTGTATATAAAAATAATGGGAAATGCTGTGGTGTATTTATAGTATTGTCGATTAAGATAAAATCTTTTAAAAGGAAAAATTTGAAATATTTATTTATTCATATAACTCATTTAACTTAACAGGGAAGTAGATGCATCATTTACACGTTTATTTCGTTAAAAACAATAACATCCTTTGTAATGCGCTTTATTTTTATAATCACGCATATTAAGCTTTTATCAAAATATGTAGGTTCATATTTGATATCAAATGAAAAAGATCGAAATTCTGTTATATACATTAATGATTTAATTGAGAATAAATCCATTTCAAATGTTCAAAAATTATTCTAGATGTGTGAAATAAATGCGGTATTATTTACGGATCATTAGTGACAGAAGTTAAATAGATATTTTATTTTAAAACTTAATCACGTTATTGTCGCAAATCAAAATTTTTTTTAAAAAAAAGTTAAAAATATATCTATATATTGCATGTTCAAAGACATTTGACTTTGGTCTTATTATTGCATTTAAAGAAATCGGCAAAATCACGATAATGATCAGGTAAAGGTGTCCAAAAGGTGGTCTTTCAGATCACAGTGCCTCCAATCGCCTAGAGAAGGTTTGTCAGATTGCTTGCAGAAGATAGGCGATATTTCCTAGCACTCATATTTCCTCCGCCATTCCAGAAATGACCGCCTCGATAAAGTTGAAAAAATCTTGACTGGGTCGTAAAACACCATGGTTCGACTCAACTGAACATTAATGAGTGTTTGTTTTAAGACTTTTTATTAAGAAATATATGATTATAAAATCATTACGGCAGGAGGGGCACGTTAAAGAACCCTCCTTGCATATTGTCCTAAGCGCACTGCAAAGGTCAAAATTTCTGCCCTTTCGCCAATAGTTGGGACGTAAAACCCCATTAAATCAAATCATTTGTTAGTTTTGGCATGGTTCTATAGCTGGCTGGGTGTCCCGACATATTCAGGATCTACGTTGCACTAGCTGACTCTGATTCTTTGTAATTTCCCCTCTCCGACAATTTTTATTTCGCCAAAGCGTAGATAATGATTTTTTGTCTTCCATATTTTTGTCTAGTAGTACTTGCAATTGGCTGACGGCTTTCGCTCATACTATTATACCGGTGCATTTCTCTCTTGCAAAAAGCTCAGGCACAGTAGAAGCACTTCATAAAACAAGGCGCAAAGGCACTTGGTAGACTGACACCGAAACCATTGTGTATTTGAAGTAAAAACTGGGTTATAAATAAATAAAAGCGATGTATCTAACCAGGAAATTATAGAGCCTTGTGTTATTTATTTTCTATGTTATAACTGACCAACTTGAATTATGATTTTCGCAAAATATTGAATAAAAAATGTCTAAATCAATTTATGGTAATTTTTTTCTAAAGTACATGTATGTTGAAAATAATAAAAATTTTTGCCTCATCCTTCCGTAACAAATGTTTCAAAGCAAGATTAAGTTAATAACCTTCAACTACCCTTTCTGTATTTGCTGAAGCTTAACAACCAAATAATAGAATGATAGTGAATGATAGAATGATAGTGTTTTTTTTATATTAATGTAGTTGCATTAAGTATTTGACATTAAACTACTTAACTAATTATGAATCTTTGTTAAAAAAAAAAAAAAAAAAAAAAAAAAAAAAAAAGGATCTTCTAAAAAAAGACAATTTCTAGTTATAAGGTTTACGTCGATCGTGTCTTTGAAATGTTAACAATAATTAAAGAAACTGACACGGCTCATCTGTTTTAAGGTCTCCTCCGCAGGATCCCGTGACTTTCATTTCTAATGCCGAGTGCTTGGCAAAAGAACAGTCACTTCTTATTTTCAAGTCTTGGTAAGACCCGGTCAGGGTTCGAACACCGACCTCTTAGAGACGAATAGAGACACTTTTAGAGAAAGGGTCTTCAAGATCACAGCGCCTTTAAAGAAATGTTTTCTTTTTAAAAAGAGTTTGAATATATCAGGTATTTAAAGTGGAAAAAACTTATCAAAGTTTGGGGGTTGGTGGCGAAAACTGGAGAATTCAGACTTAACTGCCTATCTTCACCTGGCCAACCTGTAATCTTTCTGATATTTGGATAAGGTTTTTAAATATCTTGGTTAGTCAAGAAAATTTGGTTGGCCAATACAGTTGAAGATTCACACAAGATCAGTTTATTGAAAGGTGGAATCTATAATGGACCTTCTAGAAAACGTTTTGCTTAATTGGATATGGTCCCAATACACACGAGTGGAGTGGAGTAATGGTGTTTTACGCCCCAGCCTATACACACGAGACTTGTTATTTAAAACTTCGAACTTGTAATCATCGACTTCCAATTTACGCAAAAATTAACGTTTGTGCAATTCGTTCGATTAAATTGGAAGTGTGTTTCATTTAATTTTTTTTTTTTTTTTTTTTTTTTTTTTTTTTTTTTTTTTTTTTAAATTTTTTACTTTTTCATTATTATCATTATTATTTCTTGAAAATTTATAATTCTATACATAGACATAAAATTCAAAATGAGTGTTCGGAAATACACTCCAGGCAAAAAACGGAATAATATATCTACACTTATTAATTTACGAAAATTTATTACAATGAATTATCAAAAGAGTATTAATTAACTTTTAAATGATTTTCCTGTAACTGCACATTTGTAATTTATTTGTTCATATAACATTACATACTTTCTTGATGTTTTGAAAAAACGTTAACATTCATTATTGAATTTGATATAATGTTACATTTTATAACTTCTACTGTTTGAGTTGCTGTGCTTGTGACAGTGAAAAGAGAGAGAGGGGGGCAGAGAAATAGTGGAGAGAGAGAGAGAAGGGGGAAAGAGAGTGGAGAAGGAGAGAGTTGGGAGGAAGAGAGAGTAGGGAAATATGAGGGAGAAATGGTGGATAAAAGAGGGTGGGAAATGGAGGGAGAGGGAATGGAGAAAAGGGACGGAGAGAGGGGGAATGGGGGGGGGGTGGAAAAATAAATAGAAAATTAAAAGAATATCAAATTAACTTGAATTAAGTTTGGTTTTTTCACTAACTTGAGTCTAGTCGAAACTTAAAATCGATATGTGCATCCGCGATTACCATAAAATATTACTGTTGCTACTTTGGAGATTATACATATAGAAAATAGCGGTGTTTACAAAGAAAGTGATGTTTTTGGTGACGTATTAATTCATAGGCGCAAAGAATTCACCATTTGACTTGTTTTTCAGCATGTAAACTTCCCGTAGCTGCAACTTTTTACTGTGTGCAGAAATATTCTATGTTAATCGCGGATTCGCGTAGTGATTTTCAGTTACGACCAGACTCAAGTGAGCGAAAATACCGAACTCAAATTCAAGTAAATTGGATTTTCTATGAAAGTTTTGCGTAATTCACTGTCACAAACACAGTTATTAATATAATAATGAATTGACTGCTTAAAACATTGTCGTTTTTGTTCATACATATCCTGCGAAATTGCATATGGAAGGATTTGCTTCTAGACATTTTTTTTCGCAATTATGTAATTTAAAACTTGTAAAGAGAACGGAGTAAATTGTATTTTGCTATCTAAAATAAAAAAGACAGTCAATTTTAAGGTGTTGTTTGCAAATCAATAAGTTCGCTGTATGATTTATAATGATGTCTCCACGTGGACAGTAGGAAGTCTGGTATATAGAGGACACATTTCAACCGTCAATCAGAAAACTTGATTAGCACATAAGCAAGATTTAATAATTATCATTATGTATATGTATACTTTGTCTGGTCTGCAATATGTTTTACAACATAGCATTTTTTACCATTTATTATTAGTATTAACAAAGCCAAAGGAAAAAATCTTGGTTTTTCAGAAGACTTACTATCGAGGCATATCTTTTTTTTTTTTTTTTTTTTTTTTTTTTTTTTTTTTTTTTTTTTTTTGTAAATATGCAAAATTTTCATTTTAAAAATCCAGTTCGCTTAAAAATTGGTATTTTCGCATATATGATTCAAGTCTTAACACGAAATCACTATAAACAGTCTCATTTACCTCACAGTGGTCTAAAGCGCGCGTATACGGATTACATCTCAACGCCTAGGTTCGAATCCCATTCAGGCAGCTCCTAGGACGAGCAATTTTGCTAATTTGCTTACCAAACGTCGGTGGTTTTCTACACCGGAACACTCCAGGTTTCTCATGCATTACTGAACATGCCGCCTCGATATAAGTTAAAGAATCTTTGCTGGGGCGTAAAACACCTTTAACCCAATTCAATTTATAACTGCATGTGATTATGTTTATATTTCGTTCCGTTTTGTTGTGGTGAAACCTTTATTTTTACGCTATCCAATACATGTACTTAAATACACATTATATACATGTTATTCGGCTGCAATTTATATATTTCAATTAAAAATAGAGTTTTTGCACAACTGGTGTGAAAAGCGTGTAGATGTTTGATGTTATCAAGAATGATTTTATTTTTGTAAGACCTTAGCAAGAAAACACTTATAAAATAAGTAAATAAGAGAATGTTAAGATAAAAAAAAAAGGGTGCGGTTTCGGGATCAAATCAGGATATGTAATCTATGAAACCAAGGTTACTGAAAAACAAAACAGAAATAAAATATATTATTTAAATATACATAGATTGTTGGTATACTGATATCAAAATCAGTTTGACTTTGGCTTCAGTTAATATACGTAGTATTAATCGATCACGTAAATCAATTCTCCCAGGGGAATTTTAATGTTACCGTATGCGTTCTGCCTCTTGGTTCCGTAACAGCACAACCTGACCTGAAATAGAATTTTATTACCTTTACACATGAAAGTTGCTGGAAAAAAGTATTTATGTACATTAAATATGTATTTGAATATCAATCAAATATCGAACTCAAAATGGTTATTCCTGTAAAAATAACATTTGTTTTTTTTAATTTCGATATTTGATTTTTTTTTTCTATTTTCTGTGTGCATATTTCGGAAAGTCATTCCTCATCAGGGACACTAGAGGCAAAAAAGTTTGATGGATAAAAAACACATAAATCAAACAGTTGAACATTAAGGAATCTAAAGTTCCAAAATTACATGAATCCAAATCAAGCTAAGGAATGCTTTGCTTGAGGAAACAAACCACTTCAAACTTTTAAACTCTAAGATCTGGTCCGAGTGACCAGTTTTACAATATGTAATTTATTGGTAAATAGCGGACTTTGGAAATGGAACAAACCTTTGAAAAATACATAGTTACGAATATTAGATTTTTATAGTATAATGAAAGTTTTTGGATTAAGGGGTAGATGGATTCTTGCAAAATATCATTTGTCACCAGAACGACCAGTCCATAGTCGGGGATTTGTTTTCAGGTGGCTTTATCACTAAATCTTGGTTAATCCTTTTATATTTTCATTATGTAGTGCTGTCTAATTCCATGGTTTACTCAACCTCGTTGCTGTTTTTTTTTTTTTACCACTTTTTTATTGCTATCCCTTTTTCGAGAAAAAAAATAATAGTAATTGTCAATATTAGTACTGTCATGTGCTACTTTTGAATGTATTATTTCATAAAAATTCAAAAGTAGCACATGACAGTACAGTAAAATTACAAGAGTATGAGAAATTTAACGAGAGTCAGATACAATTCCACTGAACAAATTATTCTTTCTTTTTTTTTTTTTTTTGAAAACTTTATCTCTAAAAATACGTTTAATAAAAAATTGATTTTTTTGTTCTAAAAATAAAACATAAATGAAATAAATGCTTAATTTTTTAAGCGAACAGCACGTTTTCCCTTAATGTTTCTATATTAACCAGGTCAAGTATAGATAATTTAAATACAAAAGTGAGAAATTTGACCGAGCAGCACTTTAATGTAACTGACAACTGAGCAGTTTCCTAACAACAACCGTACAACACAACGATATAAAGCTTTGTTTGGCATTGGCTACAAATGTCCATACGTAATGAATGAATTGTGTATAAAAATGTAATTACCGTTTCCTTGTGGTATAGGTATATAACGAAATCAGTCTATAATTAAGAGTTATAGAAGCATACATTTATATTTAATTAGATACCCAATGTTTGGTGTTACTATGGTTACATACCCCATGGATTTTCCGTCTTGTTTAATTGTATCGCGTTTTGTGTAGTTTATGTCCTGAAATACAAAGAGTTGTCCAATGATGATGGTTTAAACAAGCAATGTCTTAATGTTAAAACTATGTTATAAAGTTAAGTGGTAAGAAGGTATTCAGATTAATCATCATCATTACCATGAACATGTACTACTTTTTATTATTTCAAAGTCCTTTTAATTATATCAATGTACCTTTGAATAATTTTGACCAGTTTCGCGGTAAAGGTATACACAAAGTAATGATGACGATGTGCAGTACAGTGCCGTGTGTTCTCACAGTCATAATTAAAACTAATGCAACACGTGGATATGATTTTATAGTCTCGAAATAGTCAAACCGAGTTCGAGTTGAGCACTTAAAAGAACAAAAATAAATAAATAAATAAATAAATAAATAAAAATCATATATCACAAAAACCTAAAATTAAAACGCAAACGAAATCTTCATAAGAAAAAAAACCTAGCATTTACTAATCACGGCTACAAAACTTCATCCATTTCTATATGACCTGGTTGAAGTACACGTAACTAATCTCGTTTATAAATTAATTATCACTAACTTGAACAAAACGGGATTTTAAGTTCATTTTAACACCGTCATGTTAAACTCTTTATTTATTTGATTATTAATTAAATAACGACTAACGGCTTACTGATTACAGCACCATTCTCTACATTTGCCTTAATTATTTCTCAATGAAATAATGTCCCTGAGCTTGATTTAGAGACTGCTTATGATGATACATTTAATTTTATGCAGGGTCAATCTCAATTATGTTTTACTTTATATATAACCCAATATTAGACTGAGCTCGAGTTTATAAACATTCCATTTCTGATTAAAGGGCTTGTGATCATCATTTTTATTCAATTTTCGTATAGTTTTGGAGTTCAATTTTGAAGAAAGCTAAGCATGGCAAAGACTTGTTTAATCTATTTTTATAAATATGTAATTTAGCCAGTACAAATATAGTATTAATGACTTTTGTGTTATTTCCGTGCAAAAAAAAAAAAAAAAAAAAAAAAAAAAACCTAGTATTCCTTCTTTTTTGTCAATAGATACTATCTGTTTTGTTTCTTTATAAATCCAGCCTAATAAATTTTGCCAAAAGCTTAGAGCTACATCGCATTCCCAAAAAAGATGAGAACTACATCGCATTCCCAAAAAAGATGAGATATAGTTTCTTGTGTGGATGAACAAAATGTGGATAAAGGAGAATCAAAAAGTTTAAGTTTAAAAAGGTATTTATTTGTACTAATAATTCTGTATATTATTTTATATTGAAATCATTTTAATTTTGTATCTAATATACATTTTGCAGTAGTATTATAAATCCCGGTTTCCAATTACTGTTCTTATCTAACTGTAATTCAATGTTCCATCTTTGTTGGCTAACAGGAGCCTTTTTGAGTTTGCTAATAAATGTATTAAAGATCAGTTTATTGTTTTTGTGTTATTAATTAATACATTATGAACTTGGCATACACTAAGGATGTACTTTTATCTATACCATGCTTTAACTCAATCCAAGTTGACATAATTGCATTATGCACACCATAAAAATGAGTGAACAGAGGTTTGAACCCATATTTTTCAGAAAAGTCTTCGCATGACATGAAAGAGCCATTTATATTAAACAGGTCTGAAATTTTATTGATAGTTTTTTTATGCCACTTTTCCAAAAATATAACCTTTTTGTTTATCTGAATTTTCGAATTATACCATAATGGTTATAATGCTATATCTAATTTAATTTAATTTGATTTAATTTGATTTAACTTGACTTAACTTAACTTAACTTAACTTAACTTAACTTAACTTAACTTAATTTAATTTAAATTAATTTAATTTAATTTAATTTAATTTAATTTAATTTAATTTAATTTAATTTAATTTAATTAATTCAATTCAATTCAATTCAATTCAATTCAATTCAATTCAATTCAATTCAATTTTTCTTTTTATTTTATTTAGTTTTATTAAATGCAGACAAAACGAAGGTTTTTCTTCTTTTTTTATTAATCATGAAAACTTTCGTCTGACGCGGAAAAGACGATCGATAACCATATTTGTGGGTAAAGTACCAAGTACTGTATTTTGTGGCGACGGGATAATGGTCCAATCTTTTTAAAGTAAAACATCAAAACGATTCATAACCAATAATAGTTTAAAGTTATAGAAAATTGTCTGACCTCATCTTTATATTAATTTGTATTGTATAAAGTATGGTAAACCTCTAACAAATTTTCATGGTTCTGTTATTGGTGTTCCAAGCATTAGAAGAAATATCCAAGAGAGCAATACAAGATAGGTGGCGCTACAACTTTTGTTTACTTCCGGAGGTCTTGTTTGAACCTTACCTCAACAATGCAGCAATTTTACCTCAGCTTCAAATGTAATTTGTAAGAATTGTCTAACTGAAAATTTTGCCCATTTGGGCAGCAAACATTCAGGCACTGCAGGTAAAAATGTATAGCTTTCTTTATTCTTAATACATGCAGTATTTGTGTGATTAATTTAGCGCCGCTTGTTGCTCGACATGTGCAGACAAGATTTTTGTGCAAATTTTTACATTAATGAAGTGCTCGAATCATTGTCGAGAAATAAACTCTGAATGAAAATCAAAAGCTACGCTGCGATATATATGAGGCAAAACGCATCATAAATTAATTTATAGAGTGTGCGATAGAAATATCTACATTAATAAAATTTAGTTGGGAGTGTCTGCTTAGTAGGTCGGACTGTCTTACTGATGGTAACTTTTTATATGTCTTCTCTCGTAAGGCGTGTAAATAAGTCTACAGTTAGTTGTTATATTATCATCAGATTGTTTTTAGCTACTGGTGACAGGAGCAAATTGATTCATCTCTAAGTATTAATCAAAGAATGATTGTTTATGCTCGATATCTGCAAGTATGTGTTACAATATACATTGTACAGGAGTGCCCCTTTTTGTTAAGTTGCTAGCTCAGTGAGTAAGTAACTGCAGACAAGCAGTCCCCATCACTCTCATGATCTACTGAGTGAACCAGTATCTTGCATAGTCCAAATTTCCTCTGACCCTAACACCACTTATGTTTGAAGGCTGGGCGTAGGTTCAGAACAATTTCTTTATAATGAATCTGGGAATTTCTGATAAAAAGTGTTTGAAAAGACAATGCCTCAACTCCCTCTCGATTGTAAATGTTTATGGAATTGTAGAACTAACCTCAAGCAATAGGTCGATAAATGGTTTCCAAACTTACAAATATATTTCAAGTTGTAATCGCCAAATGTTTCTGCATTTTCTGATCAAATTCTTCAGTGTTGATGTTTGCTGATCTCTTCTTTTCTTTTCAAATCCTGGACATTTGATAAAGAAATTGTTTTGACCCTATAGTCAACTGCTTGGCATAAACTGTGTGTTAGGTTAAGAGGAAACTGGAACTGTATCTCCCATTTTTAATTTTATGTATGACCTAGCTGGGGTTTAAACCTACTACCACTTGTTTCCTTGACAAATTCTCTACCACTTAGTCACAGAGGCAATTATCTGTCTAGTGACTATGTATGGTTTAGAACAGTGTTGTGCCAAATTTTTAAAATGATGTTACTAATAATGTAGCATTTCAACATATTTAGGTATTGCAAGATAAAGTCATTGTTGATTGTTTGTTTTATTTGCCTACAGTGACTTTCACACACTTCCTGACAGAGAAAGATTTTGCAAATATAATTTTTTCTAACCAGTTTAGTCTTTATCTTTAAAGTTTATTTTTGTGCCAACAAATCTTTGAGATAAGGGTGAGTTAATGGTTTTTGTGCTTTAATCAAGATTTTTCACTAATATCAAAGCATCAGTTCTAAATTGGGGAGAAAACTGGCTTACCAAGAGAACACCACCAACCTTTATCAAATAAACTGACAACTTTCTTGCACTAAAATATAACTTGGTGGAAATTCAAACCTAGGTGGTGAGATGCTCTGGACTCATAAGCACATGCTTAAAACCAATTGGCCAGCAATGCCCCTAGTTAATGAAGAAAGCAGTCTGTATGTGAGCAATTGTTAGTCAACTGGCACCTTAAAATAAAAACGGTTTATTCTTTTTTTGAGGTATACTTGCTTAAATAAGTTTAAAGTAGTTTACACTGTAATTTAGTATTTTTTTCTCTCTCTTCAGATATCTGAATTTTCCTACCATTAAATTAGTTGAACTTGATCAGCAACAAAATGTCTGCAGAAGATCAGAGTAAGTAAAACATTATTCTACGTTTTCATCTCTCATAATGTTCTCATAGCACATTTATGTTTTATGTTTACACTAAATGTTTTCTCTTAATTTGACTTCAAATTCCGTTTGAATAATCATCAAATCGGAAGTTCTGTTTTGTTTCTGTATTTTCCATAAAATGTATCTTTTATAATGTTTTGTTTGAATATGTTATTATTGTATAACTAATTATAGAATTGATTATCCTATTTCAGGAATAATTAGACAAGCTAATACATTACTGAAGCAGTTGAACTCTGAGAATTTAATTAGTTCTGTTGAAGATTTGAGTGCAGCTACATATGTCAGTTTGTTTGAAGGTCTTTGTGGAGAACGGTTAGAAGGTCAGTGCCATACTATAGCTCAGTAGAAAATGAATTGAAGTACATTTCTTTGTTCATGGACTACATGGTATATCACAAGTTTTGTCATCAGACATCAGTAATGAACATCTAAAAACATTTAAATGTTGAATTTGATTTTTCATTTGGGTCTTTGAGATAAACATTGTAACCTGAATGGATGTTGTGCAACAGTGCACAGTATCATCCATTTAGGTTATTTCTCAATGACCCGAATGAAAATCAGATTCAATGCTTATAATTAAATTTTAGAGACAAAATAATCAAATGAAAGAAAAACTTTATGCAAATTTGGCTTTTGATAACTTCAAAACAAGGTTAAATGATTAAAAATAGTGAGTTTTAGCCTGATTATGACACTGTCAAACACTTCGCTTTTCAACTATTGAATCATTAGAAGTTATAAAGTGGTTGGTCAGAACTAGTTAAGGTGTCGGTAATAAAAAATATATGTTATGTTTTTCATAATAGGTTCATATTACATATACTTGATTGTAATGCCTCTTATTAACAAAACCACTTGATACCCAGTTTGCATTTGTTATGGAAATGTGTGTGTTTTTTTTTTTTTTTTTTTTCTCTCTTATTCATTGGTCGATATGTTCCGGCATGCATTGTGGTTTCTTCTTAATATGGTGTTTAATGAAATTGCAGCACTGGTAGATAAGTGTAAGCAAGCTAGGTTATTTTAAATGATTCTTTTATTATCAACCTGTTACTGTAACCATACTCATTTCAGTGGTGTATTAATTTTAGCAATTTTCGTGCTAGGATTGTAGTGCTTATTTAAATACACTGCTTAAATATATGTTTGACTGTTTAGTCTATTTCTCAAAAGTTTTTTGTGCTAATTCAAATCCACAAGAATGAGTTGAGAATGTAAATTTTACTTAAATTCGTCCATGCTAAAATTGGTATGTTAACAGTATATAAATTTCATTTTTAACTCTCTTTTACTAGGTATTATCAGAAACCCAGTATCTAAGGAAGATGAGATCCACAACTGTCAGTGTGTAATAAACGTTCTGGCATCTGACGTCCTACACACGTCGTTATCACACATCTCAGGAGCTGATGTTATAAAGGGAGACAGAGAGGCTGTGTTAAACCTCCTGGAAATCTTCTCTGGTCTTCTAGAATATATCCTAAATAAAATAGATACAGATGTATCAACTGATGGTAAGTTCCTGTTAATGTTTTTTTTCTTTTCTTTTCTTTTTTTTTCTTTTTGTTTTTGTATATTTATGTACAGTGCAAAAATAAAAAATCAGAAACTTTTTGACTGGTACTTACAAATAATATTCAGCAGAAAGAATCATTCTGATTTTTGTAGATTGCAATGAGGCTGTAGTGGGCTAGTGGCAAGAAAAGTACAGCTTGAATTAAATAAATTGAACTTATTTACTAGTATTTCATTATTGATTTAGCATATTTATTCAATTATTTATATTCATTTATTTCAAAATTTATTTTCATAATATTATGTGTCTTTCAGGTGAAGGTGATCATCATAAACACATTGATGATGATCCTGATCGAGTCAAGCCAGAGGTGATTGATAGAATTCTGGAAAGGGAGTTACACAGAAGTAAAACAGAGTCCAGTCCTACAGCCAAAATTTCTAAACCAGTATCATCTGTCTACTGGGAAGAGGAAGATGAGTATGTTAAAATACTGATTTACACAGAACTTTTTTACAAATTGCCGTCCCATTTTAGGCGGATTTTTGTAAACTCAACTTATCATATATACATGTCACTGTAATAGATATTTTTTATGCTTATAGATTTGTGATTGTAATTGCAAGTAGATTAGAGCTTTGATCTTATCCTTTCTGTGACTGTTTACAACATATTTTTATGATTTTAATACAATGTCACTGTCAGTTAAGTTTTTTCATGGTCATGGTCTAGATGTGCTAAACTGTTGGTTGACTTTTCTTGCTTTTATTTTAATGTTTTGAAAATTTAACATTTATTATAATATAGTTGATTTAAACTTCTGTTTAATAGATCTCCCAAAAAGTCAGCAGGTAACTTGAGTGATACAGCTGCATTGATAGCACTTGGACAGGAGTCATCTACAGGACTACGGGAGACAACTCTTAGTAGTCCATCCAAATGTGAGTGGATTTTTTTCTTTCTTTTTTTTAAAATAAAATAAATAATTAATAGTAAAAAAAAAAAACATTATTTAATATATAAAAACTTATTTTAATGTAATGAAAAGAATAGTGCAGTGGCCATACCAGGACATGAACCTTTGATTTTCCCAATACTATATGTAGTATAGTACTTTGTTGATGAATGAGAAACTCAATCGACTTTTGAGCATGGTTGCAACATTTTTTCACTATCTGTAATCAAAGATCAAATTAACCTGTTGATAAGCCACTCCCAGGTATTCATAATTTTGCCAGATGTAACAGTCAAAAGGAAAAAACTGGGACGTGAACCATAAGATTTCCTAATTTATTGAAGCACTCTACCAGTGCAGATTTCTTGCCACCTGTTGAATTAAGCCCATCACATATGTATTTAATTTTGTCAGTATGAAACTATTGAATAATTTTAGAACTTTATTGAGTTCTTTAAAGTAATATAAATAATTCTTTTTGTTCATTGTAGCCAGGGCAACAGCTGACTCAACCAATGACATAATGAAAGAAGTAGAAGATATTGAAAAAAGATTAGAAAAAGTGCCTCTTGTTCAGGTTTGTGAAGAATGCAGCTACTTCATAAATTCTTAATACAAAGAATGAATTAGTTTCACCAAGAAGTTTTAAGATTGATTTCAATATGATATTGAGAGAAGATTGTAGTAATGTGTCCAACACCTGAGCAAGATTCTTTCACTTTTATTAAGGCAGTCAGTGCCAGAGTATCTGGAGAAAACCACCGATCTTCTTCAAGCAAATTGACAAACTCCTGATACAAGAATCTGTACTAGTCAGGCAGTGAAAAATGCTGTAATTCTTAAGCACACACTCCAAACCACTCAGCCACCAGGGCCCTTGTTTAAATACACTGTACCAAGTATATATTTTGTCTAGTGTTAACTCAGGTCACTACATTTTATTTTCTAATCTTGGTAACTGTTTTTACATATAATATGTCAGAAGAAAATATATTTTTATATAGAAATATCTAAAGAGAGAATTTATACATGTACCATATAATTATCAAACTGAGAAAAACAGAATTATTTATTTATTTATTTATTTATTTATTTATTTATTTATTATTATTTTTATTATTATTATTTTATGATTATTTTCAGGGAAGATTATTTAATGATGTTCCTGTCACTACAAGTTTACCAAGTAGAACAGAAATGGTTTCTATGCCAACATCTAAGCCAACAGACAGTGTACCATATTCTCTCTCCACTGGTTATGGTAAGTTCAAACATTTTTTTTAATTTTCAAATTCAAAATCAAAATTAAATATATATACATGTATATAAACTATGCCTTTTCCCTGGGTCACTGTAGGTATAAAATTTAGAAAATTTTGATGGACAAAATATGTTAGTTTTTTATAGAAAAAGTGTTCATGTAAGTCTTTGAATAAATTACTGGAATATATTAAATCATGTTCCATCATCTTTCTCCTATGTGCATTGGGTTATTTTTCTAGAATTGCATGAAAGAAAGAAAAGGATCAATTGCTTGAACATGTAGATTTCTCACCATGGTCAACATGTAGATTTCTCACCATGGTCTGTAGTTTTCCTACCACATAAAGACCTTATACATGTTAGTATCTCGACAAACATTATAATACATGTATAGGTAAAAAATACTCTCTGTTTCTGGAACTTTGGCCTACAGAAATGGTAACATACAGTAGAATCATTAATATTAGTTAGGTTGAAAGTTCATGTTTTTGCCTTTTTAATAAATTCTGTTGGTAGAAATTTTCATGGAAATGAGTTTTGTGAAGATAAATCCCATTGAGGGCAATATAAATTAACAATTTTTGATGACATTTAATTTCACAGTTTTCAGTAACCCACAAAAATAACGAAATTTAACCCCCCCCCCCAACAAATATTTGTGATTTTACAGAAGTCATTGCATTCAAAATACATGGATGTTATTTTTATTTCAAATGTCTGTTGCAACGTAACTCAATTGATCTTTATAGAAGTATAGTATCTGTATAGATTTTATGTGTCTTAAATTTTTTTTTCAGAAATACCTGTTACTAAGCCTTCAAGTAAATTGGCTAACCAAGGTGAAAGTTTATCTTCAATTCTGGATAAAGATTATCCTTATCTGAAAGCAAAAGCTGAGGTAAACATCACACAATGCATATTGTTTGTAACTAACCCTTAACAAATCAACCCATATTTAGATTTCCTTACTCTGATGTGACATTAATATTTTTTGATATATTTCAGTTTTCAATTAAACAGTATACATGCATGTACAAATGTATGTCAAGAAAAAATTTGGAGAGAGATCAATAATTATTGATAACAAAAAAACTTATTTTTAAAAACAGATTCTAGATTCTTTAACTTATATCAGGGTGGTCAGTTTTTGGGGTGGTGGAGAAAACTGAGGACCCAGAGAAAACCTCTGCCTGTCTGCAAGTGAAGTGACAAGTGTTCTTACACTAGGATCTGCCCTGATCTAAAGTTTATCTTGATCTGTCAGTCTGAGCATCAGACCTCTTGGCAACCCACACCCAATATGATTTACCAAATTTTAATTTACATACTGAAAGTTTTATTAAGCTTCTATCGGTCAGTAAATTTTATTATTTCTATTTTAATTCCTTTCCACTGAATAACATAACTTTTTCTGAAAATATGCCATTATACTATCCATTTTAAAAAAATACCAGTAGCAGTTCTTGAAAAACCTATTAAAAAGAGCATTTTATGGTGCATTGGTAAGCCAAATGGTTTCATTAAAGATGTAAACTTATGTAGATCTATAAACATGTTTGCAAAGCTTCAAATATTTGTATTTTACAACTGCTTATTAATTAAGTTAATTATTTTGTAGGGTAAATTGTACTCTATGGAATCTCAAGCCAAAACAACACCAGACAGTCAGCCTACCTTTAGTGCTTCATCAAGATATTGTAAGTTAAGCAACCAGCTCAGTTCATCATCTTTAATTTGTTATACATGTTATAATACAACCTACTCTGTACTGATAACATGTACTGGATGTTATTTTTAAAAATTGATACTGTTGCACAAAACTTCATGTATTTTTAATTATACATGTAGATTTACATGTATATGTTCTAATATGTACATTATTATGTTAATGCCAGTTCTGTCTGTATATGTAAGTACATTAATATTTTTTGTCTGCCTGATAGGGAGCAGTAAGCAATATATTAAGGTTGAGGTCAAAGGTCAAGCTCACAGCATAAGGAAAAAATAAACTAAAATTTGTGTTTCTGTTAATTATTTCATGTCTGCCTTATAACACAAAAGTTGTCACTCAAAATCTTAATTTATTTTTATCATTATTATTGTAGTTGAAAAATATAATAGGCTTGAGACTTGGAAGGGTTTTTCTTTTAAAAAACACCATGGTATTTCACTTGAATTAATCTTATTGTGTTCTGCTTTTTCCTGCATATTAGTTTTTCAAGTGTTAATATTATGCAGACACATAATTGCTCACACACTAGTTCTGTGTTTTAATGTATTTCCAGATCCATCTACAGTACCTCCCTCAATGACAGCACTTCATAGAGATTTGTATGTTCCTTCTACTACCATTGGTATTGGTGAAAGACCTACTGCTAGGTAAGTCGGTTTATCAAAATGGTTATATCTGATGATGTACATTAATTGGAATTCAGTTACTGTATAATACTTGTCTAGACAACAGTGTAGGAGAACAGTTCACTCAGGAAATGTCCATAATAGATTTAGTAGACCACATGTCTTTGTTTTTCAATCTGAAGAAGAATCTATTTACAAATTGACTATTAATTTTATTCAGCATCATGAATTTTCAACTGCAATAAGAATAACACAAAAATAACAAAGCACACAAAATATTGTTGATTTGATCGATCTGCATAGATTCCATCAATTTTCCTGCCTTTTAAGAAACTCATTTAAAATGTTCACTTAGTAATTTGTGACCTTATGAACAAGTCATTTATGTCTTCTAAATTTACATTTGTAAATCACGCAATTTTGTATCAAATTAAAACAATAAACACTGGTCTGAACAAAAGGGAGTATCTTGATTTGGTTTGCAAGGACACACGAGGGACTGTACTTGCTATGCATTATCAAGGGCAGATTATTTCTACACAAAATAGTATTCATGTAATTATCCAGTGATTACTCAACAAATTAACATGTGATATACTAAATGATGATGTACATGTAATTGTGAATTCATTAACAGAAATGTGACCCAAAAGTTACTACACCAGAGCATTAAAAAAATCATTCACAGTA
Source organism: Tegillarca granosa (assembly GCA_029721355.1). NCBI lineage: Eukaryota > Metazoa > Mollusca > Bivalvia > Arcoida > Arcidae > Tegillarca > Tegillarca granosa. Next base: position 38,927,463 of record CM056599.1, on the reverse strand, counting down.
AAAGTTAATAAAAATTTAGTTAAAAAGAAAAGGGTTTAATTTTAATTGGCTTTTTACATTGTTGGGTAAACACTTGAAAAGACAAAGGCTTTTTAAAATGTGGTACTTAAGTGTTTTTATAAACATGCTTGATATTTATTAAATGGGTTATCCATACAGACAAGCTTTCTGGTGGTGCTATTTACTAGACTTTGGTTGATCCAGTAATCAGATAAAATTCTGTGACAAGTTTCATAATTCTTGGTGATTGTTAAACATTAAAAAGAATATCTTTGTTTTCTTAGATCTAGAATACCACATCAAAGATCAGGATCATTTGAGAACTTGGAGAGTATGGTTGAAGAAACGGTTGCTATGGCAAGAGCAGCTGTAGATGCCAGTCCAACTAGAGCAAAGACAATGTTGCAAACTTTAGAAACTAAATATCAGCCAGGAACCAGACTGTCACAGTGAGTGGTTACTTTAAATTAAAAATTTTGTAAAGGACTTATTAATTTAGATTTGGAAATAAGATTTAAAAGAAAAAAAGAAAAAAAAATAGCATCTACTACTGGACATTATTATTTGTCCAGTATCATCTTCATCATCATTATGTTTAGATTATCGTAGCCTTTAATTATTCCTTTTACAAGGGTGAGCCCTTGATGTCAATTTGAGAACAAAGTCTCCCCCTCCATGCTCTGCAATCCAATGAGTTAGTATCAACCATTCTTAGGGACTTACGGTCCTGTTTCACTAGGTCATCCCAGGTTAGTTTTGGTCTACCCGAGGCCCTATGACCAGTGACATTCAGTGACATCATAGATATTCATCCGGTACTGTGTTCTACTGATTTATATTTATTTATTGTTTAAGATGCCTAGAAATCAAGTGGCCAAAAAAACTTGCATACAGATCAGTGCTTCTCAACTCTTAAGTTCAGATCCATTCATACAGATATTAGTGTAAAAAAGTTTGTTAGTATGCTTTTGAAGGTTGGTGAATTTCTCTAGACTTTTGGACTTGATGCATTACCCAAGAACTGTCCATCTTGATACAAGAGAAAGATTCTTGACTAAGGCATAAAACAAATGTGAAATTATTATTTATTTCTGACTTTAAACTCAAAATTTTAAGTGTAAAAATTAGACTTAATGCTTGTTTGAATCAATACAAATGTATGCAATATACCATAGCTTAATGTAAGTTTAATAACAGTCTTGTGACGTACAACATATGGTATGGTGTGCAACATACCATAGCTCGATGTAGATTTTATAACAATCTTGTGGCTTACTTTGCAGAACAAACAGCAGATTATACGATAATAATATACTAAAAGAAACTAGAGACCCCATAGTTACATCACAGTTTACAAGTAACCTACCAAGAAGAACAACAAGTCCTATACGGAAACCAGAAGATGACAGACTTTCTGATACTGAGGTATGTTATAATATTACTTATGGGTACAAAGGGCACTTTGTAATAGTTGTGTATCATAGTATTCCAAGAATTCTAATGGTGCAGAGTTTTAATTAAAATTAGATTTAGTGCTCAAACAAATATAAATTTAGTTCATTGACTTTAAATATGATGGGGAAAAAAGGAATGTATTGTTGTAAAAGTGAAATAGATGTGGTGTGTCCATTATATATAAATACTAGAATTGTTTGCATTGACATGAAATGCTGACACTGAATCAAAACAAATAAGATATATGTATATTTACTCAGTGTATACAAGTTAGTTTTAAGACATAAAATACCAACATATTCTTGTTTAATTTGAAGATTTTCACTACTGTAATCTTATTTTGGCTGATATATTTCATTACAGTTAACACCCAGTAAAGGAAGAAGAAAGGTATCATTTATGGACGAGAGATCTCTAACTGAAGAAGATTCAAGTCTCAGTTACCAAAGAACAAGTCCTAGTCCAAGGTGAGTGTTATAGAATACGCCTGACTTTGTATAATAGAAAATGGTATTATTTAGAGAATCATGTTAAAAAAAGAAGACTAACATCTCTGGCATTAGTACTATTTTCATAGTAAACATCAGATCTTTGCCCTTTTTCATCATTTTCATGAAAAAATTCATTCTTTTTCTGTGATTCAGATTGAGACTTTTTATTATTATTATTTTTTTTTCCCCTGATAGTCTTTTCCAAAAATACTATCTCAAATCTCAATTACATACATGTATCAGGTCCCCTCCCCCCCCCCCCCCCCACACACACACACACATACACAAACACTCACATTTCCCTCATGCCCAAATATCAAAACTTTTTTTATACTATTTTGGTACAAATTTTAACAAAACTTTACAAAACCATGTATGTTAATTATATAAAAACTCTGATCAAACTTTATTAGATTATACCATTATTATTGTTACAGGGACCGTCCAACAGTTAAAAATGCTTGGGTAGATGACCGACCTCCAATAAGTGTACATATACAATCACCAAAAAGTAAAGTAGAGCCAGTAAAGACAAAACCATATAGATATACCAGTAAACCATCACCTGTGTCTAAAAGGAGATTGGACAAAGGTAGCAGTTACTTAGATATGGACTCAACTAGCGACAGAGAAAATTCTGAATATGATGAAAGGTTACGAAGAAAGTGAGTTTAAAAATGAAAATTGAGTTTATACATGAAATCGTTAGAGAAATGTCTCTTCTTTTTAATAAAAATAATGAAATTTGTAAAACAATGGAAAGTCTTAATTGCATGAATAGAAATGTACAATTGCTAAAACTGTGCTTCATACTCTTTAATTGAAAAATTTTACCAATTGTTAAAGATATGTTTAAAACCTTGATATTGAGATTAATTACATGGAGTCAATTTGACAATTCATTGTGAACCCCTCAGCATATACCTTCAGATGTTTAATGTTATAAATTGTTGTATTTCATTCTATCTGGTGCAATTTTTGAATTAATGAATGTCTAGACACCAAAAATTCTGCAGTCTAAAGGAAGGAGAAAAGTGGTATAAAATGCATATTTTCAGATCACAGTACTTCATAGTTAGGTTTAAATCTCACTTTGGACAGATCTTATTGTGAGAAAAATTTGTTTTCCTTCCTGGGGTTAAATGGTTTTCCTTGGTTACTCAGTTTTTTTCCACCATTTCAGAACTGATTGTTTGATATAGTCAAAAGAGTCTTAATTGGGGCTAAAAATTCTATTATCTTAACCCTGACTTTCCTTTCTAAGGGGAGATAACTCTTGGTGAGTTGTAATATTGAAGAGCCTTTTTAAAAATGCAGTGATTTTGCTATGGTTTTTGAAAACTACATGTACCATCCACATTTCAGATTGGGAAAATTTGGACCCTTTTTATGTCACATATTACCCTCAGAATTTTGAAATTCATTGAAAAAGATTTTGACAATATTTAACATTTTTGTCTGTCAGAACAGTTTTGAACAACTGGATTTAACTTAAACTTTTTGATTGTGTGTCACTGTTGCCTTTTTGGGAATTTAAGTTGTCAAATTGGGAAATTTTAGTCTTATTTCTCAAGGGGAAACTACCTTTATTCGGTAGTAATTTTAGGCAAACAAAACCAGTGAAATTACATATAAAGTGTGTCTTTTTAGTGCAATGAATTATGGCAAACATTTCCAGGCAGTTATTGATTTTAAGGATAATAGTTACATATATACATAACTTTTAATTCTTTTTGCAGATTTCACGAAATTATTGATGATGTTTTAAGTGAAGATGAACTTATGCCTGCTAGGTTTAAATCTCGGTCAGATCCTCGCAGAGTTAAATTTGAAAATATCACAAATAAAGAAAGACCTGCATATACAATCAGAGATACACAGAAATTACTAAATAAAGAAAGAGATTATGGGAAAAAGAAAATTGATGTGAGTTTATCATGTTTATGTAACACAGACACACACACAAATATATTTATATATATAATTTAACAATTTTTTTTTTTTTTTTTGAGATTGAACATGATACACTTAGAAAAATATAGATGTTTTTTCATAAAATTTTATTCAAATAATAAATTAGCACAGTTTTAATTTTAAAAACACTTGTAACAATACCCTTTCAACAGCTCATGTTTAAGTTACCATCATCAAACATACAAATTTGCATAAACAGAAATTATGTCAAATTACATAAAAGCTCATTTCCAATAACAACTGTCGACGGTATTGACCAAGTGGCCAATGTGTGATTATCAAAAATAAACTGAAAATGAATTTATAGAAAAAAAATGAAGAATTACCTGTATCCAAGCTCTTTGGGTTTGTTAGAATGATTATGAAAAATACAGTAAAGCTGATATACCAAAATAAGAAGAGTTTTAAATAAGTGCATGTTTTTTTTTTCTTCCAGTTCTTGCAAAAGATTTACCAAGAAGATCTCGATGAACTAGTTAGTGAAGCTAAACATGAGCTAGGTAAAGAAAAGAAAGCAACAAAACAAACAGTAAGTGTAGAAATATTGGAAAGGATATCAACTGAAAAGATTCAGTTATTGTGACATTTTCTTTTTCATATGTTTTTATATTTTACCTTTAATTGAACTCCTTGCCATAGTTTGAATCTCACACTTGTGTGAGAAAGTTTGTCAGTTCTGTTAAAAGTCTTTGGTGTATTTTAATACTCAGGTTCTCTCCACCATCCTAGAACTTATTGATTGATATAAGTAAAAGAATCTTGACTGGGTTGTAAAACACCATGACTTCATTCTTCTCCTTTCCAAATTCCAAAAATATCACCAGAGAAATCAATTAGATAATTATATATATGTAATCAAGCTGCACAATATTCTGAGATATTGTTTAAAAGGATATTGGAAGTACTTATAATTTCTATCAATTCAAAAAAAAAAAAAAAAATTCATAGCCATTTTCTTATTTCAGGAAACAGATTTTAAGAAAAAGGTTCTTACTGCCCCAAAGAAAAAGACACCAGCAAAAACAAAGGATGCAGGTAAATTGATATTTTCAGAAAGTTTCCAATTTAAATGAAAAATTTTGAATTCAAATGTCAGATGTTTTAGATTCTTTACTGAGAACACACTTTCATTGGAAAATGTCTTTATTTTTTTCAAAACAAAACTGGACATTAAAAAATTTAAAAATGAAACCATTTCATGGTTCTGGGGTTTTTTTTCTTGTTAATTGATGGGAGAAAACTGGCAATTTCGTTTTTGTGGAAAAAAAATCCCATTAGGGGCCTTCATAAATAAACATTTTCATTGACTTTGAAATGGGTGGTTTTTTTCTACCATAACTCTTAAAAAATAGCAAAATTTAGCTTACTCACAAACATTTATTATTTTATTCCAATTTTAAATAATTTGGTGCATAGGAAATGTGACTTAACCACCTGCTTAAATCAGACTCATATTTAAGCGTGACATAAATGAAATTATACAGATACTATGCAAACATTTAATAGATCAGCTTAAGTTGTATATTTTATCTTGATTGACAGCTTCATCAAGGAAATTGCACATTTCTAAGCAGCATGTTGTGTCAAGTAAAGCTAAGAAACATACAGCGAGTGGACTCATACCAGCTGCTAAAGGAAATAAATGTAAGTTATACAGTTATCATTTGTAGATTTCTTTCTGCTTTCATTTTACATTCATTCAAGCTGGTCCATATGTTTTAAAGATATGGATATATATATATATATATAATGTAATGTAATATAATGTAATGTAATTAAAATTTATTATTTTAAGTAAGAATTTAGATTTTGGAGCAACTGCATCTTCTGAGTTGCAAGCTATATAACTTTAAATCAAGAATTTTTATTGCTAATTGGCAATGAATATTTTGTATATTCAAACTACTATGAAAGTTTCTACAATACACTAGTAGCAGCTTTTTGAAAACAATCTTTGGAAAATTTTAAAATGACTAATTTAACATAGTGTTCGATTATATTGTTTAATATACTACAGTTAACAGTATGATGCCTATCAATAACTTTGCCTTCCTGCTCTGTTGTGGATTGCCACATGATTTTGAAATCCGAGGTCTATTTATTTTATATTTTTCTATAAAAATTTCTCAGTTTATCACAGATCCTTAAAATTTATATTATGCTAAATTCTAACTGAGCAAATCTTGGCAATGAGATGAGGATTTACTTTACTTTAAAACATATAGCCACTATTGGATCTTAAACTTGCTTTTCTTTGCAGTAACAATAAAGGATGATGATGACATACTGCCATTATTACTTAAAGAATTCCCTCATTTACACCTGTCCCTACACACCTGGCATGAGCTGTGGCGTAAAGGTATAAATCAAATAGAACAGGTGACCAGAGCTCATCAAGAAGTCCGTCGTAAGAAAAGTCGTGCTAAATCAGAGGTAGGTAGTACTGTGTCAAATTTGAATACTTTTCCATTTAAAACAAAGGGACTTACAATTACTTTTAGTATTTTTGATCGTTTTGTAATTTGATTGACTGTAATTGAAATGGCTAATGCAGTTTTTTTTACCCAGGGCAAGATTTTTTTACGTACTTAAAGGAAGTTAGTTCTAGAATGGTAAGGAATCCAGAGTGCCCTTAGAAAACCATAAACCTTTGACAAGAGAACTGACAAATTTTTTTCACACTAGGATCTGCCAAAGTAAGATTCAAATATAGCCAGTCAAAGGCATTGTAATTTGTAAGCCAAAGTTTTATACCACTTTGACACCTAGGTTTCCTGATTGACTTTGAAATGACATATAAATTGAAATAATGGTTCTAAAAGAAATTATTTTTTCTATTGAAACTACGGCTCCAAATAACCCAGTTTTGTTACCATGTATATCATTTACCATGTGTTTACATGTACATGTTTGTAACACATTGTTGTATTTTACAGCTTGAACAAGCAGAAAGAAGACAAGAAATACTAGTCAACATAATGAAGAAGGAATTAGAACATGGTCAAAGAATGGTATGTAATTTGTCCTTATTTCAAGGTTATTTATGAATTGACTAAAACTTTTTCTGTCTATACAGAAATCAACTAAATTATTTGGTGAAAACATTAAAACAATGAAGGAAAATTGTATCCTGAAACTGAGAGAATTTTTTCCATGCAGGTGTAGAAAAAATATATTACCCAATAAGAATACATGTACTAGGTTCGTATAAAATTAAATTTAAAAAATGCACCACTGAAGATTCCTTTAGCTTTGGGATTTTGGAAACTAGATTACTTGATAAATGTTAAACGTTCAGAACTGAAAGTGAATTGGACTTCAATCTTTACTTTCTGGTGTTTGAGTTTTAGAATTCAAACAACAAAAAAAAAAAAAAAAAAAAAAAACTAAGTTATTATATGAAATATCCATGTTATTATTAATAAATAAATAAATAAATAATAATAATTTTATTAAGTTTTGTAATATTGTTGATATTTTATTCACAACTTACTATTTGAAACATTAAGGAAGAAATGATAAAAAACAATTTTCTGATTTAATTTGCAGAAAGATATAAAAGAACGTAAAAAACAAACATTAGCTACAAAGAATCAGCTACATGAGAAGAGAATGCAGTCAGCCCGATCTAGGAAATACTATGATGATTATCAGGTCAGACTCAGGTCTAAAATGTTAAAGAGAGGAACTAGAGAAGAAATGGTAAATATTTGTTACATAATCTGAAAAAAGGGTTATGAATGTTATTTAAGTCCTTATATCTAGAAAAGTTACAATAATGTGTATGTGTTTGTTTTCAAATCATAAAATCTTAAGAAATCCACAAGTGCAAATTTCGTCATATTATGATATTTTTTGTCTGCATTTTTCAATGTTAATGATTAATTGATTATGATAATGAACTTTGTGGCTATTTTTAACTCAACTGGCTATAGGAAAGATTGCATGCACTAGTCCATGTGTATATCTGTTAACTTTTATTATCTCCTCTTAAATAAAATTTGGTCAGAAAGGTCTTCGGTTGATGAAGATAAAAATAAAATGTCAAACATTAACATCCAAAATCCAAGATTGCTGCAATAAACATTATTATTATTATTATTATTTGTATAATACATGTACTATTTATTTATTTATTTTATGAGTTATCAATTTCTTATTTAATTTTTTTTTTCAGATCTTTAAGAAGTTATTTAAAGAAGGTTTAGATATCCAGAAAGACAGAATTAGAGAGCTACGGAAGTATGCTAAAGAACAGAGAGATGCACAGTCTAAACACCAGAGAAATGAAGTGGAATCTATAGAAAATTAGTATCCTTTACACATACCTCTGGTATTATAAAGACATATATATATATATATATATATATATATATATATATATATATATATATATATATATATATGTATATATATATATCAGATTGGGTGAAGTTGATTCTTAATAATTTTTAGTGGAAAAACACCGTAAAACATAACTTTGTTTCAAATTGGTTGAAGTTGATTCTAAAATTATTTTTAAAAAAGCACATAAACATTTAGCAAGAAAACTGCAAAATTTCTTTCATTAGGATCTGCCTGAGTAGATTGAACCAAGGCTGTGAGAGACACTGATCTGCCAGCTTGTGCTTAAGACCAGTTGGTCATTAGACTTCCTTAATTTCTTTTTTTTTTTTTTAATTTAAAATTAAAATTATGTTTTGTATTGGAATTTTATCATTATTGCCTGTAATTTACATTCTACAATATTTTCCACTACTGGAACAAAGTGTAGTAGAGTTATGTTGTCACTGTAAATGAATTTTATTTGTATAACAAACAGGTGATCAAAATATTTTGAGAGGTTTAACTTGTGATTGATATGTTACATGTATTTAATATGTGACCCTTTTTTTTTTTCGAAAGTTTTAACTTGTATCTAATATGTGATCAAATTTGTTTCCAGAGTTTTAACTTTAATATTATCTAATATGTTTAATAATCAGTGTGTGTTTAAGAACTGTGTAGATATTTCCTTAACCATGTAAACAGTTACCGGGATCAGTTTGACATGTTAGCAGAATCAATTACAAACGAAAGACATGAATTAATGATCAGAGAAAAAGCTCAACAGAAGGTAATTTAAAGTCATATGGTAGATGTATATGACTATTGATTACTTCCTAGATTCTTAAAGCTGCTAGCCAGCTTACCCACTAACTACTCAAATAGGAGATTTTTTTAAAATATATAATGCAATAACTGAAAATTTCAACATAACTCATCACCAAGTTATGGTTACTTATTGCGTTAATCTTACATAAATCAACAAAAATTGCAATGACTGCTGTCCCAGTTTAAGTATGTCCATATGTACAAAAAAAATATTTATTGTCCCCGGCCGCAACACGGAGCGGGGACATAGAAATGTTGGGCGTCCGTCCGTGGGTCCGTGTGTCCATGTTTCCGTCCGTCACACTTTTTTGTAAGCGCTCTCATGCCTACAAATTTTGACAGATTTTCATTAAATTTATACCAAATGTTTATACCACTATTATCTTGGTCAAGTTCGAAAATCAGCATTGGTCGATACTTTTTGTTGGAGTTATGGTACTTTGACCACAATAATGACTTTGTTTTATCCAAAAATTGACCTTGTAAGCGCTCTCATGCCTACAAATTTTGACGGCTTTTCATTAAATTTATACCAAATGTTTATACCACTAATACTTTGGTCAAGTTTGAAAATCAGCACTGGTCGATACTTTTTGTTGTAGTTATGGGACTTTGTGACCTTGTAAGCGCTCTCATGCCTACAAATTTTGACGGATTTTCATTAAATTTATACCAAATGTTTATACCACTTATATTTTGGTCAAGTTCGAAAATCAGCACTGGTCGATACTTTTTGTTGGAGTTATGGGACTTTGACCACAATAATTACTTCATTATATCAAAAATTGACTTTGAAAGTGCTTTCATGCCTACAATCAGGCAACTCATTTTCATGGGAACAATCTTGACCAGATATTGACAACAGATGACGAGGCATCAACTTGTGTTTTTCCTGTCCCCTATTCTGACCATTTTCTTACATGTATATCTCTGCAATAAGGTATGTGATTTTATACAGTATGTAAACCAGAGTATGAAACTTGAATATGATTTTTAAACAAAAACTGTACAGTGATATTGTCTCGTACATTTTAGATAAACTTACATATGTTAATAGGTATTTGTTTGATTTTAGATTGTAGTATTTTGGATATATATTTACGACAGGAAAAATAGAAAAAAAAGGGTGGTGGGGGTAAAAAAATGTTCCTCCCAACCTCCCCACACATTTAATTCTGGAACAGCCCTGAATGTTTAAAAATATTGCAATTTCGTATACAGTATACTAGTATACTGCTTGACCGGCGGGGGACCCAGGAATTCTATTCTTGTTTATAAATAGCGTTTGTTAGCGTTATGAATTTAAAATTTTTGGTTTTTAATAATGTAAGAATCATTAATTCTTTTCTTTCTCATTTGATTAGGTGTTAGAACAGATGAAGAAGGAATTGAGAAAAAAGATGGAGAAGGAAATTAAAGATTTACAGGAACAGTTATGTCGTGATGACGATGATGCTTACTTCAGACAACTCGATGCCGACCGAGTAATCCAAGATTTACAGATGGCTAAATATCACGTAAAAGTGTAACACAGATGACTAAATACCACGTAAAAGTGTAACACAGATGGCTAAATATCACGTAAAATTGAAACACGGATTGCCACATATCATGATAAAGTGTAACATGCTTTAAAACAAAATATAACAGGATTTAGAAAAAATATTCACATTTAAGTGTAAAACTCAGTCTTATACGACATATTTTACAGTAGTTCGAAAAGAGAGAAAAAAGGTTTGACATGGGCAAAGTTTTCTCAAATAGTATTTTTAACGGGTCACGATTTCTGTGTCGATTATTTTTGACACCTAAAAAACTAAAACTCGGAACCAGAATTTAGTTTTGACAAGAATTACTATATAAATGTGACAGTCTGAAGAAATAAATTAGTATGTTGTACTTGTAAGTTATGCACCTTGATGCTCAAATTGAACAGATCCAGAATTGTCAGTTACATTTGTGGCACAGAATGTTGGTGCTCAATTTTGACAATTTTAGAAAGTTTAGGACTTGTGCCAGAAAAAAAAACACCAATGTTATAGTGAGTGCTGGTTTTATGCAGCTGTGATACATGATATACAATAGTGACTAACTGTAGTCTCTGAAAGACTGTTTTTGACAACCGTTTTAAAAATGGCAGATAACGACTTTTATGAACAAATATTTCTGTTTCTTTTTCTGCATGTTATATCCAAAGAATCTAAAACCAGGATGATGCAGAGATTTATTATATTTTATCAGCTAGTTTACATAATGAATTAAGCGACAGTTTATGTTGCATAGCATACTGCCATTACGAATGGACCACAATGTAAGAATTAATCTGTGATATTAATATAAAAATATTATAAAGAGATAAGATGTGAATTCTACAAATTTCCGTCCATAGTTTTCATGTAGTTAGTATATGAATAGAATTTTTAATTGCGGCAGGTAATATAAATTGAAAATAGCAGTTATGATCATCACCTGTGTGCTTACTGTACCATGCGTACATTAAGTTTGGGTTTTCTCCCTTTTCTCATTTCTTTTTGATATATTGATCCTATCATGATGATCCATGCAGGTTATTAATGTATGGCAGATTAAAATCGGGTAATTCCATTCAAATACACTTTACAAATGCACTGTGATTAATTGGGTACCGCATGATCAATATTTTAAGTGTTTGTGTAGAATGTTTAAGAAGATATTTATATCACAAATTCCTGAAAAAAAAAATTAAAAAAATTTACAGAAAAATATATGCATTTCCATATAAATAGTATTCACTTGATCTGCCAGTAAACCACATTAATAAGTTTTATTTTTGCATTTTCACACAATATTGTTTCATGTTTAAATCATGGATATAAAAAAATTGCCATTCCAAAAATGAAAACATGTTTTGTTGATTGATGCATAAAATCAAAATGCTTCTTTTTTTTCAAAAACTGTTAAGTTGTATGCTGGTTCAGATCTTGGTATCAAAATGAAACAAATTGTTAGGTAATAAGGTTAGTATTATATTTTATTTTGGGTACATATTACCAGAAAATGCATAAAGAATATTAAAATGTTTCTTCTTTAAACATGGTACAGTTGTTATTTTAAAAGTTGGTATGTGCATCATTCATTATTTTGCATACTAAAAAAGAGGGACTTAGATGAAACATAGGTAGGTATTTAAGTATAAATTAAGGCATTTATGTTCAACATTTATTTATTATTTGTACAGTTAATAAAAATAAAATCTAGTTTTTTATTTTTTTCTCTTATTTTTTCTTTTTCAGTTTTATAACTTGTGTTTAATCCAAAACAAAAATATTGGATTGAACAAGACATTATAATGGAAACTTGTTTTAATCAATATGGTTGACAGAGTTATTGCACCTTTATCTGTTTGCAATTCATTTAAAGCATATTATGACAAATACCAAAAACTGTAGAACAAGATTTACTCAACATAAAATCTAGACTGAAAAGTTGGACTAAATTTTGCCATAAACAGTGTTTATGTGAACCAGAATTTAGTTTCAGGTGCCACAAATTGTTATCTTTTTGGGCCAACATTGATATTTATACAATAACTCGAAAAGTATATGTTAGGGAAAAATATGTATAAAATACTTGCTAAAATTTTGTCTTGTACACCCAATAGAATTTTAGGGGTCTTGTTGGCTGGGTGGTGAAAAGTGTGCACTTATAGATCTAAGTGTCTCTCACCGATTGGTTCTGATCCCATTCAGGCAGATCCTAGTGTAAGAAAGTTTGTCAGGTCACTTGCTGAAATCAATGGTTTAAATTTCTTAGGACACTCTGGTTTCCTCCACCACATCAGAACTGACAAACTTGACATAAGTGAAAGAATCCTGACTTTGTAGTAAAACATAATTAATCCAATTAAATCCAAATATTTTTTTTTCAAAACTGTGTCCATGATATGGACAAACACATGCTTTGAACGAGACCTTAGTTTTCGTAATCAATCAAGTAAGAATATGTTGTTTTCAATTGGATTTAGTCACGATGCATCAGCAACAATAACAGCAATCCGTTGAATAAGATGAGTAGTTTTCTGTGCATTTTGATGATTTTATAATAGATTCCCTATTGTAATGTATTGTCTCTCCATGACAATATCAAAATAGTACGGAAAACAAAGTATACAAATGAACACGTGTATTAAGACCAGGGTTACTGACATCAACATTACTGTCGTGCTATTTTTGAATGAATTATTTGATAAAAAAATTTTGGGTTTGATTATTTTTGCTCACCAATACAGTGAGATAGTTTTTTTTTCAAAATCTGTATCTGGCGTTATTTTTTCAGTTTATCTATCAGATGAATTAGTATAAAAAATAAATAAATAACCTTAAAACCACTCAAAACCCGTCTACGAGTATCTGTGTATTACTATATTGCATTAAATAGAAATAGCACTAGCAACAACTGTACAGGTTTTTTTTTTTTTTTTTTTTTTTTTTTTTTTTTTTTTTTTTTTTTTTTTTTTTTTTTTACAACAGACAAAGGCGTACCTATGAAGTCGTGATTATAGAAACAGATAGTTGGATCCTTTATTAGTACTCCAACTGCGGCACATTCCAGTGTCCGTCAGAAGTATTATAACTGGCCTTTATATCTATATATATATATATATATATATATATATATATATATATATATATATATATATATATATATATATATAAGCTATGTAAAAAATTTTCTTTTCTTTTTCTTTCTTTCTTTATTAGCGTGTTTCAATATATTCTGGTTTATTCAACCTACATCAAAAGTATAGGAAACATAAAAGGAATATTCCTTTGCGAAAAAACTACGGCAACTTTGAAATTGAGCTAAAAAAGTACGTTTGAGCATCTGTAACTGGTCATCATGAACACATTTTATCAGCAACTTATACCAAAGAACATTATGACACAAGGAATTTTTATACATGTGTTCATTTTCGATTACATCACTAAAACGAATACCCTTTTTTACCTAGTGAAAAATTCTTTTTTTAAACTGGAAACAAAATGACACTTTATATCTCTTTTACAATTTTGTTACATATACCCGAGTTATTAACCCTGATAATAAATACCATTGTATACAAGGCCATTATTGTTCATTAGGTTTATTGTGTATAGACCTTTAACCGAGTTTTCTTAAGTCTAGGTATCCTCAATATGAAAAGTATGTAAGACAATCCTTAAAATTCTTAACATTATGTAGGCGAGATTTATTAAATGAGTTCGTTTTACATAAAAAACTGTCATTTTTTGTCGAGTTTGTGATTAATACTTAAGTATTAATGTCATTATATTGTAATCACGTGACTTTTTGTAATTTCTTAACTGAAGACATTACTGTACAAATTCTTGGTATTATACATAAACAATGTAAGAAATGTATTTTTTCTTGCATGTTAATACAGAAAAGTGATGGGAACATTATATGAATAGAAAATGTCATTATGAGTACTATAAATTCATTAAAATTATACTCACAGGAACTAAATGACGTCTTGGATGTCTTACCCCCAAGATAAATTGTCACTATTCATTTTGGTAAGCGTACAAATGAATGTCATTTCAGGTTGAGATTACCGCCTCCCGTTTCCTTTCTTTCCTCCTGATAACTTTTTTTTTTAAATTCGGGTTTATATGCAAATTATAATATATATATAACATTACCAGATGTATGGAAATAATAGTTAACGAAGTTGAGACATGTGGCAAGTGGTTAAGACGTGTCCCAGCCGCCTGTGTGGTTCTATGAACAATACGTCAACACTTTATACTGATCCAATGCATACAGTTGACCAATGGATATGCATGATGAACTGGTATCCCATCCAAGGCTCTTGTAGTTCGACATCAAATTAAAATAAAGTCGAAAGTGCAAAAATTTAACACTGTTATGTTTATTTGGTTTACAAGAAGGGGAAGATGGTTTGCATCTAAATTATTAAATATTTTACTCATGGTTTATGCTTGAGGAGCTTGTACGTTTTTCGTATTTGAATGTTTGATACAAGAGAGATTTTTTCTCAATATCTTTTCATGTAAAAATACCAAACGGTAGAAACAAGAAATTTACTATTTTTCTTCGCGTTGGTATTATACACGTACCGTGGCAAGGTAGTGCAAGAAACAAATATTTACAGGGTCTCAATTAGACATTTGATTTAAGAACCTGACCTCAGTTTTACATCTTGTTTAACCTAAATCAGACAAATTTTGACATCTGAAAAAAATTGTGTCGGATATTTAGGAATATCAGGTGAAATTTGAATTAGAATCCTTTATATATATATATATATATATATATATATATATATATATATATATATATATATATATATATATATATAATTTTATAATTTTTTTTTTTTTTTCTAAAATAGTAATTGTATTATCATAAAGAGTTGATAAATCTATAATAATTTAAGAAAAACTTTAGTTAAAAATGTTCCTGGGGAAAAAAAGAGATGTATAGTAATACATGTATTTATACATGTATACCTTTTATGATTTCCTATTGTGAACATCATAAGGTTTTCTCCTGCCCTTAATTTATTATGATAAGCAATGCATTAATATACCTTTTAGATCCCACATTGTGAATGTTATTAGTTTTTACCTGCCCTTAATTAATTATAATAACCAATGGGTTACTATTCCAAAAACATTGTAATTAATCCCAACGTTTTAACACATTTTGTTTACAAAAATGAGTGGTATAAAATAAATTAAGCATAAATAAAACTGACACCACGGCTTAAATCATGCATGCTTATACCTGGAGAATATATGTGAACAGACAAGTCAAAGTAACAGATATATGGATCATGTAAGAAAGGACGTAAACAAAGGTCAAGCGAGGTCAAGTCATAATGTAACAATTGTTAAAGGTAAATAATGTAACATGTATTTAGTTCGGCAGAAATGAAACCTTTGCCCAGAGATGAAACGCAACAACAGCATCGTGGGAAAAGTGTTAACGAGCAAAAATCTTTGTTTTATTGAAGTAATTTGCTAATTGCAAGTACAAGTTTTATCATCATCCTGCAATGTGACATTTGCAATACGTAAAACCTAATTTTCATTTTAAGGAAAAACGTTTACAATTTTTAGCTCACTGGTTTTAACCACTGAACTTATGAGATGGCTAAGCTTGTGTGTGTGCGTTCGTGCGTAAACTTTCATATTCTTCTCTGAAACTAATTTGGCTAGAATACACACTTTATTCACGATTAGCTTCTCAAAGTTGATGCATATATACTTTGTTTTTCATTTTAAGACATATTGGTTCAAAGGAAAACCGTTTTCGATTTTCAGACTTTTGGCTGTGAATTAGTTTAGATTCATTTTAAATTAAATCTATTATTAGCGTTTGTTTAATTACGTGACTATTTGTGTATTGTTTGTCTGTTTGAATTCTTGAACATCTCCCTGTGTTTTTTGTTTTTGAATTGTGCGCAACTCTTATTGCATTGTCTATAATCAAACATCTTCCCGTTTTTTTTTTTTTTTTTTTTTTTTTTTTTTTTTTTTTTTTTTTTTTTTTTATTATTATTTTTTTTTTATGCAAAAACACTGACTGCATTCATTCTATAGTCTAAGTTATAAGCGGTAGAAAGTGCACCTCATAATAAGACACCCAGATTTTTTTTTTTAAAAAAAAGGTTTATTAACGTTAAAATCTATTTTAAAAATTTCTTTGCCATGAGAAACGAATGTATATTACTTTAAAATCGCAAACCCTTAAAATTAATTATGAGACAGAGCCAATATGTATACATCTTCTACTTCTTTTTTTTTTTTTTTTTTTTGTTTTCACCTTGTTTTGTGTCTTCTTACACCGTTGTAGGTGGCAAAAGAGGAAGATAAAAGGCATAGCATTCATATTTAAATTTAATAAAACACATTCCTCAGTATAAATCATCCTTTCGGGGAAACCTATAAAATGTATTTTTTGCGAAAAATATCTTTTTTGTCAAGTAACAATTATTTTTACTCAACTTTTTGCTAAATGTAATAATTTACCTTCTACATTTAAAAGGAACTTAATTTTGGTTTTATATAAATTTTAAACTTTAAAATTATGAATATTTCATGTATATAAGAATAAGTAATACGTTAAGGTTGTAATTTATATATACCCTTATAAATATTTGCGACAAACATATATTCTGTTATATATATATATATATATATATATATATATATATATATATATATATATATATATATATATCAGGAAAATCCGTTTATATTTTGACTAAGTGTGCAGTTCTTGGATTTTAAAATATTAAAATATTTTAATATTCAGAAAATATCTGGCTACTCCTTTATAAATGGTTATTGCATAATTTGTGGAAGTAGCAACACCGCCTTTACACTAACTCAGTATGTTACCGGTGTAAAATTACTCAACATAACTTGTTGTTAATAATTTTTTGTCTCTTTTTACAATAATTTTGTTTTTAAACTCCATTCATACTGACATTTAATAAGAAAATTAGAATTATAAATATTAAAATTTTGAAGAAATGTTTATATAACTCTACGGTTAAAGGGATAACATGCGCTTTAAACTCACAAACACCTTTATGATACCGGTTTTAAAACATTCGATTGATTTAACTACATTTGCGTAGCCTAAGTTGGCCAAGTGGTCAAAAGTCCGCGTATTCC
The DNA here is from genome assembly GCA_029721355.1 of Tegillarca granosa. Lineage (NCBI taxonomy): Eukaryota > Metazoa > Mollusca > Bivalvia > Arcoida > Arcidae > Tegillarca > Tegillarca granosa. The sequence continues at coordinate 38,909,702 of CM056599.1, read as the reverse complement.
TCTCAGCACCCAGATTTGATTTGTAGTCGGGGCAAATATAAGTGTGAACAAGTCATTTTCTCTGCCCAACGGACCGGTTACATATTTCTCTGGGACCTCCACCATCTCAGAACTGACCACCGTGATATAAATGAACGAATATTGACTGGGTCATTAAAGACCATTAGTACTACATCTTTCGATTTATTACGACCAGAACCAATTCAACTGTTTCGATAAATTTGAAAGTATCTTGACCGGAACTTATAACACCATTACCATATTCCACAATCGAAAATCAAACACTTTGATATAAGAGAAGGAATCTTAACTGGGACGTTAAATACCATTACTACACTTCACCATACCAGAACCAACAAGTTCGCTATAAATGAAAGAATTTTGAATAGGTATCAAAATGCAAAAACGCAATTATGCGTATATTGAGTTAATGCATTTTTGGTAAAATGAACCCGCCGGTTTCAAAGAATTTGATATTCCCGTACTACATAAAACTCGTAAGATATCTGTGTATTGTTACCTAATTTTATTTGGGTATTTTACCAATGTTAAAACCATGCTACAACCAATCAAATTGACATAAGTCAAAAGGTGCATATATAAGTTCATCTTCCTTAGACGAGCATAGAATATGAAGACGAAACGAAGTTTAATACTTTCATACTTTATACAGATTAAAGCAAAAACTATGTAGTAATTTTAACCTACATTCTTAGTTATTCAGGTAAATGGGGTGTATTGAGCAAAATGTCGTATACCTGTTTTACTTATTAATTTTAATAAAGCAGCTGTTGGTGCACAGTAAATTTTCATGCCATGTAGTTTATATGAATATTGCTTATTTATCTGTTTGAACTAGCTCATACATTTACCATCAATGGAGGTTCAGAGAAAGAAAATAATTGGAACAGACTCTTGCATAAATACGTAAGGAATACTTAAGGACTCACAAAGCTGAAACTGATCGTGTATAACCCTTTAATAACATTTCTCTACTTATTTAGAGGCAAAGAGAGAAAGTTACGTGTTTTAAAGTGCACGGCATGCATTTCCAACGTAAATAAATTATTGATAACAATATTCATTCGCCGCTTAATTTAACGAGAGGAATTCAATTACAGTAATCTACGCTCTGGTGCACATGCACCTTGACTTTCAAGAAGAAGGATTTATTACGCCATTTCAGTTGAGTACCGACCATTTTATGTGCAAAAAGGTGGAAACATATCACTTTCAATAAACTAGATATAATCTTCCTAATAGTCTTTTGCTTCTAAAATTTCAAATTAAGTTTGTTAAATCTATTTCGTGATGAAAAAACCGCTACGTCAACTGTCTGAAGGTAATAATATTGCATAACATTATGTCACAATTCTTCTTGAGTAGTCACAGGGGTTCCGTTTTGTCTTTCAATAAAATGTTCGTTTTTTTAATCTTCCAGAAGCTAATTTGCTTCAACAATATCAGTTTACAATTTGTTTAAAAGAAGTAGTTTTTAAAAGATGTTTTTTATGTCCATAAAGGTGATATTAAACGCTTTCATTTGTGTTTTGTTAAAGCTTGATGGCCAAATTTACTAAAATTTACACTGGAAGAAAAATAAAACTCGTGAAAGATAAAAGAGCATCTACGCATAAAAGACGACAGGACATCTCTTGGAAACAGATGAATGTGATCCGAACATTTAAGCAACTTTAAGGAACACTAAGCCTCGTTAAATGAATAGCTCGAACATGGCTATTTCCGGGAAAAAAGGAACAATTGGTGTGATTAAAGAGGCATCGCAATAAATAAATTTTTTTTACGTACGCGAGGACAACGTGTAGTGTCATCAAATTGCGGGGAACTCTTTTCACATCCGGGTACAAAATTGAAGATTTCAGACGATTTATACAACTCCTGTTGCATTTTCCTAATAACTTTTGCTTTATTTTTACTTTAGACTTTAGTTTTTAAAGCTGCATTAAGTTTTTTAAGAAGTTTTTTGATTTTCTAAAAATAATAGATATTCTCTAACCACGATCCGTGAGATTCATTTTCTAAAATTTCATTTCTATAAACGGAAACCTGTGACCGGTTGGTCAATGTTTAAAGATGGTAATTATGAGCTTGGGGCATGCGTACGGATGTACGGAAATACCCATGAATCGAAGGTGAAACATGACAAATTGCATTAATTGTCCTTGATTAATATCCAGATGTATTTGAAATGGTGTTATGTATTCCTTACTAAGTCACAAATGACAAATTCAACGAAGTTCTGTGTTTAATCTGTCGTATTTCACCGTTTCGAAAGTTGTGTTTAAATGACCCGGGTTTTGATGACGTAATCATGTTCTTATATTAGTTCCCAAATGCTGCATCTCGCTGGGTAATTACTGTAATTTCTGTATATTTTATTCGAGCTTTTATCGTTGAACCAAATGTAACATTGTTCATTAGGAGCATCATTAATTAGATTACCATCGTTTTATTTTTTTCTTTGGAAAACTTGATGCAGCTTTAATCCTTTCTTGAGAAATACTAATAGTATACATTTTAAGTACAGTTGTTTGTTGAGTTTTCAGTATTATTTTAATAAAATGACACAGTTACAAGGTAACAACAATACACTATTGTTAATAAGCGTTAGCTTTTGAATTAAAAGATTTATACTGAGCTATAATGTTTAAATTGGCACCCCTCTTCTGTTCTCTATCTCCACCTTCTCCTCTTCCTTCTCCTCTTCCTACTATTTCTTCTTCTTCTTTTAAACGTGAGTATATGTAAATAACAGGTTGTAAGATCAATTAAGTGGTTAAAGGCCCTTCATTATTTGTATAACCAATACACTAGACACTTACTTCAGTGTCCGTCCAAGGTCGGTGATTTTATAAAAGGCTCGACTTCTTCGGACTTTTTCGAAACAAGTTGCCTTCACTGTTCGTATTTTGAACAAAAGCATACTTCTTCGTATTGTGCTTTCGTCTCAAGAACGTAGTTTGCACCAAATATTTACATTTGTAATGCGTGTATTTGTTAAGGTCTGACTGAAGTCATATGTTGTTAGTTAAATGATTTTCATACGACTTTTCAACATTAAGTATGTTAAAGTTATTGCTGGTTGTATTAAACTTCACCATTTTCGTCGTTATTTCTCCGTCGTTAGTTTGAAATTTACCTTAATCACGTTGGATACCTTTTGTCTTTTGTTTTGCAAATCAGTGTCAATGAATCATCAATTAAAAATTGAATGGAGAAAGCTATTTGTTACTTTTTCAGTTATTTCTTTTTTGAGGGGAAAAAAAGCAAATATACCTTCATTTTTAGCTCACCTGAGCTGAAAGCTCAGATGAGCTATTGCTATCCATCTTCGTCCGTCGTGCGTCGTCCGTCGTGCGTAAACTTTACATTTTAATCTTCTTCTCCAAAACCACTGGGCCAAATTTGATGAAACTTGGAAACCATCATGCCTGGTGCACAAATAAAGGAGTTATGTCCCCTTGGGGCCCATAAGGGGGAAATAGTGAAAAACTTTAAAAATCTTCTCCTCTGAATCTACAAGAGATATACCTTAGTTATTTCATTTATAACATCCTTAGGTCATGTAGTTTCAGATTTGCACAAATGGTAGCCATGGGGCTCAAAATGGGGAAATGGTAAGGTACTGAGTGGGTAAATTGCTAAAAATTATGTATTTGTCACTATATCTTGAAAACTATGTTTTTTTGTATAGGCATGTATATTAGAATATTGTAGGTATTGCAACAACAATCATTATGATATATGGTTCAAGGTCATTTGCTGAAAGGTCAAGGTCACAGCTGCAAAAGTAGATTTAAATTGCTAATTATCTTGAAAACTATCAACTTTTTGTACAAGCATGTATATTCGAATATTTTAGGTAATGACATGACAATCATTTTGATGTATGGTTCAAGGTCTTATGTTGAAAGGTCAAGGTCACAGCTGCAGAAAAGACCTAAATTGCTAATTTTCTTGAAAACTTTTAACTTTTTGTATAAGCATGTATATTAGAATATTGTAAGGATTGACATGACGATCATTTTGATATATGATTCAAGGTCATATGTACAAAGGTCAAGGTCACAGCTTCAGAAGATGTTTAATTGCTAATTATCTTGAAAACTTTAAACTTTTTGTATAGGCATGTATATAAGAATATTGTAGGGATTGACATGGCAATCATTTTGATATATACCTCAAGGTCATATGTTGAAAGGTCAAGGCCACAGCTGCAAAAAAAGACTTAAATTGCTAATTATCTTGAAAACTTTCAACTTTTTGTATAGGCATGTATATAAGAATATTTTATGTATAAATATGACAATCATTTTGATATATGGTTCAAGGTCATATGTTCAGAGGTCAAGGTCACAGCTGCAAAAGATGACTTAAATTGCTTATTTTCTTGAAAACTATTAACTTTTTGTATAAGCATGTACATTAGAATATTGTAGGGATTGACATGATGATCATTTTGTTAAATGGCTCAGGGTCATATGTTCAAAGGTCAAGGTCACAGCTTCAGAAAATGACTTAAATTGCTAATTATCTTGAAATCTATTAACTTTTTGTATAGGCATTTATATTAGAATATTGTAGGTTTTGATATGACGATCATTTTGAGGTTATGGTTCAAGGTCATATGTTCAAAGGTCAAGGTCACAACTGCAAAAATTGCTAATTATCTTGAAAACTATTAACTTTTTGTTTAGGCATGTATATTAGAATATTGTAGGTATTGATATGACGATCATTTTGATATATGGTTCAAGGTCATATGTTCCAAGGTCAAGGTCACAGCTGCAAAAGAAGACTTAAATTGCTAATTATCTTGAAAACTGTTAACTTTTTGTATAGGCATATAATATTAGAATATTTTAGGATTTGTGACAACAATCATTTTGATATATGGTTCAAGGTCATTGTTCAAAGGTCAAGGTCACAGCTGCAAAAGAAGCCTTAAATTGCTTATTATCTTGAAAACTATTAACTTTTTGTATAGGCATGTATATTAGAATATTCTAGGTATTGACATGGCGATCATATATGGTTCAAGGTCATATATGTTCGGAGGTCAAGGACAAAGTTGCATAAGTATACTGAAATTTGTGAATGATTTGGAAATTATTCATTGCATTACAGTTACTTCATGCATACTATATAAGCTACTTATAAATGAAATGTGAGTGGATATATTTCTGATTAAGTTTTGTGGGAGTTCTTAACTTGAGAAAACCTGTAAAGTTTCTGTACCTAATGTATTGTCTTTTGCGCTTTGCAAACAATTTTGGACATATACTCAGGTGAGCGTTAAGGCCCATGGGCCTCTTGTTCCTAGAGATTATTGAGAATATTTTATGATAATATTTCGAACACATTGGTATTTCGTGAAATAGTGGACGAACAAAGTATTACTTTTTAGTGTATTCATTGTGATTAATGAATAGTTTTAGAAATTCGGTTTTCATCAGAATTCCTCAATAATTTCTAAGAACACTATATATTAGAATTTAACACCCCAGTCAATATTCTGTCATTTATATTGAGGCGGTCAATTCAAGGATGGTGGAGAAAACCGGAGTGCCAGAAAAAGGACCACTGACATTCTGCAAGTGACAAACTTTTTAGATCTCACACTAAAATCTGTCCCGATTGGTATTCGAAAAAAGTTAATAATAATTTTTAATAAATCCGTCCTCGCCCTCAACATCTTTAAGACTTCAGAATTTTTGGTCAAAAGTCATAGAGGAGATGATTACTAATACAGAAAATTTTAGACGATTGTAGACAGACTAAATAGAAGAAAAGGGATTTGCAGCTAAAACATGTACTTTGCAACAGGAACACGGTGTAATACACCATATAACGATAATATACCCGACAAGACAAGAAAGTACACTTAAAAGGGCCAATTTTTGAAAGATAGACAAGTTCAATTTGAGCCATGAAATCTAAAACCATCACATATATATCAGCGAAGAAAGTTTCATGCTCCTTGGTTTAAAGTAGTAAGATGAGTTATATACATAAAGCAGGTACTCTAAGTTCGGACAGGTAGATAGGGAGAATGACAGACAGACAGATTGACTGAAACCTGTATCATTAACCCCCTCCCCCCATACAAACCACAAAAAACCCAACAACTAGAAAAAAAACATCAATTCATTAGTATTAGCTGTTTTAACTTGTTGAATTTAGTACTGGTTTACTGATCAAAATTCCACGATCCGGTTCAGTTTTCAACGGGGTAGGGTCGTAATTCAACACAACTGGTCTCAATTTTGAACGTTGAAATATGAGCCCCTGGGGTCACTTTTCAACCCGGGCCAAATACTTCATTACAGGGGCAATAAACTATAATGTGAGTGAGCACCTTTAAGAGCCACAGTGTCAAAGATTACAATGCACCGATAAAAGTCCCATGCTTTCTTGAAGATGTATAATTTAGTGACTTAGTAAATAAAGAAGATCAACAAGGAGACTTATTATCATTTCACATAGATATTTTTTCGTGACCTTTTGCACTTAAAGTACAGGACATACTGACAAGTTTCGTACGCAACATGGTTTGTCTGTAATAATATAGTATTAATTTGAAATTACATTTTATAATGACATTTAAATGAACACCGTGCCATTTTACACAAAAGTTGCCTCGAGAAAAAAATATTTAATTGAATTTTTAAATATTTCATTTTATCATATACGTGGTTATTGTGTTAAATATTTTTGTCCCTCGTAAAATTTTTGCTCTAAGTTAAAAAATTGATAATGATCAAGGAAAACAAAATCAGTGAAGTAAAACAAGTAAACAATAGTGATCAGGGGACAGTATTTATATTGTAAACGTACAAAGGTGATTATGACAAGGTGACATGCTGTAATATTGTCTTTTTATATATATTTTTATTGATTGATTGATTTATTTATTTTTTATTATTATTGTTATTATTATTATTATTGTTATTATTATTATTATTATTATTATTATTATTATTATTATTATTATTATTATTATTATTATTATTATTGGTGTTTTGATGGACATCGGTGAGAAATGCTATCAAATATATAAGCTTTTTCAAATTCGCTTACTGAAGTATATTTGTAATTGTGCATGAAACAATGAAATAGAAATATTTGTTATACATAAATACATTTGATTTAACATCTGAAAAGATGTATGTGTTTATTTAAAATTATTTAAAACTACAAATATAAATGACTGTATCTGTTGTTAAACTGGGACAGACCTCCAAGATTAAAAAAAACAGATGACAAAAAGGTTTATTAAAACCACAAAAGTAGGACTTTTAATTAACCACAAAAATGTATTACACATTGTCAATGAATGTCACCAGTCATGGCATTGATTGAAACATTTTAAACATATTCTTGTTTCAAATTTCATTTCAAACAAGTAAACTGTAGTCTCTCAAAGTTTCGAAAAAAACTGAACAAGCATGATCAAATTACACTAAAACTAAACCAATATTTAAAAAAAAACATTGGCGTCATCACTATATTCATTAGCTGATGTATGGTGCAATTACATATGCATCTTCTTTATAAAGTTTCAAATTCGAAAACTGATATCTGTAATAAAATAGTTTTCTAATATTACAAAATATCTCGTGACAAAAATCCAGTGTAAAATTTTTAATGTAATTCAGTACAAAATACCTGAGCATTACGCATTGCTAGCATACAAATATATGATGATGGAAAAGAATCAACCCATGAATTGACGCAAATGTACAAAACAGTTTTGTGATCGGGTGTTTGGTTAGGGTTGTTTACATCTGCATTTAAGCTACCCACGGTATTTTTCTTTTATGTATCAAAAGAGTTACCCAAAACCGAAGTTCATATTGTGCGAATTTGTGCAAGGATTTTTTGTTTTGAACCAGTGCGCACGTAATTTGTCCTTTAAAGGAGTAGTGTTCTCCCTCGTCATCTTGCAAATAAACTAAACAGACCATACTATCCAATATCCGATAAAGACAAACGGTCTTTCTCCATTGCGGTCCACCGCAGTCGGACCCATTGCATAAGAAGTCTTTCGTTTTAAAGGGTCACACCTTAACTATACTTCAAACACCCATTTTCAAAATGGGAAAAATAAAATTTAATTCTATTTTATATGAAGCGAAAAACTCACATAAAATGCAATATTGTCTATACCTAAGTATCCAAAAATCAAATAGATAGCGTAGTGATACCGAGTCTTTTGTGGATGTGTTCAATTAGCCAATATTAAATGCATATGTTGCATTGTTTGGTTAGTTGTCGTTTCTACAAATAAATAATATTTGAATAAAAGTTGATCTATAAGCATATTGTTTTATAGTACTCGCATCCCTATTTGTAAAACTAAAACTCGCATATAGTATAAAACAAAACGTGTTGAAGAATTACGAACGGGATCAAAACACGGACGCATGTATAAACTAAAACTTCTGAAATTATCAAAGAACTTGTACGCAAAAATGTTTTAAAGAAACATATTTTCTCATATTACGCTAAAACTGTCTGCTGGTGGGTGGAAGATGCTAAACGTGTTCCTTAGCTTAAACCATAAAAAAATGTATTTTGTTTTCAATAGTAGACTTACTACAACTGATCTGCATCCAAACTCTGTAGAAAGATCATGTGCTTGGGAATTTACAATCACAAAATTGTGTTTGGGAATTTGAATATATCAAGCAAGTAGATAAGTGCATCATTTTTACAATCAGTGCGTGTATATTATTGTATGGTACAATGTTGTGAAAAAGTATTAGGATTCCAGTGTCATGTGCTACTTTTGAATTTTATTATAGCTTATAAAAATTAAAAAGTAGCACATGACACCAGCAGCAGGCGAAACATTTTGCTGTAGAAATTGATTTTCTATGTACATTTAAAACTGATGTAAAGCTAGCCCACAATATTTTAAAAATATGCAAACCCGATTAAAATATTGCTTATGAGTTGAAAAAACAACAACTCATTTTTACGAAATTTACACCAGTTTTCTCTAGGAGTGTAATTTCCTGTAATTGAGACAAACAAGAGATGATTAATAATTCATTCAATGACAAGAAAACTAGATAATGACAGATGTACTGATAAAATGACATGACAGCTCATTGAACAATCCCCTTGTTGACATCTAGTTATCAAACAAGGTTTGTTTAACGAAGTGTTACCCTCAATCTGTCACATCTTGTAAACAGAGTACTATGTCAATTAGCAAGACCCAAGTTTTGGCATGTTCGCTAATCGGAGATCGCAATATGTATTCGATTTTTTAAAATTTTCGAATATTTTATATAAAACATTTAGCGATTTTGAAAACATATATTAAACTTTTAATGTAATTACAATGGATTAACAGTAAAAAATTGGTTTCGGTTTAAAGTGAGTTTTACTAATAAATTGTTGCAACTAAAGCTAAGCAACATGTACCGAATGTTGAAAATAAGTCGGTAGAATGCTAACTGAGCAACATATACTGGGTTTTGAAAAGAAGAAGGTAAAATGCAGACACACACTATATACATAACGTATTGAAGCAATTAATAAAACAACTCCCAACATTGGAAGTGCAAAGTAAAATAAAGCAACATGTAAACTGTGTTGAAAAGAAGAATTATTTACATATTGTATTAAAGCAATTGAATACACAACTCCCAGCTTGGTATTTGCACAGTAAACAATTGAATTTGTTAATTCCAGAAACAAACTAACCTGTTATCAACCAATGATCCAACGAAAAACTTATTGTATATTTTAGCCATAGCCAATGGAATCATCAACAGGTAAAAACCGACAAATAAAACAATTGGACAAAATAAACCCTCAATACAACTGATTTTTAATTGGATGTGTACTGGATAGTATGTTAACATGGATTTCACGGTTTTAGTAATCTGAAGCGATTTTAATTTTGTTTTACACAAAAACTCACCCATGTTGATGTTGCTTTACACAAAAACTCACCCATGTTGATGTTGCTTTACACCAAAAACTCACTCATGTTGATGTTGCTTTACACAAAAACTCCTCATGTTAATGTTGCTTTACACGAAAACTCACCCATGTTGATGTTGCATTACACCAGAAAAACTCACCCATGTTGATGTTGCTTTACACAAAAACTCACCAATGTTGATGTTGCTTTACACCAAAAACTCACCCATGTTGATGTTGCTTTACACAAAAACTCACCCATGTTGATGTTGCCTAACCCAAAAACTCACCTATGTTGATGTTGCTTTACACACAAACTCACCCATGTTGATGTTGCTTTACACCAAAAACTCACCCATGTTGTGTTGCACACAAAAGCGTACCCATGTTGATGTTGCCTAACCCAAAATCTCACCTATGTTGATGTTGCTTTACACAAAAATTCGACCATGTTGATGTTGCTTTACACCAAAATCTCACCCATGTTGATGTTGCCTAACCCCAAAACCAAAAAATCACCCATGTTGATGTTGCTTTTCACAAAAATGCACCCATGTTGATGTTACCTAACCCAAAAACTCACATATGTTTATGTTGCTTTACACAAAAACTCACCCATGTTGATGTTGCTTTACACCAAAAACTCACTCATGTTGATGGATGTAGCTTTACACAAAAACTCACCCATGTTGATGTTGCTTTACACCAAAAACTCACTCATGTTGATGGATGTAGCTTTACACAAAAACTCACCCATGTTGATGTTGCTTTACACCAAAAACTTACCCATGTTGATGTTGCTTTACACAAAAACTCACTCATGTTGATGTTGCCTAACCCAAAAACTCGCCTATGTTTATGTTGATTTACACACAAACTCACCCATGTTGATGTTGCTTTACACCAAAAACTCACCCATGTTGATGTTGCTTTCCCCACAAAACCAAAAAATCACCCATGTTGTTGTTGCTTTTCACAAAAACTCACCCATGTTGATGTTACCTAACCCAAAAACTCACCTATGTTGATGTTGCTTTACACAAAAACTCACCCATGTTGATGTTGCTTTACACCAAAAACTCACTCATGTTGATGGATGTTGCTTTACACCAAAAACTCACCCATGTTAATGTTGCTTTACACCAAAAACTCACCCATGTTGATGTTGCCTAACCAGAAAACCGAAAACTCACCCATGTTGATGTTGCTTTACACAAAAACTCACTCATGTTGATGTTGCCTAACCCAAAAACTCACCCATGTTGATGTTGCTTTACACAAAAACTCACCGATGTTAATGTTGCTTTACACCAAAAACTCACCCATGTTGATGTTGCTTTTCACAAAAACGTACCCATGTTGATGTTACCAAACCCAAAAACTCACCTATGTTGATGTTGCTTTACACCAAGAACTCACCCATGTTGATGTTGCTTTACACCAAAAACTCACCCATGTTGATGTTGCTTTACCCCAAAACTCACCCAGGTTGATGTTGCTTTACACGAAAACTCACCCATGTTGATGTTGCTTTACACCAAAAACACACACAGGTTGGTGTTGCTTTACACAAAAACGTATCCATGTTGATGTTGCCTAACCCAAAAACTCACCGATGTTAATGTTGCTTTACACAAAAACTCACCCATGTTGATGTTGCTTTACACAAAAACTCACCCATGTTGATGTTGCTTTTCACCAAAACTCACCCAGGTTGATGTTGCTTTACACGAAAACTCACCCATGTTGATGTTGCTTTACACCAAAAACTCACACAGGTTGGTGTTGCTTTACACAAAAACGTATCCATGTTGATGTTGCCTAACCCAAAAACTCACCCATGTTAATGTTGCTTTACACAAAAACTCACCCATGTTGATGTTGCTTTACACAAAAACTCACTCATGTTGATGTTGCTTTTCACAAAAAAAAAAAAAAAAAACAACAACTCTGGCATGCTGTTTAAAGTAGAAAATAATTTGTCATTCAGGATGACAATGTTTTATGATTAAAAGTCTATTTTATCGGAATATTGAAAACTGTTTTACCTTATAAACTCAGAGTTCGGCCAATGTATTTCAATTTTTGTTCATCGAAATAATTATCTGATTTTATCAAATTATGTAAGATTATTAAAATAATTAATAAGAAGATCAGTCCTACGAGTTTAAATAAATTATAAACTCTCGTATTTGCATATATTAACTTAGGCAGTCTCTGTTGTGTTTGTATGTTATATATTATTAATATTGCAACAAATAGTTGATCAAAAATAATAAAGAAAATTTTTGAAAAGGGGGTGGGGCTTAATTTAAAAAAAAAAAAAAAACTGCTATAAGAAATGAGGGGGTAAATTAAGGTGATATTACTATCGTAAAGAAAATTTGTGGGTAAAGAAAGTCATATGAACTTTTAAATCGCTCGACCGACCACATTAATTTTAATTTTTGACGTTTTTCCTTTAGGATTATGACCACAAAGAAGATTGTGATAATCGTAAAACCTGACAAAGTAAATATATTTAAGCTTATCGTGTTAATCAGTGCTATTTTGCCCAAAGTGGTACAATATATATAAGAATTGTTACATATCTTATGCAATAATATAAGAAAAATAATTACACAAATTTGCAAGATAAAATCTTGAACTGGATTATCGGTCAAGAGATTAGGATATGTTTTATTTGTACTAGTTAAATTAGTTAATCTCCCTCGAATTATTGGATATCGGTCAAAAAAGAAACTTTTTTAGATGAAAGATGAAACTATAACCATATTAGCAAGATAAATGTCGACTTTTGGTTTGAAAATAGATAATAGAACAATTTTTTAGGATTTTGTAACTCATAATTATTTCCAGAAGGAAGTTTAATATTTGATGTTAATCGATATTGTTAAGATGATCTTGCATCGATGATGCTGAATAAAAAGTATCCCATGTAGGTGCAAAGCCAACACAATCCAGCATTCAAAATCAGAACATGACAGCGCTTAAGTGCAATACCATCATGTCTAATGCACTGGGATAGAGGTATAAACCCCAGAAGGGATGAATTGAATAAAGCTTATTGTGTTCCTGGCTATTTCAATTATGTAACCATTGATATAACTTTTTACAAATGGTTTTAATCAATAAGATGAATTAAACAATAAAACAAAAAGTAAATGGTTTTGACAATGCTGCTTTTAGCAGCTGAAATCGGCTTTTGTTTTGCCTTTTATAACAATGTCGCCAAGCAACCAATGAATCTATGGTTTCCTAAATGCTATAGTTTCCTTACCATCTCAGAACTGACAATCTCAATATAAGCGAAATTATCTCTACACGTACGTAATCCTCTATTCCGAGCAACATATTCTCTTCATGAAATCTAGGAATGTGTAATCAGATTTGCTAAGAATTAGCATTGGGCTACTGGAAGTTTCTTGTTTTAAAATTCCGCGTTTCTTTTTTCGCCCTCATTACTAAGTAAACGTTCCTACACTTGAGTTGCCATGCATATCATTCATTGATTCTCTTGAGATAAAAATTAAAATAAACATTACAGTGATAAATAAGAATATTATAAATAATAATTATGTCAATTGTTTCTATTTTTGTTTTAAACAAACATTTATTTCTTTTCGTGTTACAAAAACATGATATCCGAGCTCATTGTTTATGCATTGCATGTTTCATTATGAATACATTACTCCAGTTAGCTAGAATGATTAGTACAGGACCGTGTTAGGTCGCCTATGATGATGAATGGGAAAATATTTTACATTTTTACGAGTTAAAAATCATTTTCTCACCAAGAGCCATTAATAAAAACATTTGTACATGGAATTATATAATTGTTTTGCTTTTTGTGAGTTAGAATATGTTCATGTCATATCACTTTCATGACATTATTTACAAATGTATAATTCTTATGCTTTTTTTCGAGTCGGAATATATTTATTTACATGTCATTGCCCTTTTTTGACATTATTTGTAAAATATATGACTCTTCTGCTTTTGAAAGAGTCGGAATATTTACATGTTGAATCCCATTTATGACATTATCAATTTTGTAGATATCTAATTCTTTTGCTTTTTTTCTAGTCGGAATATATTTACATGTCATATCTCATTCATCTCATACATTATTTGTAAATATATTATTTTTTCTCCTTTTTGCGATTAAGGATATATCTATATGCCAAAGTCCAATCATGACATTAATTGCGCTTTAGTTAAAGTATATTCATTTGAATATCTGATTAGTATCTTTATGATCTATATATAGAAAGGATGATGGATGACTTTTAAAATTACCCTTATTCAACAGACCTTTCAGATCATTTTTAAAATTAAATTTTATTACTAGCATGACTGTATATTCTATTTGCTGATTCTAAAATACACTTATTTTATGGAAGAGTTCATAGCGAACTACCGAATGAACAACAACAATTAATAGGATATCAAAAGCTGTTTTTAGGATTTAGTCAATCAAACAATTTTTTTCTGTAATTTCAAGCGTTCACAGCCATCTGATTTTCATGTTTGTAAGGATAATCTTTTCTTTTCTCCTCATTTTTAGATGCTTTTTGCCGTGGCAAGTTATATTACTACATGTATATAGCTATTGTGGTTGTTCAGACCATACTTATACATATTGAATATCTTCTTAGCTTATTTTTATTAAATCCTTCATCATCATCATCATCATCATTATTATTATTATTATTATTATTATTATTATTATTATTATTTATTTATTAAATAAATTATTTATTAAATAAATTATTTATTTGCGATGTTTGTTTCATGAGCGCCGCGCTTATATTCTACAGCTCAAGACAAGTTATAAGTTAATTCACAATATCAAAAAGATGTTACGCGTGTGTGTTTTTGTCACTTCGTCTTTGGCTCAACTTTTATAATTCAGAATACATCAGTAAATTTAAAAAAGACGTCACGCCTCTGTTATTACTTTTAATATAAGTATGTTTCATTAAGTCATGCATGGGTGGAGATATTATAGTAACTTTTTTATTTTACGATATGCCTCATGATCATATTTTTTTATGAATTTTTACGTAGATTTTATTATGAGATAACATTTTTATAAGTTATTATCCATTTTTCAATAACATTATTATACATTGTCACCTAACGACACGTAAAAAAGAATGTCCATAAAACACGTTTAAATAAGGACATATTAAGGGTTATTTTATAGTGGTACTATTACTATGGAAACCTTTTCTTTAAACATTAAAAAATGTAAGAAAAACTTAAATATGTGCTGCAACATAATTGTAAGTTACTTTTGCATTGTTAAAACCCCATAAACCTGGAACAAACTTTAAGGTATACCCTGACAAGGTCCCGGGTGTTTGGACACTGATAAATTATCAAGAATGATCTTTAGCATGCTCGGTGAAACATGAAGAATAGGAAATCAGTTGATCTTTGAAAAATCTTATTTATGGTGATAAAAACGTTTGAAATGAATATGACATATATATGAATACCGTGTTGGAGATATAGAATGATTAAAAACAATTAACACCAGCAATGCAGACTGTTTTTTTTATTCTTGTCATTGTGCGATTGATATTTAATACTCATACATACAATTTGAATACGGGTAGAGCATATGATTTTGTGAATTTCATATATCTATATACCTGACAGCTACCCTTTCCTCTGTATCGATAAAACATTTTATTTAAACAGCTTCCTTAAAGTGCAGTTCACCTGCAATATATAGGATCCCAGATCTCTTTTCCATAAAAGTTATTTCATAAAATAAATTTCAAGTTATATTTCTCTTCATCTTTAAGCCAGAGAAAGAAAAGCCATAAGTTTGAAGGCCAAAAAGGTAAATTTAGGCGTAAATTTGCACCTTGTTTTTCACTTGTAGCGTGTTCGTATTTTCACATGTGACATGAGCTCGCATTCTTCACGAATGGTATGTGTATATTGTTCAAAGGTGGCATATTCGTATGGTTCGCAAGTTGATGTGTTTGTAATGTTCAAATGTCTTGTGTGGCCTATTTGTATTGCTAACTTGTGAAGCAAGTTCGTATTGTTCTCTTGTAGCGTGTTCATATTGTTCGCAGGTGGCATTGTCGTATTGCTCACGTGTGGCATGTACTTGGTTCCAAGAACATGTTCATTTGTTTCGTATATTCAAATCAATATTTGCATTTTTGAAATTTTCAAAAAGAACTTGTTTAAAAAGATGCAATTTCTATTTTTATTAATCCGAAAATAAGTGCTTATATATGAACTCCTTACTTTAATTTTCCAGCATATGCCATTCCTGTACAACCCATATTTATGTTAACATCTACTCTATAATCCGAGAGCAAAAGGTCGGTGTTCAAACCTTGGCCGGTTCATAAGACTATTGGATACTACTCTCTCGTTTTGAGCTCGGCATTGAATGGACAAAGTATGAAATAGGATATATATTGTGAACACAAGAAAACACACCCACGAAAAATTTCAAAAATTTCAAGGCGACTTACCGCTTTGAGTATGTGTTTGCCGCATTCTGTCGTCATATGAAAAGTGCTTTTCCACAGTAAGTCGCTTTGTAATGATTTTTCTCAATATGTGTTGTATATTTTCTTAGTTTCTTAATTTATTCGGCTATGTTCTGTTTTTGGGTTTTGGCTAATACATGTTTATTACAAGGTTGAAATCTCTTGCAATAGTAGAAAGAAATTTGTAACTAAAGATAAAACTTTGCAACAGCAAACATGCACACATGTACTGTCGATTATAAAATTCCATGTTTTTGGATTTGCAATGAAGGAAACTCCCAACGGCATTGTTTTATTGCTATTATTAGGAACAACCATGCATAAGAAAAAAAAATTGAAATTGGAACTTCTCAACGCTCAACCTTCTAACAAAGAACAAGATACAATACAATAAAAGGCGAAAACTACAGACACATATTGGAACTAAACATTGATTATAAAATTCCTGATTTTGGGTGGGCAATAAGGTAAACATTCAGTGTGAGGTTAATTATCCATTGCAGAGACAAACATTCTCGGTGATTCTTATATACATAGAATAAAAATTTGAAAATAAACCACAACTTTGCCACATAATAAACAAGCAACTATTGAAAGTATATTTTACGCATACAAAAATTACAAATATATATTCATTTAAAACAATTAAAAAATTGTCATTGTTAAAATGTTATAAATAATTTAGTGTTTTAAAATGCCATGAAAATTTTCAAGTTATAGTATATTTTGGCAATGAAATCTGCTAAAAAATATTTTAATATCAGGGGACAAGATCAAATAATTTTTTTCTTTAAAAAATGCTTAAGAGTGCTTGACCTTGAAATACACCTACTCATATCAGTGTATACCAAATAGTACTTACCTATACTTAATGTTTAATTACAAAAATCTGATAAAAAGAAGGTGACCATTAAACGGGCCTTAAAATGGACAAAAAATGGACACCATACCTTGTTTAAAGAAACACCAAAGTATTTATGCACTAACAAACAAGTATAAAACATAAGTTTTGTAGAATATCATGGCAAGTGTGAAATGGACAAACACTAGTCTCTCTGTTATAAAACTTCAATGGAAATTTAAATATGAATGCTGGGTAAATATGAAACCGTTCCAATACACGATCTCTCTTAACAAATTGTTAAAATTTTTGTCCTTTTAATAGAATAATATCTACTTGCGCTTAATAAAATATGATATTTAATCAATTACTCTGCTATTATACGCTTAGATGAATTATAAACTTTAGTTATATAGAATTCCAATACCCCGGGAGATTTTTGTGCGACATTTTCGTTTATAATATACACTAGGTGAGATATTTAGTCTCAAATAAAAATAATAATAAACAAGATAATATGATCAGTTTAAAAATAGAATGATTATATAATATTAAGTCTCTCTCTCTCTCTCTCTCTCTCTCTCTCTCTCTCTCTCTCTCTCTCTCTCTCTCTCTGATATCGAGCAACATGCTTTTTATATATTCAAGCATTAATTTGTCTTACAATTTAAGGCATTTCATAAAATAAAATTTGATAATAAGTAAATAAATAAACAAAAATAAATAAATAAATAAAATATATTACTTAAACAAAAAAATAGATAAAATAATTAATTATTTAATTAACTAGTTAATAAAATAATTAGTTGATTACAATGTAATGAATTACGTCATAAAATTGAGAAAATAAAATAAAAAAGATGTTTGATACTTGTTCTATAATTTTCCATATCGAAAATAAATGAATTCATGACCAATACAAGAAAAAAATTATTATTTAAAATTCTTGGTAAACGCTAGACACCCCTCTAAATACCAAATGTATACAAAGTGTGTACATATATGTATGTAATATAACCCACTCTGTAAATACCTTTCATTGTTATTTGAGGAACTTCACAAAAAGTATGCCAGTATTAGGAAATATTTGCAAGTGTTGTTCATAGTGAAATTTCGTGATTTGTGATTGACATAATGAAATAAAAAGTTAAAGTTTTAAACGTTTTAAATTAAGTAAATTGTAATTGATGTATTCAAATTTATTCATCCAAAACTGCAAGTAAAATTTTGATTAGTGACAAAAATAATACACATAAACGTATATACTTATACAGAATTACACTGATAAAAAGAAAGAGTTTGCACTGACATAATTTTAAACATAAGAACGGATTCTCGCTATATTAAACATAAAGAGAATTCCTGAATACATTTATCACATAAACAAAAACCTTTAAAATCTATGCTAAAATCTAGTTTAAAGATATATAATGAGACTCTACACGCAAAAGAAAACCCATCTCATTGGTGCGTGAACCGAGGCGTGAACTTGTAATCTTGCTTGTTTGTCATATACTTACCTTGTATATAAGTTTATAATAAAGAAACACTTTAGTATTTCCATTCAGTAGAACACCTTGTTAAGCGGGGCATATCTGGCACATGACGAAAAATCCTTTACATCAGATTTTACAAGCTGTACACCTGTTACAAAAATGGATTATAATTTTAATTTAAATCAAAATTTGACTTCACCAAATGGATATAATATTAACACACAGGGACAAGATTCCACTGGAACATCAATGTGGATCGGAAATTATCCCTCTATTCAGCAACTGCAACAAATTAACGCACAGATGGGAAATTTGAATTTAGCTGACAGTGGAACGAATTATCTTGATGCATATATGGCTCTGTCTCAAAATGCGATATCCCCGACAACTCCAACTTCTCCTGGACCTTTTTATGTGGCTTCAGTTCAACCTGCTCCTGTACCTAATACATTGGGTTTCACGAATATGTCTACAAATACAACAGGTTTCATTCCAGGTCGGTTACCGTTGCCGCTCAATACAAATACCACAGCTCCGTTGTCACCAACTATTCAGAATCCTGTTCAGCCACCAGCGCCACCATTACTAACAGAGGAACAAATTATTCTTTTGACAAAAATGCAGAGAGATGCTTTGGCAGCTGTTGCGGCAGCTTCTAGTGCTAATACACAGCAAACACAAGTAAGTGCTAATACAACTCAAGTTGTTGGAACGCAGACGATGCCAAACCCCGTTAGTTATGAAGATTTTGCATTTGAGCAGCAAAATCGTGGGCCTAAATCACGATCGTCTTCTAACTCGGAATCTGCACCACAGACACCAAAGACACCAAGAACGCCAAATGGAAATTCTTTAGCAGCAACTCCAGAATCAAGAAGGACTGCCAATAGGTCGTTTTCAGAAACAAATAGTACAGCATCTTCGACTTCAATTCCAGGATCACCAACCAGCAGTGGAGGAATACCGCAATATTCATTTTCTGAAGATAATCGACGTTCTCCAACAGTTCGTTCTCCAAGTATTTCATCACCTACCTCTCCGACAATTAAGATTCTAAATGAAGAGCCAAGATCTCCAACACCAGGACAAATTGTTTCGAGATCATTATCATTTAAAGTGAAATATCCGCAGGACAAGTGCTATAAATGTATGAAAAAGGTTTATCCCATGGAAAAGATCGGACCTATTAAAGAAGTTGTTTATCATAAGGGATGTTTTTGTTGCAAGACGTGTGGAACAAAATTAAGCCTTAAAAATTTCTTTCAAAACCAATCTGAATCTTATGATATAAATGTTTATTGTAAAACACATCAGCCGGGACAGGTTGGTAAGGGTGGACAGATCGATTCCGAATCGGTTCTAATTAAAGGTGCGATGAGTGTTCCAAAATTAGATCATGTTAACGAACAAATTCGTGGAGACGAGAATACCCATAAGGGTGGAAAATTAGACGCTTCTTCTTTTGGAATTAAATCAGCATTACAGGCGCCAAAACCCGAGAAGTATCACTGTGATCAGATTAAAACAACTGATAATTCTTATCATTACGATTTGGATTCTGTGGAAATTGCACATGCGCGAAATGTACCTGCTCAGAATTTACAAGCATCAAATAAACTTAAGCATTCAGCATGGAAAAAAGAAGAAAGAGATGTTGAGAATGTACCCCCACCAGACGTTGTCAAATATAGTGAAATAGTCCCCGATTATGATGTGCATGCCTATGAAAAATTTCAGGTGGAGAATTATCCGGATTACGACCGAAGGTGAATTTATTATGTTAGTGTGTTCAATTAAACAAAAAATACTATGGTGCTTTTTAAGACCCATATGGTATTAAAAGTACTTAAGTTGTGTGAAAGGCTTACTAAAACACTAACGTTATTCAGTGTTCTGATTTGGTAAGATTCAAAGAGGATTTAACTAGTTTAAATAGTGGTCAAGGATTAATATCACTAAAATCACAGAGTGACCAGCTGACTGACCAGTATGTAAGACAACACACATACTTTAAATTGTTTCCAGTATTTTTCCTCTTCTCTCTTCCTTTAATGAAAATATTTAATACATACATCTTCATGAAAAAAAAACTTTTAGCTTCAGGCAAGATTCATTTGAATACAATAAGATACACCTTTATCTCAGTGAAATAATAGCTTGTCATCAGAGATATATCCCCTCCGGATATTTATCATCTATATCATCTCCGTGTTGGGGATTTATTCTCCCCATAAAAATATAGACTCATTAAACAGTAAAAAAAAATCTACGTCATCCGATGCCGCTTAAATATATCTTGAAAATATAAGGACTATTTATTCTTCAAAATTTGTATTTTCTCATTTGATGTTTACCATTCTGATTTAATTTTGGGGCCATAGATTTTTTATTGAAAGTAGACAAACAGACAATCTATTAAAATTGATTTCATACATATACTGATAATATATATACCAATACATAAGTATTCATGTTTTAAGTATATGATTATTAATTTTTTTAAAGAGTTAAAATTTTAACAACCTCGTTAGATATCAAATTATGTTAATGGATTAGCTCTTTTGCATATATTTCATACGTTTAGTGGGCGATGTTATTGTTCAGCTAATTGACTTTGTCAACGACAATTAGTTAACGATTTAATTACTTTCTTAATAAGTAACTTTATTACCTTTAATATACAAACGTAAAAACCAGCATTACCCAAACTTTGACTCAAAACATTCACCACGTGGTTCAGAACGTGTTTAAGGCTGTCTGGTTTATCAAACAATGTGATTAAGGTTGTCTGGTGGATCACACATATAAGATATTTGTTTTACCCGTTTTGAGCAGGATCAAGTTCCAAAGCTCTGTAACTTTGATCGAAAGTTCAAATGTACATTCGAAATAAAAAAGTGTTGACTTTATTAACGCAAATATGAAGTTGAAGATGAATTGCTTCTGGAATATAGTAAACTTTTACAAAACACCTTAGCAATTACAAGATTGGCTTATTAATGCTATGCAAAAATGGAAACAAATTTAACGTTTTCCAATATGTGTTAAATAATCTGTTCTATTTTTGCAATATTTACAATATTATTTTCATTGGCTTAACATAAAAGAAACACAATAGATAATTCGTGAATAAATAAATTGTATAACCACATTATATTCTATTGAACAATTTGTGTAGTTATCAGTCATGGCAAATGACTAGATGAACACTTCCAATTAAACAAAAGATGATTTGGTACGGATTCGTCTTTAAGAACCCTTTTAATTGCAATATTCATTCAAATATAAGAATTTTGTTTGTCACCGGGTACAAAAATCACAATAAGAAACTATGTTTTGCTATTTATGTTTATATTACACTAATTATCATCAACATATATACATATAGTACATGTACGAAACCTCTGAAAATGCAAAATGCATTGTGTGATTCTGTCAATTGACACGATAAACGTATAAAAAATTAGGTTGGCCTATTTTTTCAGATTTGGTGTCTTAGGCTAAGAAATGAATTAAGTTAGAATGAATTAAAGGTTTGGGAAAATACAATTAGAGGTATGCTGTTAAAAGTCGTTTTTAAAGGATTATGATAATTATTTTCGGATTTATTTTTATTTTTGATTGTCCATCATCGTTAAATACTGGTCATTTTTATTAAGATCAGAATAAAATTGAAATTGCTAAATCGGCCACTGTTACTAAAAGACGATTTGTATATAAAACAAACTAATGTTTAATTCATTTCATTCGCTTTATGACAAACAAAGTCTTCATATAAACGTGATGAAGAAAAACGTTTTTTATTTCTCTCAAATAAAGGGGAAAGTAAGTGTGGTCTAAATTAAAAAGTGGTCAAGAAGTAGAATCCCTAGTAAGTAAAACAAGTGATTGATGTAATTATGATGGATAAGGATTCGGGGAAGGTGGATCGTACTGTGGATATTTGTGTGAGCGGTCTCCCCATACATATATATATATATATATATATATATATATATATATATATATATATATATATATATATATATATATAAGGCTATTTCAAGCTAGGTGATTTGAAAGCCCGTAATATTTTTATGTTCACAAATCACTTTATGACTATAACCTAATTAAGACACTATAAAATACTCGTTTATACTATGATGTCAGTTATATAATGATATTTAAGGATTACAAATTGATATTACTGGTTATGATGTTTTAATGTTCTGACTGTTATACTGAAAAAAATGTTCTTGGTTTTTCTGTTCAAAGTTTGGTTAGTTTCACCACCGGAGTAGCCAAAAACAATAAGCAGATTTTTACTATTTTTCAACGTAAAAATGAAACAATAACTTTGTGAATACCAATAATACCGATTTCGTGATGATTTTTTTCAATCATTCCGAATATTCTGTATATACCGATTGTTAAAATTTATACAGTAAAAAAGCTGATATTTAAAAATTACAAACACCATTGCAATTTGGAATAGTTAATTTTGATAATTACATATATGTGCCTTTCTTGTGATGATAAAATAAATGTGTTGAAGGTAACCAATCTTTGAACACCTGGACCTTGTTTTACTTGGTGAATGTTTGGATATATACAATGTGAAGACATATCATATTATATGATAATACTGTACAACCTATAACCTCTATTTGTATATTGCAACCATAAAGCTAATTATCAAATAAATTATTTTTGTTAAATTTATTAATTTATTTTAAGTTTCTTATAAAAAAACAGTTTTACAAACATTTCTGAAATTGGATTTTTTAAAATCTTATTCGGCTAATCAGCAAAATTTGCCAAACTTAAGTGGTACTTCAAATGAAGTTTTGAGAGAGAGAGAGAGAGAGAGAGAGAGAGAGAGAGAGAGAGAGAGAGAGAGAGAGAGAGAGAGAGGAATAAGAATGTCATAGACCTATAGTACTCTTAAATCTATCTTAATTAATACTTAACGTGTTTTCGGATTTCTTATTTGCAAGATATTAAAGAAAGTTCTTAGTTCATGAATGTTTGTGAAACTGGAACTTTTCTCACTTGGCAAAGATCGTAGATTTCTAATTAAAAATAATTTGATATAATGGATTTCTCTATACTTATTATATAGTTTCCTTGATCACAATAACAATTTCACTGTAACAAACAATGGGTAAACGACTCGATAAAACACATAGTGTTAGAATTTCCAGTTTATAATTTTTTCAAAAAAACTTTTTTCGGACCAGCTTTGTAAGATTAAATAGGACAATATCGTTATTCTATGACTTCTAAAATATGGTAATTGTAAAAGACAAAATTAACCGAGTCATTATGCCACGACAAGCATATTACTCCCCAAAACATATCATCCTGGCACCTGGTGAACCATTCGATTTTCTACCCATAATGCCGATCGTCAGGCGAGAAGAAATATCTCTAACAACTGAAATAACAAGTCTAATGTATAACGCGACCGGGGATTCGGCCTCCAGACTTCTCTCTTGCACAGAGGACTCTCTGTCACTAAGCCACCGAGACATTTAAACCACATGTTATGACATGGCAAAACAACTGCTGGTATGACGTAACCGATGGTAAACTATGCTCACTGATTGCAAATTGAAGGACAATTATCACATCCGGGTACTAAATAAAAAAAATTCAAGCAAGACTGGAAAAGCCACTCTGTCTTCAAACAAAATGAGTATTTACATTGTCTGCACAGGTGTTGCTGTATCACGTTTTGTAACCGAGCTTGTATGGTGAATTGAGTATTCAATTGCCACAACAACAATGCTATATCAGTTTCATACATGTTTTGTGTAATTCTTCATCATATGGATTTCGAAAGGTGATCAAGATTTAAATACAAAATAAAAGTCTTAAAAAAAGTAAGCAAACAATGAACATACCTTGAAATAGAAGTAAAACAAAAATTTTTTTTTAAAAAAGTAAACAAACAATAAACATACCTTTAAATATATGTAAAACAAAAATTTCAAAAAAGTAAACAAACAATGAACATACCTTGAAATTTAAGTTAATTTAGATACAGGTGATAGAACAGAAGCGACAACAATGTTAATACATACATGTCACTCTCAAATAAAAAAGCATTTTTTGGATGCCACATAACACGCGTGTTAAATTTGGATTTCTCTTTATTTTGTTATGTAAAGTTGTAATTGGATATTATGAAATTCATCTACCTGCTTGTTTTGATCCATCCAGCAGTTTTTCAGCAATTTTATTTTGATAAACTTCCTCAATGTCAAAAAATATTTTTGTTTTTATATATTTGGACTTTACTCAATATAATGTTTAAAGATAAAAAAATGGTTATTACATTACAGACAAAGAAGATATAGCTTTTGTGTGGCAATTTTTGAATTCCTGTTGTTAGATGCAAAATTTTGGATATTTTATTCATTAAAAAATTCAAAATTTTGCATATGACACTATGAAAAAGTTTTCACAATTTAGCACGAAATTCAATTTTTTTCTAAATAATTTTTTAAATTCTTATTTTAAATGCTCAAGCCAAAATATGCCAAGGATATTCAATTTAAATTTAAAAATATATGATACTGCGACTGGCAAAACAGTACAGTTCAAACACTAGTCTTAAAACCAATTGAGCCTTACCGCTGTAGGATTGACGCGGTCGATCTCAAGATACAACAAGGTATACATTTTTGTAGGTCTTTGGTACCAGTGTAATGAACTGAGTGGTTTGCAATAATTATCTTCAATGTCGTTGGCAAGTGTAGCTAGCACTTCTAAGGTCGTCATATATACACACTAGTGCACAGAAAATCAGAAATACTCACACAGACTCACAAACCATGCGAATATGTGTTTTAATTCATCCTTCGGATAATAAGATAAATTGTCTCCCAGGGAAAAGCTGGAAAAATTGCTGATGTGATTTAAAACATTATTTTGCTATTCAACGAAAACTGAAAATGAATTTCTATATCTACAAAAAAGTACTACAAGGAAACCGACATTTAATTATTAGTTGTCGAGGTTCGTGTCATAGGGAGCCGTGTTTTATTTCTACATGTCATGGTAACTTACTTTTAATTTGTAATATTTTACTTTACGGATCAGTATTTTTCTAATTTGGTGCAGTTTTTTTTAAAGAATGTGATGGTTGGATGAATTAATAATGATAGGTTATAAGAAGAAGGTAACTATATCATACAATTTGCATTCTGTGTTCCCTGTATAGTGTAATGTATTTTCCGTGAGATTAAACTTAGAGAATAGTGGAGTAAAGTGATTTTACTCTAACGTCAAGATTTTTCAACTAATATCGAGAAAGTTAGTCCAGGGATGGTGGAGAAAACCCGATTACCCGCAAAAAAAAAAATAAAATAAAATAAATAAAAAAATAAAAATAAAAATAAGCTAAGTGAATGAGATCGGCTCTGTGAAAAACGCCGTGAGCATCAGATCACACAGCTACTGAGACCCCAATTTGACAGAGAATCTCTCCCCATACGTATGCATTTTGCTTGGCAACATTTTATAATACTGTAAAATTTACAAGTAAAAATCTATAAATCCATTGTATACTGAACCGATATTACCGAATAAAATCCTTTTTACTTTTTTGCGATTTTATCATTCATTTTCGAGACATTTTCGTTTATTTCATGTTTATAGAACGCAGACACGTGATCTGATTTGATGACATTTGTTTGAATTACTAGTACAGGTGTTTGAATTACTAGTACAGGTGTTTAAATTACTAGTACAGGTGTTTAAATTACTAGTACAGATGTTTGAATTACTAATACAGGTGTTTGAATTACTTGTACGGGTGTTCAAATTACTAGTACAGGTGTTTGAATTACTAGTACAGGTGTTTAAATTACTAGTACAGGTGTTTAAATTACTAGTACAGATGTTTGAATTACTAATACAGGTGTTTGAATTACTTGTACAGGTGTTCAAATTACTAGTACAGGTGTTTGAATTACTAGTACAGGTGTTTAAATTACCAGTACAGGTGTTTGAATTACTAGTACAGGTGTTTAAATTACTAGTACAGGTGTTTGAATTACTAGTTCAGGTGTTTAAATTACTAGTACAGGTGTTTGAATTACTAGTACAGGTGTTTGAATTACTAGTACATGTGTTTAAATTACTAGTACAGGTGTTTGAATTACTAGTACAGGTGTTTAAATTACTAGTACAGGTGTTTGAATTACTAGTACAGGTGTTTAAATTACTAGTACAGGTGTTTAAATTACTAGTACAGGTGTTTAAATTACTAGTACAGGTGTTTGAATTACTAGTACAGGTGTTTAAATTACTAGTACAGGTGTTTAAATTACTAGTATAGGTGTTTGAATTACTAGTACAGGTGTTTAAATTACTAGTACAGGTGTTTGAATTACTAGTACAGGTGTTTAAATTACTAGTACAGGTGTTTGAATTACTAGTACAGGTGTTTGAATTACTAGTTCAGGTGTTTAAATTACTAGTACAGGTGTTTGAATTACTAGTACAGGTGTTTGAATTACTAGTACAGTCCTTCTCCGATTCTGCAATGTACGGAATTCGCTCGAACATATCCTATTGTGAAATCCTTTGTCATTTCGCTTGTAAAATGTCGGTTGTTTTCCCCGAACACTCCGGCTTACTCCAAGTTTGATTCAAGAACTGACCACCTGGAAAGAAGTGAAAGAACCTTGACTGGGGGGTAAAATAAAACACCATTACTCCACTCTACTCATTTCTGTGTTTCTATTGCTATTTTCTTTTTTATGTGTTAAAATATTTTTGCTTTCCGAAATAAAAAATTTAGATAAATCTTTTTTTTTTAAATTTTCAGTACATCATATTTTGAAACAGTAGGACACTGACTTTCATATGTGCGTTCTTTTAAGAATATTTATGAGTGAATTACCCTATTTTTTTCGTCTAAAAATATATAACTTCAAAACAATTTGTCAAGCAGGTAAATGAGGTCACCGAAGTTCAGAAGTTAACAAATGTTATTTATGACAAAAACTTGTGTTAACAGATATACAAAATACAATGTAAAATCTAATGGGTGGTACCTGCATAAAATAATGTCCAAACACATTTTATTTGATGACTAGCTATCATATTCCATACCCATTACCCACCGAGTGACCCCTCAAATATATTCTTTATCCAGCCACTAATAAACGATCAACTTCAATTTACGCTTAGTGTTTTCTTAAAAACTGCTACCAATACACTATCAAATTTGATTTACGCTTTGTGTTCCCTTAAAAACAGCTACCAATACGCCATTGATTTAAATTTGAACTAATTGTTTCCTCTAACGTAAAAACCGATGTTATCAAGTTTTACTGAGATAGCTTCGTCTGAATACATTTTTCTTATTCTTATTTCTTACTTTAAGAGCTGTGTATTTAAAAATATTTTTTTTTTGTTTTTCTTCAATATGATAAGAAGACTGTTTCTTTTGCCCAGTAGGTATATTTGAATGTGCCAATCAACCTTTTGAATGTAAAATACTGTTAATATATTCTTAACTATGACCAAGTCTACTACATTTCTTTGGGAGTAACACATGCACTTGACTAAGGTAAAATAAAGAAAGAGTTAGATTTCTGATTCATTTTTGTAAGTTTGCTTTCCGAATTTCGGTGTTATTTCGGACTACTCAGTTGTTCTTCAGCATCCAATTCGGTGTCCATCTCGTTTTATGTCAATCTTCTGTAGGTTATCAACTGTATTTAAAGTTGTAAATGAACACCTTGCATGAACTTGATACTTTACAGCAAGAGGAACAAATAACATCACGCCACAATAAAACGACACAAAACGCCTAATATATCAGAACGTAATCTTACGTTCTAAAAGAGAACACAACAATATATCTCGATAGAACACAACCAGCGCCACAATAGAACAAAACATCACGCTGAACTGAGTGTTGAAACTCGCGATAATAGAATGTACCAACACGCAACAATATGTTACAGTAGAATAATTAGAACACAATTACTGCCACAAAAGACTGCATCGACACACACACACATCAAGTGAAACAACAATTTCCATTGATAGAACACAACAAGCAATGACAGAACAAAAAGTCAAACGTCAAAACAATGAGGTCATATCTTCGATTTAAACTCCACAGTCGATGTTAGGAACGGAGTTTTTGTCTCTTAAGAGGCTGTTGTAGTCAGTATTGACTGGTAATCAAATGTTTTACATTGATGTGGTTCTATTGTAGGTCCCTTATTCCTTGGTTATCCAGTTCATAGCCATTTATAGCCTTTTCTATGAAATTAATTCATTCAAAGGTAACATAGTGTCACGTCATGTGCTACTTTTGATGATTTTATTTCGTTAAATTAGTAGATCGAGAGACTTCCTAAAACCCATTACGTCAACGTAAACGTTGGCCGTATCAGCATGATAAACTCATTTTGTAGACCAGTTTTTAAATCTCCGGTTTTACATTTAAAATTAGAACAAAAGAAAAAAGCTGCACTATCGTCAAGTGAAAAGAATTTAAAGAGCTGAACTTAAACTGAACCAAACACTAACATGACGCCCAAATATGGCACCAGTTTTTTTTAACATGTTCTATTCTTTATTTATATTTTACTTTCATTAGTTGTTATGATATACTTGAATTTCAGTGCCATATTTTATCTATTTTTTGTCTGTAATTAATTGTCACAAGATTAAAGTACTTTGACATGTGTCTTTAAAAATTGGCTTAATAAAGAGGCTGAGTTAAGAACCGTTGTAAAACCGCAATAAAATATCCAAGAGGATATTCCCAGCATTTTTGGAAGTATAATTTCCTCAATTGCACTGGTCAAAAAACTACATCATCATCTTTGATAAAACTAATCGCAAGAGCTAAAATAACTAGTAACCAAAAAACTACATTATATGTCGCCGAAAGATAGATCTGTTTTAATCTAGGATATGTTCTTTTCTTATATGTGTCCCTTTACTAGTTGACGAGTTTTTATGTTTTTTTCTTAATCTATTTGTGGCCTGCATTAGCTTCCTTAATATTTATTTTTATTAAGCTTAGGACATGCTTACATGAGTAACCTTGTTCAAGTCACGTTTAGAAACTATGAAAATATTCCCAGCATCAAAAGAAGTATCGTTTACTTGATTGCACTAAAATGCAATGATAGTTTAAATCTAAAATTAAAAATAAAGATAATTTTCGCTGATAAGAAAATTATAATTAGATTTATCTAAAGTTTACCAAAAAACTTTCAAAATCTGGTCATATGAGTAAAGTTTAACGTGACTATGCAATTTTAAAGTTTTATAAGGTCACGTATTATTACATAGATATTACGTTATTCAACATTTAAGGAATTTCACAACAGAGTAGCTATAACACTGTATCGTAAAAAAGTTAGAGAAAAAGTTTTTTCAGTATCTATTACAGTATCATGTGAAAAACATAAATGTATATGCTAAATATCACGTCAACGAAAAATATTTGTGAATTCATAGCCAGTGACGATAAGTTCATTTTTTAATTATAAAT
The DNA here is from genome assembly GCA_029721355.1 of Tegillarca granosa. Classification (NCBI taxonomy): domain Eukaryota; kingdom Metazoa; phylum Mollusca; class Bivalvia; order Arcoida; family Arcidae; genus Tegillarca; species Tegillarca granosa. The sequence goes on along the minus strand of CM056599.1, from coordinate 38,879,366 downwards.
GGTTGTAATATGAATTTAGCGATTCTTCATCTGTGGCGATGCTGAAGCGAAAAAATATTTAAACTAAATTTGAAATTCTCTAAAAACCTATTGAGAACAAGATGGCAAAGGGTTTGACACCGGCCGAATCATACATAATACTTTTACATAAGAAATATTATTTCCTTGCTTGGCGCTCGATATAAGGACAGAGTATCGACTCGTTCATCCAGTACCATGATAACTAATGTTGGAGTTCTATGCTTGTTTGGGGCATACTGACGCGCACAGCTTGCACCTTATCAAAAAGTTGCTCTAAGTGTGTGCTTGTAAACAGCAGGGGATAATACAAATTTGCACATTTCAAACATACATAAACTTGTTTTTTTTAGATTATTCCATAGAAATTAAAAACATTACTCTCTCTACGAATGGCTGAAAAATTGCTCATGCGACGTTAAACAACATTACAACCAACCAATCTCCAAAGGTCAATACTTGTACACGCCAAAGTCATATTCAAATACTAGACTAAGTATTTTTGAAATTTAATACTGTGTATCCAAATATAAAAAAGAATAATATCAAACAAAAACAATATCAGTTTTGAAAACAACAACAACAACAACCAAATAAAAGGGAAAATTTTTCTTGTTCTTACTTCTGTTTTTGTCGTTTGTATTTGTCAGGTCGAGGTTTCGACCCCGGTCGGGTCTGACCAACACTTGAAAATTGGAAGTGCCAATCATTCGGCATTTAGAAATAAAAGTCACGGGGTCCTTCGAATGAGACCTTAAAAACACGTCTTGTGTCACGGCAGGCGTGGCACGTTAAAGAACCCTCCCTGCACATTGTCGTAAGCGCACTGCAAATTTCAAAATGTCTGCAACTTCACCAATAGCTGGGGACGTCTCGATATAAATGAAATATTCTTGACTGGGACGTTAAACACTTTTCAATCAATCAATCAATCGTTTGTTTTGGTATTAGTATCTTTTAGCTTCAGTAATTAAAAAGTAAATGATTTCAGCTGTCATGTATCATTTTTGAAAATATTGAATGCTGAAATAGTACAAGTTACGCTGAAAAATGACATAGAATCAAAACAATTATGAATGCATGAATAACATGAAGAGAATACGGAATAAATCGTGTGTGGTTATCTATTTATTTATTTGTTTATCTATTTATTTATTTATTTATTTATTTATTGCTCTGGCTGCAAGACAAAATACTGACCATGCATTTCGCAAAATCTATTTAAAAGTATTTCTTTTATCTGCGCATAAGTTTCTCAAAATTTAAATGAATCTGACAGGGAAATACTTAATAACAAAGTAGAGATTGGATTTAAAATTTAAATAACAAAAACAAATAGTTAACAAAAGGCCAGGTTAAAGACGCTTTTCAAATAGGTACTAAGAAAATATTCATATAATAGAATGAGAGGTCTACTTAGAACTTTGACATAACTACTTGCGTCAGTAGTACCTACTAAGAACTGTTTTTACTTATAGACCGTGTACTATGTAGGTTTGAGGTACTTATAAGAATAAAGGTCACACCTGAGAATAAAGATCGCCAATAGGTAATCTGAAAAGTGACAAATTTACATTGAAAGATTTGGCTCAGCGTTTACAACGTTTGTTTTTAACGATTGGATTTGATTGGATTAATGGTGTTTTACGCTTCAGTCAATATTTTCAGTTACTCATATTGAGGCACTCAGTTCTGAGATGGTCGAGAAACCAGGAGTGTTCGATGAAAACTACGTATCTTCAGCAAGCGAACTGACAAATGTTTTCACACTGAGATTTGACGAGCGGGATTCGAACCTAGGCGATGAGAGGCAGTGTGATCTCACGCCAATGAGGCTTCATACGACTGGTGAATGTAAAAGTGAAATGACCACACGTTATAATCACGCATAATATTTGCATTATAATAAATATTATTTAAATTTTATAGTACATATTTCAAATTTCATTTTTTTTTTTTTTTCAATTTAAAACGAAAAATTTAAAGATGACCAAATGTGATATTAACGCTAAAATGGGGAATAAGAAACATTTTACAAGATTCGGAAGTTTACATTAAATAAAATCTAGCCTTTTGAAAGTTTTCTTTTTTATAAAGTCAAAGGCAGTCAAAATAAAAAAAAAATCAGAAGAGATGACCCGTATAGCATTGTATCCATAATGTCTTCACTATTTATGAATTTTGTACAGCAGAATTGAATGTGAAAAAACAAAAACCACTTTAATTACGCAATTTTAAAGTCAGTAGGAATAGTTTGTAAAATAAAAGGTTCTTCCATCTGGTAATTTAATATTTGTTTTTGAAATATAATTTATGTTTGTGATAAATATAAATCAGAACAGTTGTCAAACCAGCTTAGATAATATCTGTTTAATCTGGTGAGTTGCCAACGAAGTATATACTAAATTCACGTATGCTATGTATAATGTCGTACCTATGCCCCGAACCCGTCCGTCTTTTAATTTCTTTAAATACTTATGGCTATTGATTGAGCATATTAAACATCATGGACTGTACTTTGGGTATTGGATATGTATGTACTTTTTATCAAAAATGAAGTCACCCGTCCTATAGTTGCTGCTGTTGTTGTGATGTTGTTTAAAGTCGCGTCAGTAATTTTTCAGCTATTCACGACGAGAGCAAGGTTATTGATCTCTATGGATTAATCTAACAACAAGGTTATGTATGCGTGAGATGTGCAAGTGTGTATTATGGTCTGCCGTGTAGACCACACGTAGAGCGACATTTTGGTAAGGTGCTAGCTCACCGAGTCAGTTTGCCGCAGTCAAGCGTACCAGCATACCACCCCCTGTCCATTAACATGGCACCGGGTGAACCAGTTGATACACTGTCCTCGTAATGCTGATTGCCGGGCGAGGAACCACTATCTCAGATTTTAAAGTCTTATGTATGACCCGACAAAGGATCGAACCCACGACCTTCCGCTCTTGAGGCAGCCGCTCTTTCACTGAGCCACTGAGGTAGCCGTTTGTCTTATGGACAGTGAATCTAAGTAAGTCTAATGATTTCCAAGGAATTAAAAAGCCGACAAGAACATTGAAAATAAAAATAAAATACAGTAATTGATAAATGTAGTTGTTATTATGAAACCTACTAATGTCATAAGATATTTTACAATTCGTTAATTTATTGATTGAATAAATGAAAAACTAGTACTGAATTTGGTTTGAAGACGACAAACATTGTGAGGTATGTAATCGTCAGAAAACAAGCTGAAATTATTTTCTGAACAATCTTAGAATAATTCAATTTTAAAAAACATTATCTTTGTTTCTAGAACACTTTGGTAACATGCAAGCAAAATGCTTGTGCTACATGTTCGTGAAATGTTTTGTGGTCAATAATTATTTTTTTTAAAATAAATAAAATTTTTAAAAAGGCACAAAATATATAATAACTTACTGATGTCAGTGATATTCAAATGTCATTTTTGAAAGTACATGTTTTAATGTCATGTGATGCAGTTCAAGTAATTTTTTAGGTCACTTAGAAAACAACGTCCAAAAAAAAAAAAGACCTATTTTATTTAACAAACAGTCAAACTTTGATCTGTCAAGTGAAATCAATATGGTACACGTAACCATAACAAAATTAAATAGCGTATATTAAGAGGTGTTAAAATAGATATTAAAGTGTATAATATTGCTACCCTGTAGATATTTTTCCTTTATTTATTAATTCATTTTTTATTTTTATTTATTTATTTATTTATATATTTATTTATTCATTCATTTATATTTTTTTTTAATTTTTTAATTTTTTAAAATATTTTTTATTATTTTAATTTTTTTATTTTTTTTTTTGTCTCAATCCACTAACAAAATTAGTTCTAATTTTTACACTACAACAAAATCTTATATTCATTCTTTTAGCGCTTTTGAAATATTTCAAGTTTTTAAATCATATTTATACACAAACTATCCTATCCCAGGAAGGTCATTTTCTTTTATTTTGCCTGACAGAGGTCAAACTTACAAATAAAAAGAAAATTGTTTTAAACAAGCATTAATATACGATAGATTACGCTCCGATAAGCACTTCAAAGGACTTCGAAAAATCTTTTTGTGTAGCATATACTAATGAGATACTCAAGAGAAAGAATTCTTCAAAACAAACAAGAATATTGGGTCAACTTAGAAAAAGTTTAAATTAGGTATTAGAGTTATACAAAAATGTTAAATTAATTAATTAATGAAAAGAAACAATTTATTCTAATGTAGGTCATAGCTTTCTTAAAGCAAACCTATACTTCTATAGAATACCCCTTTCGTTAAACTAATAAGTTAAGGTTTCAGGACACTTCTGTTTTACCAAAAGCCAAACTTAAGTCGTTTTTCAAGCACTTTGGATATTTTAGTCAAATCAATCATCATCCCTTATATAAGTGATATGAACATTATTCCTAATCTTAGGATTTATTGTTAAGCTAATCACAAAAAGTAATACAAAAAATGTTGGGTATTTTTTATATAATAACATTGTTTCTTCCATGTTATATGCCAAAATATTTCCCAAGGTTATATGGCATAATGCACGACCCGAAAGGGGAGTGCATTATGCAATCTAACCTTGGGAAATATTTTGGCATATAACATGGAAGAAACAATGTTATTATTATTATTACTATGAAAGTCTTTGTTTAAATACAAATTACAAACCGGTTCCAAATAAATTACTGATATCTTTTTGTGTGTTTGAGTGTTGTTGGGAGATTGTCTTTTCCAGTTGAATCACGGACCGCTTGGTTGTGTAAAGTGCCGTGGTCAATGCTTAAGAAAGTTTGTTAACAATCTATGTTTGTCTTTTTCAGTTGAATCACGGACCGCTTGGTTGTGTAAAGTGCCGTGGTCAAGTTTGTTTACAATCTATGTTATTAACAGGCATTCCTTGAACGTTGGAATATACTTACAATTCAAACGCAGTAACGATTGTGAATTATGTGTCCCATATATGGTTGTTACTCCACCCATATTTCATCACGTGACAATAGGAAGCTCCGCATCCTTACTCACGTGCGTGTAATATGCCATGTTATATGCCATTATGCAATCTAACCTTGGGAAATATTTTGGCATATAACATGGAAGAAACAATGTTATTATTATTATTACTATGAATGTCTTTTTTTAAATACAAATTACAAACCGGTTCCAAATAAATTACTGATATCTTTTTGTGTGTTTGAGTGTTGTTGGGAGATTGTCTTTTTCAGTTGAATCACGGACCGCTTGGTTGTGAAAAGTGCCGTGGTCAATGCTTAAGAAAGTTTGTTTACAATCTATGTTTGTCTTTTTCAGTTGAATCACGGACCGCTTGGTTGTGTAAAGTGCCGTGGTCAAGTTTGCTTACAATCTATGTTATTAACAGGCATTCCTTGAACGTTCGAATATACTTACAATTCAAACGCAGTAACGATTGTGAATTATGTGTCCCATATATGGTTGTTACTCCACCCATATTTCATCACGTGACAATAGGAAGCTCCGCATCCTTACTCACGTGCGTGTAATATGCCATGTTATATGCGATGGCATAATACACGCTCCCATTGATTTCAATATAAAAAATATGCCAAATAGTATTGATGCAATTATTATTAAAGAAATTTACATGAATAGTAATAATAGACAATAACCATTGCAACATTATGTGTTGACTTTTTCAGGCGAAACTTGCTACTCACGTATCTATTATTCATGTTCATGTGGTGCTTCATGGTTAACCTGAGATCTATTACAGAATTGGCCTAGAATAATTTAAAGTACATGTAATTCATCTTTACTCTTTGCTCATATATAGAATTCGCCATCTGAAACAAATTTTAAGTGTTAGCGAAAAAATTCGTAATCTACGACATAACACAGAAATAGTTTTAGGTATTCAAAGAATATTTTTGGAAAGCTTGATTTTACAAGTGTTTGTTCATATACAGATTTAGAATATAAATAAAATGGATAGGTTACTCCAAAAGTATCGGATATCATTTTCTTTTAATCTTAAGGGTCCCTATCGAAAGTGGAGACTTATAAATTCAAAAGTTTTAAAACAAGATCATTTTGTATATATTCAGTCTTTTATTTCGTTCAGATTGAAATGGCATATTCTTGGTTGTTATGGCTTTTGCCAAAATATGTTAAGTTTGATTTAAATCATTTTAAGGAGAAACTATCACGAGTGACCTTAATGATTGTTTACTATACAAATATTACATGACATCATCAAAGAATAGCATTTAAGCAATTACATTTGTACCTTCATAAATAGTGAACTTATTACGCATCAATTAATCAGGTATGCTAATTCATGACATAATTGTTTTTTATCTTTCCTCATGATTATGCATAGGACATAAAAAACTATTCAAAAGCGACATGATTACTTTGATGAGCCACTATTACTCTTAAAGAAACTAAAGAGACTAAACTACTATAAATGTCAATAACACACATGTTTTGTTGTGTTAACGATTGCACATGTTCATCCTTTATCCTAGTCCACATACAGATGGTAAAGAACTGTTTTTTTATTTTTTTTTTTTATTTTTTTTTTTTATCCTTTTTACAGTTTATTAAAAGTTTCCAGCAAAGAACCACCCCATCAATAGCGATTTTTTTTGTAATCAATCAATAGTCATGCTTTCGGGATTTGATTCAGTAAGAAAAAGTGTTTTTCCAACAACATTGGATACCATTGCCCATTTGTATGTTAGAACCGCGATGGTTGAGCGGTAAAGACGCTAATCTTTAAGCTCAATCCGTTTCAACGCTGTGGATTTGATCCCTGTAAATCAAAAGCTAGTAGGATTTTCCTTGTATTAGGCATTCAGTAGTTGCTTTTCATTACAAGTGTAACGGGCTAAGTGGTCTGGAATGTTCATCTGCGGCATTGGGGGCGAGTGGTCTTGCATTTGTCCGCTGTACATACTTAAACTATTTCATTATTCGACCACCTGATGATAAAAACAAAACTAACTAACTAAATAAATAAATAAATAAATAAAATAATGTTAAATCATAGCGAACAAAACAGAAAACACAGAAGACATATTTTGACAGATTGCAATCATGAATCATACCAATAGAATGCTGACTTCTAACGTCTGACTTCTGACTGCTAACGCATTTTACCATAAAAAAGAAACACAGAAAATTCATCTCAATCTTTCTATTCTAACTGTTTTCAAATGACATCTACGGTAAGTATAAATACACTATATGTAACATTTGCATTAAGTTTGTTTACGTTTTTTTTAATTTTCGTTCCTTGTCACATGTCACTCAGTGGCAATCTTAAATGATGAAAGCCGATTTGTTATCTCAGATTAATTATAATATTCATAGTTATTTTTAGTAACACTTGCCCCTTTATCAGGATAATAAATGCATTTAACCTCAATTTGAGACAAAGCTTGATGTTCTAATTACTCTTGAAAAAGGTATAAGTTGTTCTCAAAATCAACCAGAGTAGAAGATATCTCTTATTAAAGGAGAAAAAGGTGATGGCTTTACTCAACCCCATTTGAAATAATAACTTCTCATCGAGATATTATGTCAATAGTGATTATAATATGGTGGGTTTTTTTTCAAAAGATGTGTAGTTTAAACACATTATATCATGAATTTTTTATCGGTACAGTTTGACCTACTCGTGACTCAAGGTAGAAAATAATATAAGTTTTATAGCCGTCACCACACAATTATTGATATGGAGTATGGAGTCACTGTATCCAAACTTATATTGGATATATTTGACTTATCATAGTTCTTTCCTCCTTTGATTCTAAAAAACTGACTTTGCATGTGACGGGTGTAGCTAGCTAGACACAAGGTGCTCGCCCTTCCGGAACACCAGGCCTCACTTTCTTGATGAATTTTCATGTGTATAACTAAATTGGCCAGTTTTCAACGTTTTTTACTGGGTTTTCCGGGACTGGGGCTTGGGCATTGACTGGTATGTTTGTGTTTTATTTGGACATCTCGCGTATACACTTACCTGTTGTTAGATTAATCAATAGATATACCTAATTTGTCGCAAGAAGCTAAAATTGCTGATGCGACGTTAAACACCATTACAACTAACATATTATTACGGTTGTTATTTCACACACAATCTTCTAGCTACATTTCTGTATTATATTTTCTTTCTTTTCTTCTTTTTTTAATTTATTATTATTATTTTTTTTTTTTTGGATAAATCAGTCGACACTTACGTGTGGGCTCGTACACTTAAATATTTATCACAGAAAATAGATTGAGACACAAATATTATAATAACCTAGCCATGAAATGATAAAAAAAAACGAGAATAAAGCTTTAAAAAGAGTCTTTTAAACATATCATTTCATCTTCGGAATGCCGTAAATCACTTGATAAAACATTTTGGGTTACATAACCTTTTTATACCTTGTTAATTTCATTTTGTCATTCTGATATACATACAAGAACATGTAAAAAATTCAGCTACTTATCCGTGCTTAGTGTTTTTCAGAAACACTAATGACACAACTGTATTTCATTTATTTTCAGCTATTATTTATATAATTTTGGTATAACATACATGCATCTAATAAACATTTTAGAATTAAGGAGAAAATGAAACAAAATTTAAAAAAAAAAAAAAAAAAAAAAAAAAAAAAAAAAAAAAAAAAAAAAAAAAAAACTTGAGGTGAATATAATCTGCGCTTGATTATATAAGACTGACCGGTCTATGCTATAGATTTTAATTAAAATTCCGGTAATTTGTTACTGTCAAAAACATATAATAAAAAGTCAGTACTAGAAATGTAATTGTGGCAAGCAATCGTCCACCACCCCAACATTTTGAACCCCCAATCCAGTTTGCCTCAGTGGTTGGTTAAATTGTGTAAAGCCACATTAGAAATATTTCAACTATATTCTAGTTTTATTACTTACTTAGGAATATTCCTAGGACAGTTTGTGTTGGCGTGAATGTAATTTTTTTTTCTCTTGGAACTCCATTTTTCTTTAGCATCACAGAACTGACAGCATCAACATAAGTTTAAAAATTGTGACTGGGGTGGAAAAAAAATTAATCCGCAGGGGAAAAAAAAAGATCAGGCGTAAATTAATAATAATGAAGAACTGGAAACGGAAGAAAAACAATAAGTCTTCCAACTAGTAAGGTGGAAGATTTAATAAGATGACTAGTTTTTTAAATAAGTGGAATGGTAAGAACTTTTTAAAAGCTGTGGAACCACATCACAATTACCATCATGCCTACTGGCCATATCACAATTGCCTTTATGCCTATTGAATATTCAAAAAGGGGGGATTATTTACAATTGACTGTTATTTGTGTTAATTTTATGTTTCTCGTGTCCTGTGTGATGTGTTACGGCTTGATCTTGGTGATTTTTTGTCGCAATGTTTGGAAGAAAACACTTTTAAAAATCCCGACATAAAAGTTTTTTTTATAAATTTAAAACGAATTTCCATGAGAAGCATAAAGAAAATTGAAAAAAACGAAACTACATTATTACTAAATGTGCAATTCGTTATAATTTTAAATAATCCGATATCCAATTAATAGAATTTGTAAGGGATCATAGATGATTTATTTTAATTGATATGGATATGTTATAATAAACTAACCATGAAAAGGTAAAGAAAAATGACAAAAACATAACTTTTAAAGTTTGAAATCAAAGAAAGTTTTAGTATTTTTATTAAGCATAAAGGTATTCTTTTTACATAAAACATATTCAGTATTTTTGCTCCCTGATTATACGCAATCGTATGACCAGCCGGATCGCCATATTCTTCGGAGCAGTTCCGTAAATAATTCAATTTATTGACAAATAGTTTATTCTCTAATTTCTGTAGCAGTGCATGTTGTTTGTCTAGTGATGCATCAAAGATTATGTACCAGTACGGTAGCTCGGTTGGTAAAGTGCTCGCTTCGTATGTGGAAGGTCAAGGGTTCGAACCCCAGCGGGTCTCACCAAGACTTGAAAATTGGTAGTGACTGTTCTTTCGCCAAGCAGTCGGCATTTAGAAATGAAAGTCATGGGGTACTTCGGTTGATTCTTGAAAAAACCGATGCCCCCATGTCACTGCAAGAGCATCAAGTTACAGAACCCTCCCTGCACATTGTCCTTAGCGCAATGCAAAGGTCAAATTTTCTGTCACTACACCTTTAGCTGGTGACGCCTCGATATAAGTGAAATATTTTTGACTGTGACGTAAACCCCAATAAATCATCAACTCTATTATCTAAGGTTTTGTGTTACTTTCTTCTTATAGTTCTGAGAAAAAAAATCTTGAGCAAACTTAAAATTCTTTTGAGGGCTGCAAACAAATTTTTTTCCAATAAAAATTAGTTTTACGAACGACTAAATTGTTGATTATGTGTTTTATTTTTAGTTGGCAGAAATATGCTTCCATACTTTTTAAATAAAAAATTATTTTCAATTATATTTTCTTAATCGACATGGACATTTTATATAACATTACACCTCCAGCAACACTTCACAGGATAGTTACACACAATGAAGATAGTTTTCTCACTAAAGAATCTCTTAACACGAATGACTGCCAGATTTTCAATGTCCCCGGAGGCAATGCAATGAATTATTGTTAAAAGAATTTAGGTCACATAAGAAGTCTACAATGACGAAATTTTGTGTATATTTTTGGCTTGATATAATGTTTTTAAGTAACCTTACAACATTAACATGAAGGTTTACTTTTAGAAGAAAGATGTGATAGATTACTTAATTCTGCATTAATTAAGCTGGTTTTTTTATCCTACGAGTCCATATTGTGTAAGTTCATTTAAACATGATCTACTTTGCCTTTTTTCTTGTTTTGTTGTCATATGTTCCAAGTATGTCCTTATATTTAACTTGTTAAGTCTCCCACCCACGAAAGTGAGGGGGACATTATTTTTGTACTGTTTATTCCACCTTTCGAAGCCCAAATTTTGTCCGAAACTTTTCTCAGGAATGGAAAGTCCTAACTTTCTGCAGATAACTAGCATTATCTACAGATGTGTTAACAATACTTGTTTTTTTATGCAACCCGCAAACAAGCTTGGGAGCTATATTTATCAGAGTTTAATGTGCCTTTCAACAACATATTTTATTAAACAGTTATTTAAACTCCTTAAGCCTTATTTATTTATTTATTTATTTATTTATTATTTTTGTCTATATTGTTGTGAAATTGTCTTTATTGATCTGGTTATAAAAATCTAGCGTATACTATGTGCATGTTTCAGCATTTCATTGCTGTTCTCAACAACTTTTATCAAGTGTTGATAGTTCAGTGGATTTATATACAAGGGACGAATGCCAAATAATAATAATAATAATAATAATAAACCAACCAACCAACCAAACAAACCAAGTCATAGACTAAGATTTTAAAGATGATTGCTATCGTCGGAATAATTTAGACTTTATTAAGTACTTGCAAGTACTTGATGCTTGCCGCTTACACTTTTAGAAGTAATTGTAGCAAAAGAGACTATGACTGATATATTTTGGACGTCTTAAAGGGTAATCAAACGATTTATTTTCAAAAATCTATGTTTTATAAGACGATTGAGAATTATCACAATCATTGGAAAATTTAGGTTTTATAGGACACTGACAAGTATTTGAAATCTGAATATTTATTATATATATACTTGTCCTTCTGAATCATCCGGTCTAACTTCCCTGGCGAAAGTTCACGTGTTAACCCTTCCTGGAGAACCCGGTCTCACTTCCCCTAATGGAAGTTCATATTTTTTACCTTTTTTTGCCAGTTTTCAAAGTTTGGAATTGTGATTTAAACGTGGGCGTTTGGCGATTACATTGAAAATTAAAATGTGGTGGCGAATTTGCTCCGATGTACAATTTGACGACGATTTTTTTTTAAAGAGAAATCGTCATCTATCGATCGAGGTTTGTATTTTTTAACGATCCAACTTATATTTTCAGTTCGAAGCGAAATGAAGCGGCGCCCTTTCCGACGCCAATTTGTATCGGTAAACCCCAGGTTTTCGATATAGACATTGCTCTGACCCTATACACCGCCACCAGACAAGAAGTGTACGTGTTATGGTCAGAGGAAATTCGGACTATGGAATGCACAACAGCTTTGAAAACGGTTCCATTTGGATATTAAGCATTTGTTATTCAAAGCATGTCTGCATGGAGCTACTTTTACGACGGATTGTAATTTTTTTGCAATAAATATTGTTTCTTTGATGCAGGTGGGCTAATTGGGACAGGGTGTTTTGTATTGTCAATTGATGAATATTTTATAAAGCTCTCTTCAATTTTTTTCAAAGGATCATAATGACATTTTACTACGACTTATTCTGTTGAACAAAATTTCAAACATTAATCGGTGGGAGGTCTGATTATATCAGAGCACATAACCAATAAAATGAGTGAATTATCCGCGAAATCTTTATTGGAAAAACAGTCAGTTTTGAATCGTAAAGAATAGAAAGTGACACAGAAAATACAATATACCTATCCTAGCTAGATTGGCCTAAATTAGTTATCAAATGCAGGTGATTTAAATCAAATCTCTAAATCGACTTTCTTATCAATAATCAAAATAAATCAAAGCAAAAGAAATAAGCGATGTATAAAAAACACAGGAAAAAAATGTGTGGGCTCAAACTGTCTACGTGAAGGACCATATAGCGATAGCTTATCTGGGGGTCATCAACGAAATCAAATACTTCAAATTACGTCAGTTTCAATATGTTGTATCTTTTTTTTTTTTTTTTTTTTTTTTTTTTTTTTTTTTTTTTTTTTTTTTTTTTTTTTTTTTACTTCAGGTATTTCGTGTTTTAATTTTTAAACTCAGGTATTTCGTGTGTTTTGTTTTTATCTTTCTTATATTCTCCAGTTAGTTATATAAACAAACGCAAAGGTTCACTAAAGTTTATCATATTTTTATCATTATTATTATTATTATTATTATTATTATTATTATTATATCTTTTTTTTCATAAATTAACACACCAAAGTTCAATATATTAACTTCATTAAAAATACTTATATGACATAAAAATGCAAGGATTTTGAATATACATGTACGTTTCAAATTTTTTTTTTGTTTTTTTTAAAAAAGTAATTTCTCCACGTACATTCGGCATATTGTGGATTCTTTATGAAAGATATAACTCCGGTTGTAATTACATATCGAGGCAAAAAATTTGAAAAGCGACGTTGCCAGTAAAAATTTAAAATATTCGGACAAAAAAAATAGGACAAATTATTACATAACCGCAAAATGAGATAGTAAATGAGTTTGTTGGTTAAATGCAATTATTTGACAAATTGTTTTATCTATATCTAGTAAGTAATTAAAACAACGCTCTCTCTCTCTCTCTCTCTCTCTCTCTCTCCTCTCTCTCTCTCTCTCTCTCTCTCTCTCTCTCTCTCTCGCGCGCGCGCGCGTGTGTGTGTGTGTGAGAGAGAGAGAGAGAGAGAGAGAGAGAGAGAGAGAGAGAGAGATGACCTTATCAAAAGATATAACTCTTGTATTATTGTGTACTGAGATATTAGTTGGCAAGTCTTACTAAGAACGTTTCAAAGAAACATTTGAATATATTAATATATTTTCTGCAATTCTTACAAGGTATTTGTAAAGTATCTTTTTAGTATCATTTCAAACAAGTTGTTGCCAAGAAACGAACAAATTCGAAATCATCTAGGTAATATCGTTTATGACACTGAGGCAAATTTTTACTCACGGTCATTTAAGTTTGAAGAAGTTATTCCCCTTTGGATTGTTTTCTTTCCATTTTTGCTAAAAATGAATGTCATTAGGTAGCTTCCTCTAGTTTGCGTACCTAAAACCCTGTTGGCAATTTTATTTTACCCAAGGATAAGGGTTTCGAATATTTCTTCTACACATCTAAAATGTTTTTTTAAGGAATATCTTATTGAAACCTTCGTAATCGAAAAATTATAGTTTAAATTAGTGCAGATGATTTTTCGAAAGAAGTATCTTTTTAAGCTAACATTGTTTTATAAAGACAATGTTATCATTTTATTTCTTTTTTATTTTCTTTCTTTCTTTTTCTTTCTTCTTCTTCTTTATTATTATTATTATTATTATTATTTTATTTTTTATTATTTATTTATTTATTTATTTATTTATTTTATTTATTTATTTTTTGTCTAAATAAATCTTCTATGCGCAAAACCATCTGACAACAAATGCTATTCAAAAGACGTTGATTAAAGCATAAAATTCAACAGGGACACATTCTTTGATTAACGATGATTGATGATCAATTATGAAAACTTACAAATAGAAAAAACATAGAAAGATCACACTTAAATAGTACTAATGAAATTTTACAGGTAGATAATAGTTGCGATGGAGATGTGCCATTAGGTCACTAACACAAAGTTCCACATGTATTACATATAACATGGTTTTGAATGATGGTCGAACGCGGTTGTAATGAAGTGTTGTTAAACGTCGAATCAGCTTTTTCCGACGGAGTAAATTGTAATAATCTCTAAGCATTGATCTACGAATCTAATGCATCAATTTCTGTGTTATTGCCTGCCTTGTATTAGAGAGTAATCAGGGCGACTTTTTTTTGAGGTGCTAGCTCATCGAGATGGAATGCCGCAGACAAGCATTACACTTCTCCAGTCACATAATCCCTACACCGTATGGGCCAGTGAAAACTTTTGTCTTTTTAATACCAAACACAAGAAAAGGAGCAGTGTTTCAATTTTAAAGTCCCATGCATGACCCAGTCAGCGTTTGAAGCCACGACATCCCAGTCTCGAGGCAGATACCCTACTCCTGAATCACTGGAAAGATAAGGCTTTGAACGGGTTCAACTCTTTGTTACTAAAATGTTTACGTGACCAGTGCTTAATATTTTACTAAGATAAAGAAATCTGTAGACAGGAAATTAAATATTAATAAATTACTAATGATAAATTAGAAATATTTTTTTTCACAAATTGGCTCAAATAAACGATCTAATCACCTTATTTAAATAATAATAATAACAATTTATTGATCTCAAATTTTTTTTTCAAACTTTATGAGAGTTTATATTGGATATACACAGGCATCCGTAAATTATTGCAAATGTCAAACTTGTCACATCAATACACACTGAATATCTTCATAATAAAATTGTTGAGCACAAACATCTAGCTTCTACCAAAGCTTAGCTGAAAAAGTACGAGAAAATTTTTATTTTTCTAGAAACAACTTTTTTTATACATTTAATTCATTTAGTAAGATATCACTTTCACAAAATGTAAAAAAAAAAATAAATTTTCAATTTCATTAATTAAAACATTGACAATCAAACTTATGGCACATAGAAATTTATTTTGTTATATAATTGATTTGGAAGTCTATAAATGATTTTGATGCAAGCCAATAGCTAAACTTAAGACCATTACCTATTTAGTATTGGTTTTTTTGTGAAGGCTAATAGCGAAACTCAAGAACATTACCCAATTTAGCATTGGTTTTGGTGAAGGCTAATAGCGAAACTCAAGAACATTACTTAATTTAAAATTGGTTTTGGTGAAGGCTTATAGCGAAACTCAAGAACATTACCTAATTTAGTATTGGTTTTGGTGAAGGCTAATAGCGAAACTCAAGAACATAACCTAATTTAACATTGGTTTTGGTGAAGGCTAATAGCAAAACTCAAGAACATAATCCAATTTAGAATTGGTTTTGGTGAAGGCTAATAGCAAAACTCAAGAACATTACCTAATTTAAAATTGGTTTTGGTGAAGGCTTATAGCGAAACTCAAGAACATTACCTAATTTAGTAATGGTTTTGGTGAAGGATTATAGCGAAACTCAAGAACGTTACCTAATTTAACATTGGTTTTGGGTAAGGCCAATAGCTAAACTCAAGAACATTACCTAATTTAACATTGGTTTTGGGTAAGGCCAATAGCGAAACTTAAGAACATTCCCTAATTTAGCATTGGCTTTGGTGAAGGCTAATAGCAAAACTCAAGAACATTACCTAATTTAGTATTGGATTTTGTGAATGCTAATAGCAAAACTCAAGAACATTACCTAATTTAGTATTGGTTTTGGTGAAGGCTACTGGCAAAAATCAAAAGCATTATTTAATTTAGCATTGCTTTTGGTGAAGGCTAATAGCGAAACTCAAGAACATTGCCTAATTTAGTATTGGTTTTGGTGAAGGCTTATAGCGAAACTCAAGAACATTACCTAATTTAACATTGGTTTTGGGTAAGGCAAATAGCTAAACTCAAGAACATTACCTAATTTAGTATTGGTTTTGGTGAAAGCTAATAGCGAAACTCAAGAACATTGCCTAATTTAGCATTGGTTTTGGTGAAGGCTAATAGCAAAACTCAAGAACATTACCTAATTTAGTATTGGTTTTGGTGAAGGCAAATAGCCAAACTCTAGAACATTACCTAATTTAGCATTGGTTTTAGTGAAATCTAAAAGCAAAAATCAAAAGCATTACCTAATCTGGTATTAGTTTTTGTGATGTTTGATGGCTAATCCAAAGATCATTACTTAATTTCAATATCTAGTTATGTATGGTTGGACAGCGTGGCACTGGTTTCTGTGATAGTTGATTGCAAATGCAATGACCATTACTCAGATTGGCATTTTACTACTGGTTTGGTGATGTTATAGATGATGAAGACCATTACTTAATCTCAATCTTTAGTTAAAATAAATGAGCAGTGTAGTATTGGTTTTGGTGGTGGTTGATGACGAATCTAGAGTCCATTGCTTAATTTCAATCTCCAATACTTAAAGATGGACGGTGAAGTACATGTATTGGTTTTAATGATGTTTGATTACGAATCCAAAGAACATTATTTATTATCATTTTTTATTTTTTATGGATGTGACAATGTTTCCTTTTAGAAGGAATCTAAAAGTACTGGTAGTTCGGTGTTTTAAGCGGCCACACACTATTAAGACTAATGCACATCGTCACAGGATTGTCATACCTATCTTTCCGAATGTGATAATTTATTCTCCAAAGGTGCAGGTAGTATGGTACTCTAAGCGGTTATTATCCTAGAATGCATTGATGAACTCGCAATATGTATAAAGGATTGTCACACATAGGTGACGAATGCAATAATATATTCTCTAATTAAAGTACCTGAAGATACACTTGTTTTTGTGCTTTGAACAGTCATCAAACTATTGTGTCACACCTATTCATCAACAATGCTACACTTCAACCAATTAGAAACTCAAACCATTTACAGAAAGTACAACCTACGCAGGTAAAAATATTGGCATTTTCTCCTCTGAAGTACAAATGTGATTGGCAAGTGATGCCATAAGTATTCTACTTATATGAAGTAAGATTATGGGGTCTTTCACATTTAAAAGGATTGACTTACAATTATATGTTGTACAGTTGTCTTTTCTTTTTCTTTTTTTTTTAAAATACCAGTTTAATTTTTAATTATTATGTAAACATTTTCGTGATATAGAGTTCAATTTGCTAAAAAATATAAAACTAAAATGCTAAAATAAATGTTGCATGATTACAAACGTTTACGTTATTGTTTCGGTCTTCTTCAAGTTTCATACACTTTTTTCTGTCATAATGGAAGATCTCTACTTGATTTATTTAACATACCCTTTTTAGAATTAATTAAGGATCTGAATTAAATAACCCAGTACTTAATCTAAAGCTCTATCCCAAGCACTGCCTCATCGGTTCAGTAGTAGAGTAGCGGGAGGCCAATTTTTATTACCCCGACAGGGGCAAAGGTAAGACTTTTTTAAAAAAGAAAACTCAACACTTTTAGGAGAAGCGCTTCATCAATTTGCCACGCTGTTTTGGCTGGTTTGGGGTTTTACGTTCGAATTATGCTCTATATCCACTGAACCAAGAAAAATATTTCCTTTTAATAACTATAACTGCTGTTAACTATTTAGAATTAACAGACATTTTAATCTTAAAAACTGAAAAAAGATAAAAACAAACAATGTCACTAATTAAACTCACAACTTCGGATGAACACTAAGCATAATGACCGAACAGCATCAAGATGTATAGTAAAACGACGTTTGTAATGTCTGAGCATCAATCCATTCTACAAACACGTAATATTTTGATGAACAGTTACTGAACAATAAACCAGCAATCAGACACCTAAATTAGAGAAAACGAAAACAATTTCTCCGTCAGTGTCTTATGACGTCACAAGCGAAGGTAATATACATTTTTGACTAAGTACTTCAAGTCACGCCTGCCAAATACCTCTATATTTGTTACATTTCAATAGTTTTTTTGAGTTCGTGTGACTTGCAGACCTTGTCACCATTTTATTGTTATTGGATGACTGTGTGATGGTACAAAATGTCGCCAGCGACAGTATGCACTGAGTTGAAAATATGTACCATCACACAAATCGATGTACGAGTTATTTTCCTTATCTCGCTAAATACCAGGTAAATTTATAAATATATGATTATAAAATTTCTAAAAACATTAATATTTGTTCATTTATTCGAACATTATTGTACTTGGTAAACGAGGGAATTGTTTTATTTGAGATGAGCAGTTGAAACATCTTCGAACAGAAATTTCGCATCCCACTGTTTGTAACAATAGATTGCAGAAAAAACAAATCCTTTAATGCAAAAGAAGATGTTCTACCAGCTGCGTCTCTTACTCACAGATAAATTAATCAATAGCTACGGAATACAACTTTCTTTTTAGATCTTCTATATACGTCTGATCTCACCTGACTTTAAAATAAGTTTTGATAGAGAAGAAATTATTTATTTATTTATTTATTTATTTTTATTTTTATTTGGCGGACCCCTCTTTGAGTTTTAAGGATGTTAATTGGTTCCATTAAGTAAAATAAATTGGTTAGATTACTTAACAATGTTCCTTCAAAGGCTCCATTGAAGCGAATTACATGTGTGTGTGTGTGTGTGTGTGTGTGTGTGTGTGTGTGTGTGTGGTCTAAGTCTGAATTCAGTAAAGTTGAGACATATGAGAAAGTCACACACACACACGCACCATTGTTTGTGTGTGTGTGTGTGTGTGTGTGTGTGTGTGTGTGTGTGTGTGTGTTTGTGGTCTAAGTCTGAATTCAGTAAAGTTGAGACAAATGAGAAAGTCACACACATACACACACACACCCACACACACACACCATTGTTTTAAAATTCCAATGCTCAACCGATCTGTAATTACTTGCCCAGCCAATAACACCTTATTATGATGCAATTTTTGTCAAGAAACAGTGTTAAAATTATCTGTTTGTAGAAAGACCAAATTTCACTTTTGTAAAAAAGAAAAAAGACAACTGTAAAGACCCAATAACAACAGATCAAGCTGCAAAAAGTGATTATTTTCCGACAAAACATGAAATTAAACATCAAATCTTTTCATCATTCGTATGTTGTCTCTGGACATTGTTTTATCTAATCCCTTAAAGCTTTTGATATTTTAAAATGCTAAGATACATACAAGAAAAAAATGTCAAAAATATTTTAATACAAAGTGACAAAGGAAACAAATAAAAACAAAAAAGGATGTCAAAATAATTGACACCAACTGAAAAGATTTATCAGTCAGAATATTTATGTTTCTTGAGTGCACCATTTCCAAAGTTCTGGCTGTTGCAGTATGATTTCTGTTCTTAAAAACAAGTTTTTGATATTGAATTTACAGTACATTTGCAATTAAACGATGATGTTTTAAAACTAGTATTTTGGGATTGTCTATGAACCATTTATCTTTTTAATCTAAATATTTAAAGAACTCAATTTTGCAAAGTAACAGATAAATTGAACAAAAAGCTACCTGCCCATTTTTTAAAATTTGATAGCGAGCGGTAATATCTTGAATAAACTTAGCTCTAGGATTCATGCCCGTTTTTAATTTGCCTTTTCCGTTTTACTTTTATTTGTCAAATTTTTAACGTATATATAATGTTTTATTTTGTTTATTTGATTTCATATCTATACCATATAAAATAATTTCTTCTGCTAAATGCATCGTATTGTTTAAATTTGTTTGGAGACACCAAGGAAACAAAAATCAATAAGCACGTTGTAATTTACAAATCCTGCTGCGAAAAACTCGTAGAATGACGTTCAAAACCAACTATGTATAATATATCTATAAAGATGTTTTAGTTGATCATTAACATAGACAGCTGCTGAAGTTGAACCAAGATTAAATTTAAGTCCATCCTCTATACTCTCCTTGAAATGTGATACTCGACATCAGCATCATATACTAGCGAATCTCAGAGTTAAAGAAATGAACTTTTCTCGATTGATAAAGATTGGTATTAAATTTCCCTAATCCTACGCGTATAATAACCCCATTTATTGAGTGCATTGACGATTCTACAACCTCGCCTTCTTAGTTGTTTATAATACATGTGTTTGTTTTTCATTTAAGAAGATTTCATTTTTTGAGGTTTCATTGAGAAAATGGATTTAATTATTAGGATTACCATCATCGCTTTATCGTGTCTATCGTTAACGAAGCAATCTGAGGTAAGTATTTTACAATTTTTTATGAAAAATGTTTATATATTTTTCGTTGTTGTTGATATTTTCATGGGTTACTTGGTTGTTCATTGGTATTATTGGCCTTTTAAATTGGATGTAGATTTAGAGTAATGAAAGTCAAGTAAGGATCGTTCGTATTTTATATGTTTAAACACTACCCAAATGAGAATGAAAAAAATAATACTTTTAGTCGAAAACATGCCGTTCAATGAAAGCTTAAGTAACCAAGGGCGACGCAACAACACAAATTTTACAGGAAAATGAAACAGACGAGTTTGATGCATATTTAGACAGAATCTCCAGACTGTAAAATCAAGTCGCAACCTGTTTCTTGCAAAATAGTTTATCGTCATTAAAATTGGTTTTTGCATTTCTCAAAAATATTTATTCGAAAGAAACGTACAATTATAACTGATCATTCTGAACGGATCTTTACTGCTTCAGTTTTCTATCCTCAAAAAATAGCTAGCTACTTTTTTAATTCCAGATTTTAATTTTTTTATAACTTTTTTACCCTTTTTTATAAAATAAATTTTAAAAAATTATATTATTATATAATATATATATATATTATTATAAATTTAAAATAAAATTAAAACTAGTTATTTGCAATAACCGAAGCAACCAAAACACAAAATAATTAGTAAACAAGAAAATACCAAACACATATTGGGATCTTTGATTAAACTCTAAACCATGACAATAAAAATTCTAATAATAAAAAAATAAGCTTTTCACAATTAAAACTATAAAATAAGCCAGCAAAGTGGCAAATACATAAAAGGTTTATGACATTTTATCAAAGTGATGGTTTAGAATAAAGCCCAACCCAACGGTATATTAACAGATTTCTATCACATTTTTATCAGCATTTTGACACAAACATTTCCTAATGATACTTGGCTTATTAAATGTATAAAACAAAAAGTAAATGATCAGTTTTTACAATCATGGTATGAAAAATGTGATTCGTCTTCTAAGGGTATATCTTACAAATTGTTTGTTGGTATCAATTTTAAATTGCAAAACTATTTGACTTCAATCTTAGATCCCACAGATATAAATATTTTAAGTAAATCTAGGTCTTCGAATCACAAACTTCCTATTGAAACTGGTAGATGGCAGAATATTATAAGAGAAAATCGTGTTTGTTTTTTATGTAACAATGATATCGGTGATGAATTCCACTATTGCATTATTACCAAGAAAATTTACAACTAAACCAAATATTATAAAATTTTATGATTTATTTTCAAACAATAATATACATGTTTTACGCAAAGTATGCAAATTTATAAAAATTGTAAATGAGAGAATCAGCTCTCCTGGTTAATGTTATTTATTATTATATGGTCTACCACTGTACTTAATTACTTACGTATTTATTGTATATGTAATTGTTCTCTAAATTGTAAAATGCAATGTGAGAATAAAGAATTATTATAATTATTATTATATATAACTATATTACTGTATTTGAATATATATATATATATATATATATATATATATATATATATATATATATATATATATATATATATATATATATATTGTAATCAATACTACTAGTATTTATTTTTTAAAAACATTTTACATCACTAAAATTCAATGCTTTAAACCTACATTTTTAGACCTATTGACATAAAATTAATTAGTATTACCATCGTTTAACGTAGGGAATTATGAATATATGACGCCAGTATATTGTACTTTCTATTACTTTCTATATTTGAATTGAGATTTGCTGACGTCAAATTCAAAATGTTTCTCTTTAATGATAAATAAACTAATAAGCTTTCTTTTCAACTATACCATTGACCAGCACTTAAATTATTAACGAAACATCTCATATATGTTTAGCAAAAACTTCATATGACAAATTCTAAATCAGAAAAATCTGTAGGTGTCTTAGAGAATTTATCATAAATATTGATTGATGAATCTCGCATTTAAAATAGTCACGATCTAGCAAACCGCTTTCTATGTTTTCACAATTTGTCAGCAGACATGTATTACGATGACATCGGCTGAAAATAGAAATTGCAATATCGCAATCATAGATTAGAAAATACTTCAGATGAACAAGATATAAGTAATAAAATAATATCTGTTTAACCTAGATTTGATTTTTTATCACATAGGTATTTTAAGAACAAGAAGAATTTTATTTGTATTCTGCTTTGACATGCTGCAGAAAACTTGGCAGTTGGGGCCCCATAGGGGGAACTATAGAAGGGTTCTCTGACAAAACAGAGAGATACTAGTAATATACATGGTTTGAGTTTGGTGATAAAAGCTATGGGAAAGATTTTGATAAAAACCATGAAGCTCATGTTTAATATAGAATAGTTATTTTTATAGAAATCTTTCAGGTTATTTTATCTAGAAATGCCATTATTTAAACTTAAACGCCTAGGTACCTTTTATATTTCTTTATCTTATAAATACCGAAAGAATGTTTGCGAAAAGGGTCAACATGTTAATTAAACAATCTTTAGTAAAGTTTAAAGAGAACCCATGTGCAAAATGGTACATTTTCCATCTGATAATATGTCACACAAGTAGTTAAATTGGTTGTTTAGAAAGTAACGTAAAAAGGCTGTTAAAGGTATTCTTAGCGTCAGACTATACTACTGAAGGGATTTTAAGCGTCAGACTATACTAATGAAGAGTTCTTAAGCGTCATACTACACTATTGAAAGGTTCTTAAGTGTCACACTATACTAATAAAGGGTTCATAAGCGTCACAATATACTGTCGAAGGGATTCTTAAGCGTCACACTATACGATTGAAGGGTTCTTAAGCGTCACACTATACTATTGAAGGGTTCTTAAGCGTCACACTATACTATTGAAGGGTTCTTAAGCGTACGCGTCACATTACTAATATTGAAGGGTTCTTAAGCGTCACACTATAATGTTGAAGGGTTCTTAAGCGTCACACTATACTTATAAAGGGTTCATAAGCATGTAAAATACTATTAAAGAGATTCTAAGCGTCATACTATACTACTAAAGGGATTCTAAGCGTCACACTATACTATTGAAGGGATTCTAAGCGTTACACTATACTATTAAAGGGATTCTAAGCGTCACACTATTCTATTGAAGGAATTTAAAGCGTCAGACAATAATATTGAAGGGATTCTATGCGTCACACTATACTATTGAAGGGATCCTATGTGTCACATTACACTACTGAAGCGTCCATAAGGAAGGGACCCTTTAAAAGCATCCCTCTTATTTCATCACCAATCGTCAATAAAAATCCATTATAACAAGTAAAGGCGCAAACTACATGAAGAAAAGACAAGTCCGTTTTTTTACACTAAATTCCTACGAGTTACTGATAAGACACTAATTAGTTACCTAAAATCTCAAACGCTTTATCTGAGGCTATCTCATTTTTTCTAACATTTACACTAGACCATCCTTCGTGGAATGTCTACTCTTCATTTCAACATTTTTGCACGTGCAGATTTTGACCATCTTCGATAGGAACAAAAATTAGGCTTGTCGTTAATTACGGCGTTTTTATGGGGAAGTATATTCGGTATGAAGAATTTGATTACAAGAAAGTTCTGACTAATAGATTGATTATAAAAAGAAAGATCAGTTTGGCATATGTTTACAAAATGTAAAAGCAAAAGGCGAAATTCATTAATAGTATAAAAAAAAAATTAAAAGTCGATAAAACCTATGAATTTTAGCTATCTTAAGCATGTAACTTGACGTTTGCATTCATTTCATGAATCTACTTTCACTATTACGTAACACCTCGTACAATTGTATGCCTTTGTTACCTTGGATTTTGCCAAGCATATTGTATTCAGTTTCAGCATTGTTACCCTGACAACGTTTAATTTCACATAACGACGTTGTTTTTTTTTCTTCTATTTTCACGGCGTAAATTCTTTCTATTTTTACCCAGATTTGCCAAACCTCGGATAACAACAAATACGAATCTATATAAAATATTAACAAAACTCTTCTTTTTTCATCTTTTGTATTTATTAAAATCACGAAATTTTCGAAATAAAGCATATTGATTTTATGCTATTACGTTTACTAAAATCCATGGAGAATTTATAAAGGATGTTTAACTGAGTTTGCAGATAATTGATACGATTTTACGCTATCTTGCCGCTCCTAGAATTAAACAAGTAGAAAATTCTCCACAAACTTTTATCTTTTATTTCTTTTTTTTTTTTTTTTTTTTAATTTCTGTATTTTGTTATTATTTTTTATTTTTGTACTTATTTATCATTACAAAATATAATATAACAGACAGTTTCTAGAGATTTATTTAATTCTGTTTATTTTTATTATTATTTTTATTTATTTATTTATTCATTTTTTTGTGTTTTATACATGTGTAGAAATAAGAAATTAAAAGGAATTTAATATTATACAGAAGATTTCAATGCTTAAAAACCATAAATAGATAAAAATAGATAAAAATCTTATAATGACCTTTCAGACATTTAAAACGACTAAATACACTTAAACCACCGGTCACCGCGGCTGAGGTATTGTTTGTGAACGCACTTCGTGGCATATTAAAAAAGTCATCCTGACTGACTAGATGAGCATCTCAATGAAACCGATTCATTTTATTTTGGCACTTTACATTCTGCTGAGCTAAATTTTACAACAAACTGTATGCCACACGGAGCGTGTAGTTGCATACAAATTCCTCTTAAAAATTTTGGGGTTGTGCCAGAAGTTTATTATATGATGGTTTTCAGAAACAGTTAAAGACTTACGAAATTATTAATATTTTATCATTTCGATAATATCTTTAACACTGCAGTGAAAGGGACACTCACTTGTGGTAACGGTCTTTAAGCGCTATAACAAAGATTTACTCTTTATTGCCCAATCAAACATGATATGATAGAGGTTTCGATCAAAGTATTTGTCACTCGTTTTTTCAGAACTTCATTTTTCAGAACCTCTCCTTTTACCTTCAATTCAAACAACGTTATGTTTTTGGTTGCAACGGGGGAGTTAGTTGTTTGTTTCCGTATTTAAGTCAGAGGTATGCAATGATAACATATAAAAGGGATGGGAAGTAACTGAATTATTGCCTTGTGTTTCCATATGCTGGAGGATGTCTAAACCATATTTATTATTACTAAAACCCTGTTTTCACGAGTTGTAGACACGTTGTATGTAATTTTACAATTTATTCTATACACAATATATTATTTGGAGGTAACCTAATGTACAATGTCAGTCTCTGCTCAAAATCTTATTTAAAAAGTCTGTATACTAGTAATCAGTAAAAGTTTCACTTTTGCCCCTATATACAAAACATTGTCACTGGAATAAATTGTAAAATTACGTACAATCTGGCTAATATCCTTGAAAAACGGAGTTTTATAGATAATGAATATGGTTAGTACCTTCTACTGTAGTATGTTTTAAGGTGCAACTATGGGAAGGAATAATAACGATTCCCTTATTCAGTCAAAACGTATTTTAACTTTTAACTTTAACTTTTAACGAATAAAAATATAGGGAAAGTTTTCAATGCTACGTTTACTTAAAACACTCTATGGTAGAACTAGCCATGGTTTTTTTTTTTTTTTTTTTTTTTTTTTTTTTTTTTTTTTTTTTTTTAAATATCTCATGTTTCTGTATACCAACATTGTGTAATACTATTAGTTCTAGTAATTCTTGTTAAGCCGCCACTGCGGTAGCTCAGTTGGTAGAGTGCTCGCTCCGTAAGTGGAAGGTCGTGGGTTCCAACCCCGGCCGGGCCTGACCCAAGACTTCAAAGTGGGTAGTGACTGTTCTTTCAACAAGCACTCGACATTACGAAATGAAAATCACTGTTCTTTCGGATGGGAACCTAAAATAAACGACGTCCCGTGTCATGGCAGGCATGGCAAGAACCCTGCTGTATAATGCTATCAGCACAAGCACAGGCACAATTTCTGCACTTTCGCCTATAGCCGGCGACGTCTCGATATAAGTGAAATATTCTTGACTGGGACGTAAAACACCATTACTCAACTCTTTCAACTCTTGTTAAGCCATCAATTGCTTTAAGATTGACCTGAAATTGATCTACTGTAAGATCTATACACGACCAGCTAGTAATAAAATCAGCGAAACTTGTCATTTCGGAAGAAAAATAGACTCTTGTCTATATTAATGTTTTGTAAGAAGTTACAACTCTATATTATTGTAATGATTTGAATGAAACATTTTCCTGGAAATGTTTGTGAAGTCACATTTAATAATTATCTAATACATTCGTAATGATACACTTTCGTGGTTTTCATGCCTTTACGAAAAAAAAAAATAAAAATAAAAGTAAAGTGTTTTGTTTCACGGAATAATTACTATGTTTCCGATTGTTAGGCTGTATACTGTATACCTATTAAAAAGAGCTTATGCTGTACAATCATTAAATCCGTGGGGGTAATGTAATTTAAATCATTTTTTTTTTTAGAAATATTCGAGGAATTATGTTCGATTAAAATAAATCCCATTAGGGTCCTTATTTTTTTACATTTAAGTTTGTAGTATTTACTTTAAAAATAGTGAAATTTTATCCCCAACGAACACTACTTTCAGTATTCCCGACAGCGCGTTTGTAATTAAATCTAATCCCTAATCAACCATTAATTTATCAGATAACGGATTTAAATAAACTCTATTTCATTTCCTCATCTATAAAACTGTTGTTGTCCATGTTCTTATGGAAGCAAGTATCGCGATAACAAACTAGTTTGTTAGCTGTAAGTATGTCTTAACGTCCATGTTTATTTCCTTGGTAATTATTTTTCAATGGATTATTTAGTGTATCAGAAAATGCTACTACAATTACTGCACAAAGCGTGGATTTTATACATGTGATATAGACCAGACGTTACTGTAACAAAATTTATATCATTTCTGATCTTGGCATGAACTTTAGATGAACCT
Organism: Tegillarca granosa; assembly: GCA_029721355.1. Taxonomy (NCBI): domain Eukaryota; kingdom Metazoa; phylum Mollusca; class Bivalvia; order Arcoida; family Arcidae; genus Tegillarca; species Tegillarca granosa. The sequence continues at coordinate 38,851,863 of CM056599.1, read as the reverse complement.
AAACTATTCATACACAAGGATGCATTTATTCATTCATGTCTATATTACATTTTGCAGCACGGTGACTTGATTGAGATAAGAAGCTTATTTCACTTATGAAGTTTTTCAGTAAATAATATTAACAATATTTAGTCATGTATTAAACGGTGGGATCCTAAAAATTCTTAATTTGAAAAAAAAAAAAAAAAAAAAATTCTAGTTTCCAGATTTTGCAAAAAAATTGCGTTTTTCTAATCCACCAATTAAATGGATTAATAAATCAATCATTTTGTCGATATCGACAAAGATTAATCAATCTCAGTGTACATGTTTTACAATTCTTTTTATTTATTTACTTTTTTGGATAAAATGTTTTCTGAGGCAAAAACTATCTTTAGCAAGCAAATTGATAATCTTTCTCACACTAGGCTCTGTCCATCCCAAAAGGCATCTAAATAAATAGATTACATATATACATAAAATAAATAAATAAATAAATAAATAAAATAAAATAAACATATCTACATCTTACCCAAAACTTGTTATGTACCAACAGCTTTATTAAAGTAGTGAAATGCTTTTAAAACAACCCCAGTTTGGAGTCTGTATTAAAGGGAGATTATCATGACAAATTGTTTGTTAATTAACTTTCTTTAAAACAGGGGTTACTAAGGTCATGGAAATTCGATCATTTTTCATATTTTAGAAATAAAAATACTTCAGAATACGGAAGTCCTGTTGTTAATCTTTTTTTAAATTCTGTTGGGATAAAAATTTCGTTGAATTGAGTTTTGTTAAAATATATCCCACTGCAAGAAAATAAGGAATATCATATCGCGTTTTTCAGAGCAAATATCCAGATATATCTACGTACTTTCATGGCTGTTATTGTAACTTGTTTCTTGCGCAGGTGTTAAGGAGATCAGTTAGTTAAATTTTATCACTTATATCAATCTTATAACTTGATGTTCTTCAAAGCGTTAACGGATACGGTGTTAAAACACTGCTTGTTATTCCGAGTGAAGAGAAATCATCATCAATCACCCTGTAGTTTTATGATTTTATAAGCCAATGATTCAAACAACTTACACTTACCGATTTTCAGACGTAGTTGAAATTCTAGACCTAACTTAGAAAGGGATCAATATCAAGGAATTTTGGATACAGTAGAATTGATGTTTATTCAAATATCAGGAAACTTAGGCGTTACGACCAAAAATGATAATAATTATGGGTTGTGTAAAAATGATATGTATTCCAATCATAAGTATACGAGAGCAACCAGTATACCTGTAGAATAGTGATTGAATGTGATTCTGTTACAATGACATCATTCACTTATATCGAAGCGATCATTTCTGGAACAATGAATGGTCGGCTTCCGCTTGTGAACTTTGAAAACTTTCTCACGACTGGGATTCGATCCAGATTAAATGCGGCAACCCGTATGTGCCATAACTCGGACGGTAAGGCACCTATTGTTGGAGATATGTGATTCTGAGAGAACTAGAATTAAAGATTGTCAAGACTTCCACTAAGATAATCTTTTTATCCTGTAAGTGTACATGGATGTTAAAGAAACAATTTAATAATGTTGACCGGTCCGCAATTACACGTTTAATGCATGTGCAATTTTATGTATGTAGCTTCATCATTTTGCCTACATTTTTGTATCTGAACAGTTGACCTTTGGTTGGTTGGTTGGTTGGTTAGTCGGTCGGTCGGTCGGTCGGTTGGTTGGTTGGTTGGTTGGTTGTTTGGTTGGTTCATTGTTATGATGCTTAACGTCTCATCAGAAATTAATCAGACGAGAGCAAGGTATTTAATCTCTATAGATTAATCTAAGAACAAGTTCGTGTATGCATGGAATGTGCAAGTGTGTATTATTATCTGCCTTGTTCCAGAGCGCATTTAGTACGACTTTCTTTTGAGGTGCTAGCTCACTGAGTCATTATGTCGTAGACAAGCATATCACTCTTCTAGTCACCTTATCTTGTGCCTAATGCCGAACGGCAAGTGGGAGCAGTATATAAAGTTTTATATTCTTATTTATGACCCGGGCGGGGTTCAAACCCATTTTGTTCAACAATATATGCCTTCTAGTAAAAGTGATGAGATAATTCCTAGTTCAAATTTGAAAGATACCGATATCCTGAAGAATTAGATAAGATTGTGAAAACTTGTTTATGGCAAGTTAGAAAAATTATGTTTTGACCTTAGATTATATATTTCATTATCTTCACTTTTTAAATACCAAAAGGGATGGGGGAAAGATAAGAGTACACACGCACTAAAGGTCATTCTGATAATGGTTCATTATTTTACTGTGTAGGATTTATTTGCACACCATCCGGTACACTGCTTTAATTGATGGCATATACTATTTTGTTTTAAAATACAGATGAAATAATACATTTGTCATATACCATCTTTGAATGTATTTTATGATTAATTTTAAAAAAATGGTATATGACACAGTATATGTTTTAAAATTTGATTCTTAAAATGATAAACTTCCAAAACACGTGTTTATCTTTAGTTCAATATGGCGTAAAAGAACAACGAATGTAAGTCTACTTATTCAACAGAGAGTTTAGTTAACGTTTTTAGTGCGATACATGGTTTAATGATTTTTGGTTGTAATGAATGATGTTTAACTTTTCATCAGCAAATTTTAAGCTAGTCGTGTTTCTTGCTTTTTAATTAATTAATTGAATTATTTATTTATTTATTTATTTATTATTTATTTATTTTATTTATTTATTTTTAAAAAAGAAAATTGGATTACCCGGCAGTTAAAAATGTCAGTTTGAAATAAAACGATCATTTTATTTCTTTAAATTTAAGTCCTAAAATTTTATTAAAATATAGGCTGTCAAATATTTATTGATTTGGAGAAACTGCATTACGAAGATGTCTATTTCAAACAAATCAACGGTCTTTAAAATTTCTTTCACATGATGTAGTAATGTACGGAAGACGAGAAGGGTCAACAAAAATAAAAATATAACGGGTGCGCATAAGTTAGCAACTTGTGCGCACGAGTTAGTATCTGATGCGCACCAGATACTAACTTGTGCGCGCAGGTTAGCATTTCGTGCGCACCAGTTATATATTTTTTTTTAATTTTTGGTGACCCTTCTCGTCCTCCGTAGTGAATGTACCTTGCTTGTTATGATAAGATTGGAAACAACAGATATTTTTAACAAGAGGTCAAATTCACAAGAAAACAAATCTTAACAAATCTTATCATGGGGATTTTATCATATTCAATTTAAGACTCGTTTTATCTGTTTTACTACAATATGTACAAGAGGTGTTATATGTTTAACATCAGTAACTATTTTAGCTTGTCTGGTTACCATAGTAACGATACAAAAAATCAGAAATATTCCATTAATTAGTTTTACAAGACTTCAATCTTCCGAACATAAAAATTTAAAGTGTTTATCAAGTTACAAAATGCACTTATTAAGCGATAAAGGTGCAGTGTTTGCTTTAATACATTTTAATCCTACTCCAGATTTCTTACTTGTAGTCTTCACTTCGAACGCTTTTAAAGGAAAAGGCTCCTATTCCCTTCTCGAGACTTTAAAAACGACTGAAAAACACCAGTTCCTTCGTAAAACCAGGCCTTAGTTTTGCAATCATTCCTTAACTCATATTTTTCTTAAATGAAATTTGTGTAAATTTCGACAAACTTTTTTTGAATTACGAATAAAGATTTATGATAAAAATAAATAAGGATTTTACAAGCTTGAAGTTATCATCAAAATGACACATTAAACTCCTTGAATATCTAAACAATTTACAAAAGCATGAAGATTTTAAACTTTTCAGATTATAGTGAGGAAAATTCTTTGTTATGAAATGATTTTGAAACTGGGCCCTGAACATAAACAATTAGATAGATAGATAGATATTCGACTCAACAAACAATGAAATAGGAAAGGTAAATGTACACTAGTATTAAAGGCCATTTATTATGAAACTCGGGTTTTAATGGACTTTAGAATATTGCCTTCATTTGTATTCGTAAATAAGATATGAAAATGAATCCGGTTTTGAAAAAGAGAAACATTTTGTAACATGTAACTGTTTGTAACCAGTCTATAGTCGCGGTTACAAATGCTGATACTGCGTTTTTTGCACACATAATTGCACAATATGCTCGAAAAGTCGCGTGAAATTCTTTCGATTAATAGTTATAACTTGCATTGTTATATCAACATTGGAACAAGACTCGCTCTATAAAACATCTCGAACATAAAACAAATAGAAATAATATATAAAGTATATAGATCAAAATCTCATCATATTCATGTAGAAATAATTCTATTTTTGTCTAGATATGATCTTTATTATCTGTTACACAAGAATCAGTTTGTTTTCTCTATCGAAATCTATACTTTATCGCCTCCTGTATGTCTTAATGCCCCTGGCCAAGCTGAGTTTACATAATTATGACCAATATTTAGCTGAAGTAGTTTTACCATTATTACCACACTCATAACACCTATTTATATTATGTAATCGTATTGGTGATTTGTCGTTGCACGTGCATAATGCATGTCATATATTCGTTAAATTACGTACGAATTAATCTTCTATCTTTACAAACAACCGATAAGGCTGTTTGTATTATTGTTGTTATGTTGCTTAACGTCGCATCAAAAATGTTTCAGCTTTTGGCGAGGATGAATCCAGGAACTAGTTTATGCATGTGTGAGATGTTTGAGTGTGTTTTATGAACTGTCTTGTAATAGCGCACACTGGGGTTGATTTAAAAGTGTAGGCTCAAAGCCAGTTCGCCACAGACAAGAAAACTAATGTCCTACCATGTCATTTTGCACTGAAACCGATTGATACAGGCGATGCTCTTCCCTCTTAATCCCGAACGCGAGGCATGATAGCAATTTATCACTTTTTGGGTCTTATGTATGAACCGACAGACGTTCTAACCTACGACCTCCCACTCTTAAGCGAAACTGTCTGAGTCACCAACGCGGTAACAGATAAGGTTATAAGAAAAACGAATAGAAACACATATATCTAAAATGGGTATCTGGTTATTGTAAAAGTACATTGTATATAAGACGTCAACATCTTGTAAAAATCAACTGCCAAAATGATAAAGTTAATATTATGTATTTACTTGATGATTCTTCTAAATGAAAACGTGTATTTCCTTCCCACCCTGTAATAACAGATAAGAAATAGGAAACGGAAACGTTTTATCCGTTACACTGATTTAGTGAAGTATGGGTGTTGGTTTGGAACCCGTGATTTTTTGTATATATCCTGCAAGACAAAACTACAGCAGCCAAGTAACTTTTTTTCAGAAAAATTCCTTTTATTTTGTTAAATGTTTATCAATGCTTATTATGCAGCATAATCATCTTACTAAAATTGCAATAAATTATTTTTGAGAGGGTAGTGTGAAGTTATTTGGATTTACGTCCCCAATTAAGTTTTTTTTTTTTCACTTACATTAAAACCTTCAGTGATGGAATGGTTAAGAAACTCTAAAGAAATCTATCAAATTTCAACAAATGATCTGACAACTTTTCTGACATTTAAAATCTGCCCGAGCTTGATTCGAACCTAGGCGTTGAGAGACTCTGAGTTTCGTAAGCGCGCGTTTTATAGCAATCGGTCACGTAGATCCCATTTAATGCAATTAAATACAATATTACATGAGACATAAGTAATACTTTATTAAATTGATGTTTTACTTGCAGTTTTCTGGCTAATAATTAAGTATTTCAGTACAGTCCATGTTTTTCCGATACATGTAATTTTAATTAAGATATCGACAATCATTTTATATGTTTTCTGACAAGAAAGGCTTAATTTAATTTTCCGCCTGTAACGTCATTGTCGTCTACAGCAGATATTTCATTATGATTTGTCAGTTTAAATTAAAGTATACATATGTTGTATAATATTAGATGAAGCTGTTGTTATTAACTAGGAAGATATGTTCCGAATAAAACGATCAATGTTCCGAATAAAATGATTAATCTGAACTCTGTATGAACGTCTGGTAATGTAATATGTATGATAATAGAACGATGTCACATTATTCATATACAAGTTACATCAGTAATCGTGTCAAGTTTAAAAATAGCACATTTTTTTGTATAATAAACACTTTTTTGTTCCTTTTTAAACATTTTGTAAATGCATGCATTTTATCCAAGAACAAGCTAGACAAATAAGTAGCTACTTAACAGGTCAAAATGGCTCTTTTGAAGGTAGAAAAAGGTAGAAAAGGCCTCTTTTTCGATACAAAAAATTACGTACGAATTAACCTTCTATCTTTTACGGTACTAAAATGACACCAGAAATACTAACAATATGTTTGAAAAGACCATTGTTTCTGTTTCGTCAATGAACCATGCACAAAATCATAAGTATTTCTCTTCTTTTTAGTGGTATGGTATACATGTATTTGAATTTCGATCCAAAAAACTCAAAAGTTTACATAACGATTTTTTTTTTAATTTTATGGTTTACCAGGTTATCAGTACAATGACGTAGGAACTTCTTTTCAAAGTTGATTTCTCTTTACGCCTACTTAAGCACATCAGATAAGTAGGTGTATCTTGATAAAGTCTAAAGCAGTCATCTTAGGTTCAAACAACAAACTTGTTATATACCAAACATATAACTAAACAATATAGTTTTTCATTTTTGACAGGATTTTAAAAAAAAATAAATCGGTTAATTTGGCTTATAGTATTTCTTAAGATAAATTCAGGGGAAAAATGCGATTTTATGTAATATTAACATGGGAAATTACAATTCATACAGATATGCTGTAAAACATGAATTGACTGTAACAGGGTACAACTGAACTGAGTTATATTGTTACTCTCAACGGAATCCACATGTACATAGTATCTGACTAGATGAACAATAGGTTTATTTATTTATTTATTTATTTATTTATTTATTTATTTATTTATTTATTTATTTATTTATTTATCTACTTATTTTTATTCATTATTTATTTACATGCTTATCTATCTATCTATCTTGTATCTATCTTGTATTTATCTATCTATCTATCTATCTATCTATCTATCTATCTATCTATCTATCTATCTATCTATCTATCTATCTATCTATCTATCTATCTATCTATCTTAAATAAATTTAGTTATTTCATTTATTTTATTATTATTAGTTTTCAATTATACTTTACAGGCTGAATAGTCGTGAAACATTAATTTTGTTTCAGACCATTTTTGTAAATATTTGGTTGGTTGATTTGATGTTGTTTACGTCGCATCAGCAGTTTTTTCAGCTATTGTGAACAGACATTTCTGTTAATCCAAACGAAAGTTCATATAGCGCGTGAGTGTACTTTGTAGGTGTTTTCTGAACTGCCATGAACTAATGTACCTTACCACAACAATACAGACCAATCAGCCAATTTACTTGCACCAGCCAACCGGTAAGAGCACACCACGAGGGAAAACCTTTCTCACTTGCGATCGACCGAATTTGCACCCACAGTAGTGTGACACCTTTGAGATTAAATGCTAACGCCTAAACCATTTGCTCACCAAGACCGATATATCAGTATCAGAACGATGCCTAATAAAATATCATAGCATGCGCAATGTTTTTTAAGTGTCTTAAATACAAATATTTCAAATATGTGGTAAGTCAAACATTTCAACTTTGTTTTGGTACTCATGAAACCAGTAAAAACTTGATTATGAGTAACTACTCGATAAACAACTTATTATATTGGTAAGGAACTCACGCACAAGTGCGCGTAACAGGTTATATTTTTTCTTATCTGTCTGCCTTTACTATTGATAATTAACATAAACAGACGGAGTTTTTATGTACATACATACATACATATATATATATATATATATATATATATATATATATATATATATATATATATATATATATATATATATATATATATATATATATATATAATCGCAAAATATCAGTTTGTCTTTGCCAAAAAAAAGACTGCTTGATACCATTTAATCTCTACCATCGAATGTATTTATAAGATATTATTGGAGTATTTGTATATAAAAAAAACGTTATTTGTAAGTAATTTTATAGCTCTGTTTATTTAATTTTTTAATAAAAACTTTTGAACCAAAAATAAATTAAATCGGGCAAAGTGTAAAATGTGTATTTGATTGGACCCTTGGATTGAGACTGGACTCTATGTATCTAAGAGTCCAGTCCAGCCCACATTTTATACTTTGCCATTAAATCGCACGAATCAGAATAATGTGAACGGTCAATTTCAATTCTTTTTGGGGGAAAGGATTTATTTCGTTATTTCCTTTGCATTACGTTAAGAATAAGTTATCCTTTATAATTATCAAAGTAAGTTTTCCAATTGTTACACAAATTTTCAAATCAACACCACCAGTAAACCAGTCTGTTAATCAGACATTTTATTTATTTATTTATTTTAGCAATTGAATTGTTTTTACATAATTATGATATATTTTTTTTCATTTCATAAATTTAAAACACCTCCCTGAATTTGTACACACTTTTTTCATATAAGAAATTATTCGAGTATTCGGACTTGGGTATTCTGTCCAGAAAATGATCCAAAAGCCCAAGTACATCTCTTTAATAAAGGAAAAAAGGAAAAACTCACAATGGCTCAGATCTGTCCCCAGTTTCACAATCATTCACTCAGCTGAGTGTACACTCAACTAAAATATTCTCATTTTTTCTCTCATTCTACACTAAATAATTTAAATATTACATTAAATATTCAATTTTAACTGTGTAATGTCTTAGAAATTAGCATTGAAATATTCCCGAATTTGAGTTTAGTGTACACTCAGCCGAGTGATGATTGTGAAACTGGGACCTGGTTTATTTGGGCAATCGATATTTTCAGAAGTACCCTTTGGTTATGAAGCAACTGCTGCCAAGTAATACGTATATCCTACTTTCGTAGGTAAAATTCATGAAGGCTTGTTAAATAATAATGATAGCAAAGAGCTTGAGTATTCAACATCAATCAGCACGATTCTAGGTTTTATTCCCTCTGAGCATATCATGTTTTCTAGAAAGCTAATTCCTGAAATAAACGCATAAGGTTATAAGAGAAATACGTGTATTACGATGAAGAGAAACCATCCTTAATTTAAATGCTATTTTTAAATTTTAAAGCAGAAGAATTTTTTTTTACAAAGACTGTAGTTTTATAATCAGTGTTTCCATCTTTGTTTACCAAGTGATGTAAATCGCGCATACAGTTCACAGCGCATCTTAACGATTAGGTTCCAATTCGATAGGGAAAAACTTCAATTGTGTAATAGTTTGACTATTGGTTTGTTGCAGATTGACGGTTTACTCCGATCACTTCGGTTCCTCCACAATCCCTGGATGACCGATTTAAAATCGTTGAATGAATCTTGACTGAAAAATTATACATTATATTAAACACTATTAATCTACTCCACTCCATTTCTTGTTAGCTTCTTTATGATATCAATTTGTTTTGTATCCTTGGTAACATTAGATACTGATGTCAGGCTTCAGTTATAAACGATATATATATATATATATATATATATATATATATATATATATATATATATATATATAAGCGGATTTATTGTACAAAAAGTCAAGGGTTTTTAATCTCTAGTTCTTGTGGATTTCGAAAATTGCTTCATTGTACTTATAAAAATAATCCCATAGAATATGAAATCGCAAAAACGGAAATCTTTGGAAATAAGAGACGTTATGGTAATATATTGACGTATGTAAATGGTAAAGATTAGATATTTCTGGAAGATATATATATATATATATATATATATATATATATATATATATATATATATATATATATATATATATATATATATATATATATATATATATATCTGTCTGTAGGGATTACAAAATGACAATGCTGAAACATAAATTTAACACGATGTCTTTTGTATTGAAATTATTTATTCTTTTCCTTGGGTAGCTCAGTTGGTAGAGTGCTCGCTCCGTAAGTGGCAGGACGTGGATTCGAACCCCGACCGGGTCTGACCCAAGATTTAAAAGTGAGTAGTGTGTGTTCTTTCGCCAAGCACTCGGCATTACGAAATGAAAGTCACGGTTCTTTCCGATTGGAACTTAAAATAAACGAGGTCCCGTGTCACGGTAGGCGTGGCACGATAAAGAATCCTGCTGTATAATAGCGCAACGCACAGGCAAAATTTCTGCAATTTCGCCTATAGCTGGCGACGCCTCGATATAAGTAAAATATTCTTGACTGGGACGTTAAACACCATTACTCAACTCTTTTCCTTGAATATGAAAGACTTGATAATAAAATTATATACATGTTTAAATAAATCTTTGAATTAAAAAAGTATAAATCTTGCAACAAGTGCAAGTTGTAAATAACTGGATTGCTTAAGAAAAAAAGTCTGAAGAAAAAAGATTTCTTAAAGACTTTTAAAGATGTTCTTAGAGAGTCCTGAATGATCCATCAAAGATCGTAAAGATAGTATAGCTTTAAGGACGCTTTAAGGAACCTTAAGAATCTTTAATAACATATTGATGAAATGTAAGGAATCCTTAAAGATCATTAAAGAAGGATTGTGTTAGCTGTTGTCATGTACATGCTTTTTAGTCTCTTAGTTATATTTTATAACAAGACAAATCTTTTTTTTATGTATTTTATATTGCGATATTTCATAACCATTTTATAATTTATATTGACTTACTACAACTGTTTTTGTATTGTGATTGCAATTACACATTTATGTAAAGATTTGTTTCTTATTCATTTCCCATGTAATTGTAAATTTATGCATTGCGTGATTCCGACAATTAGCTTGTTCTCGATGTATTAGTAAAGTAATTGAGTAAATTGGTTAAAGCACAACGTGACTATAAAACTCACACAATTTTGTAATAAATCTTGATAAACAATTCTTATTAAAACAGAAAATCATTCCCAAGGTATATGTAAATATGCTGGTTGTCAACGCATTATCATTTTTCTTCATTTGGATACAATCAATGAAGCTGAATCTCTGAAACTTTCATATACACTAAACGCTATTTACAGATATTTCAGTTGGACAGGCTGAAACTAAAACCAAGGCTGCTAACACCCTTCAATTATGCTTTGACTTTTAAAACCATCATTTAGACCACACAGTTGATACTATTTTATAACATGTCTGTCTGAGTTGAGACATATTGCCGAGGCCAATTATAAAATGAGAAGATTTACAACTTATGCTATTTTCTCTGTCGCCCCTGTAATATTGTCACCGGCGACATTATGCACATACGCTTATTGCATATGGCTGTTGCTCATCTGTTCATATTGACGTCGCTGCGACATTATGTACCAACACTAATTGATTATATTGTTGTCCATCTGCAAGATTATGTACATGTACATATTGTCACCAGCGACATTGTGTACCTACACTTATTGCTCATTTTGTTGTCAACTGTACATATTGTCACCAGCGACATTGTGTACCTACACTTATTACTCATAGTGTTGTCAACGGAATATTGTCACCAGCGACATTGTGTACCTACACTTATTACTCATATTGTTGTTAACGGAATATTGTCACCAGCGACATTGTGTACCTACACTTATTACTCATAGTGTTGTCAACGGAATATTGTCACCAGCGACATTGTGTACCTACACTTATTGCTCATTTTGTTGTCAACTGTACATATTGTCACCAGCGACATTGTGTACCTACACTTATTACTCATATTGTTGTCAATGGAATATTGTCACCAGCGACATTGTGTACCTTCACTTATTGCTCATTTAGTGTCAACTATACATATTGTCACCAGCGACATTGTGTACCTTCACTTATTGCTCATTTAGTGTCAACTATACATATTGTCACCAGCGACATTGTGTACCTTCACTTATTGCTCATTTAGTGTCAACTATACATATTGTCACCAGCGACATTGTGTACCTTCACTTATTGCTCATTTAGTGTCAACTATACATATTGTCACCAGCGACATTGTGTACCTTCACTTATTGCTCATTTAGTGTCAACTATACATATTGTAACCAGCGACATTGTGTACCTTCACTTATTGCTCATTAAGTGTCAACTATACATATTGTCCCAGCGACATTGTGTACCTACACTTATTGCTCATATTGTTGTCAACTGTACATACACATATTGTCACCAGCGACATTGTGTACCTACACTTATTGCTCATATTGTTGTCAACTGTACATACACATATTGTCACCAGCGACATTGTGTACCTACACTTATTACTCATATTGTTGTCAATGGAATATTGTCACCAGCGACATTGTGTACCTACACTTATTACTCATATTGTTGTCAATGGAATATCGTCACCAGCGACATTGTGTACCTTCACTTATTGCTCATTTAGTGTCAACTATACATATTGTCACCAGCGACATTGTGTACCTTCACTTATTGCTCATTTAGTGTCAACTATACATATTGTCACCAGCGACATTGTGTACCTTCACTTATTGCTCATTTAGTGTCAACTATACATATTGTCACCAGCGACATTGTGTACCTTCACTTATTGCTCATTTAGTGTCAACTATACATATTGTCACCAGCGACATTGTGTACCTTCACTTATTGCTCATTTAGTGTCAACTATACATATTGTCACCAGCGACATTGTGTACCTACACTTATTGCTCAATTTGTTGTCAACTGTATGTGTACATATTATCACTTGCGACATTATGTAACTACACTTATTGCATGCATTGTTGCCATCTTTGACATTTTTTACCAACTGTGAATTACTAAACAAATTTTTGCCTACATAATATGATTTTTAATAGTGATGATGTACCGATGGGCGACAATATCTACAATGTGTGTAGTTGTATACATGCATCATCACCGGTGACAATATGTACAGTGAAAGTGGGCACATTTTGTCACCGGCGGTAACGTTGAACGTTATCTATTTAAAATATCGTCTTTATTTTATTTCGTATTTTGCTTTCTTTGTTCTAAATAAATATTGCATATGATGGTTGCATGTTTACTGCTTAAAAGCAACCTCTTTTACATAATCACAATTTTACAATGCGTGACACCAAACTGTTAGCTTTTGTACAATGTATTTGTGAAGTAATTTAGAGAAATAAAAATAACATCAGACTCTATTTACTCGACTTGAAAAGCAATGTAAAATAATTAAAATTTCAGTAATGTATAACAAATCATTTTTAATGTGGAAAATCGCTCATATTATCAAGAAATCAGTTTCCGAAAACAAAGTTAATTTTGACTTTTATTTAAAAAAAAATTCCATTAAAATCATCAAAAAGATGACTTGCATCAGGGTTTCAAGAAAACCGCTTCTAAGGCCATTTCTAGAAAACATTTTCAAATTCATAAAAAAACGTTTTTCCAATGTCATGTCAAATAAAAATTTTCAAGATCATTTCAAGAAAAAAATTAAAAGGCAAAAAAAATTAGATTATAAAGAAAAGAGAGATTACTAGTACATCCATAGCCAACAATGACCAGCATTACGACGTATCCATTTCAAGAAAAAATTGGCATTACAATACATCAATTGATAATAAAGAAATATCAGAAATTTAAGAACAGACTTGACATTCAAAGAATCTTCAGCTTACCAAGACCAATCCCAAGACAAATGTCAGTTGTCAAGATTTTCACTTGTCAGGCGGACCTAAGCTTTTCAGGAAAATTTCTAAATGACAAGAAAATCATTCTTACGTCAGTACTTCGAGAAAATTATTCCCCAAAAGAAATGCAAACTTGGTATTTATTAAGATAAAAAACAAATAAGTATTAAAACCAGCACCAGGCAAGTTAAAACAAATAAGCGTGACATTTTATTTAAGAATTGAATTGTCAATATATGGTAATTGTAGTCTTGTAACAGCCGTAACTTTCAAAAAAAAAAAAAAAAAAAAAAAAAAAAAAAAAAAAAAAAAAATACATACTGTCTGATTCACGTCCGTCGTAGCACTAGTTTTTCAAGGTTTTAGAAGGCATATCAGAAAAGTTTGTATCATGTCACATACCTTAAATGACGTATGTATTTTTTCATAATTAACTGACACCGAGGTACATACCATATAAGCTAAAGTATACAATGTAGAGCGTTTTAAAACCTTCACGGGGATTTATTATGGTAAAGCACAGAAGCACATAATCCGAAAGATAAAAATCTTGAAAAACTAGTAAAACTAGTTCCACGACCGACGTAAATCAGACAGAAATAACAAATAAGTATAATATCATGTGTTTGCCTAATATAGCTAAATACACTACGGTAGCTCAGTCGATAAAATTTTTGTTTCGTTTGTGGGAGGTCGAGCTTCGAACCCCGGCCGGATCTGAACAAGACTTTTGAAAATTGGTAGTGACTGTTCTTTCGACAATTTAGAAATTAAAGTCAGAAGGTCTTGCGGACGAAATCTTAAAAACTGATGCCCCGTGTCACAGCAGGCATGGCACGCTAAAGAAATATGCCTGCACATTGTCCTAAGCGCACAGCAAAGGTAAAAATTTCTGCCACTTCCTCTATAGATGTCGACGTTTCGATATAAATAAAAAATTATTACGTCCATTAAATCAAATCACACATAGAATAACTAATACAGTTATATGATAATAATCATATAATCTCAACAGTTCAATGCTGATATCTATATTTACATTTTATTGATCTTCAATCAGATGCTCGCGATGTATTATAAATCGCTTTCCCAGACAAATTATGTGACGTTTCTGGATATTATATCCCTCTTTTTTAAAGTACGTTATAACATTGTAAAGGTTGGCATGTCATGGTATGTTTTACGTCTTCTGGTCACGCGCTGCATGATGGTTATCACGTTGCTACAAGTTGTCATGACGGGAAATGGTATTTAAGTCTTCCAGTCGCGCGCTGCATGATGGTTATGGTCTTTGTTTATTGTAGAGGTAATTGGATAACACGCAGTAAATATGTGAAAATAAATATGAAAAACAGAACTGGTTACATTTGAATTTCATGTGGTATTAAAAGTGCTACAGAAAAATCTTAAAAACTTATTTAAAGTTTTAAAGAAAATAGTTTACTGAATCCATCTAAACTAAACAAACGTCAAAAGATACTTGGAATGCAAGATTATTCCATTGCTTTTCCATTTAAAATTTTAATCGCCATGATACTTTTATAAAAGTGCACTAGTGGCGAAAATATACTTGATATTAATTTTTGCTAGTAAGCATTACATGAAATAAATTTTCAAAAAAAATTATTTATATCTGCTAAATGCTAAAGTATGTTTTGTCTTGTCCTTTTTTGCAAGTTCTTATTTTGATTTTCAACTTCACAATTTTTTTACCTATATTCTATTTGAAGAATACTAAAAAGTCAATGTAGGTTATTGCATATTAAGTAACATATCTATAAATAGAAAGTATTTAGATCTCTTTGATTCCAATATAATCAGAAGTCATGGAAATCAATTTAGGATCTTATTTCAGACGTAAACCGATGCTTATTTTCAGCTTAAACCATACAGGCATCTTTTAACATATGTAATACCTTAATTACAAATGTGAATTAGTACAGTAACAGACAAACGATATTATAACACATAACCACTTGCAAAAGTACACTGTAAGTGAATTTGAATTTAGGTAACAAAGCACCCCCCCCCCAAAAAAAAAAAAAACAAAAAAAACCCCGCATAATTCCAACAAAAGAGATAAAACTCCTCTAGGGCATAATCACAAGGGAAGTCTATACGATCTTTGTCGCTGTTCAATTTTCTCTTTCTATGACCTTGACCTTAAGCAGGAACTTATGACCCTATTTTTATGTCCATACGATTTTTCCTTCTATCTATGATATTGCACTTGTAGCAGACAAACTTTATATTCCCTACAATAATAAATAGATATCATATAAATATATTAAATAGAAAAAACTTCTGAAGAAGTTTTCATTTAATACTACATTTTAAATAAATTTTTGTCCCCTTTATTGCTTTGAAAGTCGTCTAGCATTTTCCATTCTACAGCTATGTAATTATGCAAAGACAATAAAAAGCGCATTCAAAATGATTTTCTTATGGTCTATTCAATCCGTTATATGTTCAGTGTTCCTTTAAAGCCATTCTTTAAATTGATTTTACCTTTTGTGCCTTTATTTAAAAGTTCGGTTTACCATAAAATGGTTTTATAAAACATTTATAACATACATTATTATTCAATCAGTCTAAATGCTGAATAATTTTCATACTTAATACGATGTAATTTTGTTCATTTTTTTCAGGGAAATACGGACTCCAATGATTCGGTTCCATACTATAAAATTTCAACATTTGTAGTAAGTATACTCAAGATTTTTTTGTGTCATGATTGAAATAGACTAGATAAAGATTCTAGAGTTAGCTAAACATTTTTCAAATCACCTGATTATGTACAAAGCACATTCTGAAAGAGCACAAAAAATGACGAGAAAACTTAATTATTGGAGCAGTCTCGTCATTTAGCATTTAAAATACTTTTTTTCATGACAATTTATTACGATAGTTCTGGTATATTCCTAAAAAGCGGAAATAGGGTGTCTGCAACGAAAAGCTGCAATAAAAAAAGATTAACCTCTAAGAAAAAAATCTGTTTCAGAATTTTGTTTCTCGTAAGTCGAGGTTACCAATACATCAAACTTAAGTATAATCAATGACGATTCACTTAAATAATGTTTCTTTAATTTCGACGCCTATAACTTATTTTGAAGTTTACAATAAATCATTATGTCAGGGATAATTTTAGATCTCGTCTATAGTGGCTAGTTTGTGGTTGATCCGAGATGATTTGGGCAAAATAAAAAAGCTTGTTCTTAATCATTCGTTTCTTCGGTTATTATTCATGATTAGATTAAGAACATATGCCAATCATCCAAACGCAGGTCCAAAGAGCTCTTCGTTACTTCAATGTCCTTCTCTCTAACTTTGACCGTATTGAATTAAAGTGAAATACTGATAAATAGGAACAAAGTGTCCCTATTCTAATCGAGATAAATTTTGTTCGCCCAAAAGATTGTTTGTAGTTATTTTTCACATTTTATCTGTACTGTAGCATCCACCATGGGTTTTAGAGCCAGATTCCAGCGACAACAACACAGAGTTGAAAGGCTACGTTGTGGATCTCGTGAAAATGCTAGCTAATCATATTAATTTTGACTATGAATTTGTCCTAGCTCCCGAAAACAAAGTTGGTCATCTCAAATCGTCTGATGGATCATGGGACGGAGTCATTGGGGAGATTGTGGATGATGTAAGTAAACCGTTGTCTTCATTCAATGAGAATATTAGGTAATAATAATAATAATAATAATAATAATAATAATAATAATAATAATAATGATAATAATAATAATGTGAATATCAACAAGGTAATTATGTTGTTATTTGTAACCTATATTTCGGTCGGAAATCACGTTCCCGGTCTAAAAGGCACGTTCCTCGTGGCTGTTGCGACTACTGGGTTTTTTTCTGATGTACATGTGTTATAGTCCTATAGAAGGGGATTTTTGAATCTTAAAATCAATAAATTATTTTTGTTCGATATTTGATGAACATATTTACTGTTTTAAAATGATGTTCATTGTTCATATGAATGCAGAAACTTTGCAAGCAAACTAAATAATGCGTGTTAGTTCAATTGTTAGGTAAATGATGTCCAAGAATCCGTCGAAATCATACGGGTTAAACAGGCATGTAAAGGCCAAACTATAAGTTATTGGTACCCTTGGAATGTTCATTTCACTTTAAAGCTTTAAGTGTCTCTGGTCGACAGAGTTTTTTGGTCGCATGCTAATTAAGGCGTTTGCTTAGATGCTTTGGAGATAAGTTATCAAATAGATGTATCATTCCAATCACACCTTTGGACTTGGTTATCATTTTTTGCTGTGGTTCTGATCTATCCGGCATTGTTAGTTATTATATCCCCTATACGTTCTTTCTGTTTGTAAATTAATTTTTCCAAATACCATTTCAGTTCTATTACCACAACAACTTTGTATTTATTTTATCAAACATGGAACAAATGTATATTACAATAAAAAATGTTTGCTCCCTCGATTTTGGAAACGTGGACAGTGTTTTTTTTCAAGAGGTTGCTTTATTTTATGCTATATAGTCAGTTTGGTTTAAGAAAACTTAATTACATTATGTTATTAATGCTGAAAATGAAGACAAATGTCTTATAAAACACTTTTAAAAGCTTATTATATGAACATCTCCAGTAGCTCAGATGATTAATAGTTGTTCACAGTACTAGTCTGTTTTTAAATATTTTCTTTATTACACGTACAAAAATAATACAGTGCAGTAATTTCAAGATTTCTAGGAAAACTGTATTTGCCATTGTTCTCATGCATAATGTTGCTCATTTGTTGATGTTTTATCTAATTACTGGTTTTTGTCAGAGGGCAGACTTTGCCGCCGGTGCCATCCAGATAACAGACCAAAGAAGACAGGTGGTTGTATTTACTTCTCCATTTGAAAACACCTTTAGAAGGATTGTATTAAAAAAGCCAGATCCGCATCACAAATCCCTGATGTTGCTGTTCCAACCTTTCCATTATGCCGTATGGATTCTTTTGTTAGTGGTCAATTTTGCTGTTGGAGGATTACTGTATTTGATCAACAAGTTTAGCCCTTCAGAGTGGAGCAGTCTTCCTTCAGATAAAGATCCAACTAACTCCAGAAACAGTTTCAATGCTCAAAATAGTTTTTTCTTTGCCCACACGACAATAACGTTACAGGGTTAGTAAAAAGATAGTAAATATTATATATCGAATATGAAAAATTGTGCTTAAGTCCGCAAAATGTTAAAAAGGTGAGATATGAAAGCATATTTCAAACATAACATTATGAAAAAAGCAATTTGGCAATAATACTTCAATTTACTTTTCTTTAAACTAAGACAAATTTAAAATTTATAATTTAAACTTCAGATTTTTTATTTATTAATTCATTTAGTATCTTTTATATATAAATAATATTTAAATCCGTGATTTGATGCAAGGAAACAAATATGAGGTCTATCGTCTACGTCAAAAGATAACGTTACTTTATTTAACCTGGCTTGTAATCACGCCAATTGATTTTGGCCCCAAACATCGTTCATATGACGAAATATACTTCTTTATTGAATGGAAAAGTATTAAGGTTTACTTTACCAAAGATAATGTGATTTGCAACCATTGGTCATTTTTCAAAACCATATATTTAACTAATTACTCTAAGGTCTTTTATATTACTTTCAGGTTTCAAAGAAGTGCCTCGCTCCGCGGCTGGAAGGATAGTAGCTGCTTGCTGGCTTAGTTTTTGTCTCCTGATCATTACATCATATATAGCAAGCTTAGTAGCATTGGTCATTGCTAACAATACAAACCCTAGCAAGCCCGTCATTCCTTTTAAAACATTCCAACAGATGCTCTCACAAACAGAAGTGAGATATGGACTGACAGGACCACACCTAATCCTTGGAGAAATGCAAAATTCGAACGATGACATGATAAGAAAAATATACAAATCAATGGATATGGGGTTGTATACATCGTCAATCAAATCGGGTTTAGACTATATAAGAAATTCTAATGGAGATGTTGCCCAGATAATAGATATACGCGAATTGGATTATTACCTTAAAACTCATGATTGTGAAGATGTAGTTTCTGTTGGAGAGAATATTCTTCTCGAGTCTTATGGATTTGCTTGTAATACAAAAACAACTTCGACTCTCCTTTGCAATTCACTGTCCAAAGCATTGTTGGAACTTCGAGAAAATGGAGATCTGCACTTGCTTTCCACGAGATGGTTTAGAGGTAACAATTGTCCATATGCAAGTCCAGATGATTATGTTAGTGCACAGGAAATCACATTACTCAGCCATGAACCACTTACAGTAGCGGAAACAGCGATTGCCTGGTTCTTACTCTTGATTGGTTTTGTTCTTGGACCAATACTGCTCCTAATAGAAGTTTTTATAACCAAACGCAGGAATAAGGTATGGTTGAGTTATGAAAGGGGGTAAAAGAGTGAGTAAAAGACGCAGACATAAAGTAAGGTTTTGTCATTGTGGTTGATACCACAGAACGAACGCAGGAAAAAGGTAAGAGCGTGTTATATACAGCAGGAGTAAGATAGGTTGTGTTACATGAGTTGTTACAGGGTCACAGATAAAAACGTTTTTATGACGAAAAAGAATTAGTTAAGCATTTCGGGGACTAAGTTTAGCCTTGGTATGTGAAAATTGAGAGAAACCTACATCTGCACTATGATTGTATGTAAAGGCTTAAATGGAACCTTAGCGAGCACTTTAAGCCTATGTGATGACTGAATGTGTATAGAGCCTACGACTACGTGAGTACTTCAATAAGGATGAACGCAAAGATTTTGATGAGGTGTTTGAGAAAACACAAAAAAATTAGATCAAGTTTTGAATAAGTAATAGTCTTCTGAATTAGTCATGTTGGCCAATCTTTATCTTTTTTTAATGAAATCACAGGCTTTGGTTAGAGTCGATGACAAATTTAAAATATCTCTTCAGCCTTAAATGGAAAATTTCTAAGTGCATAATCCAGGAGCGTTGAATATCTTGAAAATCTGTTCAGGTAATCGAAACGATACACAGGAACTCTTTTAGACAGCAAATATTATAAAACTATCAGTAATGTTGTAAATTATTCAAAATGCTGAAGTAAATGTTTTAGATAAATTTCCCGGATGCCAATTGACATAAAACTAAAACATCAACTAAATGTTATGAAAATAAGGGTCACACCGGTTATAAGCATATGTATACTTGGTTCATTTTTTTAATTAAAAGTAAATTTAATACATTTTGTTTAGACATCGTTATATGCTGTTCAATAATTAGTTTTCTTTTACAGAAATCATTCACTCCACAAAGTCAGAGGCCAGCTCCTAGAGAAGCCGGTGATGAAGAGGAGATTACCGGAGATATGGAAGCAAAAGCACCAATTGCTGCTTGGGAACACTGATAAATTCATCATAATAAAACAAAAAGTTAACTATCTAATAAATGGGAAAAACAAGGTTTCCAAGAATGAACATCTTATTTAAAATGAAAAAATATAATCAGATGTCAAAAAAGTTATTACGTTTAAGACATTTTATAAATAAATGGGAAACATTGATAATCGAATTTCAGAAAGTTGAGCTTTTTATAAATACAAAGAAAATATGGAAAGAGGTTTCAAGAAGGTGTTGAACATCTTACACATTGACTCAATTGCGATATATGTAAAAAAGTAACTGAACATCTTATGAAAAATGAAAAATTGATAGTCAAGTGTCAAAAAGTTCTAAACACTGGAAAAATTGATATTGTGGTGTCAAAGAGTACAACATTTTATAAAAAACAGAAAACATTATTAGGTTTTAAGAGTTAAACATTTTATAAACACTGATAGAAAATGAAACTTACGTGTCAAGAAAGAAACAACTATGATGGAAATATTTTTCAGGTATAAATTTTATCCTAGTAAAACAGTTTTTGTAAAAATACCGTATGTCTGAACGTAAAGAACTGTTTTGATAGAAATTTTGTAAAACAATTATGCTCAATATATTAAGTGTTCACCTAAATCATAATATAAACTCATAAATACAACATCATAGAAGATTGTAATTCCTTTTTATGTGAATTCGGGCCATTGTGTCTTGTAAATATAGTTTCGTTTATAATACAAACTTCTTTTTTGAACATTTTTCTTGATTTGCCAGGATGTTGTTGATACATAGATTTTTTGAAAAAAGTGTTATTGTTCTTTTTGAAAAAAAGATGAATCAGTATTTACTAATAGAAATATTGGTAATTTTTGTATTATAAAATTTGGCATTTTATGATTGTAGGAGCTTTTATTCGTGCTCATAATTGATGTTTACCGCACATTGATCACAAATGAACATAAAATAAAATTGTCTTAAATAAAGAATTCCATTTCCAGAATCAAAAGTTAATAGTAAATATATAATAAGCAAAGTCGTTTTCATCATACAATATATTGTTTATCTGTTTTGTATAACACAATTTAACAGAAGTGCAAATTAAGAATCCTTAAAATAGAGGAGATAGCGTACAAAATGTTCTGATTTTGAAGTCTTTTTTAGATATATAAGACAAATACCAGCTAAATTTTGATGTGCCAGATGTGCACATTTCGGAATTTCATTCCTCATCAGTGACACTTAGATCGAAAGGTTTGATAGATAAAAAACATCAGCCAAACAGTTGAAAATTAATAAATCAAAAGTTCTAAAATTATATAAATCCAAATCCAGCTAAGGAATGCTTTGCATGAGGGAACAAACCTTAATTTAAATAAATTTTAAAATTTACGACGGCTGAAAATTTTGCTAAATGGTAGCTGAGGCTATAGGCTATAGGTCTTGGCTGCTCAAATATGCTCTTGGCTTCTCAAATATGCCAACTTAAAACAGTGTAATTATTGTGTTTTTGCTGCTTATTTTCAATAAGTACTTGAAAATGTGGTTTCATTAACACTTTGTCCTGGTTGTTACAACAAGCTTTACATTTTAATCAATTTTTAACACAATTTAAAAACAATCAAGGTATTCTTATTAAATCAAAAGTTTTATTGCAATTTTTTCCAATTTGCTGTCTCTTATAAATAGGCCCTGAAGTTTTTGACAAGTATTATAAAAAGGTGCTTCAGTTAACAATGTTCGTCAATGTGAGACAATTCTCTATCACTTTTAACATTACTATTAGTATATTTATAACAAATTTGGAATAATACAGAAACATCTTTTGACCAATCAATAAGTCAAACTAATCGAAAATTTTAACAACTGGGCCCTGGTTTCTAAATACATTTAAAGATTAATAACATATTTATTGATCGAAGGTCTTTTTTGAGTGCCTACATTAAAATTTGAAGATCTGCCATATGTATGAATCATTGCTTTAAATAATCATAATTAATTTCTTAAATTTGATTTTAATGTATAAAAAAGTTATATATAATTATGTGAAATTGTATTAATTTTTCATGTTGTACGGTTACTTATAATTACATGTGTGCCTTATACATACATTATATATATATATATATATATATATATATATATATATATATATATATATATATATATATATATATAATGGAACCTGTCTAAACTGAACACCTCCAGTTAAGATAATTTTGTTTTGTTAGACACGATTTGATTTCACATAGATTAATATCTAGAAACATTATAAAAGTATATTTGTGATATTTGTTTAGTATAAAGAAATGTTTTAGTTTTCGTTGGTTTCGGTTTGCATAGTTTCCATTTTCTTTTTGTACAATGATAATTTGATTTTTTATTTATTGCTGAATATCATCAATTTTATATCATGTTCAACTTTTCATAAAAAAGAAGTATTAGAAATACATAATATTGATCCTACATTAACAATTTGTTTTGTTTGAGATTGTGCAGTAGGAATAATTCAGAACCTATATACAAAACTGACCTTTCTTAAAAACATTGGTAGAAAGTTGTCTGTTGATTTTTGTGCAGTTCTGATAAAACTTTTTTATTTGATTTTCACTATAATCAATTTCTTTGGAATTCAATTTATAGTTTAAAATGACTTTTATCAGACCTGCATTTTTTTAAATTAAAAGCCTATAATAATGGGCTCTTAAGCTTAGTTTTATGGGTTGAATTTTAAGGAAAGGGTTGTGTTTTATATAAATAAAAAATGATATATTATCGAATGATGTCAAAAGGTAAAGTTGTTTTAGGTTTTTAGGGCAATTAGTTAAAGAAGACGGCAATGAATGCCCTTACCATCAATGTCTCTATAATCTATTTTCTCCCTATACACAGAATTTTGGCTTTTGACTTGCTCATTGCAAAATCTAAGTTTAAAATAGCACTAATATTTTGCCCCTTCCCCTTCAAAACGACAACCTTCACACCCAATGGAAGGTCATGTGAGAAAATTGACATAGCTAAATTATAAATGGGATCTTTGCGTTAATAATTATATTGCTCTTTGCATTGAACTAGCCTCTAAAGTAGGTTTAGTTGCTTTAGTTGCATGTATCATTGAGAATAAAATAATATGGTCAAAGACACTCTAGTGATTATCTGTAAATAGTGCACAACTTATAATTAGCTGCTTAAATAGTTTTTTGTTTTACTCTTGTTGGTTTTAAGATAAATATTAAACACTGAAAACGTACATAACAATGTTTGAGGCAATAAGACTTACTTAATTTTCAAAGCAGTAGTCAATAGAGATTTCAATTAAAATAAATCTAGCCAAGAATGGCTAAGCTGGTTATTGGGGCACAAATTTTAAATGCAGTCGTTTTTATGATGGGATAAAAAGCGTCCACTGATGCCTTTTTATAACTCAAATAAAATATACCTTTTTTCAAATTTTAATTCTCTGTTTTGGTTCAAAGATAAATCTAAATTAAATCAATTTTTTTTTTTAATTTTCAGTCTGTAAATTGAATTGAATTTTTTAGTATCAGTCTGTGAATTTAATTGAATTTTTTAGTATCAGTCTGTGAATTTTATTGAATTTTTTTGAAAGTGCATGTATGTTAGATATTTTCATTGTAAAATTATTATAATTATTCATTTATAAAACAAATTTGATGTCATATATCTTTTTTTTGTTTTAATGTTTTATATACAAATATATGTAAAAAACAGTTTATATGTAGCCTGCCTGAAAGTTGAAAGAAAATTAGATGAACATTTAAAGTTTTAAATTGTTAAAGCATGATGAATTAATTTTAGAAAGGATATTCTGTTTTAATAATGTACCGGTACAATTAATTATCTTTGTAATTTAGTAAATATTAGGATTCCCAGCATATCACAAGAAAAATACACATAATTGTTATTTGAGCAGATTATTTTGGATAACGTTTATATAATAAAACAAACATACCAGTCCTTGTCGATATCCTAATCCCAGAAACAAAGTAAAAGCTTTGCAAACTGGCAAAATATGTTATACACGTGAACTTCCATCAAGGAAGTGAGGCCGGGTGCTCCGGAAGGGTAAGCACATCCTGTCTAGGTAGCTACACCCGTCACGTGTAAGTCAATTTTGAGAATGAAAGGAACAAAAATCTATGGTCAGTCAAATATATCCAGTATAAGTTTGGATACAGTGACTACATACTTATCAACAATTCAAAGCTCAACATTATTTGGAAAGTGTCAACTTATAGGATAGTAAGAAAATAAGTAGTTTAATTTTGTGTCGCATGTTGTAACAGCAATAAAACAGAGGATGTATCTTACTTTAAAAACATGTAAACTGTATAACACCCAGCCTATAAGGCTTTTTGAGACACATATAAAAACAATTATATTGATTAAAACAGAACACTGTTAACAAAAATAATTTATAAATGAAGTCGGCATACCAGTTAAAATACATAACAAAATAATTTTTTCTGTAACCTATGTAAGCTTTTCTTTTCCTAAACAAACATGTTACATACAACGTTTTACCTAAATTTTTTTGTACATGTATTTCCTAATTAGGAATATAGAAAACCCATGTTCTATGGAAATAATTATTCCATACAAACGTTATAAGGTTTGTCAAATGATATGCTGGGAAACCCCATTTGTTTGTTCTAACTGTTGTAATATTAAACTAAGAACAAAAAAGTATTCAAGTTTCTGTTTTTATGTTGACCTGCTATAAGTGCAGTGAAGTAATAGGAGTTTTACACCTCGGTCAAATTTCAGGATTCCTAATTCTAGGGTGTGAGAGGCAAGCAGTTTACATCACTTAGCCACTGAGGCCCCCCTCAATCTTCATGAAAGCTGAGTTGAGTGTTTGAATTCTGAATAGATCTGACCAATGTAAAATATTGGTAGTCAGTAGTGACTTTTGCTCTTCGACAAAATATGACTTTAAAAAATGTAAGTCAAATATTTATTAGATAAATCTATAATACTTTGGTTCAATCATAAGTTGTAATCTTTAACACGCTTTTTCATTTAAAAAATATTTTGTCATTAGATGCTAATTTTCACCGATACAAGACTGCAGCACTTCATCAGACCTGGCTCAACAAATGAATCTTAATATAAGATCAGAATAAATCAAACAAATATTTATAACAGCTACCTGGTTAAGAACATTTCACTTCCATCAAGATATACCCAGATTCAGATCATTAAGGTTAGCATGATCTTATGTAAAAAAGACATGATAATGACAGATTGCAAATCACTTTGAAAACAATTTCAAATTTCATTATCAGACATAAAACACAACTCTAGTCCATGTTCCAAATCAAAATCCCCCCCCAAAAATAATAACTTTGGAAACTGGCCAATTTAGTTATACACGTGAACTTTTATCAAGGAAGTGAGGCCAGTTGCTCCAGAAGGGTAAGCACTTCCTGTCTACACCAGCTAGATACACCCTTGATACTATCTTTGCAATACACATTCAACCTGCAAAAATATAGTTTTGCTATGAAACAACACATTCTTCTAACTAATGAAGACAAACTTTAATAGGAGTCACTGGTGCTTTCAGAACAATAAACAAATTCAAAGACATATATAGTTGAAAAGGTTAAGTGGAGAAATTGTGTTTTACATCAAGGTTTAGATTTTTTTTATTTCTATCAAAATGTTCAGTTCTGCGATTTCAGAGTACCAGAAGAAACCAATGACCTTCTGCAAGCATTTCTCACTACCATCTGACCAAGTGGATTTCAAACTTATTCAGTGAGGGGCACTTCGATACATAATTCAGAGTTTAAGATCATGGCCACAAGGCCCGTATATGGGAAACAGTAATCTGCAACTTGGCAATGGTCAGCAAAATCCAGTACATGGAACAAAATTTGAAAAAAATATATCTATAAAGACGAGTTGAGTTGAGTAATGGTGTTTAACGTCCCAGTCAAGAATATTTCACTTATTTCGAGACGTCGCCAGCTATAGGCGAAAGTGCAGTAATTTTGCCTGTGCGTTGCGCTGATGGCATTATACAGCAGGGTTTTTATCGTGCCATGCCTGCCATGACACGGGACCTTGCTTATTTTAAGTTCAAATCCGAAAAAACCGTGACTTCCATTTCGTAATGCCGAGTGCTTGGTGAAAGAACAGTCACTACCCACTTTCAAGTCTTGGGTCAGACCCAGCCGTGGTTTCTATAACAGACGAGCTTAACGCATATTGAGATAACTGATAAAGCACTCCAAACTTTTGACATAGATTAAAGAACATAATAATATACCAAGATGTGGTTAAATTTTTTAATGATAATTGTTAATGATTTAAAAATAACCGAGCAAATTCAATTTCTTGGCAGTTTTTCATGAAACAACAAATAAAATTTACATCAAATGCATATTCAATATATTTGTAAGATAGTAGTTATCCAGTATTAACAACATAATTTTTTAAAAATCTTTTCTACTAAAGTGGATGACCAGTATATATATATTAAATAAATACAAGATTTTGCAAAAAAAAAAGGTGAAGTACATTGGCAAATTTTCTTCACGAGAATCGAGCTTAACTTGAAATTCATGTGAAATCTTCACGTGAAAATTAAATAAAGTAAATTTGGCTGACTAAACATCTATAGACCAATCAGCATCTATTTAAATTAGCTCAAAAACAATTGCAACAAACCTTACAGATATCAATAATTTAAAAATGTAAAGTAGGAAAATAATTCTCTTAAATATGTTTAAAAATTACAATTTCACCATAAAAGTGCATTTTCACAACAGTCATGATTTATAGGTTTAACAGTACTATGAAAACAATTATATACAGTGTAAAGTTTTATAAAAAATAAATCTGATTTATATCCAAGTAAATATAAATTCATTGTCTGTATATCACATTTATATTACATTCACAACGTAAGATATACTGGTATAAAAAATAAAATTTAACAAAAAATTTATTCAACTTTTTGCATTATTAATTTAACTTTGTTCAAGAAACGTAAGTTATCGCTACTTGTTGTGTGACACAAATGATCTGAATTCAAATATTTTTTTATTAGGAACAAGGTGTAGCGAGTTTTGACTCTTAAATTATAGAATAAATGTTAAAATAAAATTTCCCCACCAACCACAATATATAATTTTTCACAAAATAAGATACTGGTATAAAACATAACTTTTGCGTTATTAATTTAACTTTGTTCAAGAAAACACAAGTTATCGCTACTTGTTGTGTGACACACATGACCTGAAGTCAAATATTTTTGTTAGGAACAAGGTGTAGTGAGTTTCGACTCTAAATTTATAAGAGGAAATGCCTAGAGTAAAATTTCTCCAGTCAACCACAATATATGATTTTTCAAGCATACTAAGCAAAAAATAAGATGATTGTTTCCATTTTTATTGTTGAAAAACTTTCAAAGTATGTAAAATAAGTCCAATTCTTCAATCATTTAGAATATGTCAAAACAGAAAAAAAAACTTTCATGTCATTATTTTGTGTGTGTACAGTAGTGTCTCTTAAACAGCCTATGAACAAAATACACCTTGTAACCAATAAAATAATTCTGCTAGATATAGGATACACTTTAACTTAAGTTTCTGGCACATTTACTGAGTTATCATATCAAGCAACTTAAAAATACTTAAAGATGTGTTAAAAAAACGCTAATATATCACAAGTTATCAATAGATATAACAAAAAAAGCATAACATAATTCGTAATCAAAAGCTTACTTATTAAACACATCAAAATATATGACAAAAACATATCTAAAACAACCTAAGGAGGCATTTTATTTCGTCAATTTGTTATTCTTTGTTTGTTCGTGTTTTACATTATTTTCATTAAAATTCAATATGATTTTAATACAAAAAGGAAGGTTAAACACCCGTTTTTTACCAACTTTTTTAAGTATTATTTTCAGCTGTACTAAATTTAAAAAATTTATCTAAAACTAACGTTTGTTCCCTCATGCAAAGCATTCCTTGTCTGGATTTGGATTTAAATAATTTTGAAACTTTAGATTCATTAATTTTCAACTTTTTTGCTTATGTTTTTTAACTATCAAACTTTTCTGTCTTAGTGTCACTGATGAGGAATGAATTTCGAAATGTGCACATCTGGCACATCAAAATTTAACTGTTTTATATATATATATATATATATATATATATATATATATATATATATATATATATATTTATGCAAAATGAAATCTCAAGATATCTACAAATACAAGTACACATTTTTAATTCACCCTAGCTAAATAGTTATTGTGTAACAAAAAGTAATTTTGTGTCAAATAAATTTAGTTTTACGTGTCAGATGTTCATGTGTATTATAAAATATTCAAAACAAAACATTTCCAATCATAATTAAATTTAAAAATTATTGACAATATCTAATGACTTATTGCATTTTGCCCTTTCACATTTATAAACTATTTTCCCAATAATTTGCCCTTAAAAAGAGGCCACATTACACAAATTACCCTATATGAAGTTATCAAAAGATGGTTTTAAGGGGAAATAACTGCAAATCAACTTGTGATTTAATCAGAGTAGGAACAAAATCGTTTTTTTTTTAAATGTTTACATCAATATGAAGTAACTGAGAAAAATGGTCCTAAGGGAGATAACTGCAATAAATTTTGGATTTAATCAGAGTCACAATAATCAACAGCCATGCTAAAGTTCTGAAACTTAGATTTTGATGACCTTCTTATCAATGTTGTTTCACTTTGTGATTCTTCACATGGTATTCCTGTTGCCCATGGTAACCAGTTTCTTCATTCCTATATCTAATATACTGTCATAAGCTTCATCTCTGTTTATGATTCCACCAAATACAAAATGCTGAAAATTGAATAAATTTTGTTAAAATAAATGGACAGAAAACAAACAAACAAACATAAAAATATCTTCAACATTTTTTGTTGGTGGAAAGCAAAGATGAAACAACCTGTTTATCATATAAAGATTTTGAAAATATTCTTACAAGTTGCAATGATAAATATATTACAATTTTAGATTAGCCAAGTAACTGCAAATGATAAACATATAGGGTGCAATAGAAATTTATGCACCTTAAAATCATTTTAAGTTTCCTTTCTCTATTGATATCCACATGTTTTGCAATATATAATAGCATAATAACATTGATACATTTAAATTGGTTTGTGGGTGTGTATGAGAGAGAGAGTGAGAGGGGGGTGAGTGTGCATGTAGAATTTAGTAATTTTGTTTTATGCACTATTTAAGATACAGAGAGAGAGAGAGAGAGAGAGAGAGAGAGAGAGAGAGAGAGAAAGAATGAGAGAGAGAGTATGTGCATATAGGGTGAGGTAATAGTGTTTTATGCCCCAGTTAAGATTCTTTTACTTACACACACTTGGAGAGAGAAAGAGAGAGAGAGGAGTGAGTGTGTGCATGTAGAGTGAAGTAATGTTGTTTTATGCCCCAATTTAGATTCTTTTATTAACAGAGAGAGAGAGAGTATGTATATGCATTTTACAAATACCTTATCACCAGTTACTACTATATCCAATGCCATACCTGTACCAGGTAACAAACTGTAAGGCTTTGCCTGAAATACAAGTAAGTATAAAAAATCTCACACAGGGCCTCAGCATTGCAGTTACTAACTAAATATTTTACAAACTTTTCTAATGTTTGTTTTATTGAAGACAAACATTCAGTAAATGAAAAATATATGAATTGACGATCCCAAGTTTTAAGTTTTATAATGACTGTTCACAAACACAAGTACCTTTACAACAAAAAAAAACTATATACACAGACTTAGTTAATGTATTTTTTTTTAAATTTAATAGTTTTCATTAACAAATAATTAACCAGTGTTTCAACTGCACAAATTTGAATGCCAGCTTGCAGTTTTACTATAACATAAAGCATTATTATTATAATTTTAACTACAATACATCAACAAAAGCTATAAGATCAAACTGTCAATTCTAAATTAAAGGAACACTTATTCTGGAGCCGAATCATGTAAAATGCTACTAAAGTATAATTATGCATTCAACTTTGATTTTTTATTTAATATATAATTATTATAAAAATAATTTTAATATGTTTCATGTCTATCTTTTAAAATGTTAATTGTAACCATTTAATCCAATTTATTTGCATCAGTGAGAAATGAATTATGTTTACAACACACTGTGTAAGGCACAGAATTAATGCTTTCTTACCTTGGAAATGCTCTGTATATCAGTCAATGGAATAATGATATTTCTTGGTGATGGTGTTTTCTTTCTTTCAAAACAGATGAAACTAAAATTTAAATAAGTTTTTAATATGCAGGTGCTCCTATTTTAAAGGTTTAAGACTTGATATACATTTCTATTATCATAGTTTGTAACCAATTATACTTACTATTTCTAACATGTGAAACTACAAGCTTCAAAGGAAAAAGTTTTGCTAAAAAGACAAAATACAAAACCCAGGGATTTCAAACGTGTTAACTGCTAGATATTATTTTTATGTATTATAATGACACAATTTTTGTCCTGCATGCATGCCTCAAAAGAACACATTCATATTCCATGTAAAGTCCAACAATATCAGTAAAAATATCTGTCTTTATAGTTTGTACTCTAAACAGTAATTGGAAAGCATTTGGAAGAAAATAAAAAACATTATTTTATTGTCAAAAAGTCAAAATATGCGACCCAAAATCAAACAGAAATAAACCCTCCAAGGTATCATGTAAATACTGTTTAGATATAATCTAATGAGGAAGGAGAAATATGTTTCAGTAATTTACCTTTTTGTTAGGTACAATTTTCCATTCTTAAATGCAGCACCAAGTGTTTTTTCTTTGTTAATTAATGTACATCTTCTACCACCTTTCCAACCTAAAAAACATCAAAGGAAAATGAAAACAAAACCATTTTCAATTTTTACCAAAAAAAGTTCATCTGCATATTCATAAGATCAAATTATTTTGCCCGAAATCTTGTAATATTTATCCATTAGATGTCTTTAACAATAAATGCTCATTAGCCAACATTAACAATAAATGCTCACATGCCAATGTTAACAATAAATGCTCATATGCCAATGTTAATGTTTACATTCTTGCAAGGAAAATGGTCTTAGAACCAGAGTCTTCTTTATTCCAGTCTTGATGGCCGAGTTGTCTTAAGTCAATTTATGGCTCATGGCTGATAAAGATTTGTTGAGGATTAGATAACAGTCTACTATTTAGGTCACTGTGTATGTGTTAGTGAATTATGCATAATTTTCATAGAAAATTCAATAAACTTTAGTCAAGTTGAGAAGTTTTCACTAACTTGGGTCTAGTTATAACTGGAAAGTGCTATGTGCATCCACGTTCATCATGGATTATTTCTGCACACAGTAAAATGTTGCAGCTACATGGATTTTACATGTTGAAACACAAGGCAACGGTGGATTCTTTTGCATATATGACATAAAACATCATCAAAAAATCACTTCCAGAGTAATGATTAGCATTTTTGACAAATGAAATCCTAAACTCAATTGAAATTTATTATTTCTTGAAAGTTTTGCATTATTAACTGTGCAAACACAGTGACTCAAACAGTATCAATGTCCAAGTCAAAAAGATATTCAGTACTGTTATAAGTTATACCTGGGATAATGCAAAGATGTAGGAGGAACATCCATATTTTTTTTTTAAATACTATGACAATAAATACATCATTTTCTCTCCTTACATATTCCAATATTAATATTTAATGATATGTATGGGGCAAATAGAGAGCGCAGCGATGCTTGCACCAAAGGTGCAAGCGCGGGAAGCGAGCTCTATAGATATCGTGTACGGAGACCAGTTGAAAATTAGTAGTAATCCTTCAAGTTTTGTTTTTTGACATCAGTGAATTACGTCACTTCCGAGGTCGTGTGGAAAAAAACGGAAGTGAAAATTTTTTTTCAAAATCGCTTATTTAAAATAATTTACAAAATTATTAACAACAACATATTGTCTAAAAAAATTAAGTTTCGTCATGAGACTTACAAAAACTTACAATGTCGATTTGTTTATGACAATGTTACGGTAACAAGCGATTTATGGCGAGTGTCAATCTTGTTGACAAAAGAACTTGGCAGACACCCAATATGACGTCATGGATGATGAAGGTCAAAGGTTACAAATGGGACCGTCATGAATTCTACAGAACACTGGATGATAAATCTGCTAATGGTCGTGTTTCAAAACTGTTCAGAGATGACAAAAATAATTAAAAATCCAAATGACAACTTAAAACATATAATCTACCGCACCAGCTCTAACTTTTACACAAGATAATGTCTAAATTTGGCATATAAAATTGCTGACGTAATGAGCAGATTATCACTCACTGTTACTGTATTGAAATGAATCAATGTTTCCGATCTGTAAATCTACTGTGTCTAAGATATTGCCGAAAATTTAAAGTGTTTATATTAGAGATAGCCATTCGTGATTGACTTACCTGAACAAATCGTTATTAGAGATCTAAAAAGTATTTCCAAACAATAGAAAGTGCGTGTAGGTCTAGCTCCAGTAAGATTGTTTTGATTATGGCGGGAATGTGACGTCATCATTACATCATAGGGTCACATGGCATAAATCCAGTAAACATTTTTTTTCGTGGGATTTGGGGTTGTTGAAATAATAATAATTATTTGGTTGCACAAGATACAAGGTATTTAAACAGTCGCATAGTAATTTGATGATATTGTAACACTACCCAGTGGCACGATTGATCATTAAATTGAAAATAGGTGCAACTTCTGTAACCTATAACCTAAGCATGTGATTTGTCTGTTACCTGTTTTAAGCAATTTTAACTAAACTGAATAAGATGTATAATGTTGTTCCAATTTTGTATTAAAATGCTCGACAAGGGAGCAGCGATTGTTTCAGTTCGTCAAAGAAACACAGACCACCATGTGTTTTTTCTGTATTTACTGACAATCGTCTTGCTTATACGTGTGATACAGTATGCCTCTTCTGTATGAGACATCTTTTATATCATAAAATCACATCTTTTGGACTTTAACCATATCATGAGAACAGGTCGTTTGCTTAAGACAAAACCACTGACAGTGTCACAAACAAAACATAAAATCTGGGATGAAAAACAGTCCAAGATTGAAGCACCATCTATCAGTAAGCAGCCAAAGTTGCCTTCCTAGCTAACACCTACCTAATGGCTAGAGAAAAAGGTACCAGAAATGTCCATGATAAAAGAAAACCATCCAAGTTTAATTTTCCCCAAGGACTTGTCACAAGAGGAGCAATTTATCATCAGACACTGCTAAGGACCTGAGGACCATGATGAATATGCTTCCAATAATCATAAACATTCTCTATCTAATATATCCATTTTTATTATAACAGATTTTATTTAATTTTATTTCTTACTGAATTTTATGAAACTATAAGCTGCTGAGTACGTCAATTTATAGATTACAGTTCCTCTCGTGAACACGCTAGGTTTGAATCTTACCAGTGCAGAAGTTCTGTTGTAGGAGAATTCTTTAGAAAATTTTCAGTCAAATTTATTTGATTAGAGATTTCAATAAGCTAATTATATTAACATTATGACTTTGTCTTTTATTAGCAAATAACCGTCATATTTACGTAGTCTAATTAAATTAGTGAAATGAAATAATAAAAATAAAATCTTAAATTATAAACAATATAATAAACCATCATAAATGGAAAATGTGCTTAAAACAATTTGCTGCGCTCTCTACATAGGCTGTGCCTACAATCATATTAAATCTAACAAGAATATAAAAAGCTCCATATACCTGTCATAGGAGACTCTGAGTCTGGAAGAGAAAACAGCTGACAAAATGCTTTGTCATCTTCTGACACAGTAGTCTGTGATGTCACTTCCTGTTCTCCATGAATACCACTTTCCTCATGACTCACTATAATATACTAAATATAAATACCATAATATAGCATTATGTAACAATTTGTATCATTACTGTACTGAAAACTAACAAATATTTGATGTTTAAAACTTTAAAATGAAAGTCTAAAAAATGAAAATGCTGATCAAAATGTACAGAGAAATTAAATAAGATAGGAAAACAAGTAATGAACAAAAAATCTTGCACAAATTCTGTTATTGTTAACATTTAATTTCTCTTCTTAAAAAGATGACATGCAATTTATTGAAACTTGATCTTTGTTTAAACCTAAATCTCCTTTTTCATATTTATTTTTTGTAAAGTTCAATGAGTGAGGTGGCTGCACAGTCAATGCACCAGCTAACAGATCACAGTATTTATCACTAACCATATAAGCATATATCCTACACTGAGAAAGTTTGTCAGTTGGCTTGTTGGTTTTCTTTGGGCTCTTTTAGCTTCCAAAACCATCCCAAAACCATCCCTGGCCATCACAATATCAGTGAAAAAACATTGATTTGTGCATACAACACCATTATTTCACTCACTGAGGAGCCTCAAACAGCTTTTTTACAAAGTGACAATTAATAAGCATACCTTATCAATCTCAGATTGCATTGATTTTTTCTGATATTCCCTGTCAGTGGGTAATGACTGCCATAGTTTATATGCACCATCGTGTTTCCGTTTAATTCGTGGATATTTATTATAAAAATAATTTATAATGAATATCTTCACTCCTAACATCAAACCTGTAATGCAATAATATATGTTTCACTGCACTAAAACATGAAAGATACATCTAGTATCATGAAAACTGAAACTTAATTCCAGTTTTTCACATAAGCTCTCTGACAACTTGAAAACAGAAACAAAGCAAAAATAGTGTACTTAGTGTATTTATAAGCCCAACAAAATGCTATTATGATTTGGCACAGTTGAGAATTTAATCAGAAAAATTTTAATTCTTGATGGTAAAAACTTGATATTTACCTGACCTAAAAGGAAGTTTGTAAAATAATGCCAAGCTCTGCCAAGTAATTCTAAATGAAATACATGTATAATGATGCTTCTATACACAATGGTTTTACCATGCTGTCATTTGGGAAACTTTTGCATCTATTTTTACGTAGAGTAAATTTGGGAGAGAGTTTAAAGACATGAAAATATTTTATCAAATAAATTGATACTTCACTTGCAGTTGCACTGCCATCTGCTGGCATAAAAAATGATCTGCATGAATAACTTCCAATTACTTAAATTTTCAAAAATTTACTGAAAAAAATATTCTTCTTTACAATACTTTCACACTAGTTTACAAGGCCATATACAATTTTTCTGACTTGCTACTTGTTATACTGTTTAGTACAATCATGAATAACCTAAAATCATCATTATCTTGCAAACTAGCCTTTTTCGGATTTTATTCAATTTTAATTCTGTGTGCATGTACATATCGTTGTATCAGCTGAAACGGAAATGGACTTTTGGACTGATTGATAAAAATTATTATTGATTTTTATGCATGTGTAAGTCGATATAACTTCTCATTGATTAAATGTTTAAAAAACAATGTTTTTCTTTTATCATTAAGATAATTATATGACGGGTATAATATTCAACAATAATAGCAGTGAAACATCATCAAAGGTTAGTATTTGCCGTTAAGTTTTGTAAAATTTTAGCGACAGTTTTATTTTAGCGGTTGAATTCTTCTGCCAATTGCGCTAAAATAAAACTGCCGCTAAATTTTCACGGTTAACAGTATTTAAGTTAAAGAAAAATTTATTTGCCCAGGGTAAGATGTATACAAATAAATAATAAACAATGTAATCAAGTGTAAAAATGAATTACAATTGTCAGAAATAAAAAAAATCACACTCACCAAAACCATAAATTGTTGAATCAGCAGGAAAAAATGCAAACATAAATACTGAGATCAGAAGCATAAAGAATAAAGATCTTGTAGCTGGAGTTTTCCATGTCAATAAACTACAAAACATAAATACTGAGATCAAAAGCATGAAGAATAACGATCTTGTAGCTAGATTTATCCATGTGAATAAACTACAAAACATATAACGATCATGTAGCTGGATTTATCCATGTCAATAAACTATAAAACATAAATACTGAGATCAAAAGCATAAAGAATAATGATCTTGTAGCTGGAGTTCTCCATGTCAATAAACTACAAAACATAAATACTGAGATCAAAAGCATGAAGAATAAAGATCTTGTAGCTGGATTTATCCATGTCAATAAACTACAAAACATAAATACTGAGATCAAAAGCATGAAGAATAACGATCTTGTAGCTGGATTTATCTATGTCAATAAACTACAAAATGAACAGCATACATTGTACATGCTTTGTTCCTTTTGGTCTCCAAAATCCATTTTTCATATTGCACTCTTTGTCACATGACATTGTCGTCAGAATCATGGCTGAAGAGGACATTTTTTCAAAAATGATATTGCACTAGTTCTTATAGCAATTTATAAGAACTAGTGCGAGATTTGTGCATTGTGACAAAAATGGATTTTTTAGATGAAATACAATTAGGAAGCAAATTAAATATATTTTGCTATATAATAAAAGGGTTATTGAACTGAAATTGTGAGATATTGTACCAAGTTGACTCGAAATTTGCATGAGCTTGTCGAGTCAACTTGGTACAATATTTCACAATATTATTCAATAATCATATCATTATTTGTTTTATTGGGATATTTTGCATTTGGACAAAGGTTATTCCTTATCTTCTAATGTACATGTATTTACTTTAGCATATCAAGTTCTGAGTAGTTTCACTGATTACCCAATGCTGCTTTAGCAACCATTTACTATATGGTGTTTAACATCCACCAGATTTGGATTAGATAATCTGGGATGATACATATAACCGGCCAGTGTATTATCTCAGTTGATCTTAGTTACAGTAATTAATATGTAGATGCTGTCGTTATTACCTTGACCAATACACACATTCTTTGAAATTCTTTTACAGCTTGTGTAATGTCCAAAAGACATACAGATACAACAAGTAATATGCCTAAACATTCATGCACACATGCCTAAATACAAAGAACAAGCCTTTCAAGTGTCTGCAGTGATGCAGCATGCACTCATCTATACAATACCACCACACCACTACACACCAAGGTCAGATACCAAGAAAGGTAGAATATGGAATAAGTCATTAATCCTTATCATGAAGTCCCCAGACCCTTCATTTACCATGAAGTTGTTGTATTTACCAACCAAAAATTGTTACGTATTTTAATAAATTAAAAAATTAGTTAAAAAATCATTAAACAAGTGCTGTCAAAATGATACAATATTTTAGCCGATGAATTAGTCCATCAAAAGTTTAATACGTGTATTGGACCCTGACATGCACGTGTTGTTACGACTTTAAGTGTTACAGAATTTAACTTTGCAAAGACAAGCTAAGAGCTGACAGAAATCAACATACAGTAAACTGATATGTCAACTACACATATTGTAAATATATTGTTATGGCAGTTTTTTCATCAATCTCCCGTGTTTTTTTTTTAAAGCTGGTCTTTGTAATGTGATATTTACAAATAAGATTAAAATAAATATTTTACCTTTTTATCTTTTCTAGTCCATCCGCAGCCTGACCTAGAGCATTCTGTAAAAAATAAATCATACAAATGATCAAATCAGCAGGATTATAAGTTAGATTGTTGAATTAGTGGAATGGCAAAATGAAATTCAAAATCAAACATTAAGGGATTTGTTACTGACAGTAATTATTATTTTTTAAAAATGTGTGCAATGCTAAAAGTTGGTACAAACACAGTCATCAGACAAGTCATACTAGTACTTGGTTTTGGCACAATATGGGGATGCAGTTAAATTTTTCAAAATGCAGAAAGACAAATTTACCTAAAACAATAGGTTAATCTTACACTTCATGCTCATATCTAATACTGTCACAAATTTTCGTTCCATAGTGTCACATATGTATATCCACTACTGTCACAAATGAGTCTTCAATATTGTCATAAATGTGTCTTTACTACTGTCACAATACTGTCTTTACTACTGTCACAAATGTGTCTTTACTACTGTCACATATGTATATTGACTTCTGTCACAAATGTGTCTTGACTACTATCACAAATGTGTCTTTACTACTGTCAAACATGTGTCTTTTACTACAGTCTAAAATGTGTCTTTACTTCTGTCACAATAGTGTCTTTACTACTGTCACACGTGTCTTTTCTACTGTCTCAAATGTGTCTTTACTACTATCAGAAATGTGTCTTTACTTCTGTCACAAATGTGTCTTGACTACTATCACAAATGTGTCTTTACTACTGTCAAACATGTGTCTTTTACTACAGTCTAAAATGTATCTTTACTTCTGTCACAATAGTGTCTTTACTACTGTCACACGTGTCTTTTCTACTGTCTCAAATGTGTCTTTACTACTATCAGAAATGTGTCTTTACTTCTGTCACAAATGTGTCTTGACTACTATCACAAATGTGTCTTTACTACTGTCAAACATGTGTCTTTTACTACAGTCTAAAATGTGTCTTTACTTCTGTCACAATAGTGTCTTTACTACTGTCACACGTGTCTTTTCTACTGTCTCAAATGTGTCTTTACTACTATCAGAAATGTGTCTTTACTTCTGTCACAAATGTGTCTTGACTACTATCACAAATGTGTCTTTACTACTGTCAAACATGTGTCTTTTACTACAGTCTAAAATGTGTCTTTACTTCTGTCACAATAGTGTCTTTACTACTGTCACAATACTGTCTTTACTACTGTCACAAATGTGTCTTTACTACTGTCACATATGTATATTGACTTCTGTCACAAATGTGTCTTGACTACTATCACAAATGTGTCTTTACTACTGTCAAACATGTGTCTTTTACTACAGTCTAAAATGTGTCTTTACTTCTGTCACAATAGTGTCTTTACTACTGTCACACGTGTCTTTTCTACTGTCTCAAATGTGTCTTTACTACTATCAGAAATGTGTCTTTACTTCTGTCACAAATGTGTCTTGACTACTATCACAAATGTGTCTTTACTACTGTCAAACATGTGTCTTTTACTACAGTCTAAAATTTGTCTTTACTTCTGTCACAATAGTGTCTTTACTACTGTCACAATGTGTTTCCACTACTGTCACAAATGTGTCTTTACTAGTCACAATACTTTCTTTAATACTGTCACAATGTGTCTTCACAGCTACTCTCACAAATGTGTCTTCACAGCTACTGTCACAAATGTGTCTTCACAGATACTGTCACAAACATGTTTTAATACTGTCACAAATGTGTCTGTACTCTGTCACAAATACATGCAAGTCTATACTAGAGTCAAAGATGTACATATACAGCTGTCAGTATTTAATACTGTGACATAACAAATGTACATATGTATTTACTACTTTCACATATGTGAATTTAACATTGTCAATTAATATCACACAATACCTGTACTTTTCTGGCAACATCAAGGACCAAGTTAAACTGATCAGAAATACCTAGTGGGGGTACATCATCCTGAAACAAAAATTACAGGTGTAACATGATTTAGTTCTACTGAAATACTCAATGAAATGATGTGTCTCATTAGTTTTTAAATGCCAATCAATTAGTATTTGGTATGATTTAATAACAGGACTATAAATGAATTTCTGCAGAGTTGGTTTTCATAGAACTTTTATATTTTCATGAATAATTACATCAACTTCAAAATTATTATAATTCACATGATGTATCTATCCTACAGTGCTTTTTAAAGGGCTACTTTTCAAGAGGTTGATTTTTAATGGTGATCAACTTTTGTGATTAACAATGGTAACCTCAGTTATTAGCTTTCTTTACTTGGCCTCATATTGTGGATTTGGCATTTCAGTATCAAATCTATAAATCAGTCACAGATTTTATATCTAAATCTGAGATTACATCATAAGACTTTTGGAATTTATAATATGCATAGGTGAGTTTATGAAATATGTCTTCCATACATTAACACATGTATACTAAAAGATTAGATATTAAACATTTGTTTTTTATTTTTTAATTATTCACATTTAGATAGATATTTTCAATTGTAAAAAAAAAACAGTTGTTTGATGAAAATAATTCTAACCTTAGCTTCTTCTCCTGGATCAAAGAAATTAAAACGTATGTTTAATCCCCTGAAACAAATAATCAAAAAAAAAAATTTACCATAGTTTACTGAATAAACATTTGTATATTAACTGTATTGATGAAGTTGTGCTGTTTTATAAAAGAATAAAATGTGACCCTTTTGTGGTAAATGTATTTGAAAATGCCTATACAAATTACTTGTATTAAAGTGGCCAATAGAGTAACACATGCTAACTTCCATCATGGATGTGAGGTCAGGTGCTTCAGCTA
Organism: Tegillarca granosa; assembly: GCA_029721355.1. Classification (NCBI taxonomy): domain Eukaryota; kingdom Metazoa; phylum Mollusca; class Bivalvia; order Arcoida; family Arcidae; genus Tegillarca; species Tegillarca granosa. The sequence continues at coordinate 38,810,472 of CM056599.1, read as the reverse complement.
GCTACATCTGTCATGCAAAATCAAATTTGAGAATAAAAGGAACATTGAACTATGGGACATCATATACATCCAGTATAAACAGAGACTTCAAACTTATCAACAATGTTGTGATGATGGCCATTAATATTTTTAAGAGCCTTGATCAGCCTAGGCTTACAATATCCTTGAGGCAATTGATTTGTAAGTAACTATTGAAATTAATCTAGCAGAAAACCTAGTTTATCAAGAATTAGCATTCAATACATTGAACAAATACATGTATATATAATATTTTTAAAACTCAATTTGAATATGTTAACAATTTATTTAGAGTCTATTTATATGTACATATAAACAGTCAATTTTTGTATTCCATGTCAGTGCTGTTGTCAACTGCAAATCAAACCTTTTGCATTTGTAATGATTTAGCTATTAATAGTAATTGCGATTCTGTTATTCACGACTAATGAGAGGCAATGAAAAATAAAACATTGGGCTATATTGAAATGAAAACCCTTCAAATTAGGTTTGGAAAAAAATCCTTCCAAATAGTTTGCATTACTGATTCAGAAAAAGTTGATTATTATGTTATACTTACAAACTTTCTAAATAACTGATGAATAATCTGAAGCAGAGACATGACAGTAATACAGGTAGTAACCAGCCCACCCATACAGCATACATATATACCTTATAATTAAATATAACAGTTATTAATTTTAAAACATATACATGTAGATGGATGAACAGACAATATAAACTCTATATGCTTCCTGCTAAAGAGTTTGTGGGGCATGAAAAGAATCCTGAAAATCATTTGACAGACAGAAATCATACCCATAATTAAAAATACCAAAAATGTATAAAATCTCTGGTTTTCTTGGAAGTGATTATTGTGTTTTATTTGTAGTAGAGTCATGCTTATATAACTGAATTATATTTTAACTGGTCATACATGTATATATATACATGTACTCGTATGATGTATGTTTCACAATTTTATATAATTATGTTATAAATCAAATTTCAATTTTGCAGTAGAAATTACTAAAGAATAAAATAAAATACATTATTATATGACTACTGAGTTTACTCAATTCTGATTGGCTAAGACCATGTTAAGCTACTCTGTACAAATCGTTATGTTCACCGCGCAATTTTGCGCGTGAGGGTAACATAACGGTCCAAATTGCTCTCCAGGTCCCTAAAAATAGAATAGATTTCCCAGTGTCTAAAAAAAGAACTAATCAGAGCCACCGTAAGCTTTCGATAAGCCAATCAAAACTGGCCTACTTTAGTTACCATTTTGAAATTTCATTGTTAACTTTTTTTTACTATTGATTTATTAAAGAAGCTGTTACAAATTGATTTAAAAGACACTTCTCTGTCATATAATAAAACAATTACTGACTTTTGATTTCGGTTAATACAAGGATTTATCACCCCAAAAGAAATTTAATATTCACCTCGGCCTGCGGCCTCGGTGAATATTACTTTTCTTTTGGGGTGATAATTCCTTGTATTAACCTCATCAAAAGTCATTAATTGTATAATAGTGGATGACTAAAACGAGGATCTATGTATTAATCAAGATTATTTCACTTATACTGTGACATCATCAATGATTTTGCAGATCTCTTAGCAAAATATTAATGGTGATACATATGCAATGAGGGATTTTTTTTTTTTTGTTTCTATGCCTAACATGACAGGGAGCATGTCATACTATTCACAAAAAGACCCTCAAATTATAGAATGAAGTGCATAATGCAGTATAAGAAAACAACTCCTAAATGTATATCAATTTTCGGCAAGTAGATATATGTTGATAATCTTAGAATTAAGCTTTATTAATTTATTTAAAAATGTTTGATATTACCTCATTTTTATAAGCGAATTTATAGTTAACTTACTGTGAAAACAATAAGTGTATAAGCAGGATTTTTCCATGACAGCAAATTCTGGATGCCTTTAGCTGTTCTGAGATATGGTTTAAAAGAATCTCCTAAAACGCCAAACAAAAATGTTAAATTATATAAGACATACTGAAAATGTGCATTATCTTTAGGGTTTTAAAGTGGCAAAGTAGGAACCTTGAGTATCAAATTTTGGTCCATGTATGCTGACACTGGAACACAATGATGGTTCAAGGTAAAAGTAGGACAACATGTAAGATCTGGAACCTCATGTATTATGACAATATGAGTGTGATCATGCTATGTGCACCTGTAAATGTTTAGAGTTTATCTCGAATTTAGAAAACTTCAATGAGATAAAAATAATAATAATACATAGTAATAAAATTCCAAGAATGGGTTAAAAGAGTTAACCTATCACATTTGTCAGCAAAAAGTTATGGTGTTTTACTTGCTGAGTTTTGTACAAGAACTGTTGTTTGAACTAAATTCTCAGCAGGAAATTCAGCCATAAGTGTAAAACAACAAATGTTGAAATTACAGATATGTTATACAATGTCACTGAGCTATTCATTTAAGAAATAACTTGTGTTTTTAACAAGTTTATTGAGTCATAACCTGAAAAATAATGTGCACACTCTATAACGCACAAAGCACATTAAGAAAAAGTATGCACATCATTTTTAAGATTATGACTCAATAAACTTGTTAAAAACACAAGTTATTCCTTATAATTTTATTTTAATCACTTAGTCCATAACATAAAACATTGTTTTGTTTCATTTTTCCTGATTTTTTTACAATTGAAATTCAATTTCTTCCAAGTAGGAACTGTCATCAACAAACAATTTAAGCCAATGAAATGAAACAAGATATAAGCCACATGTGCACTCTTCACATTTTGCATAGCTAAGGTTGCAGAGTTCATTGGCGTATGTTTATGTTTATTTTTATTGCTATATGATATAACCAAATTTAGAAATTAAATTCTAATATCACATAACAGGAAGAATAACTGTTCTTTCAATTTGCTAAGAATACTTTGAATTTGTTATATACTGGGTATAAAATTAAGAATTTCAAACAGTAATATTAAGCTACAAAATGATTAACAATGACATTCGGTTGATCAGGTTATTGCAGTAATATGGGTGATAAGAAGCAAGTCAAACTTACCAAATCTTTTTATGTTGGCTTTTAACCTGCAAAAACAGATGCGAAAGATATTTACTTTTATAATTTACAATACAGTTTATGTTTTACATCTTTACTATTTATGTGCTATCAAATAAAGATATTTAAATAATGCAACCAAACCATGTTTAAGTGTTTCATTAACTTATTATAAATAAATAACATGAGAATGTGGAAAAGGTTTATAAATTTATAATATATGACATTGTATACTTAAACAAAAGCTTTCTTTTAAGTCTAGTTTCAGATATAATGTATTAACATTCAATGGAAGTTGACCCTGTCTAACTACAAACATTCCCAGGGTTCATCAGACACAACCATTAAAATCAATGCGAGTAATTATGGTAGCTTTGGACGAAAAAAGATCTCCCTGTAAAGGCATATAAATGTTGTTTTTTTTTTTTCTAAAACTGCACAAGGAGCTGGTAGCATCTCAATATCAAAATAATCTTGTTTTAAATTACCATTATTTATAAATATAACCACTTCCTTACTTACTTATATTACTTACTCCATCTTTTACTCACTTACTCACTCACTCACTCATTTTTTCTTACTCATTTACTTACACACTTATTCATATTTCTCACTCAAATACTTACTCAAACACCTACTCATAGTTCTCACTTACTCCACTACTCATATTTATCACCCATTTACTTACATATTTACTCATTTTTTCCTACTCAATAACTCACATACTTACTCATTTTTTCTTATTCACTCATTTAATCACACACTTACTCATATTCTTACTCACTTACAAACTTACTCATATTTCTTACTTACTTACACACTTACTTATATTTCTTACTCATCTATTTACTCACACACTTACTCATATTTCTCACTCACTTGATCACACACTAATATTTTTACTCATTTATTTACTAACACACATTGCTCACTTTCTTACTCACACATACATGTACAGTATTTCTAATTTTACTCACTCAATTATATGTATTTATGATAACATACAATTTAACAAAGCAAAGCAAGTCATAATTGCATGTATTAGAATCTGAAAATATTTTACATTACTTGCATTTTTATACATTTTATCTACAAGTATACTTACTGTTTGACTGTAAGTTGATCTCCTTCATTCTGTTCTGCTGTTTGGGATGGATCTTCTTCAGTGAAATCATCTATAATATCATATATCCCTTGTACCAATTTCTCCCATAACCCTGTAAATCTACTGAATTTATTAGTCTTATCTCCTAGACCTGGATCTACAACATGTCCATTGTTAAAGAAATACAGAAAAAAACATTTCATTACTGAAAGCAAGTTAAAACACAATTATTGACAAGGCAAACCATCAAATTATAGTTAATAAAAATCCTTCTTATTAAGTTTATATTTTATGAAATAAAACTTACAGAAGCGAAAAAAATTGAAATACATAAAACAAATAGTTAAACATAAATGAGTAACTGGAGTAATGACACTTTATGCCTCAGTCAAAATTATTTCAACCATAAAAAGGCAGTTTATCCTGGGATGAAGTTGGAAACTCAGCGAGCACACTGATAATTTTTTTCTCACACCAGTTGGGATCAACCTAGGTGATAAGAGTCACTGTGATCTTTAAGATTTTAGATGACTTAGCCATCAATGTCAAATTATACATAATGGCATGCCACTTTCGTGTGTAAACTGGTAACCATATGTTACAATTTCCATTCTGCCTTTTGCTGCAATTAAGTTTGAATACTACCAAAGGAATGCTAATTCAATACTCCAGAGTAAATCTCCATCAGCAACATGAAGAATTTTTTGTATTTTCTAAATTTGTCTTTAATTTGTCTTTTATCATCAAGGGGGTAGGGAAGATTGTAATATTAATTATATCTGTATAACATCATAAATATCAATAGAGAGAGATTGTAGAGAATGGAAGCTCTCAAATTCCAACCCCAATTATTGTAAGAAATGGAGACATGGAGTAAAATCTGCAATGCATGCAGCTAGCCAGTCAATCAAAAGAAACAGATGATGATGATAATGATGATGATGAATTAATGAGGTATCCAAATACTGGATAATCACATCAACTTTTTGAGACTATACAATCTGATGAACTTACTTCTAGGTTCCTGGCTAGAAATTCTTTTTGAGGAAATTTCTTCATTTTTCTGTGCAGTTTTATTCCTAGAATAAGATCAAAAGTAAAAAAAAAATCAACTAAAATAAATTAATTCCCTATATACTAATTTTAATTGAATTTATTTATATTAACCAAATTCGCTTTACATGCCTTTTGACTTAAAAAATGTTCAATGCAAACTTTATTTATATAATGTAACCAAATGGATCCTGGTCAAAAGGAGTTTTAGCAAATATGGAGATGTGTGAATGATCAGGTTAGCTCATTCATACATGTACATGTACTTGTGATTTACAGACTATGTTGTTGTTGTTGGTGGTGGTGCAATGTTGTTTAATATTGGATCAGCAATTTTTCCACTACTGGCAATGTGAGCAAGGTTATAAATCTCTAAGGATTAATGTACGGACAAGTTCATGCATGTATGATGTGCATGTGTGTAGTATGGCCTGTCGAGACGAGCTAGCACACACGGCAACTTTTTGGTAAGGTGCTAGCTAACTGAAACAGTATGACATAGACATGCAAATCACTCCTCCAGTTTATTATCATGGCACCAGGTGAACCAGTCAATACTCTATCCTCTTAATGCCAGGGTGCCAGGAGAGGAAACAATAACTCAAAGATTGTCTTATGTATGACCTGGTCAGGGTTCAAACCCACAACATTCCACTCTCAAGGCAGATGGGCTACCAATGAGCCACTGAGGTAGTATTATAAGACTAACTGTTTCCTGGATTCATGCCCAAGGTACAGGATATATCCATGAGCAAGGTATTTAATTTTGCATTGCTTTAGTCAACCAAATAATTGAGCAAGTGAAGTGAAAATAACTAGATATAAACATCTTGCAATGAAGTGATAAGTTTTGTACTCCCAGTTTCATTGATGCAACAGAGGCAAACATTATCAGAGATAATCATTCTGAAAACTGGGAACTTAATCTATTTTTTTATAATAGAGCCTTACCTTTTTTGTTCTTGAGCTAGTTTTTCCTGTAAATCTCTACATCTCCTTCTTTCTATTTCTAACTCAATCTTAAGAGTTTGATTATGATGTTTATCTGTGTATTCTTTCAATTGTGAAGCTACAAAATATCAAAATTAAATCCAGATTATTTTGTTAATAGCATAGGCATATCCATATCAGCTCTCATCACTTGGGAAGAATAAAGATTGACAGTACCGGGTACTTATTTTAAAAACCTGTAAATCTTGTCAAAATGCTTTTGATTTTGTATCCAGATATAAAAATGTATACTGCAATTTGGTGTCAGGACTTAATGTTACCATTGGTTATGTCAGAAAACAAACTGTTAAGTGACAATATTTAACAAGACTTCTAATCACATAAATAGTTAATAACTGAATTTGACAAATTTCTAACAATTTCATTAGTTGAAAAGTGAAAATACATTTGAGTCATTGCTCAATAACTCAAATGTATATCAGCCATGCCCACTCATGTTCCAAAGTGTTTGATGTTTATGGAATCTATAACAAAGTCTTTTTAATGTGCATCATTTTACCTTGTTTTGAAGTTAATCAAAGCAAAAACTGCATAAAGTTATTCTCTCATTAGATTTAAGTTGTCTTTAAAACTTAATTATAGGCATTAAATCTGATTTCCATTTGGGTCTTTGAGAAATAACCTGAATGGATGCTGTGCACACAATTGCGTAATTTGCTTATTTTCTTTTAATCTAAGTTCTATCTTGTAAAATTTATAACAGTACATATCCAAAAATGACAATAAAACCTCTACATCTGCATGACCCAAAAAAGTTTAGATGAAGAATGTGGAAACACATTTTTAGGCCATATGACAGACTTGAAAAAAATCAACTTTTCAAGTGCAAGTATCCTGTGAATGTCCAAGGACTTTTTTGGATAGAAAATTACACTGCAGCTGGTAGTCAGTTTATCATACTGATTTTATAACCAATATTAGTGATATCTCATAATGAATTGGTTCACCTTTAACAGGTTTTTTTCAAATTCAATTAGAAATTATTTTAACGGGTTTAATTTTAATATTATAAACAATTATTTGCCTGTGAGATAGGGAGATTCAGAAAAAAAGTTCAAACTTAACAAGTCATATTTCCCCCTGTGCTTTGTTGTCCGGAAAAATAAAAATACAGGCATTCATACATGTATCATCATTTTCCCTTACTCATGGGCATTACATGTAATCTTATGTAACACAGCAAACTTACAGAGATTTGAGTTTTCTATCATTGCAGCAACAAGTTGTTCTTGAAGCTGTGTTAATTGTTCCTCATATACGGCTTTCTCTGATAATTCCATTTTTCTACTTGAAATAGAGTTCTTGCTGGAATATTCTATCACCTCATAACTCTGTAAAATATACATATACATTGTATATACCATGTCAAAATCATGAAAAAAGATATATATATATATTTATTTTATTATGCCAGATGTCTTTCTCCAGATATTCTCTTAAACTGAGATTCTCTATTACTTAAAAAAAATGATTACTGTACCAATCCATACACTGTAGCTGACCTCTCCTGGCTACTATATCAGTCAGGTAGTCTTGATCAAGGAAACGCTTGCATATGAATAAATTGTATATTAATAAAAGATCGTATCCACCAAACCTTTAGCTGCTTGTGATCGAGATGCACTCAGTTGTGTGATTTAAGATTCCTTTTGCGCATGTGATATTTTTTGTAATATTACCCCTTACCATAACTCCTCAACTAATGTTACCCTGAAGCATGCACCCCATTCTTTATTCTTAGTAAATCTAAGGGTGATATTATTATTTTTTCAAACAGTTAGTTATCCAATCAAATTACTTGAAAATTACATGAGGTATAATAAACACATATATCACTTCCAGAAAGAGGAAATATTCATATGAACAGCATATTACCAATTACCATAATTATAGGTATTTAAAACTCACTGTTAGAAATTGGACCATTAGTCTAGGCAAGGTATGTGTACATGTATGCCAGAACAGTAAATACCAGTATAAAGTTAAGATAAAGTCTATACTGAGCCTGAAGGCCAGTTTGGTGTTTATCCTGGTTTTAACAACATTAAGTGGACTGAGAATACAATAACATTTACACTAAAACTAAGGAAAAAAGAAATAGAAATAATATATAAATCTGTTGCAGGAGGGAGGAAACGACCTTATAAACACATCTTCACTGAGTGCCCTGGCTGATGAGGATCAAACCAGGGCCTTTCTGGGTGATAAGTGAGTGCTCTACCACAAGGCTAAAATATACAGACCAGAAAGCCTGGCAGTAAATCACTCTATTATATCTACTACATGTATATACAACACAACTAGCCAAGCACCCCTAAAATCATTTTAAAAATGAACCTCTAAGTCATCCAACTCATCTATATTCTTCCTGTCATTTTGTATGTCTTTGTTATCACTGTTGTTTTTATCTTTCTTCTTTAGTATGGATTTTCTAACACCACTCATTAGAATAAGGTTTCACTCTTAAAAAACAAACATCTGAAAAAAAAAAAAAAACAATAAAAATTAAGGTAAGTTATTTAGTACCATGAGTAATATTGTGTAAGCATGAAATATAATTGAAAAAACAAACAATACAACGCCAAAAAATGTTTACCAAAAAGAAAGAAAACAACAAAATTCGTCTATATGAGATTTGCCTTTACCTGTTTACTAAAGACAGTTTTGATGCTGTTTGTTGATCGAGAATATAGAATATATTCTCCACTATTTCTGAAAAATAGGCATATGTGTATAATATATGTCATGGAAAAATATATTTACTTTTCTAACCGTAACAAGCTTGTTTTAGCTTTTTGACTATATTCAACAAAAAGTAAACTACAATCTGTAGTACAGGTTAAAATGTAGGACGGAGATAGAAATGATGTTGGCTGATAATTGAAAAGAGAAACTAGATCTAAACATAAATTTAGAAAAAGGCTAAATAAAAAATATATACTTTTAAAAGCAGTATTTGTATAACATTCGATAATAATACAATAAAACACCTGCGTGTTGCACCCTCTTCCCAAAAAATATCCGCGATCTTAAAATAACCTTTTGTTTATTCTCGCGTCAAATTCTACCTCTGGTGGCTGATATTTCCCCCCTTATTATTTCCCTTGAAATTTCTTTGCCAACGACTGTACACTACGATTGTAAGCTTGGGGTTGTTGAAAGAACTTTCGTAATATTTGTTTCATTCATTTTTGTTGGCGGGTAGCCCGAAAGCTTTGGAAATCATGGTTTGATACGTTGTAAATTGTAAGTATCATATAATTTTTTTTTGACATTTATTAATTAGAATAATAAACAGATCTATCTAAAAATATGTACTGTACAGTACAGCTGCAGCCTAGTAGACTATTTATGGAACTTGTTGCATAGCATTGATGATTGATCGGTCGATATATGTTGTTACTTTTAAACAGGTGATAATCACTGTTCAGTGTTGATGGTGGTGCTCCCTGAAACGAATAATATAAAAGTTCCTCTAGATAAAATCATGTCGTCATTACATCAAATAAATGAATAAAAATGGGTCAGGTTAATTACCACTTGAAGGTCAGGTGTTAAAATAACAGCTACAAGTTGTTACAAATTAGCCAAGAATTTCTATGTTTATAGATAAAGTTATCATTACAGTGGTTGGAAGAAAAAATAATGAAATTTTTAATATTCATAAAAACTGCATTCTGGACACGTGTAAGTATTTGTAAGAATGTTGAAACTGCTTTGAAAATGCAAAGTAGATACAGGTATATATTTTTTTTTATGTGGCCACAAACAAGTTTTTTTCCTATGAAGGGAATTATCACTGCAGAGATGAAAACATTTTAAGTCATTGATTCTGGTGCCAACATATGTCATCTGTTCCCAGAATAATCTGTTTTTTGTTTTTTTTTTTAAATTTTGATGGGGGGGGGGGGGGGGGGAGAGTAGGGACTTGGGGGATCAGTTTATGCCATCAACATCTTGTGAAAATGATATTCTGCAAATTGCAGATGTTTTATCATATATATATATAGTACATGGATCAGCTTCTCTTTCAAGGGTAACAAAAATGTAGCAGTTGGCTAATTTAAGTGTTTCAAGAATTTTAATTCTTTTGATCTCAGAAGAATTTGTGATAAAACTAAATCAAATGTTGCCCACCCCCACCCCACCCCAACCTGTGATTTTAATTTATTCAACAAAGAACACTGGAATTGACAAGCTCTTGAGTCTCTTATTTAAACCTCAGTATGGTAAAATTAATTGTAAGCCTAATTAAATATATACTGGTATGTATTAGTAATGATAATTGTATGCAGTTTATTTGTTTCATTTAACATGTTTAACTCAGATACATTAATATATGCATGTAACATTATTAATAAAGTTTTAATTTCTTTGATTATGACAAACTTCATGACATATATGTGTAGATATGTAGGTATATGTAGACTTAAATATTATAAATGTAATAAACTGCATCATCAAAGTTAAGTATAAAGCATAGTTTGTCATGTGAAGGAAATATATCAGGATAATATATTAATTTATTCTGTATAAATTAAAACTGATGCATGATTATATATAACCTGTTTGCCTGAAGTTGCTTTATATTCTTTTAAAGTTGATTTCTTTCAAGTTTGGCAAAATGTAGGTCAAATTTGCCCAAAAACTGCAGAAAATTCACTTCTAACTGAATTTAATTGTTGATATTGCTTAAAAAGAGGGATTTATTGCATTAAAATTGCAAATAGATGTGTAAATAAACATAACAATTAATCAAAGACACTTTAAAGTTGGATGTATACAGTATATATATATATATAACAGGTTAATATTTCACATTTGTATATGGACATACTTTCCTTACTGGTATCTAGATCAACATCGTAAAATTGCCCCATATTTCATACTCAAGGGAATGTTTCAGCTGGGCAACAAATATGCTGAAAAAATGAATGTACTACCAGCAGTATTTAAAATCTCTGTTTTATATGACGCTGGTAGATACTACTGGTACTACTGATTTCTGAACTTGCATCCCCTTATGTTTTCTCTTTTCAGGTATAGATTTTATAAGACCTCCATTGGTACATTCTATTAAAATTTAAACGTGGAATAAATATTGAAAAATAACCTCAAATTGACAAAATAGAGTGATGATGAATATTTCTGTGAAAGTTTCAAAAATTAAAAAAAAAAATTAAAAGATGGGGACACAAACCACGGGAGCTTGGTGTCAGGATTTTTGTGTTTTTGTCATAACACTAAAAATTATTTTTCGTATTTTTTTAAGTTTGTTAAAAATGGATTTCAGGCAAAGTTATCAATATGTATGAACTTGTATCAACCTTGCTTGTAATAAAAACACAAATAAATAATCTTGAAAACAAAAACACAACAATCCTGACACCAAGCCCCTGTGACACAAACATGAAGTCTAGTTATAAATTATTAACTTTTTTTTAATGTACAATATTTTGTGTGGTTAAAATCATGATGATTTGGTAAACTGTATATTGTTATATATTTTTGTTACATGGAACTAGCTAGATGACATTGCTGATCATGAATGACCAGATTTGTGCTGATCAAGGTTTTGGCAGATTTAGAATAGTAGCCATGGTATAATTATTCACAGATCTAGATAAATATTTTTATGTGATAATTATGATAATTTTTGTATATTTTAACTTTCATTGCACCTATTTATCACCTGTAGATTTGATTGAGATATAAAGCTGCCAAATAGAGTAATAACTGTCTTCAATATTTGATCAAAAATCTTTTTTCAAATCATCATCATCATAATCATCACCACCATCAAATCTTTGTTTTAAAATTATTATTATTATTATTATTATTATTATTATTAATTAGAGAGAGTGGCTTATAATTACTGAAATTAGAATTACCTGACCTGTACATTTCACAACAAGAACTCAGGTACAGTCTGACTACCTGTTTAAAAAATACATAAAGTTATAGCAAAAATGGCCATTTATTTACTCAAATCATATATACCTATGTCAGATAGTCATTACTCTAATTTAAGAACTGTCATACTTGTTTACTTGTTGTAACTGAGCACCGGCCAATGTTTTGATTGTGTAAATTTAATGAATGACTTTATTTCTAGAGTTTAGTTGTAGATATATCTCAACGAACTGCATATTTATGTATAGCACATATATATGTTGATATAATAATGTGGGTTTTTTTTCTAATGTATGTGTAAAAGGGTTTGTCTCATTCCATAGGTTTTCTTGAACAAGCTGTTGATAGTTTATATGACCTTGACTTGAGGATAAATATGACCTTGACATAAAGAAGGTCATCCATCATCCATCTCCTGCAGCATTTCATTAGATTTTAGTATGTTCCAGATGAATCTGTTTGTCTAGATATAAATTCTGGTCACCTTTAAAATAGATTTTAAAAAAAGTTTGAATCAGTTTGCATGTGTAAATGGAAATTCAGAACATTATTGCTGTTTTGTCCTTCACCTTGACAAGACAGCCATTACATTATATGAGAAGTCAAGATAAGTGTTGTAGGAGGCTTAAAGCTGAAATGTCCTTTGTGATGTCTAAAGTATTTTTCCTTTTGCAAAAATTAATCTTATTCACTTTTTATTTTCAAGTACCAGACAGAATTGACATGTATAAATTATTTAAATAAATATTAATTTCTACTTTGGTTCATTTAACTGTATTTTTTTATTATTTATAATTTGGCATATTTGAGAATTTGGCACAGTTTTAGTTAAGATATTTTAATTTGTATGATGAATAGTGCATTTTACTGCTGATATTTTGGCACCACAGAAATTGAAGTTGTTTATCACCAAGATTCTGAGTACCATGCATATAGTCATATACATGTATTGGTTAGCTGAAGGTTATGGTTTAGTTAGCACCTTTTTATAATACAATGCACATACATATATTTCTTAGCTGATGAAACTACTGCGGAAGCTCAGTTGGTAGAGTGCTCGCTCCGTAAGTGGAAGGTTGTGGGTTCGAACCCTGGCTGGGTCTGACCCAAGACTTGAAAGTGGGTAGTGACTTCTTTCGCCAAGCACTCGGCATTACGAAATGAAAGTCATGGTTCTTTTGGATGGGAACTTAAAATAAATGAGGTCCCATGTCACGGCAGGCGTGGCATGATAAAGAACCATTCTGTATAATGCCATTAGCGCAACGCACAGGCAAAATTTTTGCACTTTCAACTATAGCTGGTGACCTCTCGATATAAGTGAAATATTCTTGACTGGGACGTTAAACACCATTACTCAACTCTTAGGTGATGAAAGCTCAAGTTACAAATATTTAGTCGCAAAGTTATCACTAAAGTTTGTATATATAAGAGCAGGGGTGATTACAGAAATGCTAACATACATGTAAATTACAATATTGTACATTATAGTAACTAATAAATCATAAGTAATTAAAAAAAACCATTTAAAGTAAATGGACTTAAGGAACATTTTTATTATTGGCTGACCCTGCAATTTCACTTGAAATGGTCAAGTTAACCAACATACTTTGTAATACTCTTGAACATTTGTGCTTAACAGTCAATTTTTTATAGAAAACAATGCATCTTTCTGTTATTAACTGTTAACTTTTCATTGAATATAAAAGCTCATCACATGCATCAGTTGATGGAAGTTTTTGTGTAATATTTGGGTGTTGTAGTGATGTTTTATGCCCCAGTCAAGACTTTTCCACTTACATGGAGGTAGTCAGTTCTGGGATGGTAGAGAAAACCAGATTACCTAGAAAAACATCTGGGTACTGGGTACTTTTTAGCAATTATGCATATTGACAAACTTTCTCGCACAAGGATCTTGACCGGGGAGTAAAAAACACCAAACTCAACCCATTTTGTACACCACTGAACAGCACTAGGTTTCCCTTTCATTCAAACAATCAATAAAGTTACATTTTTTTTTTTCTGAAGTTGTACATCAGTTTAAATAATTAATTAACAGTATACAGTTTAGGTATGTAATTAGCACATTATACCACAAGTATACAAATTGTATATGATATTATCCATCAGTTCAGGTATATACCATAGTTAGTACATACATATATATCAATAAAAGTTATCTATCAGTATGAATATACAGTCAAACCTGTCTTTAAAGGCCACCCATGGGAATGAGTAAAAGTGGCCTTAATGGACAGGTAGCCTTAATATACAGTTCAAATAATATGAATAGAGCAACTGGGATAGAACTGTATTAGCCTTTATAAACAGTTGGCCCTTATAGAGAGGTGGCCTTTAAGGCAGGATTGACTGTAATTACCAAGTAGTACCAGTTCAGGAATAGAATTAGTAGATTAGTAGATGTAAACTAATTTAAAGTTATTTATTATTTAGGTAGGTTGGATTTAATGTTGTTTAACACTGCATCAGCAATATAGAAATGAACAGACATATATATATATATATATACAAAATTATACATGTATTTGTTACTTTATGATATAAAATCTTTCATGTTATACATGTCCTAAGTGTGTGGTCGTGGGTTTTAACCCCAACCGCGTCTGACCCAAGACTTGAAAATGGGTAGTAACTGTTCTTTTGCCAAGCACTCAGCATTTTGAAATGAAAGTCACAGTTCTTTTGGATGGGAACTTAAAATAAATGAGATCCCGTGTCATGGTAGGCATGGCACGATAAAGAACCCTGCTGTATTATGGAATCAGCCTAATGCACAGGCAAAATTCCTGCAGTTTTGCCTAAAACTGGCGATGTCTTGATAGAAGTGAAATATTTTTGACTGGGACGTTAAACACTCATCTCATATTTTTCATGTCAATTCTTTTTGTTTCCAGTGTGCTGTTGCCTTGGGAAGCTGTTCAAAGAGATCTATGATGAACGGAAAGAAGACCAACATAAAGGGGAAGATTTCGATGATGAGGTTTATGGAGTAGAAAAAGAACCACCTCTCAGAAATGCCCCAAAAGATCAGGGTATAAAATCTATATTCAGTTGCAGAAAAACCTGTTTTTATTGTGAGAATAATTGAGAGGAATGGATGGTTTCATCACAATAATATTTGTTATTTGTTATTTATAAAATGGTCTTGATCAAATGATCTACCATACTTTTTATTTATTATTATTATTATTATTAATATTTTTTTTTTTTTTTTTTTGATTTTGTACATTGAGATGCCCAAGCTAAAAGGTTAGTTGCAAATTCTTATACATTTTGTGGTCTAAATTCAATTTGCATCAAGTGTACTTTATTATCCTACAACAATACATAAAATTTTTTCAATAGGTCTCACTTCAGTTTAAACAAATTGGTGGACAGTCAAGTTAAAAAGAAATAAAATTATGATCTTTACCTCAATCAATTTGACTGATTTTGAAGTATTCCTCCGTTTAAAAATAAATCTTTCACATATTCATATGAAACAAATAACTTAAAGATGAAACAGTGAGTTCTGTGAGAGTCAGGAGTAATTTAAATTTGTGGTACATTTAATCTTTTTTTTTTTTCCATTTAGAAAAATCTTTGACAGAACCAGAGGCAACAGACACAAAAAATATAGAGATGGTGGAGAAATCGGCCATCAGATTAGATCCGAATGGGTAGTTACTTTTATGTACCAAGATGGACCAAACAGCAACAATGTGAACATAACAGAAGTACCTGCCCAGGAAATCATGAAGAAAAGATAAGAGAGAAAAAAAACAAGCTACAAACAGCTCTCATCACAAAAGTTTTACATGAGTTAAAATATTTGTTTTTTGGCCAATACCAACAGATCTGAAAAATCAGATATACTGTAAAAGTAAGCTTCATTCTTATTAACAGTTGTTTTCTATAACAAAAAATTTCTGTTCTACCTAATGTACATAATTGTACTGGTAAATGAATATGCCATAATGATTATGAATACCAAAGTCAGGGTTGATTGATGAAAAAAATTATTTTGATTTGTTTTTTGTGCAAGTGGAATTTGTGGTAGAAAATTGTAAGGACTTTGAACATTTATGGTATAAGCTGGCACACCACACAAATACTGACAATATGAAATAAAAAGGTACCGGGTAGTTTCAATTGTGCCACTTAACATTTCCACACAATTGAGGTGTCCTCAGTAAAACATTTTACCGATTTTCAAAAAAACAATTAATAAATAAATAAAATGATGTAATAAATAATTTCATCCAATCAGAATAAAATCTAGATAATTTGTATATTTTTTTAGATAATATTATTTTTAATGAGATAAATATTAACCATAGCATTTTTATATTTTCCTCTATAGCAGTTATATTTTTATATCATGTAAAAAATAGAAATTTATTTTCAACAACAGAATATGAAAAAACACAACATTTAAAAATTTGAAGATAATTTATACTAGAAATTGCTTTTGATAAATTTATCTAGATAATTAATTTTTACAATTTTTTTTACAAAGCATAGGTATATAAAGTGGTTCCTATGAAACAAAACTATTTTCACTGAATGACAGCTGTGCAATTTTTTTCAGTTTGTTTATCGTGATAATTTTTAGTTGTTGATGACATGGATTTTTCCCGATTTTTTAATGACATATAAACAAATGTTTTTTGGTATGTATTGTTGTTAAATTAATGGGAACTCACCATTAGACCAAATGATTAATACCACTCATTAGGGAAAACATCCATGTCATGTTTTTCGAGAAAATTTGCAATTTCATTTTATTGAAAATAAAAAATCTGCACAGATGTAAAGAAGTGTCATGAGATAAGCTGATGAACTTAATTACAAAAAAACTCACAGAATTATGCAAAGACCCTGCACTCACAGGAAAATCACATTTTGTTGCATTTTAAAGAAATTCCAGCTATTCAGCATATTACAGTTTTATCAGTGGGTATTGAATGAATATGGCCACTATAAAGTAAATAAATTGTGAGAAAACCAGATAATGATTGACGATATAAAAGAACATGTAAAAAAGATAAAAATTGAAATTTAAACAAAGTAATGAACTTATAAACAAAATGATAAAAACTTCAATAAAAATGTTAATCTTATAACGTACACTCTTAATTATTTATTTGTCTTTACCTTACTGTATTTACTGGTAATGCAAAAAGTTAAAATAAATGATTAAGAGGATTGTTGCAATTTTTGTTTTAGTTGTTATTTTTAAATCTAAAAGTCCCATTTAGATTATCCGGTTACTATTACATTTTACTTTAGATTTACTTATGGCAGCGTTTAATTCTGGCAGCTCAGAATTAGCTCAATTATGAAAAACTTTTAATTTTGTTATGTTCCTAATTTGTTGATTTTTCTTTTTCTGAGAGATTCGGTTAATTGTTATGTAGATTTTCCCTACATTTCTGTGATATATTTACAAAATGTAATTAACATCTACATGTATTACATTTAACTTTGAAAAATGTTATATACATGAAAATAGAAACTAACAACAGGGGTTCAAAATTATTTTTCACAATGATAGGTTAGGACTTTCTGTCTTTATATTGGTAGATCCTAAATTCAGATTGGGAGGTTCCATATCGTCATTGGAAGGTCCATGTGCCCGAAAATTGAATAAACTCGTGTTGATCAACTTCATTAATATTCTTGATTCAAATAATTTAATGTTTACAACTTACAAACACTCAAGGGATACTGTTGTCAAAGCAGTTGGACAATATATTTTCATTTCGAAAAACAATTGGACAACAACAACTTTGACCAATTGCAATAAATTAAATGATTTTGAGACCATTTTTTAATATACAAAGGAAAGTATTCTAAAAATGTTTCAAAACACAAAGGCAGGATATTCTTAAAAAAAATTGCAGGTCTATCTTTATATTAAAAATTCAAAAGGTCCCAAAGTAAAATCAAAAGGTACTGGACCTCGGATCCAGGGAATTTTGAATCTTTGTGTCCATCTGAATTCTTTAAATTGGGGAATTTTATACATGCAAATAAAAACACACAAATATTCACAAGAAAGATATATTTTAATCTCATAGTTTTAAATTTGATTTGGACCATCTGTCACACGAGGACATGAAAATAAAACATGAGATTAAAATGAATGTTGCTCCTCAAAAAACATTAATTGACTTTAAATTTTCCCACTTTATCATATGTGATTATAAATTTTTGTAATAATTATTTCCCTTTTTGGAATTCTTTTGTTTTTGAAGTTTACTTAAGTTATAGTGGGTACACAATGGTTGATGTCTCAGAATACTTGTAGGGGTATTTTACTATGCCTGCTTACATCCTTTATTGATTGACCGAGATATACTGTATGAAACTAGATAATAAATTAACTAAAAGAACATATTAAAAATGTGTAATAAGGATCTTTTTTATACATTCAAAACCACAGTGTACCCACTGCCACTAAATCTACCTCCATATTTAAAGAGCAGCACATATAGTTTCACACGCACACACATTGGCATACATAATAAAGATTTTTTTTCACTAATAATGCAAGTTGATATTTATATAAGAAAATTTAATAGGTAATTGCTTGGATTATTATCATTAAATATGACACAATACTGATTTTATTTTGGGTCCAGATTTAATTTTGTTATAATTTTATTTTACTGCTTTAATTAATGCCAAACAATGCACAAATATGATGACATTGGTACAGTGTACTGAATGATGGTATTACTTGAAATATGTTTAAAATTACATTGGAGTAGCACTTGATGATATTGTATACAGTACTGTGTTATCTGATGTACGTGTATTATCTACAATATATTTGAACTTGAAGTTTTGTGTGTTCTGTGAACATCTTAGCTTGTCATTATAGGTAGTTGTTTTTGGGGGGAGTTTTGATATAATGTAAATATGTGTATATATAAACATACATGTATAGAGCATCTAAGCTACAGTCTGAAATGTTAAATTCTTACAAATTTGTTGATGAAGAAAATACTTTGCATAAATTTATATCACAAGAAATATGAATGATATAACAAGTGGTACTTGTAAAGTTTTTTTCTTGAAAAATCAAACTACATGTACATGTACTTTCTATTCAATTTTTAAAATGCAAATCTTTAAATTTTGAAAGATATGTTTTTGTTTAATAATGGTCTTTGAAAAAAACATTATGAAAATTGAGCTATAATTAGAAATTTATTTTTAAATTGTATTGAATGATTGTTTGAAATTGAAGAGAGAGAGAGAGAGAGAGAGAGAACTTTTCTCAAAATATCAAAAAATATCACAAGAAGCAAATGTGTTTGGTTGACTAGTCACAAATTGTGCACTGTAGATCACTTTTATTTCACGATAGATTTATTTTGCACCTCAATTTGCGAATCATCCCATTCAGTGAATTAAAATATCATGAGAATATTTCCTAGCATGCAGATCATTTAGACATGTCAAATTTTACCTATACTGTAACAGATATCCCTGTTGTTTCAAGAGCACTCAACAATTGGTGGCATCTTCATTTTAAGTCCAATACATTTATGAGACCAGTAAATACTACTCACTGCAGTAGTGAATACTGCTCACCTTAGTAAGAAACCTTAAGAAAACCAACCAACTGTATGTATATGTTATAATTCTTTATTAGCTGAAAATATTAATTGTTTAAAGAGATTAACCTACTAAGTGATACTCTGATCAAATGACGGAACATTGTAACAGAGAAAGAAGAAGCGCTTTTTTGAAAAAGTGTCCCACCCTTCAGTTCTTTATTTTGCAATTTTATGCCACAAACAATTCAAAAATTTTTATATTCAGTAAGTTTTCATACGTGAATTCAAATATTCGTGAATAAGGCCAAGATGGTGTTGTCATGAAATTTTCTTGTCGCGAAAAATAAGTGATCTACAGTATTTTTTAAAAGATCGCACAAATCAATCAATCAATCGTCAATTCAGTTTCAATGTAGAGGTTAGAACTTGATTCAAATTTGTCAAATTGTAATATACCGGTAATGTTAATTTTTTTGTTCATTTGTTTGAAAAATGTAATGTAAATCTGTTTTGTAATTCATATTTTAGGATTATTTTTTATAGATTATTAATATATTTATAGTTTATCATATTGTTATACATTTGTGATAGTTGATATATTTTTCATGTTTCATAATGAAAATATTTTGGTATTATATACTAAAACATATTTTCAACACTGGTAGTCGGTACTGAATGTCAAAGGTAATGGTATTTTTACAACAACAATAGAAGTTTGATAACTCAGATCCTGCTTTTTGCATAATTAAATTAATTATAAAACATAATGGCTTTGACATAATTTATCCATTAATTAAATAAATGGATAAATTATGTCTAAGCCATTATGTTTTTTTAAGTGCTTTTTGTTATTAATTTAAATGAAAAACTCCTGACTTCTAGATAACTTGATGTCATACTGGAGTCCATTGCACTGAGTTATTAAAGTTTTACTGTAGTTGACACATATTCTAGAAAGTATCCATATATCCATATTTTTTAAAATTATTATTGTTATTATTATTAATATTATTATTATTATTTATATATATATTATTTTCATGGCATAGTTACTACATTCCATCTAAATTTAAGTACAATATTTTAATGTTGGTTGTTGCAGCTTAAAATTTAAGATATTTTTTGGTATCTCCACTGTTGGATTATTAAACTTTAAATTACATCCATTGAAATTCAGTAATTTAATTTCTAAATTTAAGAAATATTCCTTTATTTTGAGTTTTAAACAGCACTTAAATTGTTTATCTTACCAAATTTCTTTTTTGTTTTTGTTTTAATAATTGTTGTAAAATTTTGCTTTTTCGCACTAACTTTAAATATGTTAGCTTTTTGGTAGACCTGAAATACAATTTATGCAAATGAACTTTTTTATATATAAACATGAAGCTGTCTTGCCAAAACTGGCAACACCAGTATTTATAAAAAGTCATTCGCTATCTATGATTCTCAAAGAATATAAGAATTATATTATACTGATATTTATGTTATTATTAATAAATACTGTAATTTATTTTTGAGTTACCTCCCTTATACTGCTTATTTACCGTGCTTCCAGTTTTTAATTACTTATTCATTGTGTCAAAAAACATTTTTTTTTTTTTATAAATTTTTATCGTTAAATACATAAAAAATGTTTTTTGAGAATATATTGTCATAAAGCATTATTTAATTTATTTAACGAAAAAATTTAAAAACTGCTTTATGACAATTGTATCATACCATGCCTATGATGTATAGACTTGGTAAGTCAAGTTTGAGATCTTATTTTTTTTTTTTACCTTGATATAAATTTCATTGAAATGTGATATCAGAAAATAGATGTTGTGGAAACATTGTTATAGCTTTAGATTTTAATTAGCAGCAGCATCATTAGCATATGTTACATAAATATGCTTCCAAGAGTTGTATAAAAATTGTTGAATTCTGGTCAGTTGTCATAGTGTTAATATTTTAATATAAACCAAAATGTAGGAAGTTGTAAATGATTCTCTAAAGTAGAAAATTACCTTAAACTTACATTTATACTTATAGCGCTTTTCTCAGTTTATTGAAGATGTTTTATCTTGCCAGCTACATTAAGATATTAAATTAGGACTAGATATTGAAAAAATTCCAGCTTAGAAATAAAAAGCCATATTAACTCAATATAATGTATGAAAAAGATCCAGAATTAACTCAATATAATGTATGAAAACAATCCAGAATTAACTCAGTATAATGTATGAAAACGATCCAGAATTAACTCGATATAATGTATGAAAGCGATCCAGAATTAACTCAATTTAATGTATGAAAAAGATCCAGAATTACATGTCACTCAATATAATGTATGAACAAGATTATTAATATTTTGTAAATATCTGTTTCAGAAAGTTAGTCCTTTTTAACCAACACTGAATTCGAAAGCTAAACGAAACCATACTTTTATGGTAATTGTAAGGATAAATTTTCCAGGTTTTAAGTTTTATGTTAGATTTGGCATGTTCTTCCATTGTATTTGAAATTATAAGTGGCATTTAATTTTTAAAACAGGTTGGTGCTATTAACTAAAGGCTTCATATTTTCAGCAGTTCTTCCATATGGGACTTTTATTGGTAATGGGTCCTTTCAAAAAGACATAAGAAAAATTGTTAAACTGTTATAAGTTGTTGTTGTTGTCATAAGAATGTAACTGTTGCATCAGTTCAAGCCCTACTACTTACTTAGAGCATATGATTATCAAGCAAAACTTTTTTTTTTGGTTTTTTTTTAACAAATACAGCTGGTCCGTATGTATTGTCTCTTTTTTTTTAGCTAAATTAAATTGAGTATGAATAGTTGTTCTTTATAGTATTTTATTTCGCAATGCTTTAATTTTGGGTTATTAAGTTATAATATTGTTAACAATAGGCAATATAGTTTATACATGTATATAGTGTTTATATGTTGACATGATCAATAGATTATATAGTTTATATATAGTGTTTATTATATCCATATGAATTTGTTTGTTGAAATAATTGGAATTTTATTAAAAGTTGTTGTAATTCAGTTATGAATGTCAAGTTATTTTTTGAATTGGCATATAACGAGAAAATTCTTACGTGAGTGCAATGGTATCTCTAATTGAAAATCCTGCAATTTAGACAGGTTTCATCTTACGTGACACCTTGTACAATACTATATGATCTGATGGTAGAGCACAGATTTCGTAGCGTAGACCGTTTATTAACAAACAAAAAGAAAAATCTTTAACTAGCCCTGTGGCAATGTCTATAAACACGGTTTGTCTAAATCGCAAATTTCAAAATTGTTCAAGTGTGCGTGTGTGTGTGTGTGCGTGTGCGTTGGGGGGGGGGGTGGATGTTAGGGTACAGAACACAACAAACTTTTATTTGCATAAAGTAATACAATACTATAGCAATAGAGATAATTGATAAATAATTACAACATGACTAAATAGTTTTACATAAGGCTTGTAATAGATATAATGCAAACTACATATCTATTATATTTGAGTGGAAGAACAGATATTAAAGCTGCATTAAGTTTTCCAAAGAAAAAATTAAAACAGTGCTAATCTAATTAATGATGTTCCTAATGGACATTGTTACATTTGGTTCAACGATAAAAGCTCATATAAATACAGAAATAACAGTAATTTCCCAGCGAGATGTAGCATGAGGATCTAATATAAGAATATGGTTACGTCATAAAAAACGGGTCATTTAAACACAACCTTCAAAACGGTGAAATGCGATAAATTAAACACAGAAATTCGTTGAATTTGTCATTTGTGACTTAGTAAGGGATACCTAACACCATTTCAAATACATCTGGATATTAATGACGGACAATGAATGCAATTTGTCAGGTTTCACCTTCGATCCATTGGGTTTTCCGTACATCAGTGCGCATGCTCCAAGCTCATAATAATAATCGTTAAACATTGACCAACCGCTAAGAGGATTCCGTTAATTTACAGCTAAAAGAAATGAAATTTTAGAAAATGAATCTCACGGATCGTGGTTAGAGGATATATATTTAAAAAAAAAGATAATTATATTTTTAGAAAATTTAAAAAAAAAAAAATCAGAAAATTGAAAACCTTAATGCAACTTTGATTAAACAATACACTGTCACGCTCTTTTATAGCATAAAAATATACATATATGAAGTATGTTGAAACGTTATACTGTGTGTACGCTTAGTTTTACTAGACATTACTTGGAGAAACTTGATTTTATTTAAACTGACGGTACAGTAATTCGTCGTCGAAATTCATGTTAATTTTTTTATGATGTAATTACCAGCAAAAGGTGAAGACGGTGAGATAATTTTAATTTTCAGCAAGTAGTGCTTTTTTTCCAATTTACCCGATTTATAATTTTCTGTTTAACGTTTATCAACAGCTTTTGGGAATCTTAACAATGACCCATGAGCAGGAATAATCTACTTCTTGCAGTGTTTTCTGCAACCGCTGACATGTAAATATAATTGAAGTAATTTTGACTAAGACGTAGGCATAATCAACAACTGTCAAGAAGAAGAATGTCCGATTGATATTCATTATGGTATATGTCTTTTTACATAAATATCATTATTTTGTACCGTTGAACCGAAAAAAAAAAAAAAATTAATTCGGTTTTTCTTTATTGAATTTAGTGATGAATTGGATGGGGTAATAATAAATATTGGACCCTTATTATTGAGCATTTTAGCGACACGGTAAAGAATATATGTAAAAATATGCATATGAAGAATCCTCTTCCTCGTGCAAGTAACTGCATTTGGACGTAGGTAAAAAAAATATAGAGAGAGAGATTCGGAAATTAAAATGCCTCTAAATCACTGTGTGCCGCACAGTTTGTTAAAATTTTATTGAATAACAAGTACATGGCCTCATTTTGACCACATTTTCATATTGGATGTGATTATTTGCTGGTTTTGTGCATAATTAAAAAATTAAAACTGAACCAAAAAGAGAAGAAGCTGAAGCAAAACAGCAATTTACTAGAAGTACATCAAATGATTTATTTAGTTATATTGCCGCACGCGTGTGTTCATTTGTATGATTTTATAAAACTAAGAATTAAAAGAAATAAGCAGAACTTAATCGGTGTGGGTTTTTTTTTTTTTTTTTTTTTTTTTAATACATGTGTATATAGACAGCTTCTTTATATTTGATGCGAATTGTGTTATCATTATAGACGATTTCAAAAAACGTCGTTTTCCACCTCAATGACTATTTTAAACTGCTCTTCCTAAAAAGAATTTTTTTACAATCTAAACGTGACTTTTATCTGTGTTTTGGTAACAGAGTTATTTCCCTTTAGTCACGCGTTCAACAAACATTTCGACTGGCTAGGGTATAATTACATGTCCTAATATTTGACACCGAATCAGCAGCTCGTCAAGAAGCTAAAGCGAAGATGGTTTGATTAATATTTAAAGGTAAATCTCATTAATCTTATTTTGTTTTTATGAGACCTAGTTCAGTTCTACATTGTACGGTATTATATTTGTTATGTTTTAGCCGTAACCCAGGTTATATTTAATTACATTTTATATTGATTGGTAGTCAAGGTTTCCCATATAATTAGTAATACTATGATATATCAATAAGTTCCTCAAATCTTACTCTAGGCCTATTTTATCTCATGTTTAGCCCATAGTTATGTTAAGAACCATCAAATATGTTAGATCCTGTATTATTTCACTACGTAGTTCTACAGTCTACATAACGTTTTCAACTCCAGGTACATACAACGCAAATAGGTCATGCATGTACATACCAAACATTTGGGCTTCTAGATCTATTAAAGTATCGTATAAGAGACAGTCTAGTGTGCGTTTTGAGTTTTTGCTTCTTGTTTTAGTTTCGAGGAACTGTTTTTATATACCAATAATGTGAAGGGGATTTTATTTAAAAATACTGGCATGAAAGTCGACTATTTTAAATCATATTTCAATGGTTTTATATATTGTCGAGTCATGGTGTTTACACAAGTATTTACCTAGTTTTTCATCATAACAATAGGCAAAGTTGGGAAATAGTCAATGAAAATCCCAAGCTGAATGTTCTTATTTTTTGATTTGGGAGAAAAATATTAGATTGGGAAAAATTGGGAAAGATAGCATATTAGGTTTGGTTCATGATATATTATTATTAGTCAAATTATGGCCTTAAAATTGCAGTTTGTTGATATGAATCGTGAATTTAAAATTAATTTGTTGATCATAATATGTATTATCAGAATACCTTTGCAAAGGAGCAAATTTCAATTCTGTTTTTATAAAAAAAAATTAAAAAAATAAATAAACAAAAAATAAAAACAATAAAACTTTTAATTTATGAGAGTTTATGTTATATGGCATGATAAATATTTATTATTTATAAGCAAATTTTCAAACTATTAATGTTTTAAAATGACAAAAAAATACTCTTGAGGACCGTCTTTGAATTTAAAATAATGTATCGGTGAAAATGCAGATATAACTATTACGAAAACCGATACGTGCAATCTACAAAATAAATATATAAATAAATAAATGAATAAATAAATAAATAAAATTATGATGAATTAAAAAAAAATCAAATTTTTTTTAAAGAAATACATACGGCATAGTTACTTGTTATGAACGACTTAAAATTAGTT
The DNA here is from genome assembly GCA_029721355.1 of Tegillarca granosa. Classification (NCBI taxonomy): domain Eukaryota; kingdom Metazoa; phylum Mollusca; class Bivalvia; order Arcoida; family Arcidae; genus Tegillarca; species Tegillarca granosa. The sequence continues at coordinate 38,784,113 of CM056599.1, read as the reverse complement.
GTCTCGTAATTCTAAGTTGTAATTACCAGGTGCTAAGTCATAAAATTACGACTTCAGTTTATTTATATGCGGCACCTTTCGGCTTCCGTATATCAGTGAAATTAACAATGTCCATTTCATATCCATTGTATAAACAATCATAACCGAAAGAAGACATATATGTATCTTACAAACTACACATACATTTATCGAATATGCAGATGTTAATAGGTGTAAAAATTTATAGGGTCTCCAGGGTTAATTATGTGTTCATTATGTTCTCATTTCTGAAGCTTCATTTTGCTCTATTTCTCTGTTTTAGCCTGTAGCTACGTGGCTGAGAAAATCGGTCGTGTATGCTCTGGCAAATCTGACGAAGATGATCGGAAGATAAAGGGAATAACGGAGAGAAAATGTGTTCTGGAGAAAAAATCATTTAACGGTCAGTATTAAAGTGTTTATCTCGTGTAACGTTTCCATGGCATGTCCAAAGCTGTGATTTAAAAAATCTGCAGCTAAACGTTATGTACTTGGCAACAATGAATGACCCTTCACAATAAAACAAACAAAATTAGAGCAATGAAAAAAATGGGCTAATAATGTTTTTCTCCCCACTCAAATTTTTTCACTTCATTAGAGGCCGTCGGTTCTAAAATGATAGAGAGAACCAGAATGCCATCGACCTTTAGCAAGCGAATATTTAAATGAAAAACGACAAACTTCTTCACATTAGGATCTGCCTCAAGTGAGATTCGAACCTAGGCCTTAAGAGACGCTGTAAACCGTAAACCAGAGTTTCAAACGAAATAAGAAGAAACAACATGAACATAATCACAATACTAGCATTCAGACCACTGACCTAACATGATTTCTGTGTCCCAACGGTCTAAACCGTGCGCGCTTACAGGTTACGGATTGCAGTGCCGCTCAGGGCCTAGGTTCGAATTCCACTCGGATAAATCTAGCGAGCTCGAGATAGTTTGTCGGTTCGTTTGCCGAAGGTTGGTTTTTTTACTTGGTACTCCAGTTTCCTCCACCATTTCAGAGCCGACCGCCTCAGACTAAGTGAAAAAATCTTGACTGGGGCTAAAAAATACTATTGCTTCATTCTTTGACATGTCACAAACTGCCTTCTTTAGGTCGCGATTAAAGCACCACTTGAAGAAAACAACATGAGCACAATTGCAATACATCTACTAGTATTAAGAACACTGATCTAGCACAGACAGCCACACTGAAGTTATACCAATAAGCTAAAGTATTTGAAACACTGCGCTAATAAGCTGAATTCTCTAAAACAAAAATAAAAACTTGATTTAATATGTGTCTCTAACTGGCCTGTAGTCTAAATAAGTTTAATGGACTTGACTGCCCTTTTGACATCTTTTATCAATTAGTGCATGCTTACGAAACAATGTGCTAAATCAAATTTGGCAGATTGACATCGCAAACTATTTTACCAGTAACTTATGTGTCGCTTAGCATTTGCCCTTCTTAATCAAAAGTTAAAACTGTTGACAGATTAACATGGAAGTTTTAATGTACCTATACACAAGAGATACCAGAGATTACGATGTTGATCTTCAGGGAATAGAGCAGATAGTTGTAAATCTTTTAACCTAATTGAACTTTCGTGTTGCTTTAGTTCAGCTAATCAGTAACAACGTTTACAATACATCGATTCTGTCATACACAGGTGTTTTCATCGTAGTTCTCATGTCTTAAGCTTAATAGTCAATTAAAAGTGCGGTATTACAAAGTCAACAAAATATCAAACTCATTTGCTAATATTATTTTGAAATATTTTTTTTTATTAAACAGAAGTTTTCTTAATCTCTGTTTACAAGGCAGGAATCGTAATTAGCAAGGCGCTTTGGTGGCCAAGTGGCCTAAAGCACCGGGATGAGAAATCAAGGCCGTCTGTCACCACATGGATTCGAATCCTATTCGATGCATATTCCTAACGTGAGAAAGTATTTTGATACACTTGCCGGTCAGGTTCTCCTAGCATTCCGGTTTCCTCCTACCATTCCATAAATGACCACCTCGATCATGTCGATGTAAGTGGAGCCACTCCACTTGAAATGAACAGCTTCGCAATTTTTAGCGTTTATACGGGTAATATACATGTAATTGTCATATGCAAATTTTTGAATTTTTATAAAATAAAATGCATATGGAAAACTAGTTTGAATGATCAAGGAGTCTTTCACATGAAAAAATACAGGAAAACTAAATAAATAATAAACAAAAGCATATGACATAAATACCAAGGCTACTGTTTATCTTTTTCAGATCAAAAATGCAATGGAGTAGTAGAGAAGCAGCCGATCTATGATCAAGATGGTCGGTATATACAACCTACGACCAACACCTGAGGTTAGCCTGCTTGGGTTTCAGCTTCAAAAATGCTCCCGAAATCCAAGCTTTCTTCTATTGGCAGTAGCTGTTTCTAGGATTAAATCTATGATCATCAGAACTTAAAATAGCCATAAACCATTTAAAATTTTAAATACATTCCTTTTTCTTGTACATCATTTTATCGTCTGCTGTAATTTGGCAACCACAAAGATTTCAACAGGAAAAATTGGACTAAGTTTGTGCAAAAAATAACAAATTGCAATTTATTACATGGCATTAAATGATTTGAATTTTAGCCATGCAAAAAAAAAAAAAAAAAAAAAAAAAAAAAGAAAAACAAAAAACTTGAATCTGAAAGAGTCATTGAAAGTTTAAAATTCAATAATTTCAAACATTTCAATTTAGCCTTCGTAAATTTCAAAACTATTATATGAACATCTTTGGTTGTGAAATCGGATTACTTTGTCGAAATACCGTCAATTGGTGTGATGTAATTAATTTCCTACCTCCAAACAATATCGTGTTATCCATCATTTATCTTACTAAACAAACATATGTTCACGCAATCATATTTAGACTTTGAAAAGTTTGGTTCTCATAAAAATTATGTTTATGACGCAAGATATTTAAAATATTTCACAGAAATTACGATATCTTGCTGATGTACGAACTTTAATTGATACGGAACCAACCTATTCAGGGACATAATATGCAAATTGTGCTATTAAATATGTTTTTGTAAACAAAATGGTTTTTTTTTCGTTGTTGTAATGATAACAAATTTAGAGTCAATTGTTAGCAGTATATGCCTGGTGACATCAGCAGAAGTCTTTTGTGTCGTTAAAACATTTTCAGAGATAATGAATTATAGTGAAATTGTTACCAGATAATTTTTTCAGTAAGTAGTTTCTCTGCGGCATGTTTGTTTATTGCCATGGCGATGCTACTTATCCTTTTCAAGACATTAAGGCCATATAGATTTTACTTTGGTTCTCCTTCGACGTCCCCTTCTGTCTCCGTTCTTCCGCTTCAACTATTGTACATAGCGTTTCTTTCTGACGGATATTTCCAAACTTTTTAGAATTAGTATCTTATTTTTTATGGACGTAGTTCTTTGGTACATATCAAGCCCAGTTTGGACACAATGGTTTTTTGTGTTTTGAACATAGTATATGCGGAAGTGTTTCATTAGTGGTTCCGGTTGTTCCATTTCTGGTATTTATAGGTGATTTTGCTTCTTTTTAAATTCTGTTTAGTTGTGTAATGGTGCTGTATATTCATTCGATACATTATAGCAAGTAGAAATTCGTAATTGTATGACATATAATGGACAATCCAACAAGTTCACTTTAAATGACATGAAATACTGACAAATGTACTTAGTGAAATGGCATGTATTTTCCAGTAGAGGGAGTTAACGAGAAAAATAAAGTACAGGACAAAATACTTCTTTTCTAGGAGATGGAAGAAGCATGGAATTTTGTTTGTTTTGTTTTTTGTTTGTTTTTTTTTTTTTTTTTTTTTTTTTTTTTTTTTTTTTTTGCGTTTTCATCCAATTTTGTTCATTTTAAGGTCACTTGTTGTAAAATAAAAAAATGGGTGATGAATCTTTCAATAAAATAATGTTAAAATGTACTATGATGATGAAAAATGCAGATATGGTTAAAACTGGTCATATGCATTATATAACTGAAGTTGTTAATTTTGACGGAAAACGCCTAAGTTGTCATCATTCAAGTATTACAACAGGTCAGTTTGCGGTCAGTGATTGTCTTGAAATGGTCAGACTCAATTTAGACACATTTTATTAACTCAGCATGCAGTTGTATCTAAATTCAGTCAATGGAAGTCCTGAAGATTTCCTAATTTGTATATTTTGTCGCCTAGTGGTCGGTTTGTAGCGGCAGACGACATTATTGTAAATAAAGTTAACAAGTCTCTTCCGAGTATTTTACACCAAAGCGATACATTTCTTTTAAAACCAATGTGTGTCGTTGACAGGAATTCTATTCGAGTGCAACTTGACGGATACAGCTCCTGGGGAGTTTCATCTGTTAAAGCGAGACGATTGAAGCCATAGAGTGTTAAACGGTTTCACAGACGATTGAATAAAAACTTCGGACTTTGAAAAAAATACATTGTTAGTAATAACATGTTCAGTCTCTAAAGATTTCTCAACTAAGCGCAACCGCTGAAATAGTTTGTATAAATCAACGCATGTATGTTATATAACATCATGGTTTATTGCACGGAATCCATTTTACGACAACATATTAAACTAAATCAATAGACATATTATTATTAAGTGTCATTACTGTCAAGAAAATAAATAATTTTATGATATAATCCTAAAAAAGCACCCTTTAATCATAAGATATGAGATTCCTAGAAAAGTATTTATAATTAATTACAAAAATAAAAATTAAAAACTCCATATATGGAAATTTGAATAAATGATAATATTTTTATGGTATTTTTTAACATTCACATAGACGTTCCTGCAAAAAAGTAAAGCTTAGCAGTTTAATTTGTATAGATCAGAATCCGTTTTTACGCTTTTAATAGCTTGATTAAGTTGCTTAGTTGAATTATATATATATATATATATATATATATATATATATATATATATATATATATATATATATATATATATATATATATATATATATGTATGTATTTGAATTATTTTTGACTTATACATTCAAAAAAGAGCTTTATGATAACCAATACAAATACAAAATGTTTTATAAGATAGTTGATTACGACAAATATTTGTATATAGTTTATCTCTAAGTATTTAATCGTGTATGATGAAACGTTAATTTACAGACGTACTGCTGTATGTCACTTGCAGGTTTTATTTCTTTACAAACTGAAATAAATTTAATAAAAAAAACAGGCATGGTTAATAGGAATGTTAAATTGTTTGTTTTAAAAAAAACGGAGTTTAAAGTAAAGTTAACGTTTTTATTTAGTAGCCAAATTTAAAAATATAATCAGCGACAATTGAAAAAATTGGAAAACCCAATGAATCGTATGTGAAACCTGACAATTGCACCGTCATTAATATCCAAATGTATTTGAAATGGTGTTATGTATCCCTTTCTAAGTCTCAAATGACAAATTCAACAAAGTTCTCTGTTCAATTTATCGTATTTCATTGTTTTGAAAGTTGTGTTTAAATGACCCGGGTTTTTTATGACGTACAGTACAGGCCTGTCGAAAGTTTAACACTGAGCTGACGAAAAGGAGCCGAGACTCGGCTGCCGAGGGGCCGAGCTGTGGACAGCTAGTGGCCGAAAAGTTGTCAACTCTTGGCCCCTCGGCAACTAGAACTGTCCACAGCTCGGCCACTCGGTAGCCGAGTCTCGGCAACTCTTTCGGCTTCTCGGCACTTTGAACTGTCCACGACTCGGCAGTTCATTTGGCCGAGTCTCGGCCACTAGCTAACGAGTGGTCTAACAATTAACATCTGAGAGATTAATGTTTAACTGTATATATATTAAAATAATAAAATATATCAATCGGTAATGATAAAGACTTTAAAAAAATAACAATAATAAATTTTAAAAAATAATGGTAATAAAACAAATAGAATAGAATAAAATAAAATAAAATAAAATAAAATAAAATAAAATAAAATAAAATAAAATAAAATAAAATAAAATAAAATAAAATAAAATAAATAAAATAAAATAAAATAAAATAAAATAAAATAAAATAAACCATTAAATAAACAGATGGTGGAAAACATACATATGTGATTTTTTTTCAGCAATTTACATCTGAGAGAGATTAATTGTATATAATAATAATAATAATAATAATAATATATATATATATATATATATATATATATATATATCAGTCGTTAATGATAAGGAATATAAGTGCAAATTAAATAAATTAAATAATAACTTAATAAATTTTAAAGTAATAATAATTGAAATAATAAAAAATAAATGAATAAATAAATAAAAACAATAATAAATAATAAATAAATAAATACCATTAAAAATATCGACGACGGAAAAGTAGATATGTGATTTTCCCCCCAGAATTGCATAAATCTTTTATATTCCATTATGGAGCCGGATTTAAAACAAAAAACTGGACTTCTGCCATCGCAGTTTTAATTTAGTCATTAAATGTACCTATACAGGTAAACATCAGGTGTCATAATCCTAATCTGTTAATCCCTGTCATAATCAAATACCTGGCTTCAATACACGAAGTTCAAAACCTTCTCAGTACCATGACAAAAGAATGTTTTATTTAGACACATTGTCTCCGAGATCGGCCAGACTCCAACACCTGTCATCAAACTTTTGATTTAGAAAAAAAGTCGTCTTAAACGCTGCAGAAACTTGTTCACTGACACTGTTGATATATAAATATTATCTTCTCTACTAATTTTCCTACTTATCTCTTTTTAACTTACTCCAGAGTTAGATAATCTCACAATTTTCTCTCTAAAATATTGTGATATACGCGTAACTGCAGGCATGTTTAATGAACTGATGTTTTCTAGATACTAGGAGTCGAGTGGCCGAAAAATTGCCGAGGAGCCGAGCGGCCGAAAAGGTGCCGAGCAGCCGAAAAAGTGCCGAGCAGTCAAAAAGTGGCCGAAAAACAGCCGAGCGATGGACAGTAGCTGCTGAAAAGGTGCCGAGCTGTTGATTACTATTGGTCGAGACATAACTGCTGAGGGGCCGAGACGAGGTGCCGAGTCGGCACTAATTCGGCACTAAAGTGTTTAACTTTCGACAGGCCTGTACTGTAACCATGTTCTAATATTAGATCCCTCATGCTACATCTCGCTTGCAAATTACTGTTATTTCTGTATTTATTCGAGCTTTTATCGTTGAACCAAATGTAACATTGTTTATTAGGAACATCATTAATTAGATTTGCACCGTTTTAATTTTTTCCTTGGAAAACTTAATGAAGCTTTAAAGATTACTTTTATCACGCTAGAACTAACGCAGAAATAAAACACATAACATGTACAGTAATAGATTCTCCCAACTTTGGATGAACATCGGGCATAAAAAATTAAGTTTCTCATGTTGTAATATTCTATCTGCGACAAACAATGCATTTTACTAATAATTCAAGGGCTTACAGAAAGCTACGCTTCTCAACGCTTAGGTTCGAATCCACCATCGCACAGATCTTAATATGTAAAGAGTTTTAAGTTCGCTTGCCAAAGAACGGTGTTTTTTTCGGTACTCTGGTTTCCTCCACCATCCAAGAACTGACATCGAAAGAAGAAATTGCGAGTGCGGTGTAAAACACCATTAACTTTTTTACCACGCAGTAAGACAAATGTTGGATGTATTACAACAATGAAAAAAATGCCAAACATTTAAAAAAAACGAAGGAGTAAAAGGAGGGAATTTTCTTTATTAATTAATCAATCTTATCAGTCATATCTCATTGTAAAACTCGTTCTTTCCATTGTGTCCCTATTTCTGCGTAAACGGCGTTTACGATCTAGATGTAAAATGCTCTTAAACTTTCGTCTAAAGTTTGCATTACATAAAGGGTATAAGAAAGGGTTCAAAGTGGAGTTAAGGTATCCAATCCATGTCAAGGCTGTAATCAAAGTACCTTCAACACAACCATTACAAAACGCTACAACTAAAAACAAAATGAAATATGGTAGGAAACATAATGTGAAAGCACCCATTATAACACCAAGTTGTCTAGCGGCTTTGATCTCTCTCGTTAACGACGATGATTGACGAATATTTTTTAATCTGTGTTTAAAATTAAACATGGTTGAAAGTCGTCTGCTAGCCTCATCTCCAAAAAACAAAACTCCACGTGAGCGGCCATTATTCTGGTTGCTATTGACGGCACTTGACACCGAAACTGTATGATTAAGAATTTGTTTCGCTTGTTGTAGTTGTCTTATACCACTCACTAACGAATATGCTTGTTTAGAGTTTCTGTCTCTGTTCACCGACCTTCTATCGTCACTGCTGCTACTAACAGGTGTGCTCGGAGGTGAAAGGGATGATTCATTGTTTACCTGAGTTTTGACTAATATGTCCTTAGCTCGTATAACGGACATTGGGATATGTTCTTGATAATAAAATCGTTCCACTTTTTCAGTTTTTGGATCAATGACGTTTTCGTCATAAATATATTCTACTTTACATTTGGAGGGATGGTAATTTTTAACCAGAGAATTAGTCCCAACTTTTGGGCGTAGTGATTTCAAAGTCAAATAATTGGTTCTCTTATTATTTGTATGGTGTTTATCTACATGTGTCATGTTTGGTGATGGAGAATGTTTTGAGGTTGAATAAAAATTGTTTGTATCCAGTCTAAAGGAATTTTCATCAGTACAAGTAACAGTATCCAATCTCTGTTCACTACTATCCTCCATAGTGGGAGGGTCACCATCCGGTGCATATTTCATTGTATTTACCGGTCTCGGGAAACTTTGTCCCAGTTCCAGAGCGGATCTTTTGCGAATTTCATGAAAAACCTTTCCGTACAAACTATACATAATTGCAAGCGGCAAATAAAAATTGAAGAAGGCCGTTATAACTTTAAAAACTGAATCTTTTGCATATTCCGTGTCACATATATTTGTCGGGACAGTTCTGACGCCGCCATGAGCAAATTCATGCCAGCCAACGATTGGTACTATCCACAAACACGAAATGCACCAGACGAACGAGATCATATGTAAGGCTCTACGTTTAGTTCTCTTACGTAAATATTTTAGCGGTGACGTCACAGACCAATATCTGTCAACACTTAGAATAAACAGATTAAGGATTGAAGCCGTACTGGCAGTATAATCGACGGCTATCCATAGTTGGCAAACAGCGATACCAAACAACCAGTCTTCGGTGAATATATATATAGCACTAACGGGCATCACGAAAACGCCCACTATAAGGTCAGCAATGGCTAAACTCACAATGTACATGTTACTGACCTGAAAATATAAAGTAAAGTTACATGTAAAAAACTGCATTGAAAACAACAACAGCAACCAACAAAAAAATGAAACACCTCAATAAACAATACTATTCGCACAGTAGGAAAAGTTCAGTTTAGTTGATTTCTTTTATTTACTCCGATACCACCGTGGCTGTTACAAGAGGTACAATAGTTATATATCTACGTTATTTACATATGTCAAAATATAGTTGGTTTTTTTTTTAAATTCTGAATTTATTCAATTTTATTTATTTATTTATTTATACTTTAAGACATTTATTATCTTATTTCATTTTTATTTTTTAAATGAGTTACTTAAAATTAGGACAGTAAAGCTTATTTGAAATCTTTAAAAGCGCCTTTTAAGAACCTCTGGTTGTAAATTTAGCCTAGCAAAAGAATTTTAAGACGCCACAGGACATGATTTTATTTTTATTTGCCCGATTTCGATTCGAACCTAGGCAGTGCCAGGCGGTATAATTCATAAATCGTTATACACCACACGGTCTACGACGCATCCGAGCAACAATGAGTTTTAATCATCCTTTTGTTGTCTTTTACTCTTGGTTTAAAGGAATACTGAAGGTATATGTACATGATAATTTTACACAAGTGTTTTCTCTTATTCATTTACTGTGTATTATACTTTGTGTACTTATACCCCGAAAAGAGGAGAGGGAGGTTTTTGGAATATTCTAATTTGTCTGATATCTAACGTGGTAGTGTAATCATTATACAACACCGTAAAAGGGTTAAGGGAAATAACCTGCTCTGTCTGTCTCTCTGGTCCGTATGCCTTCTTTGTTTTTTCTACATGTATATCGAAATTTGATCAAACTTTGAGCAAATGTGTACCAACTGAGATGCAGTTGTATACAAAAGTTTTGAGTGTAGGTCACACGTCAAGGTTTCTTTTAGATTTACATAAACACAGTGTCCGCTTCGTAGGTCAATGATAGTCATAACCAGAAATGGCCTCAAATATTTAAAAATAACCAACTCATTGGTTGTGGGAACAGAGACATTTGATTCTCAAGAGGCTTGTCTTGTTTCAAAGGAGACAATTATTATTATTATTATTATTATTATTATTATTATTATTGCAGTCGCTTGCATTTTGTATGTTCTTTTTTGTCTCCTTAAACCAGAGTTCAATAACTGACATTTTGTTTTGTTAATGAAATCATTACCGTCTGAAATGTAAACAGCTTTATTAAGTACCTTCGTTAGGAACAACCGCTTTATGTAACTACGGCTATTCATATTTATCCCGTCACCAAAGAAACAAATTTACCGCCAATCAACGTTAAAAAATCTAGCTTCTACTCTTTGAACTTGACAGTACAAAACATCACAATCACCTTATTTGTGTCCATTTATCAAATTATTGTCTACCACGGATGCTGGGGTAATTGACAGTCAAGAGAAACGTATTAGAATTTGAAGAACTTCTTTCTTTTTTCAGCCTAAGGGACCAGGTTCATTTTTATAATATTTATTCATTGAAGTAGATCAATTGTCATTTAAAGGATGCTTTGGTACGCTGGTAGTCAATTACTGGACTGAGAACACTGATTTGAGATTGAATTGATTCGTGTCTGAGATCAATCTCCTTTATATTTCAAATTAACCAGATTTAAATAACAAATAAAGCCCTAAAATATGGTTTCTATTGGAGAATATTCTGTCCGAAATACTACTTAAAAGAATCGTAAAGACTCGTGTTTAGATTTCTATTCTAGGTGTGCTTGTTTTGGTTCATATGTACTAAGATCACGGTTGTTATGTCTGCAAGTAGAAAATACTGTTGCTAAAATGGCATGTGCTACTTTCTATTTGTTTTAATCTAATTTAAAAGTAACTAATGCTAAGTATGAAGTCTCTGTACTTTAACTTATACTGGACGCCTAATTTTTCCGTGTTCCTTTCACAAAATTGATTTTTCGCATGACGGGTGTAGCTTGCTAGACAGGATGTGCTCACTGTTCCGGGGGAACCGGCCTTACTTCCCTGGTGGAAGTTCTCGTGTTTAACTGATATAGCCAATTTTCAAAGTTTTCCCTTTTTTGCCTCTGTGATTCTGATATGAACATTTACTGGTATTTTGTATTTAATTCAAACAGATATTGAAACTATTAACATATAATTGTATAGTGTTCTGATTACATATTTTAGTGCATAGCATTGCGATCGAATAACATATCTCAAATTAAATTAGGATATGGCACAGCAGAATTTAGCAGGTATTTTGTTATATATTTACTACCCCTGAGCGGGTACCGCTGCTGGCGGAGTTATTCTCCATGATGGTATCCATAACTCGGTAGGCAGTACTTTGTGCTGTCAGAAAATGTACCATTTAGCAAAATTTTCAGCCGTCCTAATTTTGAAATTTATTGAAAACTAAGGATTGTTCCCTCATGCAAAGCATTCCTTAGCTAGATTTGTTTACATATAAATTTGGAACTTTTGATTTATTAATTTTCAACTATTTGGCTCGTCTTTTTTATTTATCAAACTTTTTGGCCCCTAGTGTCACTGATGAGGAATGATTTTCCGAAATGTGCACATATATGGCACAGCAAAATCTAGCAGATATTTTGTTATTTATTGACATTTATCTAGATTGGCTCTAGAACTTCACTTTCATTTACCCACACTTTTTAGAACGGTCCCCTTTACATGCACTCTAATAGATATTGCGTTTGCGTGAGTTCAAGGAATCTCATTTAAAAAACCATTATAACTTTTAAAGTTTATATTTTAAAGTATCATATGTCTAATCTAATTTGCAAGCACTTATGTATAAATTTGCTGCCATGTGACACAAACGATATATATAATGGAAAACTAATTAGTTTCAAAGTGTCAAGACTTGGTTACGCCCACGTGAGGGTTCTTCACGAGTTTAATGCATGATACATGTAGTTTCTGTTTTATTTATACACAAAATGGCATTTTTCGTAAGTGAACTTTTCACCGAGATAATCATACATCTCCATGACTGTTGATGCAATATTGATGTTTGAAATTGGCATGTTACTCAAGGTTTATATACAGCACATGTATATTTCTTCTTACTAATACTATATACAATATGGTCAATATTTGCTGATGGTACTAAAATTGTTATAAAAACTATACTATTTGTCATAAAAACGTCATGTGATTGTAAAAGACTCAGTTTCGTTCTCATACATTATTAACAATCGAGATAGCTTTGTAACATTAGGATTAAATTAAATTATCGCATTAACCATCCATTATTGTCCTTTTGTTTGGGTCACTTTGCACCGATGAAGTTGCTGCGGGTAAAAAAGATCAGATCCATTTCCTTCCCAAAACAACATTACTTGAGTTAAGTTTTAAAAAAATGAACTCACATAAGAACTTAGTTCTTGTTGGCAATACATTGTATTAAATCTACTGTTACATGCGAACATAGAACATAGAATCTCAAATGTCAAAGAATGAAAAAAATTACGGTTTTTAATAACGTAAGCAATATGTTTCTTTTCAACAGAATCACTGTATGAATGTTATTCATCCTGCTGGATACAGCTACTCGTAGAATTTTCTAATTGAAAAAAAAAACTTATGGCAATATTAAAAACTTTTGTCAATTTTCATTTATAAAACAAAATAAACTAAACATATAAAATACTTTGAACATGTGAGTTCTATAAAATGTAAAGCAATGGTTAAGTTCCGCACTTGTGCTTAATAAAAGAGGACGAATTTTTGCAAGCAAACGAGCATCTCATAGTACCCATGGACAGTTGATACTATTATTTCAAGGTATGCATGTATCAATCGAAACCAAAAAACAATGGTTTTATATGATGTACTAGACGGCCTTATATCCGACCTTGAACCATTTTTATCCTTGTTCTTGTCATAGGTCGACCTTGTGTAGAGAACAAAGAAACTGTGGAAGCATATTTATATGCCTGTATTTAAAACTAACATACAAAAAATTACAACTTTTGGAGATGGTTTACATTAACTTGCCTTTTCGGATAGGTTCTAAGCAGTTCCTGTCAAAATGAATTTTTTTGCTTTTGATAACATGATGACGTCGCAAATAGGAATTAATGTGCGTGTTAACTCTGTATGTGACTAATTCAAACCGAGCGTAAACTAAAACAAAGTCAATACTTGTAAAATGATGAATACGTATTGCAATTTTTTATTGCGTCAAAAAGTGTAAAGAATACGCTTTAAATGACCACAGATACGAAAATCAATATAATTGCCGAGTTTACATTACTGATTTTAACCGCATTCAATGATTATTTTTAAATGCAGATGCTAAACCTTTGAGCATATGCTTTTTTGTTTTACACCATTTATTTTCGGGATGTAAATAATGCCCCTTATCATTGATAATCTTTTTATTACAGAGGACGATTAAAGAACGAGTGAAGGAATAAAACTAATGGACGACTAAATTGTACGCGTGTGAGAAATGGAATAACAAAGACAACGTTATATGTATTCTAGTTGGCAACCAATAACGATAATCAGAGATCATTAGAGGGAGCCAAATATCTGCCAATATAAATTAGATCTAATGTTTAGAGGGTTGTTAAGTATATAGCCATTATTTTGATAGTATAATAACAAATCTAACAATGACAGTGGTTTTCCTGAACTTTATAATTAGGATGACAAAATTTTGAGTATTGAATCTGACTTGGGAAAAATTGGCAGAAAGATGGTACATTGTTATTAACATGTCAACCTTGACCGCAAACCATATAAGTCAAAGACTACGTGTAAATTAAATCATGTGAAAGCGCGAGCTTCTATGGATTTGGTCTTAAAACGTTAAAAACAAGGAAGTAACAAAAAAATTACAAGGTCGTACTAAATTTGATGACGATGTTAACAACCAGTTTTTAGACAATATACGTGTATAAGCCGAAAAATGCATGAATATGGTTAATTTCCTCTATTTCTACAGTTGATCAATTTCTATAAATTTTAAGAAATTTATGTAGTAATAGAGGGAACAGTACTGATTGTTGTATAAACATGTTCAGTAAAGTTTAAAACTACCCTATTCAGGTAGAACACATTCACCTGGATAAATCCACTACTTACTTCACCTGCGCTTAAAGAAGTATAAATAAAAAATAAAAGCTTCTTTCCTGAATAGGGGGAAGACATCGTGGATGTATACATACCATAGGGCGATGTTACTACCATTTTCAGGTTAATCTAGTTTGGAGTCACTCTTGTTTCTAAACATTCTGTCGTCAAACGACTTTTAAGAGATGAGTTCGAAAGGTTGTAAGAGCGTTTGGTTTCAGTTACATTTTAGCAACACCTAAGAACAAAAGATAGTAATCACAGTTAAGGTTTGGTCATTGCTTTTTAAGGTCTCGTCCAAGGGATTTCTAAATTCCATTTCTTCATGTCAAAAGCTAATAGAAATAAGAGTCAAGTCTTGATCAGGCCAGTGCTGGATTCGAATTTAAGGCCTTCCACAGCTAGCAACAACTGTGCTAAGGTAGTTATTTGAATGATGATGATGATGATGATAAAATTAGGATTTTCCTCATTTTTTCCCTTGTCAATTTCCAAACATTTTTTTACTTTTCCTCGTTCAAAAAGATTATCCAAATTTGTTGGGATATGAATAGTCTAAAATGTAAAAGACAGAAATGGCATTCGTATAAGTTTGATAAAATTTAAAAGCGCTCATCTTTAAAGTAGATAAAATCATCGACATAATGATTCCATAAATTGCTTTATAGGAAATTGTAATAATTTAGACATTTCAAATGCATTTCTCAGGGGGTAAAACACACTTATTAAAATCAAACGTGACTATTAATATTGACTATTTTTCTCTAAATTCTAAAAATATTAAATTAAACTAAACTACAAACCATGGTAACTCTTACGTCATGGCTTAAATTAGAAAAAGTTTCGTATTTAGCTAAAAAATTATGATATATAACACGAAATAAAAGCATTTTTGTTCTTATTAATTTAATGAAGAGTTTACTTTTGAAAATCTTTTTTGTTCCGATTCCATTAAACCTCAGACCAGTAATTGACTTTTGGCATTCTCATAATGTCTATGGTTTTGAAATAGTTTAATGATTTGATAACAATAATCGGATGCTTACAAGTTTTTATCTTTTTAAAGAACTGCAATCAAAAACATTGTAAAACCTTTTTTTTGGATATGTCTAACAATTGTTGCTACTGGTTATAAAATAAAATAATTCGAAATAACGTGAATTTCTACAATATTTTTGCAATAATAACAAATAGATTAATCATAATATAAATGGGTATCATGATATACATAAAGTTATATATAATGTTAAAATGATAAAAAGATCATAAACTTCTTAAATGAAAATTGAGCCGAACATAAAATAAGTTTTAACTGAGAATTATTTTGATTGGCTTATAAAATGGGTTTTACGGTCTGAACACGTGCTACTACGTACTGGTTGTGAGAAATTATAATACTCATATCAATAATCTAATTTTTGAACACGGTTACGTCATACAAAACTACAACTTACAAAACGGCGAAATGCGATAAATTAAACACGGAATTTCATTAATTTGTCATATGTAACTTTGAAAGGATAAATAACATCATTTCTTATGCATTTGGATATTAATGACGAACAATTAATGCTTATTTATGTAAGGTTTTCGCTTTGATTCATTCGAGTCTCTGCACATAAGTGCGCATGCTACAAGCTAATAATTTTAGAAAATGGATTATGATAAGAAGACAGCTATTTTTTTTTTTTTTTTTTTTTGAAATTTTTTTTCTTTCAGAAAATCGAAATTTGTTTTAGAAAATTTGAAAAAAAACTTAATGCAGCTTTAGATACCAACGAGTTTACATGCACCTCAATACTATTATCTGAACCTTGAAGGTTTAAAAACATAAATCTGATAATAGTTCAAATACACGAAATAAAGGTAATTAAATACAAATTTCATTTAGCAGGGGACATATTAATATCTAACAGCCTAAACTAACAACAGAGACAAATTGTCGAAAGTGGTTATAACAACTCAGTGTAAAATCTAAGCGTGTCATTAAAATGAGACCACTCGGATTTATCTTGACAATCCAATTACTTCGCAATGAGATCTGACACTCCCTGTTGATAAGAAATCGTTTCAGTAATGTTTTAAAATTCCCTTTACCGCTTCTTTTATTACTGATTTAATTTTTTTTATCCCCAAAAAATGTCGATTTGCAAAATTACTAATAAAAATATATTGTTGGAGGATATGTCTTAAAACAATTATTTGCCTTAATGTAATTAATTGTACGAGCGACAAAAATTATGCAAGTAGCTTCGATTTTTTTATCTTGTAGCTCAAAAACTATTTGAAAGGTTTTCCAGTGTAAATTAATATTACTTTCTTAGACGCTATTAAAATGTTCTACATATTCTATGGTAAAACAAATTTTCATTTTGAATTTTTCTGAATATTGTTGTTTTGCAACATGCAACAGTTACATAACTTTTCTAACGTGAACCAGTACGGTAGCTAAGGTGATACAGTGCTCGCTTCATATGTGGGAGGTCGGGGTCAGAACTCCTGACCAAGACTTAAAAAAGTTTAAAGTGACTGTTCGCCAAGCGCTCGGCATTTGACAATGAAAGTCACGGAGTCTTTCAGAGAAGACCACATTGTCCTAAGAACACTACAAAAGTAAAAATTTCTGCCCCTTCACCTATAACCGGTGTTGCCTCGATATAAGTGAAATATGCATGACTGGCATAAAATACCATTAAATTATATCAATCAACTTTTTCTAACATTTTACCGATCCATGATTTTATACATGCTTAATTTTATTTTATATTACACAACAGAATAGTCATCTTTGTTTCTATATATAATAACCTTATTGCTTCAAAGAAATTAAATATTCAGTCAATATATTTATCATAATGATATAAAATTGTAAAATAGAAATGAACTGGTAATATCTTTTTGTATATGAATTATATACAGCTTTTAAATGCTAAGTTCTTTTACGGAGAAAATGATCTTTAGGCCGTAAAGCCAATTTTGTTTGTCCTGTAGATTTCAAATGACCTCAGCGGCTCCACTCTGTCATATTCTAATATCAGAATGTTTTGCTGTCAGCTGGAAAAACATCGATTTCTTTCTTTTTTTTTTTTTTTTTTTTTTTTTTTTTTTTTTTTTTTTTTGGTAATCCAATGTCCTTCACCACCTCTAAAACGGCCACGTTGATATAAATTCAGGAACCGTACATAGGTCGGTAAACACCATCTAAAATGGTCTTTTATCCTATATATATATTTTTTTAATATGGGTGTGTGTGTGTGTGTGTGTGTGTGTGTGTGTGGATTGCTATTTAGTAGGTTTACATATTTGATTCTTGTCTACCAAGTACATGCATTTTCACAATCTTAAGCTTCTAACCATTTTTTAATTAAAATTAAATCTTAAGATTAATAGTTAACAATTGAACACTAACACTTTTAAAGCAATTATGAAGATTTTAATGAAGTCGTCTACAGTACGCATTAATAAATAAGTCGTCAATCGTTTTTGAAATTTTAATTAATTTCCGCAATAAAAACAACAGTAATCATTTCATGTCAACAATTGCTTTTAATAAATTAAAGAATTCTATAAGCCTGTTAAAAAAGGGCATTACTAAAAAATCTAGCAAATTTAATATGAAAACGTATCAATTGCAAATATTTCTGAGAAATAAATCAATCATAGCAAACCTGCTAGAATTCTAAATATCTATTTAAAATACTATAGAAGGTTATGTAATATGCTGAAATAATACATCACTTTTTTAATCACGTTTTAATAACGTTCAAAGAAATTTTAATAAAATTTAATGTGAGCATATGGGAATACGCTATTCGAAAATGATTTACGCCATTGACGTATTGACATACCAGTAAACAAATCTTAATAAGCCTAAATGATTAAGCTTACAGTGGAAAGCCAAGATTTTTTTTTATCGGATTTTCAATTTTTTCTTTCCGGCATTTTATAAATTTGGATTATTTTTTGACATGTGCCTAAATGCCGAATATGCAATTTAATGCAGCTTAAATTGCACCAAAATGCAGGATTTTGCACCATTTTGTTCAGAATGTTCAGGGGCAACATTTCTCGGACTCCCTAGGATGTTCGAGCATGCGGCCTCAGCTACAACATGCCCCCTTGGTAAAATCCTTGATCCGCATCTGATATCATACTAGATCAAAGCATAAAAATAGAAGAAAAGAATTGTTTTTAAAAATTGTCGAAAAGAAGTTGTAAAACTTGTGTTGTTTTGGTATTTTGTAATAGAATTTTGTAATAGAATTATTAAAATAAAAATGAATGTACGTGAGTGGAAAACGTTATTTACATAGACCATTCTTTTGCAAAGGTAATTGTCGATCCTTTACAATCCTTTAAAAACTAAGCAACTTCATTTTTTACATAACATGACGTTTTAGATATATTTAGAAATTTAAAATCAATATTTGTGTTGTCAATTCCAAACGCTGTAAACTAATTTTATGGAATTAAAGCTTGGAAGCTCAACAGCTGTAAAGCATGCCGGGAGCTAATCATGCTACATAACTATTATGATAACCAAACAGACTATAGACTATAGTATTCTGTTAAAATTGGATGATATAAACAACGGTGATATCTTTCATATGGATAGGATTGGAGAGGAGTAATGAAGTTTTACGCCATAATCAAGATTCTTTATAAAAGACTAAATTTTTTATTGTACGTGCCATTGGGCGGGCTAAAAATACAGATTTTTCTTTCCGATGATAAACCTTTGTTTTTGTTTTATACCATTATTAATTTTAGTGAAAAAAGCCCTTATCACACACACACACACACACACACACACACACACACACACAAGGACGAGTGAAGAAAAATAATTACAGAGGACTACATTATACGCGTTTGAATAACACACCCATGTATGTAAATACCGCGACCTTGATTCTGAGCATCATTCCTTCTATAAGGCATGTGTAGATTTTGCTATTACATGAACCCTTATTCACTAATGTTGGACCCTTGTGGCCGAGTGGTCTAAAGCGCGTTTATGGATCACAGCGCATCTAGGTTATAATCCCGTTCGGTCAGATTCTGGTTTAGAAATTTTGTCAGTTCGTTAGCCGAAGGTCGGTGGTTTTTCCACGGACACGCCGGTTTACTCCACCATTTCCAAACTGACTGCCTTAAGCTTGATATAAGTGAAAAAATTGACGTGGGACTTTTAATTAAATCAAATTAAATCTTTTTTCGTTACCGAACCGTCCTTTTTACATATGAAGCTCTAATTTTAAAAAAATTATAAATGTAAACATTTTACAATATTGCTTTAAATCGAATGAAGTGTGCAGCCATTGTTGATTGCTTTTTTTCCCTAAGATAAACGAAAGCCAATTACAAGATTGACTGTATGAACAAATTAACTTCACGTCTAAATAGAACAGAAATGACGGATGCTCTCTCACTTTTACTCCAAGAAGTGTCACTTTAACGGATATTATTTCTATGACGTTTATAGAAAAAATATTATACCGATGTTTGCAATTTCCGTAAGAATTATCTGTCAAATAAGATAAGACACTTTTAAAGCCAGCTTCTGTCTACCAAAAATTGAATTTTGAACATTGCATTGGGTCTACTTCAGCAAAAATATTTACATTTCAAAATGTTTTCAGTTTTTTGTTTAAACAAAAAATACAGAGTCAATAGTATGTTAATGAGAGAGAGAGAGAGAGAGAGAGAGAGAGAGAGAGAGAGAGAGAGAGTGTGTGTGTGTGTGTGTGTGTGTGTGTGTGTGTGTGTGTGTGTGCGTGCGTGTGGATGTGAATATAAAAAAGACATTGTAATATTGTCTTTAAAAACCAATGATGTTTTCTTCTTTGATAGCACCTTCTGTGTCCATCACTAAATACATATAACAAACAATTGCAATTTAGAAATAATTGTCTTTGAAAGCAAAGAATGTTATAAATTACCATGTTTCCAGAAGAAACAAACAAACAAACAAATAAATAGATAAATAAATAAATAATTTCCTTCCCTTTCGTTGTTGACATTTTTGGGTAAAAAACCAACATTTTTGCCTTTTTCATAATAAAAAATTTGTAGTGATTGTGATTTTTTAAAAAATGCTTTCTTAACTCGATTGAATCGATTATATTATCATTTTTAAATGAAATGTTCTGTCTTGTACTAGAGATCGAACGTGATCGTTATCTCGCAGAGATTGTACGGAGCAGACAGGCATGGAAATTTTTTAGCCATATGAACCTAAAACCGTGAACAAGTCAATACCCTGTCCTCTAAATGCCAAGCGCCAAGCAATGTTCCAGTGTTTATTATTATGGTTTTAAGTTTGGCCCGACCGGAGTCCCATCTCGCTATTGAGGCGGACGCTGTATATTTGAGCCACGAGGGTCTTATGTTTGGCTCACAAAGTTTGGGCCTTGGTGATTGAGAGGTATAAATTTCTATTTACTGACCCAACTACCTCGAGCTCAATACGAGAGATAGAATCTCAACAGAGTCGTAAAACTTCATTACTGTACTGCAATCTGTACCCTTCAAAACTTTCCAGTCTCAGTTATTATGGCCATTTAAAACTTAGTTTTTATTTAATGATCATTGCAATGCATTGATATGTATGCTTTTAAATATAGAAATAAGGTTAAGATGGTCAATTGTTATGATACGAATTTATGTAGACAACAGAGGGGCCTCGGTGGCCGAGTGGTCTAAAGCGCGCGCTTACGGAGCACAGCGCCTCCCACCACCAGGGTTCAAATCCCACTCGGGACAGATTCTTGTGTGAGAAAGTTTGTCAGAAGGTCGGTGGATTTCTCCGGGCACTCCGGTTTCCTCCACCATCCCAGTATGACCGCCTCGAAATAAGTGAAAGAATCTTGACTGGGGCGTAAAACTCCATTACTCCACTCCACTCTGTAGACAACAGAACGATGGAAAATATATTTTAATTAAGATTTTAAATTTAATATATCGAAAATATCAAACTGTTTTATTCCAATTTCTAAAAAGACTTAAAACTAAAATGAACATATTATTCCAAATTACACAATCATTAGATTTGACGTCATTGCATTGGTTTTTTTAATCAAAATCGTAAAAAGTGTAGCACCTACTGTGGCAAATCACTTTCCTTAATTTAATATTAACTTAATTTGGCTACTTGTTCTATTTATTCATTAAGACGCAATAACCTCAGCATATTGAATCTGTAAAAATCAATTAATTTTTAAAGCTTTAAGGATATAGTCTAAATTTGTTCTAAATAGAAAATTCCTTTCAATATTATTTCATGAAGGACAGCCGATGACCTGAAATCGAAAACACTCGTGAGCTGATTGAAGATTGTTTCATTGAAGGAGTGTGTAAATTTTTTGTGTAAATTATATATACGGTCACATCGGGGATGTCACTAATGTATGTAGTCTGGGACTTACAGTATCTTTTTGCACTCATAAATTTAAATATAGTTTATATAGAAAGGAAAGTCAAATATAACACAGCAGAAAAGATGTAATGACTTTTGCCAAAGCATTCAAGAATACGAGGTAAACCAAGGGTAGAAAAAAGCATGACAAATAAAATATAAAATGATGTCTGATGTCGTCCATTAACTGATTTAAGAACCTTCTAATAATCGTGAAATTTCTTGGATTCCCTGACCCAATTTAAACGTCGACGTAAAAAGTATATGTAACAAGTTTGGTTTAAACGGTAGCCGAGATAAACTAATATTTGCCTTTCACGATATCTTACTTTCTCTATGAACCACGAAACTAGAGCATCACGAAAATCAATTAATATAAAACAAGCATGCTTTCAACGGTAGCCTCGAAAAACAATGTTTTGCCTCTCACTTTTTTTGTAAAAAACAAGATACTAGCGTACCATGAAATTTAATAAATATCACAATAGTTTTTTTGATCTGAACTCAAAACAACCTGAAGAAAATAGTGATGGTCTTATGTTAAGCCAAGACCAACTAAACTTAAACGGATTAACGTTTCTGTTTTTTTTGTGCATAAGATTTCCTTTAACAAAATGGAAACTTTATTATGTTGTTGGGTGTTTGCATAAAATAATCTTCTAATTTCCTGATAAATTGTCTTTATTTGAATTGCCACCTGTCTGTTTTTTGTGACATATATGGCGGCTCTGAAACTGTATTCAGATATTGTTTTTTAAATATATAATACAAATACCAGTTAATTTTGATGTGCCAGATGTGCACATTTCGGAAATTCATTCCTCATCACTCATCCTCATTCATTCCCTTTTAACCAATTTATTTCTCAAAGACACAATGCGATAATTTTTGTTGACAAGGAAGGAAACCAGACAGTTAGTTAGTGCATTTTTATTTTCTAGTGTTTCTGACAGAAGAAGAAAAAACAAAAAAGTGAAATATATTATGTAGGTAAAATGTATAAAAGAATTTGTGTTTTTGCTGTTTTATAACTTTGAAGAAAGAGTTTTGATTGACTGGTTTTTAATACTTTTTGTTGTTATTATGATTCACTGTCCATTTATACACGAAACTTTGTGCGCCTGAGACACAATGGGTCTCTTTCATATTCCTGATATAATTTGCCGCATGTCCGCTTTGGTCCTCAAGATATCAAAATTGATTATTTCTCATTTTTATACATCTCTCTCTCTCTCTCTCTCTCTCTCTCTCTCTCTCTCTCTCTCTCTCTCTTCTCTCTCTCTCTCTCTCGTTTAATTTTTATACTTTTTGTTGGATGGGAGATTTTATTTTGAATTTTGGCCATAGTAATATCTCTTTAAAGGAGTGGAGTGGATTAATGGTGTTTTACGCACCAGCAAGAATCTTTCACTTATTTCGAGGCGGTCAGTTCTGGGATGGTGGAGGAAACCGGAGCGTTATAGGGACCAACTCTTTATAAAGACCTGAAGTTCTTCCGTACCAGTGGCAGGCTTTATAAACATATTTCGACTGATACATGTGATTACTGTATTTACTCAATTTTGAACATTATACATTCTTATAAAACAGTGTCAGAGTTTGGTATTTCCTTGAAACCTTTATTCGCTTAGGGGGAGTACTTAGTTCTCTCTCTCTCTCTCTCTCTCTCTCTCTCTCTCTCTCTCTCTCTCTCTCTCTCTCTCTCTCTTTTGTAATCGCAATCATTTATTAACGTGTCTTCAGTGTTTTCAGTCACAATTGGTTCACACGATAGACATTTTTGACATAATTGTAGAATTGAAACATTTTTTTACAGCTGCATTAAATTTGGATGATTTCAGTTCAAATACACTTATTTTGGAATAGTGTATTCGATATTTTCATAAATTTACAGCGTGATCTGATACTTTTTATTGTGTATAAAATTAACTATAAAACTAATGAAAAAGCCTTACATAAATGAAATTTTATTATGGTTTTTATATTAATTTCTATCAAAAAAGCCATTTTGAAAGACAAATGTGATAAATGATCTTAAATTGACAAGATTAAACCCATCAGAAATACTTATAATATCTCAAGGGTCACGTTTCTAGTTTATTTTACAGAGTTGTAATTAATTTAACAATATACTGTAGGTGTATTAATTTTTTTTTCACGTCTATAGACTATAAATTAAATAATTCGTGATAAATGTGTAGAAAATAAAACTCTAAATATACAGCAACAAACGTGCAAAAGGGCATCGGATGATCAGGGACTCCCCCCCCCCAAAAAAAAAAAAAAAAAAAAAAAAAAAAAAAAAAAAAGAAGAAGAAGAAGAAGAAGACAAGTATCGAAAAGAATAGAGACTTACTGATAATAAACTTATTTAGATTTTGCCAGCGATACATCGATAAATTTATGATAATTCAGACACGGTGTCTAGTATATAGCGTTTGTAAGAGTATTTCTTTATGTTATGTGAGATTATAAAATGGTTATATGTATCACAGTTTAACTTGTAACACGATTCATTATTACACACTGTTTTAATGGTGGTTGAGTAAAAAAAAACCTATATTTATTGTTAAACTGGATTTATTTTCATCACTATATCGTAAATAAATTGATGTTATCATTTTATTTTTTTCTATTACCTGATAAGAAGCATTAAACATCTTCTTTTAAGATTTTATTTTAATTTTACAAATTTCTGACAACGTTATTGCTTGAATTGTGAAAAAAAAATGTTCATTTCTTATTGACTCGATTGCTTATTGGTAATGCCCTACGCAGGCGCCAAATTGTTTGTTCCGTTTTGTCTGTGATGTTTCAGATATTCTTGGTAGCGATACAAAATATGACGTGTTTTATTACGGTTTTTTTTTTATAATATTTCGGTTTTTCGATTAATATTTCTATCTTAGAACCATTTTGGAAATGTGAAAAATGATCTTAATTTTGACACGATGTTACTCCATAAGGCTTATAATATCTCTAGTTTCATGTTTCTAGTTCATCTTACACTATGATATATACCATAGGAGTATGTGTTTTTAATACGTTGATAAACTATAATACAGATTAAATTAAATATTTCGTGACAATGGCATCGGAGGATCAGTGGCGTCCTCAAACAAGAAGAAGACAATTTTGAAAAGAATAAGAATATACAGATAATTTAATTATTTGGAATTTTGTGACAGAGACATCGGCAAATTTATGCCCACTCAGACACGGTGTCTAGTATTACAGTGTTTGTTAATGATCATACTATATGTCATGCAAGATTATAAATCGGTTATATACATCACAATTTTAACTCGTTACACGATTCATTATTACATAATTTTAATGGTGTCCGAGTATAATAAAACAAAACCCATATTTGAAGTTATGTGGGTTTTCTCATAATCATCACTTTATTTCAAATAATTCGACAGTATTGTTTTTTTTATTGCCTGACAAGTTACATAACACATAATGATCAATTTTAACAAATTTCTGACGACTATATTGCTTTGAAGGTAAAAATCTTTTCATTTCCTAATGTCTATGCCTACTGCGAATTGTTTGCCTATGAAGCATAGAATGTTGTTGGTGGCGAAGCAAATTAAATGCGCCTCGTTTTCTCAATTTTTTTTTAATTTTAAAAGCACAAACTGCATAAAGCTCTCTTTTTTATTTTGACGTCTTTAAAATTTAAAAATAAGCATTGCATCTGATTTTTATATCGGTCATTTTGAAATAACCTGAATGGACTCTTGAACTTTTTTGCATGTGAACAGAATCCACTCAGGTAATGATCAAATATATAGAAAAAAAGATTCAATGCTCAGATATTGTTATTATATTGCATTTGTGATCACAAGGAAACGACCGTCTTACCGATAATAATAAAATAATAACAAGACTTTAAAATTTGTAAAATGGATGGTGGATAGATATTTTTTTCTTTTGAGGTGTAAATGTAGTAAGTCTCTTTATATCATGCATTCTATATTATGCTACTTGGTGCTTCTATCCTTGCCAGTTAATGAATCTTGCCTAAGGTCTTAAAAGCCTCAAATATAGTACTTCACTTATACTCGTTGTAAATGACCTGTTAAAATAAACAAACCTATATAAGAACGGATGAAGTGTGAATCTGGACATTTCCCCTTTTAGTAGGCACTGAAAATAACGTTATATCTAGTTATACTATGATCATACGACCATGTCTCAGAAGGTCAGATTGGATGCCTGCCATGCGGCAAAAAGTTTATTGAAAGCAATCTTTGATAACATCAAAGTTTATAATAAGTTTGAGATGAGCATACAGAAAGAGTTACATGCTTCCGTAAAACAAATAAACTCCAAAGACATTCTAGGAACTGTAAACATATTCAATTGATTTGATCTGATCATAGGTCAAAGAATTCAAACAGAAGCAGAACAGACAAGCGTTCCTTAATGGCATTTAAACGAACTTAATTGATTTTCGAGTTGGGAATAATTTGTTTCTTTAAGTGCTGTCTTCTAACACTAAGTAAGGTGTGATATGTACAATTTCTTTTTAAATAACATGATTTGATTTCATGTTATGTTAAAAAATGACGCCTTTGGACTTCCTGTCGACAAAATGATATTACCACTATTTTCAGTAATCAAATTTAAATTATTTACATTCTCCAAAGACAAAGCAAATGCATTTGATAGTTTGTAAATTAAAATTCTTTTTTCTTCTTCTTTTATTTATTTATTTCTATTTTATTTTTTTTTGTTCCGATTGCTTTGTTTAGCGTGGCATTTGTCACTTTGATTCTGTTTTTTAGCATGCCATTTGTCGCTTTAATTCCGTTTTATTATGTATTTTTATTTTTTAAACTTACATCATTTTCATCTTAGCCTAAAATCACATTTATAGTGTGTATCGTGAGAAAGGATCAGTTAGAAATCGTATTAGAATCTATATATACCATAATTACAAGTTAGTCCAAGTGTCCTACAACCTTTTGAAAAAAAATCAATCTGCCATGTAATGTTTTTCTTGTTTTTGTCATGTGTGTCTTTTAAAATGGATCTCACGAAGACAAAAGACATCAATGTTCTACTTGTCACATTGCGTAATTACCTTATATTACATTGCTGTTTCATCTCGATCATTTGTTTTGTAGTAATTGCTACCATTACTGTCCCTTTATACAACAGTTTCATTTATCAAAAAGAATGTTAAAAATAAAACCTTTGACCTTTTCCTGAAAAAAAATTATTTTAAACCTACATGTTGTGTTTAATCATTATATACGCCTCAGATTATTTTGAAAGATGACATTGTATTGTTTTATGTTAGTAAAGTTATGGCATGTAGAGAACTAACTATGTTTGATTTCAAACAAAGTGTTAAAAATTATCCTTCACATTTAAGCACCAAATTCCAACTTTCAACGCATGCAGGCCATATTGTAAAACCAAGATTGTTTAATATATAAAAAAACAAAGATACTATTCCATGTACAAATCACAATCCATCCCAAAAGCAAGCAAATACTGTTTAAACTGGCAAATTCAGTTAAACACCTGAACGTCCCCCAGGTAAGTGAGACCGCGTGCCCCGGGTTAAATAAAATAAATAACTCCCCAATATTTTTATTTCGAAGGTTTGACTTGTTTGTCCTATGTTTTGTTGTATCGCTGAGTGTAAATTGTTTTCACTCCTTCTAACTAAATACATCAGCCATATAGTTTCAGAAAATTTGTTTATTATCTAAACCGAATTCTTATATTTTATACAATGTAAAAAGTACTTTTTCACAAAAATAAAATCTGAAAAAAATACATGTGGAGCATTTTTCATCATGTTGCATATGTGCACATGTCGAAAAATGAATTCCTCGTCAGCGACACCAGGGGCAGGAGCCGGAAAAGTTGATAGATAAAAAATAATCCAAACATTTTGAAAATAAATGAATCCAATGTTTCAGAATTAAATTAATCCAAATCCAGTTAAAGGACGCTTTGCATGAGAGAAAATGAGAGAAAAAAACATTATTTTTAAATAAGTTTCAAAAATTAAGACGGCTGAAAATTTTGCCACAAGGTATATTTTCTGACAGCACAAAGTACTGCCTACTGCGAAAGGAACTTAAAACTTATATCCATTTTATCATATTTTATCCCTGACATTGCGATTGCTACTGCAATAGTATAATACAAAGAATTATATATTAGTGATGATAAACTTAAAAATTTACGAGCATTAACGCCAGCAAACAAGGTCAATCCAAGGTTTTATTACATGAAGAAAGTATAGTTTTATTGGTCGAAAATATATGCAAGCCCTAGAATACATCTAGTACTGATATACATTTCTTTTGACGTATACAGATCTGTTAATTCTTTTAAGATATTTTTATATCTCAAATGTACCATATAGATTCGTAAGTAAATGTAATGATCTTCCTCATAAAACGTTTTACACGGACATAAGTCTTCTTTTATTACCAACATTTACTCTTTCTCTTGTAGATAATATATACCGTTATAAATATTTTACAAAAATACATGTGATGTTTTGATGTGCCATATGCGCACAAATTTCATATTTTGGTTTACCTTCTGTTTTGTTTACAATTGTCTGTTTACAAGCATTTGGTTTTTACAAGTAACCGAGCAGTGTAAAGTAAATTGATTAAATTAGAAACAAATAGGGTCTATCCACTATTTGCCAACGCTTTAGGGTTCTTGATCAAATGAAAAAAGGAATTTTTAAAAAAAGTTGTTTGAAAAACCGGATTTTTTTATCTGTTCCGATTTTAATTACGGGTGTTACGAAGCATACATGTAAACTAAATAGAAGATAGTGTTTTTTGCAAATTATATACATATACGTTTTATTTTTAAGGGATATTCAAAACATGATGCCAAAAATAAATAAATAAACATTTACTTATTTATATCTGTGTTCTAATATATCTATTCACCAATACGGGTTTTATGATAAAAGACAATGTGCTTCATTTGAAGCATGTATAACATAGTTGTTGTATCAATATGCATTTTATTGTTTTAAACCACATGTTTTATATTTATCAGTGATTAACATATCCAACATTCTTCTTCCTTCTAAGTCTAGAGAACGCTAAATCATATTTTTACCACCTTTGGGTACCTGGTTTGACATTATCTCTTTTTTGTCAAGTTTTGCAAAATTTCAAAACAGTTTATTGTAAACTTACATTGTTCCTTGATTTTAACTCGAGAAAGCTACTCCTTTTAACCTTGGTGTAACTTTTTCGTGACTTTTAAGGCAAAAACATAACACTAAATGGTAAACGTTTTTTAATCTATTGATCATAATGTTGCTTTTCATAACCATTTTCCTATACCTGTTAAATTATGGTTAAGTAAAACATTGCATAAAAATATGAACTATCGTGTTTGATGAAGTATAATTGAATAATATAACTAGATAATGGAAAAGTGGTACGTAGTGTTTGATATACAATTGATCTAAGTACGAAAACACACAAAGATTTTAATTGCTGTTTAAGTTGAAAAATTAAGTCCGAAATAAAATTTGACATTGAATGAAATAATATTCGTCACAATGGCAATTTAAACAATTTAATTATTTGAATAGAAAGAAGTTTTAATATGCATTATCATGAGATCATACAAAGAGTCCTTTTAAGTTCTTCATTTTATGCCTGGATTGTTTTTAAATTTTTATTAACGTTTGTAAATTTCGGGGAAAAATTATGATTAAGATTAAAATTTTGAAATACCGTCTTAGAATGTTTAAAACATGTGACAAAGTTTTTGTGAGAATAAATCTTGACTTAGACATTTCAGGAGAAAAAATTGCAGAAAGATCAATGAGGCAATACTGACATGGCGATTAATAACCATAAATGAAAGAGATACTTTACTGCACACTGTTTGTTTCGCTATGATATACAATGTCAATATCTTGTCATTTGCTACTGGCATTATACCCACTTTCAGAAACATCATGATTACTTTACCATACTTTATATATAGTGATTGAGTTCTTTTAAGATGTTGCTAAATGCATTAAGACATCGGCTATGTTAAAAGAAAATTCAATTTATTTTTTTTAAAGATTAACAATTAAGCCATAGCATATCGTGCTTCTGGATTATGTATAGTTTTTAATATAGTTTATAAATTCAATTTAAATTTTTTTCTGTTTCAGTTTGCTGGAAAATACCGGTTTTTGTTACATACAAAATTGCACTTAATACGAATTTGTAACCATGACTATGAGGAAATATTTTAAATGTATGCATCTAAAGCAAAATGATATATATGTTGCATGGGAAATTTGTTTCCAGAAGAGTTGCGAAGTCGATGACTATAAGTTATAGATAATTTTGGCCTCGATTTTGTCATTTAATGCCTAAATCTAAAAGATAAGAAATGAAAACAAGTCTTAGAATCAAGTTGACAAATTACGTTTAATGTATTATGTAATTCAAGTAAGTTCAGTTTGAGCATTATAATTATAATTTACTTTAAATCATAGCTATTAAAGTTATGACTATAGCGTAATAATGGCTGATGATATTTTGTATAAGATTACCATTTAGCAAAATTTTCAGCTGCCTTAAATTGTAAAATTTGTTTAAATTTAAGGTTTGTTTCCTCATGCAAAGCATTCCTTAGCTGGATTTGGATTAATATAATTTTGGAACTTTAGATTCATTATTTTCCAACTCTTGGCTTTTGTTTTTTATTACCAAACTTTTCGGTCTTAGTGTCACTGATAAGGAATGAATTTCCAAAATGTGCACATCTGGCACATCAAAATTCAACTCGTATATCTGTTATATATTTACCACTCCTGAGCGGGTGGCGCTGCTGGTGGAGTAAAACTTCCCCGAGGGTATCCATATCTCAGTAGGCAGTACTTTATGCTGTCAGAAAATTTACCATTTAGTTAAATTTTCAGCTGCCTTAAATTGTAAAATTTGTTAAAAACTAAGGTTTTGTTCCCTCATGCAAAGCATTCCTTAGCTGGAATTGGATTTATATAATTTTGGAACTTTAGGATTCATTAATTTTCAAGCTGTTTGGCTTCTGTTTTTTATTACCAAACTTTTCGGTCTTAGTGTCACTGATGAGGAATGAATTTCCAAAATGTGCACATCTGGCACATCAAAATTCAACTAGTATTTCTGTTATATATATTCTATTAACTTGTATAAAATATATATTTTAAAAATGTTTGATGGTGCAGAAACATAAGTTCGATTATTGTAAT
The DNA here is from genome assembly GCA_029721355.1 of Tegillarca granosa. Taxonomy (NCBI): domain Eukaryota; kingdom Metazoa; phylum Mollusca; class Bivalvia; order Arcoida; family Arcidae; genus Tegillarca; species Tegillarca granosa. The sequence goes on along the minus strand of CM056599.1, from coordinate 38,753,049 downwards.
GAGTTTTTGAGAAATAATTTATTGTTATTTTAAAGTCTCCTTGAACAATTTGTATCTAATTGAAATTTCTAAAATAAGTTTTAAACTGAAATACAACTATATAATTACTTTCAGATGTAGTCCGTCAGCTAAATTTGCACATATATGTAGGCAACATATTGAATGTTAATGCATAATGATCATTTTTATTTTTTTCCTTGACGTTTTGTCAGCAATAATCTCAAAGTCAAAAGTAAAACTGTAGTTCTAGAGAGAGATAAGTAATTTTATAAAGAGATATACTTGTATTATATGTTCTATTTTGAGAAGAAATCAAAATGTCTAGTTAACCTGAAGTTGATAATGAATATATAGTTTGTATGTTTTGTAACACGTTCTGCTTTGCTCAGTTGAAGATCACTTTTTTATTTGGTGTTTTTATCGTACATATTTCTGTATCTAAAAACCGTTATGATTTATTTAGATATTTAAATAAAATACCTCTTTAATTTTGAATGTTTCACATGTGCTCATTTCGAAAATTGATTCTTCATCAGTGAAGCAAAGATCTAAACTAAATGTAGTGATGTAAATGCTTGAATGTAGTAGAAGCACAAGTATTGTGGACTAAATAACTTATATATATATATATATATATATATATATATATATAACCAAATACCAGTTAATTGCTGATGTGCCAGATGTGCATAATTCCGAAATTCATTCCTCAGCAGTGACACTAAGACCGAACAGTTTAATAGATAAAAAACGTGAGCAAAACAGTTGAAAATAATTAAAAAAAATATGTAGTTGAAAAATACTTATAACATAAATGGAAAAAATTCTCGATTTTTGTTTCATCTAATAGTGTACAATGAAAGTCTTTACTAATCGAGAATAAGACAATTTTGTAAGTTTTTGTTGTTAAAACATATTTAAAATCATAATTTCAAAATCAAAAATTAATTTAAAAATTCACAAGATAGTATGGATACCATCAAACAATATATATTTAAGTTTAAATAAATGAACGTTCTTAACATATAATCCACCAATAACAGTTCTGTGTATAGAATGCATTATGTATCAATCATTAGAACCACAAACATTAATAATACTGTAACAATTCGAAACAATTAAAAAAATATAATTTCGCGGAAGATACGTAGCTCCTTGTCAACACAAATTGGTTTAAAAGGCGTTTTATCTGCGACAGACTTCATATGAAATATAGAAATTTTCTTTTTTTATATCACTTAAAATATCACCGGAAAAATTCACAAATCAAGACAATCAAGATTACCGGCCAAAAACGGCTCTATACATAGAGTCAAAATTATCAAATGTATTTTCAAGCTCTTAACAGAACTTTAAACCTTAAACGTAAAACTTTTGATTAATTAAGCGCATTAATCAACATTAAACTATTATTATCATTTGAAAATGTGAAAAAAATTTTTTTCGAGCTTTACTAAATTGAAAAACGTTACCCTTAAACCATGTCAATTCAAATCTACTTAATAAATTCAGAATTTTTATATTTTTTAAGAAAAATAATTAATAACATTGGTTTTAAGATATCAGGCACAATTAGACTTTGAAACTCTTAAATCTTTAAAGTCAGTTTATATTTCAGCTCATAAAAATGTTAAGCTTCAAGATTATAAGATCTACATGGGATCTGATTAGTAATCATTCAATGTTCAACTCTACTTTTCTTAGAAAAAAATTAAATCTTTTCCGACGTTTCGTAGTAAAATAACTTAGATCAACTCCGCGACACATGAAGAATATTGTGTTTTCTGCAAATAATTATTCAGCACAAATCAATATAACTGCAGAAACAATTACGCCTACGACACGTTAAGGTATCATATACTTCCTGAATAACAAACAGTTTGGATTTGGATTAGACATGCAAAAGCAACAAAACAAAACAAAAAGCCATTCAAATTCAAACTTTCAATATTTAAAATATATACAGTGAAAAGGTACATTTAATTAAATAGTTTAAATCCTAGAAAATTAGTTTTTTTATATTTTCAAAAGCTTCTTTAAAATTTTAAATTACAAATAATAGGAAAAAAAAATGAAATATTAACATTTATACGTAATCAATTATACAGACAAAGTACAACTAACTTCAAGTAAATCTAATCAAAGATATTATTCATGCATAGACATAGATATTTTCATCAGTCTTTGAAGACATTGACATCGATTATTATTTAACATTCGTGGATGATTGGAACTTAGATTGTAGTCGTTTTATGACGATATAATTAACGTAACTTGCTTATGTAACAGGGATAATTATGTAATCTGCTGTTATTCAAGCATTCAATACTAGATCTAATCTGATCTTGTCTGTGTTCTGAGATCAGACAACTTATATAGATGTAAATATCTTTTATTACAAAATTACTCTAGAGAAGACAAGTCAAACTTCTAAGAGACTGCAAAGAGACGAAGTGGATGGAGCGTTGCTACACTGATTGGTTTTTATCGACATGTGAAAACGGATTTTGTTGTCATCAATTATTAATAATTTGTGGGAGATATCACTTTAGAATGTCAATATTCTTAAATTGACATTATTATATATTTCTTTATTTAACGACACATTGAACAAATAGTAACAAACACAGATATGAAAGTAAAGTGGTTAGTTTCATCTAATGATTTTCAGTATTTTAAGGAAACCTAGATTGTGTTACTGGTACTATTTTAGATTGCATTTATCAATGAAACTACATATTGGTCGAACTTATTCATACGGTTTCTATAAACCAACTTCCCTGAAGCTTTTTGTAGCATATTTTTCAGTAGTTAAAAAACGTATATTTCTAATGATAAACCAACTTCCTTGAAGCATTTTGTAGCATACTTTCAGTTGTTTAAAAACGTATATTTCTAATGAAAAATAATAAATCATGTGTTCTAAACGTTTAAAGTGTGTAACTAGAATCTATGGTTTTTTGTTTCTTATTTTTTAAATAGGTACTTAAGGTTCACATATTGTTTAACAGTTCTGTTTGATGGCTAACAGGAATAGCTAAATGTAAATGATTATTGTCAGTTTTTCTTTGTGTTTTACTTCCTTGAATAATTCCTAGGAATTGCTATCAGGATTTTAAATGTATAAAAAATGTATTTACTCTATATTACATTCGGTATAACGCAATTTACTTTATGAATAAAAATTCTATATTGATCTGTCATTCTTTTTCTTTCTTAATGACGATTGACAAATATTACATATTATCTGACAAAAGTTGTATACTTCTTTTAAAGTTTGATTTTTTAAAATAGAAATATGGAGAAACAGACATCTTCAGGTTATTAAAATGTAAATAACTATTGACTTTTGCAACTATACTTTTAACATATTGTCACAATTTAGAAAAAAGATAAATTCTAGGTATTATGATTGTATATTGCACATAAACCCTAGGTCTTAAACAGTGATTTACTGATGTAAATGTAGCTATCTGCGTCAATGGAACAATTGCCAAAAACAAAATTTTGTTTACTATATAATACATTATACTATGTATATATCATATCAAACATATTTAAAGCTGTTATTAACTTTTACTTCATAATGTCAGTAAAAGTTTTTGTCGCAATTTGTCTTTAGAAATAAAAAAAATTCAACGTTCGTTATAATAGAAAGGGTAAAAATAGTTTATGGAACACCTATATATCACACATTCTTACATTTTACCATATTTGTCTGTATATTTCAGTGTTGTAATTTAGAAAGTTTTCAGTATAAAAAGTATAAATAATGATAATATAAACTTTTAAGTTTCCAATCGTAAAATGACAACAAAAATAAAACATTTGTTTTCTTTTCAATGATTTATTCATTTATTTATTTATTTATTTATTTATTTATTTATTTATTCATTTATTTATTAAGAATCATTGGTTTAATTTTTATCGATTGAATAATAAAAAGAAAGTTGGCAAGTGTTTTTAATTTGACAAATTTTTCAATTTTCTTTGGATGAGTTCTCAATATTATTATACAGACATCAAAGACAACATGGAATTATGAAATATTTTAATATTTTATAAAACTTTTCGCGTGAAATTGGTAATCATTTAAATATTGTCGTCATGATCATCAATAGTCATGCCATATCATAATAGGTATTTACATAATTAAGTTTATTGATAATAGATTTTGCACATGTTAAAATCTTTTTTATACAAAAAGTAATAATTTGATTTTAGTAATATAGCTACAGTCGAAACCTAATATCTAAATATTTCTTTGATTTAATCCCAAACGGAGCTCTGGGTTTTTTTTTGCCAATCGAAACAAAGAAAAAGTCTCGAAGTGTTTGGGTGGCTGTAATTTTACTTTATACATTACGAGGAGTTTTGGGAACCCAGTAATTTCCCAGTTTCAGTGCTAAGTGTCAAAGAAAAAAATATTTGTTGTAGTCATTAAAATTTGTGGAACAAGTTTTGGTAATATTTCCGATCCCCCGGAGATCAAGGTTAGATAAAATCTCTTTAAAAATGATAGAATCTGACTCTAGCACTGCATTGAGCTAATCTTAATGATCAAGTTTTTGTTTGACAAACTTATATTAAACAATTATGTAGATCAATCCCAGCACCATACTTTTTAGTCGAAATCGACATTTTACTTCTACCTAAGCATCTATGATATTGTTGAAAAGGTGATTTACGATGTTTGTTACTTTTCATGATTCAACAATAGTGAAAAAACATATGACATATGGATTTTGCAGTATGTACTTTAATTTTATTCTTTTGGTATTGAATAAAGTCTATACGAAAACTTATCGATTTTCAAGGACCAATATATCAAAGTCAATACTAAAATTGTAAAGGAAGGAATATAAATTTGACACGGACATGTAATTGATGTATTAGACGTTCCAGAATTTAATTTCAATGTTAACCTTGTTGTCTACAGGTCTGTTATTTATAACAGACGTGGGATTAAAAGTGTTAAGAGACAGAAGTTCTTCTATGATTTCTTGGTAAAGAACATTTTATGATGTCTTTCTTTCAGTTGCTGACACTGTCCCACGCCGATTTTTAAGTTAATTTATTAACCTTAAGTTTGTTTAATTTTTATGATTTAGTCTTGTTTATCCATTTCTTGTAAGTAGCCTGTATGACCGAATGCCCTATAGGGCGCACTTAGGATCACAGTATCTTTCACCACTAAGTTTCCAATTCAACCCCAAAAGGTCCTTCGGTGAGACAATTTGTCATTTGCTTGCTGAAGGTCTGTATTTTCTTTTCTTTCTTTCTTTTTCCCCTTTTTAAGAACTAACAATCTCGATACATGCTAATGGTTATCCTTGACTGGAGCATGAATAACTATTACAAAACTCAATTTCATAACCTGTCAATAAGTAAAAGATAAAGGGGATAAGGAACCGTAAAATGAATTCCTTGAAGCAGCTTTCGGGATAAAGGCGACAACATAATATAATTAAATGATAGTAGGAACCATTAAACATGCATATGATAAGGAAGAAAAATAGAGACAACATATTATATAATTGAAAGTGTCTTCCAGACATGAAGCAGTACCACACTGTGCCACTTCTCTATTAACAGAGAGAGCTTTTAAAACCGGTAAATACACCAGGATCACGTCTTATTTCCAGTTTAATTGAATATGCAGTTTTAGTTAGTCATTATTAATGTATCTTATGCATTGTAACGCAACTAGACCCAATAGCCTTGATTGATCATTTGTGTTTTTTTTTTAAAGAAATTTGATTATATCGTAACTACATATCTTTGAACAGTTACGCTTGATGTCAACTGATTTAAGTTGAAATAGAAATATAAAACAGTAAATATCAATAAAATGTTTTTTTTTTCATGTGAAAAATATTTGTTTTGTGAAAAAATTGCTCCTTTGGGCAACTATGCAATCATAATGTGTCTCTTATCTGTGCTAAAGATAATAAATAAATAATTAGGTCGCTAGATGTGGAAACCGTTTCTGTGTTTTATGAAAACTTATAAAAATGTAGGTTAAAGTTGATCCACCATTCTTTTTTTAAATAAGCAGGCTTTAGATATAAGCTTTATGCTGATATTTAATGTATGTTTTTATGTCAAAGCTTTGCTTTTAAGAATGAATTTATCAATTGAGAAAAATCCTCGTCAATAAAATGTCTCAAAGTTTGACATACTTCAACCAAATGTACTTAGATTGAAGTGAAGAGTAAAATCCAATGAATCATTCTCATTTTCAATGAACATATTTAAGCATGTTTTCAATAATCCTTGGTGATATCGGGTTTTCTATTGGAACGTTTTTCAATTCAACGAAAAAACGAACAAAGCTCCGACTTTTATGTGGGCATATCAATCAAAATCACAATACTTTGCAATGACGGGGCATTAACTGTCATTGTGTTATGTGAGTAATTAATATAAATTGAAGTTTAAGAATAATACTTAAGTCATTCTTAATTAAAATGTAAATGACTAATAATGTGAATCAGATATTAAATTAAACTGCAAAACGTTACATAAGTGAAGCATGGCTTAACCTTATACAATAAGTTGCATTTTTTGTAGTAAAGTGACGGTTAATTAAAACTGTTTAAAGCAAATAAAAATTACCATTAAATTATAGATTTTTTAAAACTCGTTTCCTTGAATTGTAATTTTCAATTGTTTACATTCAATAGCATACGGTCAAATAGCTTGTTACAATAATTATACAGTAATTTTTTCCTTTTTCCTTAAAGCCTTTTTTATTTGCATGTAGTTTTTAAAACTTTTGTGTTTAGAAAAGGTTTGATTTAGAATCAATATGTATATTTACTTCTACAATTAGTTCTTATTCTCCGTTATTATCTTACAAGCATTTGAAGTCTATTTAAAAAAAGACAAGAAGACAGATATAATTGAAATCAAATTAGCTTAATGATTAATTTACAAAAGCGTTTTAGTATTTTTATGTGGGTGAAGTTCATACTTGAGGATCTATACAATTTGATTTTTTCAAACACCCCCTTTCGGAACGCCTCCATTTGAGTTTCCTTTTTTACCAAGCGTAAAATACAAAAAAATAATTCTTTCTTCTTCATTCCTAAAAAACGCATTGTTTTTTCATAAACTGTCGTTTTTGTTTGTTTTTTATTAGAAATCTCGAACATTCTTGTCCAGATCTACTCCCAATTGAGATACAATTATGTCTGTTGAACGAAGTTTGTTAGCAAAATTTAACCACTATTAAGTTTTCAGAGTTTTTTTTAAAACATTTTCTTTTTGTTTCTACAATGAATGCCCCCAATTATTTTCTTCTATTAGTGACAAGAGATACAATGATTGTTAGTATAGTATACTTTGCCGAATGTTGTCATTGAAACTCCAAATATAATCAAATAAATCATACCATATTACAAATTGCTTTCATTAAATAACAATCAATCTAGTCTTTCGGCTGATTGTACAAGGAATCATTGGATATGTAGCGAGATCAAAGTTATCCTTTTTTCTCTAAAAAGTGGTATAGGGAATGGAAAAAGTTATATTAAGGTTGATCCCAATCAAATGCAGCACACAAATGACGTGTAAACTGAATCACAATAACAGATGTTGTATAAAAAGAAGTAAGAATTTGATGCTATTTCTAATTAAATAAATATTGGCACACTTGTCCTCCGTAATCTCGTATAATCTTAGGCATAGAAACCGACCGGAAGTAATCATACAGTCCTTGTCGTGTTTGAACAAAATTAAAAGAAAGTAATTTGCAACTACGGGAATGTAGTTTTCATAATTCATTTGACAAACACTCAAAAATATTTTACATATTAATATACGGGACAAGAATATTGATTTTCTAATTGTTATTGTTATAAAATAACAACAATAGTAACAAATTGTTAGGCTAGGATCCAACTTTAGAGCTGCTGAACATTAGACTTACTTTACAACCTGTGTTCGATCATTTAATTTCAACTCACAACATGACGTCATTACTATCAATGAACATTTTCTATTTTAAATAATTTTTTTTATTTAAACACACGGATAATTCACGCCTGTATTAAGCTAGGTAAGACCAGTCGTTAAATAAGAGCCGACCGATACAAAGATGGAAGAGAATGCAATAATTATTAACCTCGGAAAATTAAGGTTTCTTCTCTGCAATCGATCTGCAAAAATAACGATTTCCCTACAAATTTAACGTGAAACGTTAAACATTTGCAAAGCTTGCCTAAATAAATATTTTATAATGCGTTATCTCAAAGGGTAATACAAATATCTTTACTGGATACAGAAAGAATTTAGAAAAAGAATTTAATTTAATCGTAAACACAACTGTCAAATCATATTTCATATGAAGCTCTATTTTCTTTGTTATTAAAGTTTTAGTAAACACTTACGATACGTTCATTTAAACATCTTTTATTTATATTAGTTTTATAAGAGATTGAAAGGGAATTACAGCTTGTAAACTAATATTTGTGAAATCGTAGTTTCCTCAATTTGATGATAAAATGCGTCATGAAAAGATGAACCTATCAAACGCACATTCACAAATACATATGCTAAGGTCAACGTGGAATTCGTTCGTTGTCTATTATTTATATTAAAAAATATATATATTGTTCAGATAGGCAGACAAAAATAATTAAATAAATATGTGTGTGTGTTCTATTAATATGAAACATATGTTTTTTTAATTAAATTTTATTGCCGTTCATTGTGCTTTGAGGAAGACCTTCAATTTTGATATTGCCTGATGTGGCATTTTAGTAATTATTTCCTTATAAGTTCTTAAATTACATTCTTGCTCGATTGTAATTTATTACCCGCATTATTTGAGTTCAGATTTGCAGGAAAAAACATCATTTGCCTATGGATGTAGAATATCATATTTTGGAAAATACTTCTTTAATGTCTTCTTGCATCACATGTTGGCTTCAGACAGACAATAATTGAATTGTAGTACAAATGTCTTTCTTTACGTTATTGAGCTGTGAAAACATGGTTCAAGCCAAATTGATACTTTTCTTTGTTAATCTGAAGAAACAATTTCCAAATACACTACTAACTTGTTATTGTAAGTATACACTCTTAATCAAATATACAATATAGCATGCTTTAATATCACCCGCTCATTCTCCAAACGTGGCATATGGATAAAATCAATGAACTTCTATTTCATCTGTCAACATAGTCGCAAATTTAATAGGTCTATTATCAATCTCAAGAAAACATTAGTATTGGTTAATTTGATGTATGTCACATGAAACATAAAACACGAAAAAAGTGTGATAAGCTTGCAACAAATCTATTAAAATGATAACCGTTTGTTATCGAATCTTGTTTTTGTGGTTGTTTACTTAAAAAAACATAAACAAATAAATGGGGAAAAATACAACATGATAAACAATAATAATAATAATAATAATAATAATATAATAATATATATAACAAAAATGATAATAATACATACAAGCTACAGAAAGAGAATTCAGATACTTTTTTACCTTAAAAGCTTTCAAGGATTATAAGCAGTGGAGTGTTTGCTGTCTAATGACAATAAATTTCCTAAATTTATTAAATCATTTTTCTTTCTAAAATTCATTATCATACATTTGGTAGAAAAAGGATTTCATTTTTCAAAGCTGTTATTTATGACCAGGCTAAGCAAAACATGTGTATTACAATTTGTATTTTTTAAATTTTGGTTAATGCAACTTAAATGTTCAACAGTAAAAAAAACAACTGCCATATGTTTTGAATTCAACAGAACAAGTATTCATCGAATATGTTTCATTTGAAATTGTTTAAGAAAGTGATATACTATATAAATTTTGTCTGAAATATATCTCCACCTTTTAATAATTGTTATAAAAAATAATTTGACAAAATCTGACCAAAGGGAGTGTTGAGCAGGATCCATTCACCCATGTAGTGCTTCAAAGTGGGTCTGTCTTTGTCTATGATTTCCTTTAGCGTACGAAGGAAGAGCTACTAAAATGAAAACATGTAATCAAATATATTAGATATATTAGTTATTGTGAAAACATAGGAAATAAATAATCTTGCAGAAGATAACACGGTCGTTCTTTTAATTTAAGTCTTCAGTAAATGAACTAAGGAGAAACTACAGCTACAGAATTCTTACAACAATGACACCCATATAACAATTTATCAAGGAAACTTTAAAAATATGTGTATTGATTATACTTTTTTGTATTTTCTATAATGCTTTATACAAATTTCAATCGTTTTTCTTCTTCGTAGTATAAACACAATTTTCAGCCGTCTTAATGTTTCAAATTTTTTCAAAACTAAAGTTTATTCCCTCATGAAAAGCTTTCCTTAGCTGGATTTGAATTCATGTAATTTTGGAATTTAGATCCATTAACTTTCAACTGTTTTGCTTATGTTTTTATCTATCATACTTTTTGACCCCTAGTGTCACTGATGAGGACTGATTTTCCGAAATGTGCAGACATAGCACATCAAAATTTAACAGATATTTTTGCTATAAATTTGTACTTACAGTAGCTTATCTAAATTAAATGCAAAGTCCTATTGATAATGTAAATTGGAAATTCATTATAATACGTCTGGTGGCACTAATCAATTTGTCTTAAATTCCAGCATAAATCAACTACCACAACAACAATCTTTTATGAAAGAAATATGCAGAAATGATATTAATCATAATAAAAGGCTGGTTAATTTAGTATTGACAGAAAAAAATATATCTATCGACTGACAGATGTAATATTGAATAAATTTCGTAAGTTATTAAAAACTTAAACAAAATTAGAAAAATATAATTGATCATTTTTTCCCATCCATTTCATTAGCTATCATACTACTACAAACTCTTTAACTTCACTTAAAGAAAACACATCAAATTATAGTCCAATAACATTTGAACAAAATTATCTATTTCATCTATCACAAATGGAAATTACCTTTTTTGTTACTTAAACATTATTAAGTATTTAAACCTATAATAATATTTTTCTTTAAAACAACGAATCATGATGATTTTGTAAACACCGTTTTTAAAGGCTTTGCATTTATCCATATCATGAAGTCATAGCATATGATTACACGTTAATAAGCTTTATCAATAAATAATTGAATTTTAACAGAAGAAATTGAGTTCATTTGGTACAAATGTAATGTTCAAAGATAAACGTTCATCGACAAGAAAATACTGCGTTGATTACAAAATATAACTTCCGAAATATAATCATTATATGATATTTTATAAACTGCAAGATTCAAAAATCAAAATTTGTATGATTTTTATAAGGAAAAAAACATAAATTTAAGGTTTCGAGTTCATAACTAAAATAAGGAATCATTCAAAAAGTTCTATTTTAAAAGTATATAATATTTTGTGCATGTCTGGGTACAGGCAACTATCCGCATTTTAGTAAAATGTGTATAGATCGTGTATTTTTTTCAAAATGTTCATCAAGTAGGAAAAGTGATAGCCTGGCATAAGATAAGCTTTTCTTTAAAAATGGTAAACTGTTGCGTGAATGATAGGAGACAGACCCATTTGGAAACATAAAAAACTTTGACACCCTTTTCAATTTCTCTGTTTATGTGAAATTTTATTGTTATTTTTACCAAAATACTCCTCGTGTATTTTTATCGTAATTTGAATATACTATTGATAACAAGGAGAACATTTTGTGTCTATAGAAAGGTTGAATATTTCAATTGGTCATTATTTACGTCTATTAACATATGGTGTGTTTTGCCAAGTATCAATTGAGTATGTAATTATACCCTCCTTTCATGTATATTTCTGCAAGCTGTAGTAATAGGATTCAGTTATTTTGTCCATTATAGAAATTTCCATTAGCGAGTTGTGACAAAAGCTTAATAATTGTGTTAGATCCTTCTATGCTCTTTTTTTTTCTAGTAGCTTCATATTATTTATTGGAGCAAATATATATTTTATATAGACAAGTGAATGGATAAAAATAAATGAGATAAATTTATTTGAAATTATTTCCTAAATCAAGATAAATCAATGAATGCCCAGACGACCCAGCAGTATTGATGTTATTCTAGTTTGCGTTTAAAGAGGCAATATATTACGAGACGAGAAAGACAGTACACCAATTTTCGATTTCCTGTTGGAAACTCGCTTTGAAAATGCATAACTGCATTCAGAATGACTACTCAAATAACTGAACCAAAGATATGATTTAAGAATTACGGTGGTCAAAACGTTAAAAATGTTGTATAATTGTGGGGGTGCGTTGTAGAAAACTACATGTTAATTAAAAGTAAACTTAAAATGATACAAAGTATAAAATAACGTCAGATGTTAGTCAATTAATAATAGTGATATAAAACTCTTTATTTATAGTCAAATAGGTACATCTTTTTTTCGATTTTTGCAGAAAACGCCCCTTAACTTCCGATCTTTTGGCACTGTCGTTTGTGTAGTTTGTTATTGAATTTATTTTTCTGAATGCAGTTACGTTTAAATATTAGTCATATTTTGTAAAACAACATACAGTTAGTAAAGAAAAATATACTGAAGATACCATTAACAAAATGTTAGAGTTATTGATAGACAACATATTTGTTGTGTTTGGCAATATAATTTTTCAACAAACAATCGGTATACCGATGGGCACAAACTGTACTCATTTACAGAACCTTGTCAAATCTGGAGAAAAGACTGTCGCTAGATCATTCAACTACACATACAGATATATAGATGACGTTCTATCTGTAAATAATCCAAAAATTAGAGAATATGTGAATGTCATCTTTCGAAGTGAGCTTGAAATAAAAGACACGACATATTCTCCATGTTCTGCTTCATATTTTGACTTATACCTGAGTTATGACACCCACGAAAGGTTACATCTAAAGCTATACGTACAACAAACGTGACGACTTCAATTTTATGTCAACTTTCCATTTTTTTTTTTGGCAGTAAAATTCCTGCTTCTTCTGCGTATGGTGTATATGTTTCACAGTTAATACGTTATGGTAGAGCTTGTTCCCACTATGGAGACTTTCTACAACGAAGCAAACTGATAACAATTAAATTGTTGGCGCAAGAATATTGCAAGCCTAGACTAATCAAGGCCCTTAAAAAGTATAATGGGCGTTTTTACAATATTGTTGATAAGTATGTAGTCACTGCACGCATACTTATACTGGATATATTTGACTTACCATGGTTCTTTGTTCCTTTCATTCTCAAAATTGACTTGCACGTGACGGGTGTAGCTAGCTACAGAGGAAGTGTTTACCCTTCCGGAGCACACAGCCTCACTTACTTGAAGGAAGTTCACGTGTATAACTAATTTTGCCAGCTTTCACTTTGTTTTTTGATAATTGTGTTGTAGAAGATTAAATATCGACTGGTCACCCAGTGTGAGGTGACAATGACGGTGGAAGATTGTTTAGATGTCTACAACTTGATGATATTGAGTTAGCACGTTGAAGTTGCACTCAATGTTTATATGTTCACTAAGACCATGAAATACACTTGCACAACTTCGGACTGTTTCTAAGAATATCTTTTGGAATAAAAAACCACTGCTACAATCGCGAATAGCAACGTTAAATTACGTACTCCAAACTGGCAACTTCTACATGTTTCAGTATAACTTTATTTGGCACGGTTCTTATTTCTCTGCAGTTTTGCATACCGATGTGTTCAGAAATATTTAAAATATGTATAAATGATTTTTATTTTAATTACTGCTTAAATTTAAAGACCGTTTGAATTTAGTTCCGTTCTTGTGGAATGTGTCTTGGTTAAGTGAAAATTGTATATATAGTTAACAACTAGATGAATATCAAACCAACTACCAGAAGTAACCCTTTTTGCTTGAAATGTAACTATAGTTTTCGTCTATCGTACATTTCTTACATAAATTTATTTCTATTGGTCTTTCATCTTATTGAACAAAATAGAAGTTATATTAACAGTTTTTTTTCTTTTTGTTATTTCTGTATATTTCAATCGAGATACTGATGATATATTTTGATCGAGCATGTTAATAGTTCCTTTCAATAAAGTGAAAGAGAACTGTAATATCTTAAAAGAAAATTGTTTTGAAAAACAGTTATATTCCCGAGAAATAGACTAATTATAAAACAATTCTTAAATCATATTTTCAATAACCTGAAGGCACTAAGTATCATTTTAAGTGTGTTAACTGCTGATGCATTAGTAAACAATACGTTAATTTTATTTCACTTTGCCTTTAAAATGTTAGCTTTTTACACTTATAAACATTTTTGGTAATACTTTACGCAAGTCAGACGAGTTTTCATTAAGGCTTATTTTTTCTCCGATAAGTTGGATCGATTTTGGCTTGGATTTAAGTGATAATTAATACAAACGGTAATCCAATTACTTCGTGCTTACATGGTTGATAATAGCTTGTTAAAGAGATTGTTATGATGAAATAAAGAGATTTCTGTACAACTTTAGTTGGCAAAAAGCTTTCAAAGATTTAATATTCCACACATTGAGAATTATCGGTTTTTACAAGATGTTTTGCAAAAATATATGTGAATATATTTTTTCACTCTCTCTTAAACACGGTGACTAATTATTGCTAATGTCTGAAGAATATATCATTCAATTAAAAACTTGAATCGAACACTTATCTTAGAAGTTAATTTAAGAAAGAGAAATCACATCTTTCATCCTAAATCGATCATATTTAATTTCACAGGTTGGACAAGCTTCAAATTCATAGAATACAATGTTACATGTAGCATTTGAGAAATTGGAATGCCAATATAAAACTTCAGTAACAAGCAAAATTGGATCATTTTCACAACGTCTTAACATTACAATATAAGAGTGTAAGATTGAGCCAAATTTCACTAATGTTACGTCTGGAAATTACATATGAACTCCAAACGACATCGTCTTTCATACTAAGGATTCTATTTACGTGCTATTGCTCACTTAATACAACGATAATTTCTCTCCTGTCATCACTTAGTTGAGTTTCTTTGATTGATACGTTGCTGTGCAAGTCAAAGGCTTTGTTCATATATCGGATATATAGGTTCAATTTAAAATAGTTCCTATAGAAAACCCAATAGTTCCATGGTTTATTGAAAGCGTTCTAACATATGCCATTCAATGAAAGAAATAAGTCATCGTAGATTTGATACGTAATTGGAATCTTGACAAATTTGGCTGAACTATGTCAAACTTTTGAATCATTCATTCAGACTGATTTTACAGTAAAATGTACATTTATTTTATCATTGTTCAGTAAAATGTCTAAAGTTTGTTGCCGAAAACGTAAATCTTACAGTCAAAAATACTTTAGATACATTTTTGTCATTGCATTTTACTCTTCTGACATTGACCTAGCAATTCGTACTGAGAAATATACAATCATTTGATATTGAAAGGTTTCGAATAAAGGTTGATGTAGAACAAATATGTATGTTATAAGGTGTATGTGAAGCCATTCACCTAATTAGTATCCTTTATCTTGTTAAACGCCCTATCAAGTATTTTATTGAACCGTTGTTGGATGGATTTTTTGTAAAACGACGTTTTTGTTTAAATTTGTTCCAACTTCGGTCTGTATGAGGATCCTAGTGAGAAAATTCTCAATAGTTATTTTATAGGCACGTATACGGCGTAGGTTTGTTAGAATTTAACGATGGCAATCGCATAGAAATGTTAAAAATTTTCAACTAAGCTCCGCGATATTTTATTATATATAAAAGAAAGTTCTTAAACATAAGTTGTCTTTATTTTCTAAACTTTTTTAAATTATAATTGTTCACGCTATGGAACTAAATGAGTAGTTTTATTTGTAATACTATTCGGCTTTTATACGATGTAAGTTACAATATATAACCAGTCCAATAGTTACATTTAGGAAATGAATTGCTATCTTCTCATTTTATTGTTCGTATATTTAGTAAATTGCTAATTATTTAATTATTTAACAACGCTAAAAGTAACAACATTATGTCACAAAAGTACCTTATCACGTGGCAATTGTCGCTATGAGTTAGAGTGGCGTGGGATATTATTGACATCGTAAGACGCCAATGCGTTAAATGTTCCTGAGAGAGACAGTATGGTTATAGAATACAACAAAAATTATAAACAAATTAATTAATAAATGAATGAATAACAATGAAAAACATGATATATGTTGCTGAAAACATCTCCCTAAAATCCTTGTTTGTGTCTGAAAATAATGATAAATTTCAATATCGATAACTACATTTTGGAAATAAGTCATCTTACTTTTGAACATAACACTGACTGGTCTACTTATATCTGTATTAATAAAATGTTTTATAAATTCCATTAAAATGCCATTTCACAATAAAAAAAGCAAGAATCCTAAATCGGTTAATCTCATTCGTTACATATACATCATGTTTATTGATAAAGAAACCCGTGCAAAAGTCATTTCGTCTAGAAAAAGAACGTTACATTGCCCTTATTCATTGTCTTTCTGTAATTGTTGTAATAGTTTATTATGACTTTTCAAAATTGTAGTCATGTAAAATCCTATTATATCTATTATAAATTGCCATTATTACTTGGGTTTTGGTAACAATGTTTTTTGTATTTGATGACAGATGAAATAAAATGTTGTGTGATGAATATGATTATAAGTTTGATAATAATATAACGAATAATAATATAGTTATAATCTATATAATTATATCCTTTATCTAAGTTACGAGATTTTGTATATATTCTTATACCTCGCCTCGTTAGTTTACACTAAATTACTGCTTCTCTACCGTATGGTGTATTTGTTTTTACAGTTGATATAGTATTGTGAACTTGCTCTTATTTCAAGAACTTCCTACAACAAAGCAAACTGTTTACAAAAACTTTACAAGCCTAGACTAATCTAGACCTTCAAAATGTTTTAAGGCCTGTATCATAATTTGTTGATAAGTATAAAGTTACTATATCCAAACTTATTGATATATTTATATAGTAAATTTTAGACACGCTTATGTTCATCACATTGATCATGACTGTAATATAATAGCAATGTTGATTATATCTTTGAAAACAAATGCGTACTACGTATTTTAAATGTCAATTTATTATAAACTGTTTTTTGTTTTTGCCATTCATGTTTCTTTTTCTTTTAGTCTCAATCATGCTGTGGGAATTCATTTAAATAATTCTTTATTGACAATCCAATTACGTATTCTAATTACTATTTTTTAGTTTAAAGATTGTCTTGATTTATCACAATGAAGCACGTTAGCAATTTATAAGTTTTTTTTTTCAAAATAATAATTATAAAAAATAAGGCTGCATACTGCGAAAGTCTAAAAAGAAAAAAAAGCATTATCTAATTCATTTATGTTTTTCTTAATGGAATCGAAATCTAATTTTGCAGGTAATGATATATATAATTTTTTTTATCAGTGAAATACATAAATTTCTGTTTTTAGCCTACAGATGTAATTTTTGTCATTGTTGTTTTGACGGAGATTTATGGAACCATGTGTATATCACATCTGTATGAAAATTATTAAAATTGCATTCTGTTTCATAACTATTTTCCATTAGGGTAAAACCACACCATTAGTTTCGATTTTGTTTGAACGCCATTTTTAAAAAACAATAGCAAAGTGAGGAAATAGAAGTAACTTATCGAATTGTAAACAAAAAAGCTTATAACTTTTTACACAAAATTGACTAAGCAAATTAAAGACAATAATATAAAGAACGATAATACAATATATAACTATTACGACCATCAGATTGTGTTATATAAGTCCCTACGAGAGGTGACCCGTTTGTATTTAAACACGTTATTTATCGGTCACGCGGATTAAATGTATGGGTTTTTGAGTTATTAGCATGGTATTCGTTCAGTTGATACACGATAGATAATACACATGTATGTGATTTTGTCAACATGATGAGACCTGAAATACCAGACAAAGTTGAAGGTATGGTGTTTGGTCTTTTGAAGACCAACCATTCATATAGAAGTATCCAAAAACATTGAAATCAATGGGACATGGTACATCATTGGGTACAATTAAGAACATTAGTGATAATATTGGTTTACAACGAAGTACGATCAATTCCGGGTCCCGTGTAACAAAGTAAAAAAAAAAACCCACAGCCGCCACACCTGACGTTGTTCGCAAAATTGCCCGTCTTATCTCGAAATTAACCCGCTAACCCATCGAGAGATAACATCCAAATTAGGTATATCTAAGAGAACTGTATATCGTATAATAAACAAAACATTAGAAGCCAGACTAAGGAAAAAGTGCAATTTACATCAGTTGAACATGGTGCAAATCAAGAAGAGACGTGCCCGGTCTTGGTGTCTGTATCTGAAGTTAAGGAATGGTAGATGGAAGAATTATGTTACCTCTGATGAGGCCAGGTTCTATTTGGGTGATAGCTATGGCCGGAGAAGAGTGTGCTATATTCGAAAAGGTGACTTTCCAGGTGACAAGTTGAAATTTGTTAAGAGAGATGCTTTTGCTGCTGGTTTTATTCGAATAATCGACAAGGGGACAAAAGACAATAGTAAATACTATGTTGATAATGTGTTGAAGCCATTTGTGAAGAATAATGTACCCAGACTTTTACCTGGGGGATTTAAGAACATGGACTTCCATCAAGAGAGCGCATCCAGCCATACTTCAAAGTACACGCTGCAGTTTCTAAAAAAAAAGTTAACTTTGTAACGCCAGAAGAATGGATGCACAAGTCACCGGATGCCGCCTCAATGGATTTATATGGGGCATACTGAAACGAAGACTACAGAAACGAACAATTAACACATTTATAGGTCCTAAACGAGCTCTTAAGGAGGAAAGGGAAACTGGAACAAAATACAATAAATAAGAAACTGGAATCTTGGCTTAGGCCCTGTCTTCTGATATACAGTTGTCATGGATCCCATATTGAGCATTTGTTACAATGAAATAAAATTTCTAACAAAATTATTGCGGTTTACTTTGTGTTCAAATATAAATGGGTCACCTCTCGTACATATTTTAAATATAACTCCCCACCTCTAGTTTCCTACTGCTACCATAAACCCATTGCATTCATAATCTCCAAACATAAACAAACTGTTCAATGCCTTATTTTTCATAACTTTACTCCACCTAACTGCTCTTGCTCAACGCCCCCATATATTTAATAAATCAGCTGGGCATGTAGTAACTGGTAATCTCAATATAATTGAGAACGCTAAATTAAGATGTCTTCTTTTAAAAGGCCCTAAATACAGGGAGGCTCAACCTTTTACTTTAGGACAGAATTTCAAAAAATTTATTCTGTTGAAGAGTATGCTAGAGGTTGTGGTAAATTAGAAGACGTGGAGCTGAATACCTACTCGACTGAATAAGGGCAATTGAAAATTTCATTAAATCAAAGATGCCAAACTGATAGGGTCTATGGGTACTAAACCTCTTTAGGGACCCATAAATTTCTGCAATTCTGGCAGACATGCATAACAGGTATGTTGTTGTCCCAGCTGATAAAGCTTCAAACAACATTATTTTCGTTTGTAAGAAATTCTATGTTGAATGTCTTATTAAGTAGTTTGGTTAAGATAGTTTATCGAAGAATCCTACTTATACCAAAACTTATTTTACCAAAGATGAAGTTCTTTCCAATCATAGGGGAGTCCTTGAGTCTTTCGTAGCAACTTAAAACAGGAAGAACTTGACCTTTCTTACTTGTATAGGATTGCAAAACTTCGCAAAAATCCGGACAAGGAAACATACATAGCAGGTTCCTCTTAATGTACTACTAAATCATAATTAGTAAAGATGACCTTCAGACTTATTCAGAAAGAAATCTATTCTACATCTGAAATCAACCAAATGTGGGTTCTCAAAAATTCTAAAGATCATCTTGACCATCTTATTTCTAATACTCTATCTTCGGTAAAAAGCATAAAAAACTTTTGTTTTTCTATCCTTTACACCACTATCCCTCATTCTAAATTGAAAAAAAATCTAAAACAAATCATTCATTTGACAATTTACAAAAACGGTTAACCAAGATATAAATATCTAGTTCTCAACAGGGATTCTGTTTATATTGTTAAACAAGATAAACAAGATACAGACTGCAAAAAAAATATACTGAAGATACCATCGAGTTCGAGTTATCGAAATTGAAAGAAGACGTCACCTTAATACTAATATATGCTTTTCACTACAGAAAATTTGATGTTGTAAACAGTTGCCGGTACTCGAATGTAATGCAACAAAGAAAAACAATAAATACTAATAGATATTAGCCATCACAATATTGTTAAATAGTAGTTGAAGTCACTGTATCCAGACTAATACCGGATATACTTGACTTACCATATTTGCTCGTTCCTTTCATTCTCAAAATTGAATTTGAACGTGACGGGTGTATCTTGCTAAACAGGAGGTTCTTACCCTACCGGAGCACCCGGCCTCAGTGTCTTAATGAAATTTCACGCGTATAACTAAATTGCCAGTTTTCAAAGTCTTTACTTTGTTTTTTGGGGGATTGTTAATTCGACATGGACTGTTATGGTTGTGTTTTATTTATCATATATGTTATTATCGACCTTGGACAGAAATCGGATATGATAACAAAAGACATAAATGATCAGTATTGATAATTACATGTGTACTATATTAGCATTCTATGAAATCTTGATTGTAGGGATAAATATTTAACAAAACACATGTTTTAATACTGATTTGACATATGGGCACAGCTCTCATTTGTGACACTAAAGCCCGAAAAAGGTGATAGATAAAGAAAGATTAGCCAAACATTCAAAAATTAATCAATATAAAGTTCCAAATTTATATGAATATAAATCCAGCTAAGGAATGCTGTGCATGAGGTAACAATCCTTAATTTTAAAATCAGTTCATAAAATGTACACTGCTGAAAATTTTGCTACATGTTATATTTTCCGACAGCACAATATATTGCCTACTGAGTTAAAGATACCCTCGAAAGATTATAAATTGCACACATAACAAATATATTTTTTCGTTATCGTTAAATTCGTTTTTATAAAAACTTGAGATAAGGAAGTAAATCAGTGCAGAACCGACATTTTTATCCTAGATTGACAATTAGGAGTGAGAAATCTCATTTTGAATTAATTGGATTGTCGTTAAAACACCCGAGTGGTATCAATTTAATACCACTTTAGACTGTTCAATAATTCGTTACAGTCTGCATAGATATATATGGTTTATATAGGATTAAAGTCTTACACATATATGTTTTCTTTGCAGAACCTATTAAATCGCATTCGTGTATCTAAAGCTTAATAGTTGTTTCACAATGAGAACTCGCTTCAAAAAAGTAACAATTACCAACAGTAAGATATAAATGTGTACTAATGTTATTGTATCTTTAGAAATGGTAAAAAGAAAGTTGTGTTAATAATATACAACAATTATACTAGATAAAACATATTTTATGACATATTGGTTTTTTTTTTTTTTTTTTTTTGAATTGACATGCCTGATGTTGAACCATTTATTTTTTCCCTTATATATATTATAATTTTTTGAGCAAAGAATCTTATCTCAATTAATATTTGTGGAAATGAAAATTGCAATTTTATTGCTTGTATTTTTCTGTAAAAGATATTTAACAAAAATGTATCCGTTACCACCGACAAAATTTTCTTCATTAGTATAAAATGTGACTTTTCATTTGCTTTAACCTTAATAATGCGTGCGTGTTTCATCCATATAGTTGCATTTGTATTTTAAAAGGTCTCTATTACTAGTGGTTCGAAATGATCTTAATGATTTGTCTTATTTAAGTTCTTTTTTTTTTTTGCCGCCGTTTAAGAGATAAAGACAAGAGCAATATATATATATATATATATATATATATATATATATATATATATATATATATATATATATAGACGTGTTAAGGCAAGGCTAACAAACTCCATAGATAAATCTTTTTTTTTCTTTTCATAAAGGCGCAAATTCATTTTGCTACAAAGATTTTCTCAAAACGGAAATATAAAATTAAGTAAAAAAATAAATTTAGAGCATTAAATTATTGACAAATGAATTTTTTCATTCCATTATGATTTTGTGAGTAATGTAATACTGAAATTATTGGTGTAACTTCGATTTTGTGTCTTCCTTTCAGGAAAACAATTCCTTTAGTTAAACCATATAACCTTTTCATGAAATAATAATTATATTATGTGGTTTTTTTTCAATAAAATGCAATTCCTGTCCTCTGTTTTTCACTAAAACTAGTAACTGATTTTTCTGTCAGAGAAATTATCAATTATCACCCCATAAATTATTCTCTCAGTTTAAAGAAGAGTTCAATCTATTTTTTATGAAAAAGATCTTATTAAGGCAGTTCCCGACACCACAGGAAAAAATTTCCCCGGATTAGGATTTTCTGAAAATTTGCAAACGCATTCCTTAGAATGTGCTTTGTTAAATAAAATAATAAAATACAAATGTTTGGGTTTTCGTTTTTTCAGTAGAGTGCATTCAACCTACCCCACTTTTCAACAATCATTTCTCATTTCAAAATATCCAAGCAGGTTAACTTCATGTTTGTTATTAATTCAATAATGATTAGATGTAATGAAAACAAATTTTATTTTTATGATTTTAATCAATATTTCAATAAAAGACGTGCAATGAAGTGATAAACATAGCATTAAAAAAATAAAAGCTTAAGTTTTTATAACAGAGTGTGCAAAAAGTGTCTTCATTTTCATCGACAGTTTATCACAAA
The DNA here is from genome assembly GCA_029721355.1 of Tegillarca granosa. Taxonomy (NCBI): domain Eukaryota; kingdom Metazoa; phylum Mollusca; class Bivalvia; order Arcoida; family Arcidae; genus Tegillarca; species Tegillarca granosa. The sequence continues at coordinate 38,730,290 of CM056599.1, read as the reverse complement.
AATTCATATTTCATAAAATCTGTGAATTACGTTTCTTTCAAAAAACAGCACAATTGAAGCTTGAAACATATTCTTCAAAATGACATGCAAAAAAAAAAAAAAATATGGGAAGGATTATCTCCCCTTCCCCTTATTTTTTAAATTGCTATTAAAAAATTCAAACCAACAAAATGACGTGTTCAAAGAACTATTTGAGTATAACAGTTTGTAAAACTTTACAAAGTTTAGTATTGTTTATTTCAAAAAACAAATACTTTATTAAAATGGTCGATAATTAACTTTTTAATGTATTTTTACTTCTTAAGGAACGAATTACTATTTCCGGATTTTGTCTCAATCAAATAAAGTTTTATAAGATTTACCCAGTACTTTAGGTCTAGTTTTATATTTTCCAGACCCACAAAATAAAAATTGTAACATACAAAAGATATAAGATACAAAAAACAACATTAATATTAATTCCAATAGTTATGAATGAAGCAAAAACATACTGCTCAATGTCTAGATCACTCAAAGAAAAGAACTTTTCATTTCTAAATCACAATTTGCCCCTCCCAAATAAAAAGAAAATAAAAAAAGAAAAAACTTTGTATCTAGCTTATTCAGTTAAGCACGTATACTTTTAGAACGGGTGCTCCGGACGGGTAAACACCTTGTCTTCCAAACTACACCCGCCATGTACAAAATCAAATTCAAGAATTTAAGGAACTATAGGTCGCCAAATATATCCAGTATAAATTTGGATACAACGACTTTTTATTATAAACAATTTTGTAACGAGACGGCCAAAAAATTTATCAGGGCCTTGATAAGCCTTGGATTGTAATATCTCTGAGTCAATAATTTAATTGTTAGCAGCTTTATTCGTTTTAGAAATTCACCGTTGTGAGAACATGCTCTAATGCTATCGGATTCAATATGTCAGTATATTTCAATGCAACAGAATATATCCTAATGCTTTCCATGATCTGCATGGTTTTATACTATTTATACTGATCATATTTAAAGTTTCTTTTTTGATTTGTATAGTTAATGAAGGCGTCTGTAATTGCTCAGGAAAGTTTTATGTAAATAAAAGAAAATCTAATAAATTCTATAAAGGCAATATTAATAATATCCTAAAGCATTAAGAAGTCTTAGTATAAACTTTTTACTTTTGTGGTAATTAGAATCAGTAGATATGTCAACTGTGTTTATAATAACACGATGGTATATAATTAAATATAATAAAGTTAGGTTTTTTTTGTATCTTTCTTTCATTATTAGAGATTAGCTTGTTAAATAATTTACGTGGATCTTACTTTGTCATTATTTGATATGACGTCATTACGTCAAATAACCATTAAATAAGGGATGTTTATTACTTATTGTGTTATAGATGAAATTATTAATCAATTTTATATAAATAATGAGTGAGTGAAGTGAGTGAATTATTGTTTTGAGCCGCATCAGCAATTTTGCAGCTATTCGCGGCTAGAAAAATGTAAAAGAGCCAATAGTATCAATAAAAATCTAAATAAATGTAAATCTTTTTGTATAATAAATAATTACCGAAAAGTTAACTAATAAAAACCAGTAATATCACAGACACATTATATATAATACACTGGGAAATAAAAAGTAAAACAATTAAATCTTACCAAATAAGTTTATATAAATAATAAACCATGTTTTAAAGTGGTTGATTTCAAAAATGGTATTGACATAAATATTCCACTTCGATATAACGCTATCTCCGTCATATTAACCTTGCGTTTATATGTGAGAAGGTGCAATAGAAAGTTAATCGTGTTGATGTTTTGGATGGAAATTCAAAAATGTAAACTTTTTAAATACAGAATGATGTATATTTTTAAGACTGAATTCCTATGTCAGTTTCAACGTTGTAAGCTGGAATAAATTAGAAAATATTGCTAGGGTAAAAGTATCAGACCATGTATTTTATCAAAGTTTAATTTTGCGTGCACTTTGCTTTCATAATGTTGCGAATTGCAGTAATCATATGATTTGATGAGAAAGTCACATTATATAACTGCTGATGGAAAATCAATACACTTTTAATTAAGCTCTAAAGAATACCCTTATCGTATTTTTCGGTGAATCTTTTCTTTTTTGTAGATTTTAGTTTAAATATCGGAACTTTTGCCTAATGTGTTGTTATTTGGTTTTAAATGATTGTTGTGTATAATCTTTATTTTTTCCATTAAAATTGTTCCATTATAGACCCATTACTTGGGTGTCATACAGAGAATTTTTAAATACAACTGGCGCGATTTTTATTTGGGTAATAAATTTTTAATCTTGAGTCAAATGTCATATTAATATTTTGTTTTTTTTTTTTTTTTAAAAAAAAAAGAAAGATGAAATTATCCAAATTAGGAAGTGAAAGAAAATGAAAAAAGTATTAAGCCAAAGAAACTGCTGATTATATTATGATAAAAATGTCATTTTATTAGAGACTTAAGAACATTTTGATATTTTATATGCTCATCATATAACTGAAAAGAATTTTTTTAATTCTCTGTTATTTATAAAAACAATTTTATAGCAATTCTTTTCTGCGACATATTTCCATTTTTTTAAAAAAATATGTGAATTACAATATTATGACTATTTGTATTTGGGATATCCTCTTAATCAAATGATTTTGCTTTTTACATATTTTCTTTTCAAATTGTTTACACAGACTTTGATTCTATTAAGATGTCTATGAATTAACATAAATAAAATGAATATTTCTTTAATACTATTATTTATTTTCTTTAAATGCGAATAAAAGCATTTCAACATAATACTCACGAGTAACTAGCGTTTTGTCACAGTTCTAGTAGTTAACAAGTTAACTTGATTATAAATATAATATTGAAAATTTGATAAACTACTCCTCTCCACCAATCTGATAAATACCACTTCATTCGTTTACTGAATCAATGAAAACAAATTTACCAAACTAAATCGTTTCTTCGATCATGTTATTAATGTTAGGGATTACAAGGACTCGAATCATTTGTTTTTTAATCTTATTTATCAAAACAAAGATAACAAATTAATTAATAGATAGTACAGCAATTTTAATTAATCAATTTATAAATTTAACATAGGAATAAAACAGACCACGTGTTTTATTGTTTGCCGGGAATTACTATCAAATATAGCTGTAAGCTTTGCATTTCTTAGTCAGAATAATCAAAGACTCTTACAATAGAACAAAATAATACAAATATAATTTATTCCAAAACAAGCAATAGAGTCTTTTGGTTGATTGCACAAGGGATCAACGGATATGTAGCGGGATAAATATTATTCATTTTCTTGACAAAGTGGTATCAAGGACGAGAAAACATTATATAAAGGTTGATCCTTTATAAATGAAACAAACCAATGACTTGCATGCACAATTCGTAAAAGTGTTTGTTAAAGAATAATAAGTAAGAAAAACACTATGCGCAATATAAAATGGTTTATAATGATTCATAGTTCACTAAATACATTTATATAACGAGTCAATTATGTAACTGTCTACATTACATGATGGTGATATGCAGAATATTTCACTTTTAGCTGATTTTAATTTAGTTTTGCTTGATTTACATTCCATATATAACTATATGAACGATAGAATGTCTGAGTAAAAAATTCATACTAAAGATATCAGGATATGGCAAAAGGCATCTCGGTTTTTTCATCAAATTTACGAGGCAAAAGGTTTATCGTTTCAATTAAACTCTATGCTTGCAGATATATATATTATTAAACAGTAAATATACAGTAGCGAGACAATAATGTATTTATGCACATATGATACTCTACATTAAAATTTCCCACTGTGTTAGACAGGTACATGTGTACATGCTCGAAACATAAAGTATTGTCATAGATGTGCACTTCAACACCACTTAAGTGCTGCATAGAAGTTACCATAGAATTCAATGCAATTTGGTTCTATGTATACATTAACACTATATAAGTGAAATATCCATGACTTAGACGTTAAACACAATTACTCAACCCTACTCCTTCATATTTATCTACAGTTGCAAAAATGATCGCCAGATATTAAAAACGTGTAGAGTTTTATTACTTAAATAACATAAGAATCCTTTTGGAAATGATTGATTGACAACATGTCTTAACAAGGAAATCTATTTCTCAAGTTTTGTTATACATTATTATCTTATCTGTCACAATGTATTTTTTAATAAACCAAATTAGCATTGATAAAAGCGTGCAAAAGTTTGTCAATATAAAGATTTTATAAACATTTTTTTTCATAATGTAAAAAAAAACCTAAAAGGATGTTCATGATACTACCAATTTATCTGTGATCAATTCTGTAAGAATTTGTTTTATAGTATTTAAGATAAATCTTCTTTGACAAAACAATACTCTTTATACATGACAGATGGCTTATCTGCATCTATATATATGACATGTTGCTAAATATATATCACTGTATGTGATGGTGAAATAGTCAATTCTATTGATTGATATTTATATCTGTCAAAATTAAGGATTTCTGCTTATATAACATATCTATCAATATAATCTTTTTAAAGTTTAGTTTTGTGAATCGCTAGGCATTTAAGATATGCTGTAGTTCTATATAAATAGGTAAAATTCAGTGTAATGAGATAGACTAGACTATCAGCATTTTACCAAACAATTTTATAATAAATATTTAAGTTCAAAATTTAGTTTCTTATTTTGAGTCGTCTTATTTGTACATTACCTTTCAAAAATAATTGAATAAAACGTCCTACTAAAACTATACTGATGGTCATATACAAAATATAATTCTGTCCTGTTTTTAAATGGAATGTTAGCGTTAATAAAATTGCGGTAAAGGACACATTTAATACTCTGTCATGACCGACTAACTGAAAACTTGCATTCAACGCTACGATTGTTCTTAAATACATCATGTGTTTATGTTTAATAAATCTCATTTTAGAACCCTTTCTTAGTATTGTATTTTTTTAGAATTAAGAGGCTGCAATGAATTACATTTAGGCTTCTATACCAACACTGGCAATTAAGCAAATATATAGGACAGCATTCTTCAAGACAGATTTGTCTGGAATAGACATATGTGCCTCAGGTTGGTTTCTTTATTATTAGTGAAGTATATAATTGATCGTTTTCGAAAGTATTCAACCCAAAGCTGATGTACAAGTTTAAAGCAAGATTTCCAGCAAAACGGATTACATTAAGTTTCAGAAATACATGCAGATACACCGTAACGTCAAGAATAAAAGATTGCTATAAAAAGAAACGCTCAATAAATTGATTTATCTTTCTTTATAAAAAGACAAAAATATAATCAAATTACTGATTAAATATTTAATGAGGACATTTAAATTTAATATAAAGAAATCTAATACATTATAGATGTTTCAGCTAATTACGTTATTATTATTATTATTATTATTATTATTATTATTATTGTGTTTAACGTGTCTTTAATCGTACAGTCGCTAGACATTGTTTGTTATGTTGGAAGGTTTACCGCTCAATATTCTAACGTAAGATTTCTCCTCATGTAAATCAACAAATATACAAAACAAAATGCATCCAGGTAGTTCCCGGCACCCGAGTTAAAAAATGTCCCCGAAATAAGATTATCTTTGAAAAAGCTAGGTTTTTTCGTGTGATTTGTCAGTAGAAAGCAACAAATCCTATCCTCGTCTTTTGTACACTAATGTTCATTTTCTAATTATCTCGACAACTTAATTTCACGTTTGTTTTAATTAAATAGTAAGTAAATGTTTTAAAACATATTTTATTTCTATTGGTTCAATCAATATTTTATTTAAGGAAAGACTTAAAAATATGCTTACATAACATTTCATATCAAAAGCATAAGATATTTCCAAAAGAGTTTTAATGTCTTATTTTTGTTGAAGGTTTACCACAAAATCCAAAATTCAAATGCAGATAAAAACTTTAAGTATTAAACTATTAGGTTTTTCCATGGATCAACTCATTGTTATTTTGTTATAGGAAATTTTTTTAATTTTTATTTTTTAATTTTGTAAAGCAAACATGAAAGATCATAGTTCAGACATTATCGTAATTATAATACACATCCATATTACAATATAAACAAGACTATTAACTGCATGGTCATTCGGTTACACCATTTCTTTTTCAGTAAATTCAAAGCAAATTAATAATGGAGGAAAATACAAGCATTTCAGAAGTTATGTTTATAAGCTAATGGTGTATCAATTCAAAACATGTATTCTAAATTTTCAAATTATTTTTAACTTCAGGCTATTTTTACACTTTTTATTTGCTTGAATTTTCCTATGCATATATAGTGAAATCAATCTAAAACACTGTAAATATATACCAAATACCTTTCAAAAATTTCTGATTTCCCCAATTTGCTAAATCTTATTTTTTCCAATGATAAATTATAATTTAATTTACTTTTAAAGCTAGTGAAATTTATTTACATTCGTTTGATCTACCATTGTATATATAATTTCCCACTTAAATAAATATACACTTAAAAGGTTTTAATTTTTCGAAATGTTTGGATTACCAAAGTTAGCCGTTTTAGGATTTATTTCTAAATTTATCCCCTTATTTTCAAACAAATTTATTTATTTCTAACAAAGATTATAAACATGCTGACCTTCCCAAAACAAATGTACGATGTCTTCCGTATGTGTTACAAAATTTGCATTTATCATCGGTACGTATGCAATTTTTTCAAGTAACTATTTGTTGCCAAAATGTTATTATTTATTCTATACCGAAACCATTGGAGATAAGTATTTTCGGTTTTGAAAAAGTTATGCTGTTGAAAATTTTCCATTCTTTATCTCCTATGATATATTCAAATTTCCATTTGTTTTCACTAGTCTGAATTTTGTTTGTCTTAATTAAACATAAATGCATATCTTTAGCGTCTTTTTAGATTTAAAAAAAAGTATTTGCAAGTGAAAAGGTATAAGAGGATTTATTGTCTTAACATTGTTTGGGTGTATCTTAAGTATTTGTATGAATTCTTTAATTCAATTTACTAGACTTTTATATTCTATGAAATTTGTTTTAAGGTTGTATTTAAGTTTAAATTTTTTGTAAGTCAGTAAATATTGGTTTTCAATCTATTGATTCTTTTATGAACACGATACCATTTTTTAAATCTTCTTTATATAGTATTGTTTCATTGTTAGTCTTCATATTTTTTATTGAACCATATGCACGAAGATGCTATGTCGTTCAAATTTTGAGAAGATATTATTTTCTGTAAAACACACCATGCTTCAAGAACATCTTTCCAGCTTTATTTATTTTCTTATTTATATATTCATCTCCCATAGAGGCAATGTCATTAATTTGGAAGTTAAAACTTCTAGATAATATTAATCATTTAGAATCACTTTGTAAGGGCCTCTTATTCAAGTAATTTTTTACGGATTTGATGAAAAATGCAAGACCAATAATTTTCAAACCTCCCTTCTGGTAATTTTAGATTATTATATCTCTTTTGATTTTGTCAATTTTATTATTCCAGATAAATTCGTAAAATAAAGTGTTTAATTTTTATATTACCTGATTGGAAGGATTAAGTAAATATATAACACAAATACCAGTTAATTTTTGATGTGCTAGATGTGCACATTTCGGAAATTCATTCCTCATCAGTGCCACTAAAGGCAGAAAAGTTTGATAGATAAAAAACATAAGCCAAACAGTTGCAAAATAAGGATTATAAAGTTCAAAAATTATATGAATCCAAATCCAGTTAAGTAATGCTTTGCATGAGGGAACAGACCTTAGTTATAAATAAATATCAAAAATTAAAACAGCTAAAGTTTTTGCTAAATGGTATATTTTCTGACAGCACAAAGTACTGCCTCAAGGAGTTTTACTCCTTCACCCTCGGGGAGTTGTACTCGGCCAGCAGCGGTACCCGCTCAGGGGTAGTAAATATAAAACAAATACCTGCTAAATTTAAATGTGCCATATGTGCACAAATAGATAACCATTCCTCATCAGTGACACTAGGGGCAGAAAAGTTTGATAAGCCAAACAGTTAAAAAAAGAATCTAAAGTTTCAAAATTGTATGAATCCAAATCCAGTTAATGAATGCTTTGCATGAGGGAACAAACATTATTTTTCAATAAATATCAAAAATTAAGACAGCTGAAAATTTAGCTAAATGGTGTATTTTCTGAAAGCACAAAATACTGCCTACTGAGTTATGGATACCCTCGGGGAGATTTTACTCCACCAGCAGCGGTACCCGCTCAGGGGTAGTAAATATATAACAATTACCTGCTAAATTTTGATGTGCCATATGTGCACAATTTCGGAAAATCATTCCTCATCAGTGACACTAGAGGCCGAAAAGTTTGATAGCCAAACAGTTGAAAATAAATGAACTTGAAGTTCTAAAATGATATGAGTTCAAATCAGCTAAACAGAGCGTTTTATGAGGGAACAAAGCCTTAGTTTTAAATAAATATAAAAAATTAAGACGACTGAAAATTTGTTAATACTACGAAGAAGAAGCAACGATAGATATTTGTATAAAGCAGTATAAAAAATACAAAAAAGTTTAATAATACACATATTTTTAAGTTTCCTTGATAAATTGTTATATGGTTTTCATTGTTGTAAAATTTCTGTAGCTCTAGTTTCTCCTTTATTACACCCTAATGAAGAAGTAAATTAAAAGTACAACTGTGTTATCTTCTGCAAGATTATTTATTTCCTATGATTTTACAATTACTAATATATTTGAATACATATTTTCATCTTAGTACTTCCTTCGTACGCTAAAGGAAATCATGACAAAAAGACGTATCCACTTTAGATTTAAAGTTGTACAATTATATGAATCCAAATCAAGCTAATGATTAACACAATACACATAGTAAAATAACAAAACATTGCTTACGAAATATGCTAAATTAAATGAAGTATAACTTAGAAAAACGTTATTTGTGATAGAATATAACCCTCAAAGCATAATTGCCTCAGATAAAAAGCGAAAAATAATAGTTTTTGGTGGATACGACAATGATATTAAGGCATTTTTTGAGAAATAAATATTTAATTCACAATACAAAAAACATTGTTTATACTGTATTATAGAAAATAGACAAATATAAGAAAAGTAACTTATTATTTTTGTATTTGTGATAACATTGGTTAATTAGATATGCAAAATAATCTGAAAGTACAAATCCGAGTGACATTGCTGAAAATACATACGTTTCTGAATGGTTAAAAAAATCTGATAGTGCAATAACAATAACTTCTGATTTTTTTTCTAGTGTAAAGTACAGATCTTCCGTCATTAAAATTTTAATAATTATGGAAAATGGCAGAATCAATTAGGAAGTTTTTTGAATATTATATGACCATTAGTCGAAAAAGGTTTCAATGTAATTTTAGGTCAATGTGATAAGTGATTTGTTAAACTGTCTTAATTAAAACCATTACTTTTGCATTTGACTTTGGCATATATTATTAAAAAACGTAAGTTTAGGTGGTCTAAAAAGAGCAGGAACGAAAACAAATTTAAAGTTTGTGTTAACTTTTTATCAACGAAAAAGTAATCTTACCATTTTGTCAGGTATCGTATTGCAGTACTATGTAATTTTAGTCTTGGATTTGATAGTGATTCGGTGGTCATCATAGCTATCTGCACAGAAAGTGCTAAACCTTCAAGAGCACCAGACTCACTTTCCATGTTTGAATTTAAATTGTTTATTCGAATAAACGTTTTTAAAGTTTTATTTTGTTTTTCAAAATTGTGAGTAAGACTTTGACCGGTTAGTTTGTATTTTAATCAGAGACAAATTGCTGTAAATGCTAACATCAGAAAACAACAACCTAAATATCAACATTAAAACCCTATGTTGTATAAAAATGTTTTCATAAAAAACTGACCATTCAAATAATAAAAATAAACGACTAAAAATCTCCTGTATATTAGCAGATAATGAAGGAAAACTTGTTTAACATACACATTTGAATTCTTAATAACAGTGAAAGTATGTTTTCAGAATTGTAATATCAAAGATAAACGGAATCTTGTAAAATCAACAGATATTTACATAAAAATACATTAAGAATGAGCTACCAAATAATTCTCTGTTTACCTCTCAATTGGCAATCAAACGGGGAAATCTGTATGGTAATATTCATCAATTTTGTAAATACATTGGACCATTGCGAATATGCTAATAGTTAAAGAACGTTTACTTTTTTAGTAATTCATTTGCTTTTGCTTATTTCTTAGAAATTTTCGTAATTACTGATATTAAACAGTACTTCAAACATTTGCTTGTAACCTATTTTCCCTTAGAAAAAAAACACCCGTAAGTTTATGTTGAAAAGTGGCGGTTCCACTAGTTATGTTGTGTTTTCTCGGTTTCTTATCAATACGAAGCAAGTTTTTGACTGATTTATTTGACAAATATCTATAATAAACACTTTTTCTACAAAACAGCATCTCCAGTATCCATTTAGAATTTAATGAATATGTGACCGTAGCTGTCGAAAACAGTCAAAGTCTGGCAAATCCCATTTTCTTTAGGCATGTATATTTTTGACAAAAAGTTCTGGTCTGAAATTAAAGTTAATAAAATTGATGTCTCCGTTTCAAATAGTGTTTTTGGCTTAGGTTTTAATTTGAAGTTGTACCTACTTATTCGCACCAAGGGATCTTTTAAAACAATTTACATTTTAGCGTAAAAGGTTTTATAATTATAATTAAAATAAAAAGCCTCTCTAGTGTACCTGAATTAAAAACGAGAAAAACATGGAACTGATAACGTAGGACAGTACAAAACGATACTTTATGATGTTATATTATTTCTCTGTTATCCCTTACACTGCCATGTCATAATTATAAACATGAAATGATTGATATTTATTGAATCTAAATATAAATATATATGTACATAACATATACAAATATGTAAAGCCACAAAACATTGATAGTTATTTTTGATTTTGCTTTCAATGTTTATCATTTCCATTTGCCGTCTCAAATTCCAATTTCTCCTAGCTTTTATATAGACCATAAATCACAAACACCACGTGACTACTTTTATGAATACATATGAAATCTAATATCTAATCAAAATCATAGATAAACAAACATGGCTGCCACGCCACATTTGTTTACATTCTAGACAAGGCTAAAAGGCTCATTTGCGAGAATTTACTCGAACGGTTCAAATGTAAAAAATACACAAATCAAATATTTGAAATTATTCACTTTCTCTTTAATGTCTTTGCAAATTCTTACTTCAATTTTTGCACTTTCAACCTCAATGATCAAAATCGCGTTAAACTGGTTTACCGGTTAAAGGGTAAATACACACGTAATTAATTAGATAAACACATGAGGCTGGTGGTTTGAAAGCTAATTTTTTTTCATATGCATTGATGGTATTTATTCGATGTTTCATTTACATAATGTAATTATGAGAATATTAGATATAATAATAATAATAATAATAATAATAATAATAATAATAATAATAATAATTATAATCAAAATTTTAAATTGAATTTCAGCAAAGAAATTTTTTTTATTTTTGGACTATATTTCGGTCGAAAATTACCTTCTCGATCTAACATGCTCGTTCTGTATGGCGTTTGCATCTACTGGACTTCTTCTTATGTTCTTGTGTTATAAGGGGATATTTTGAGTCAGATATCGATGAATTACTTTTAATTTTTTTCAAACTATATAACGAAAATATAAAAATTGAACTGTTTTTAAACGATGTTTATTGTCAATATGATTGCAAAAACTTTGCCATGAAAAGCAACAATAGTTAGCGTGTAATTTAATTTGCTTGCAAAGTTTTGCATTGATATTGACAATGAACATTATTTTAAAACAGTTCTTAATTAAATGTCAAGGTCGAATAGAGGCTTCCTATTAAATACTCTTTAAGTTAAATCAAAGTTGTATGTAGCCTTACTAGATGAACATTCACAAGCCAACCAACCATTCCTACCGAAGATGGTAAAGAAGTTGGTTTACTTTTTATTCTGCTGGTCAATTAAATCTTTTTATAGTTTTCCTTTTTATTTGTTATCAACAACATTTGCCGTAGAAAAGTTTTTATCTGAATATTTATCGAATTATACTGATTAGGTTTTTTTTGAATAGGAATTAAGTTACATAAAATAACTAACGTCATTAGGTATTTAAAATCAAAATTAGATAATACCTTACTTTTCTGCTGTAATAAAGTAAATGACAAACATACTAGTCGATTTCCAAATCACAATTTGAAAAAAAAAATAAATAAAAGAATAAAAACTTTTAAAGTTTGCTTATCCAGTTATACACGAAAACTTCCATCACGGAAATAAGGTCAGATGCTCCGAAACGGCAGGCATCTCCTGTTTAGGCTAGCCACACCGTTAGCTATGTAAATTTATAATATAAATACCTTTTAATTTTGATGTGCCATATATGCACATTTCGGAAAATCATTCCTCATCAGTGGCACTAGGGACCGAAAAGTTTGATATATAAAAATCATAAGTCAAACAGTTAATTAATGAATCTAAAGGTCCAAAATTATATTAGTCCAAATCCAGCTGAGGAATGCTTTGCATAAGGGGACAAACCTTATTTTTAAATAAATTTATAAAATGAAGATGGCTGAAAATTTCGCTAAATCGTATATTTTCTGACAGCACAAAGTACTGCCTACTGAGTTATGGATACCCTCGGAGAGTTTTCTCCACCAGCAGCGGTATCCGCTCAAGGGTAGGTAAATTTCTAATATAAATATGTAATTAAGAATATAAAAATCATTTACAGTATGTGTAAAGCATAAAATGTTATAACAGCCTACAAATATTATTCGTCATTTTCATCTTCTTTAGTGTCATAAGGAGACGTTTTCACTATGTTCATACTATAACATGTCAGCCTTATCTTGATGGATGAGGCGTTATTACTAAGTGTAGGATCTGATACTGATTGTAAATAATTATATGGTATTAAAAACTGGATACTATCGTAAATTGATTCATAATTTGTAATGAAAAATTTTCATTTCTTTCTTGGTATCCATCATTAGAATTATGATTTGATTGTTTAAGTGATATTTTTTCCAATAAACACATTATTCTTAGTATAATGATGAATTAAATATAATACTGAGTATGTATGCTGATTGTTTTGTAAAACATTTTTAAACATATGAACACTAGTTATTGAAAGGTAGTTTATACAATACGCAGTGTAATTTTAAATTTTCCTTCAAATAAAAAAACAACAGAGTTAGGGTAGAATACATGAGGCAATATATATCCGTTTGTCTCTTATTTTGTGTTTAATGATAATATTTCCTAAAATTATTTTATGTTAAATCCTATAGCTTTGGATAGGTAAAGCTATTAAACAATTCTTTCAAAAACTGTTTTGCCTCAAGGAAAAGCAACCTGTGTGTGTTTGTGTGTGTGGGGGGAAATTAAAACATTTATATATTCAAGGGTAGCTAGATCATACCACAGCATCGAAAAACAAATGGTTACAAAGAAAAATTAATAGGAGAAAGAGACTCTTTATGTTAGCCAGTTTTCAAAGACGAACAAATTAATATTAATATTTGAGCAAGGTCACAAACAATAAATTTTGATACCTTTTATGTTTCCACAGTTGGCAAATGACCTAAAACGCAAGCTTACGGACTACGGTGCCTTTAACAGCGTAGGTTTTAATCCGACTGGGTGTAAAAATGCTGGTATGTCTGTTTGCTATAACCACTGGTTTTATTCTGGGTACTCCGGTTTTCTTAACTATCCAAAACTTAACCGTCTCTATTGAAATTATATAATGAACATTGACAGTGGCGACTCGACAGACTTTTAGCAAAATAAATAAATAAATAAATAAAAAGATCATTAAATTAATCATGATAATAATAATAATAATAATAACAATAATAATAATAATAATAATAATAATAATAATTATTATTAATGTTATTCATTTGCCTTTCAACCAAACTGTAGACAGATGTATATATTTCAATATTTTTTAAGCCTGTCAAATCAGGCCTTATGTTGACCAGTACCCATATTTTATTGACAATACGAATGAATTTTTTATTACGTTCTATTCGTAACCTAGACTAATACATTCATTGCTGCCGTCGAAAATATGTATAAATACTCTTGGGTAATTTTATATCATCATTTAGTATAATCATGTGTAGGAAATGAAATTATAACACACAGAGTACTAAATGTTTCACAACAAGGCTTTGTCTGAGTAGGAAATTCAGCCAAATGATACTTAAAGATGACAAATCTGGCGGAAATATCAGATTTAGTATTACGGGAGTGAATTTACAGATAGTTCTGTGTAATAAATCGTACTGAAGTGTGTAGAAATTTGTTTCTATACCTTTACAATTTACTTGTAAATTCAGTCCACCACTTCCAGGATAAGAACAGCAAGTTTTATAACTACATAACTTTTATTTCTGGTCAATGACCTAAGGGTGTTGTTATAAGATGCTAAAATGTGGTTTTGTTGTAAGTCTTGATGAAGCCAAAACAATCACTTATATCGTCATTTACAAACATCAAGTCTAAAATAAGACTAATAGCGCACAGATTACGAAAGTTGTCATTATAAGCTATGTTAAAGTAAAAAAAGCCATACAATTATACTTAATAATAACAAGTCTTAAGTGAAAAGGTCAAATTAAGTATGAAATTTTTTTGATACAGACAATTCTTTGTAAAATAGTTAAATTGAAATACGAGTGGTAGATAAAATACAATATCGTAATATTCTGCTAAACTTTGTTCAACCCGCATGTATAAATCACTTACGATAAAAAAGGACATTATTAATATTTACTTACATATTGAAATCGATGAAAAGCTGACAGGCAAAATGACAGACATTTTTACCTTTGCAGTACATATATGACAAAAACTTTATATTGAACTCTACTTGCTTAACTAAAATGTCTTTTTAGCTAAATCGCTTAAGATTTCTGTTCTATGCAATATCTTACATTTTTAATATTGAAGATAGAATACAGTTTATACACAAAATGTTTGTTTATTCTATTACAACAGGATCAAAGTTTTAAAATTCAAATTATCAAAGCGTAGATATATGGTAGACATATTCTTAATTTGTCGTTATCAATAGAAATGCTAAATATCTAACATATAAAATTTCTAAATGCAACAGGACAAAGTATACCATCAATACTATAAATATACACAACAAAAAAGTATTTGTTATATTTTCTTATTTTGAAAAGATAAATTTGTTATCTACCACAACCAATCAATTGGAACAGCTATAACGCATGCCAACAGTTAAACGGCAACATGAAGAATAAGAGTAAAAAAAATCTTTTAGTTTCGAAAAAAACATAAAAATTTCACGCTTTGATTTATAATGCAGGATTCGGACCGGAAACCCACTTGTTGCGAGAAGACAGTAGTTAAAATTCCCAATAACAAATTTTTATCTTTGCAAAATCTGCTTTCTTACGCCAGGTGTAACATTATAAAGGATAAACAAGTGCTTTTATAATTTGAATGAAATGTTTACCAAATGTTATTATCATTTTTAAGTTTATCTGTAAATTTAACTAACAAAAAAAGAAAAAAAAGAAAAATTGTCAAATTTTTTTATTAATTAGCGAAGATATATGTTTGCAATAATAAAACACCAATATACCAGTTGTTGTCTAAATCACAATCCCAAAAACAAAGTAATAACTTTGAGAGCTGACAAATTAGTTATACACGTGAACTTCTATCAAGGAAGTGAGGCCGGGTGTTCCGGCAAGGGTAAGCACCTCCTGTCTTGCTAGCTACACCCGTCACGTGTAAGTTAACATTTAGACTGTAAGGAACAAGGAACTATGGTAAGTCAATATATTCAGTATAAATTTGAATACAGTGACTGCATACTTATCAACAATGTTGTGATGACGGCCATAAAACTTTTTAAGGGCCTTGATTACCCTAGGCTTGCAATATTCTTGCGTCAACAATTTAACTGTAAGCAGTTTGCTTCGTGGTAGAAAGTCCCCATAGTGGGAACAAGCTCTACCATAACGTATTTACTGTGAAACATATACACCATACGCAGGAGAAGCAGGGATATTAATTTTTATCTGATTAAAATTTCATTATCTCTGCAATGAAACTGAAACAAAAGTTACATTTTTACCATTTTGATACACAAAGCTTGTCATCTTTTACTCTACCTACAAATAGGACTGTTATAAGGATCAAACGCCTTTGAATGTCTAAACAGATATAAACTGGATTTTCAGTAAGTTTGAAAGAAAAAGGACTAGTTAGAGGTTTTTTTTATTATACGTTGTTTATATAGATACAACCGGTTGGAACAAAAATGTATATACATTTAATATAAAAATATATAATGCAATTCGAGTGTTTTAAAAATATTAATAAAGATATTCATGTTTTGAAATTATTGTTCCAATATATTTTTACCTTTTATGACAAAAACTGTTGATACCGAAATTGAAATGTCTTGTTATATTGTTTTACACGTGCGGATATCACAACGTGGTAGACCCAATATTGATTTTCCTTAAAAGATCATTCCTTATAGCTTCTTGTCAAATATACTTAGATGCAGTTAAATGACATAGTGCCTTTTCCAATAATCATGACCAGTTAATATTTCGAGTTATATACTAGTATTTTGAGTTTTAAGACATTGTTTCGTCCATTATGTATTGAAAAATTCTAACATTTAAATTTTTAGTAGGACTCAATGCATCTTTGTCTGTCATGGTTATTGTATTTCTTGTTCCAGTATGTATTGTGCACACACTAGTTTCTGAACAATAATTTTTTTTTGCATATTTTCTTCTTTGATTACAGCCGTTTTCTTCATTTTCTTATTACACGGTTTCGGATGATGTCCTTGTACACATATCTTCATCAAACTCTTATATAAATGTTATCAAGCTGTAAAGTACATAAAGCTTAACTACAATCTAATTAACATCATCACATTTTATCGAGGAATAAAAAAGTCAATTAGTAGTGTTTCAAAAGCCTCTTATTCTTAGAAAAAAAGACGACATTTTAAGAGCTCCTTATTATCTTCTTTTTTTTCTTGAATTCAGGTGCTTTTATTTGCAATATTTTGCATGAGTTAATAAAACCAAATGCGATAAAATAATTCACAAACAATTTGAATCGTTTCTATAGTATTTAACTTGAAGCAATATCAAATTTGAAAAATAATCAATAAGAAAACATATTAAAGCTGCTGTTGTGACATAACATTTGAAAGAGTCGGTATTAGAATAAAAATGATGTCTTTTTTTTTTTTTTTTTTTTTTTTTTTTTTTTTTTTTTTTTTTTTTTTTTTTTTTTTTTTGAATCCTCGATTTGAAATTTGAAGTGTTTCTTATTTGTATACAGATTAAACAATATAAAATGAGATAAATGAAGCATTTAATATTTATTTGTGAAAAGCATTTATGTGTATAAACCATAAATATAAAAACTATTAATTTTAATCTCGAACAATAAACCAAAAGCTTTATACTGTAAAACCATATTGTTTATAAACTATTTCATTAAATATGTACACAATAAATGCAATTTTAAAAGTACACAGAGTAGTCAGTTTCTTGTTTTCATAATATGAAAAGGAAGATAATAATTATTATTTAACTCATTTCAAGATGTTATCTTAAAGCATGAATTAGACATATTTTTCCAATAAAAATATGTTAAAATTATGCTTAACAGATAAATATTACTATACGAATAGTACCACAGCATATTGATTCTCTTAGTTTTGTCAAACGTGCATCTGTGTGTCTGAAGAAGTAACTGTATACAAAACGTGAATGCTCGAAAAGGTTTTAGCCGTCTGTCGTTTCCTAAAAAAATCTAGACTAAACACTTTTCAGTCCATACAGTCAATTAAAATGTTTTTAAACGAAATAAAAAAAAAACCGTTTACTAGACCAATTGCAACTATAAGTTGCATACAAAATATCACACTCCTGAAGTACATGTATAATAATGATAAGAAAAAGTATATTAGTAAACCAATAGCTTCTGAGCAGCTTAAGTAGATATATTATGTAAATTTGTTTGCTAGAAAACAAGTTCATAAATAAATATACTTAAGTTGTTTAAAAATCATTGAATTTCCAGAGGCGTTAAATTCAGTTTCAGATTCGTTTGTTTAGCATACTGTATTTTATCATCGATACTTTAAATACGTAACGTTTTGATACAACGTGTTAAAAATGTTTTTAATTACTTTATATCACGTTTTATCCATAATACAGAGTTAAAACATTCAGAAATTAGTACTTGTGTAAACTAATAATTTTCTATATTGTCATTAAAATTCCGTTTCTAAAATTAATTTATTATGTCAAAGAATATATTTTTCTTAAAATTGTTTAAGATATGGACGAAAATCAATCAACTTTTTACATTTCGATTTTTTTTTCTTTATACAGGTAATTTTATAAAAAAAAATTTCTAAATCAGTTCGCAAAAAATATTAAAGTGGTATTCTCAAACGATGTTCTTAATTGTTATATGTGCCGGAAAATATTCCTTTATGGTCAGAAAAAAATCACTCAAGTTGCAAGTTTTTGTCTTGCACGCAATGTGTTGGAAACCAAATTCCATTTAGAACGTATTGAAACAAAACCCTCCAAGGTTTAAAAAATAAAATTGGTTTTTTATCGTCTTGATATGTCTTAATGAGTAAATGGAAGTTGCGAAACCGATGTATTAGAAAGCTAATTTGACAGAAGAGGCGTAAAACAAAATGAATTGGAAAATAATTATAAAGCATTAAATATTCTGTGTTCAACTTAATTAAAACATTGATAGTATTGAAAGACCCGAATAGAAATATTTTAATAAAGATTTTTTTATCAAAAAACATTAAAAAAATAATATAATAAAAAATATTGCTACCGTAAAAGTGATGATTAAAAATAAATTTATTTTTATCATCAGACCAATATCGAATCTTACAATTAAACTCCAACTTTGACAACATATTTTTTGTTATTACATCATGTGGTAATTTATAGAGTCCAATATTTTTCTACACAAAAATACTCTCTTTTTATTATTTTTGCACTTGTAAATTGGTTGTTCTAGATTCAAGATAACTCAATGTCACGTCCGTACAGATTCTCTGATTAAAGAAAAGATGTCAACTATTTTTTTAATTGTAGGCCACAAGCAGTCACATTGACCATGATTAATTTCCCGAAATAAAACCTTTTCAATTAGCACTCGGACAATTACTCGATATTGATAATAATTGTTAGAGTTAATATATACTTTTATAAGTAATGATATAATGGTATTGATAAGTTGGATATCATGCAGTACAATTTAACTTTTAAATTTTTACTTAAAACATATTCACATATTTTTGGAACTTTAGATTCATTAATTTTCAACTATTTGGCCTATTTTTTTATCTATCAAACTTTTCGGCCCCTAGTGTCACTTATGAGGAATGATTTTCCGAAATGTGCACATCTGGCACATCAAAATCTGGCAGGTATTTGTTATATATTTGGACAACTTCCGATCATAATTATAAACATTATTTTTTTCTTTGTCCAGCACATTATTTATTCATAAAGGCATCATAATATGTTATACCTTAACTGTAAATCTTCACTAATCTGTCTTCTTCATCAAAATTTAATTTACTCCCTTAAGAAATGAGTTGATTTTACAGCACACAAAAATATATTCGATTCACCTATTGCATATGTTCTTTTTATGAATTTTTATTAACATATTTTTGATTTGAGTTAATAATCAACAACAGATAAAAAAATATCATTAAGGCATGAACTTAGGAACTGCAAAGATATCAACACACAACTACTTCGTCAAATATGTAATTTGCAATGTCATCGCTGTTGTTTTACGGTTTTTTTACAAACCAGTAATCTTACTCCTGCGCTAAAATTCATTTCCATTTCAATCATAAACTTCTGTGTCATAGACAACGTAACACAAAATGTTATTACGTCCTTTTCACGTTTACTAGTCTACAGTATGTTCTCGCTAATCATATAGCAAATGTATTCCTTTAAAAAAAAGGTCGCAAAGTTTTGATTGTTCTTTTGAATATTATGTGATTACGTTAACTAAAATACTGACTGCAACTTTCTGTATTAATACATATTTTAAATATCATAATGTCAAAGATATAACAAAACATAATGTTATTCCCATACGACGTTGGAACTAGGAAGAGTTAATGAATCAGATAGGTACAAAATTTGACATCAGAGCACGATGAAAAAAGCAATTTATAACGTTATTAAGTTTCATTAATCAGTTAAATCTTCAAATTAAAAAACCGGATACCTTAATATCTCAGTAAATTGAAATTCAAATAATTAATGACAAGACACGATGAAAAATATAATCAACTCTGCACGAAAACATTAGTTATTGATAAATTTATCGTAAAAATCATTTATCGTAAATGATTGATGCATCCGATGGTCGTTAAAATCGCCTTAAGTAAAAAACAGAACCATCAGTTTAAAAACATATTCAATTCATACACAGAACTTTTACTTTTTAAAGTTGAAAAGATTAAATAAATTACTATTTATATATCATTTTGTCTATGTACTTTTGAAGTTTAGAGTTTTTATAGACGGTTTTAATTCGTCTAGTTTTATTTATATTTATTTTTTAAAACAAATGTTTCTCCTGTGTTAATTTTTGACACTGTAGTTGTGTTTTTAGATTTTGTTCCAAATTTGATCAAAACTTTCCGATTGAGAATAAACTTGGTAAATATTTCCTGTGAAATAACGTATCAAAAAAGTTTACTAAAAGAGATTAAGATAACAAATAATCAGACAGACCCAAGTAATAATTAAATATATCTTGTATACTTGCCATTAACCAGAGATACCAAATTACCAAAATTACTATAACAAAACTCCTTTGAAGGATAGGAACATCAAGTGAAACAGACAAAACGACAACTCTAACTACAAACCTAGATTCAAAAGATATTTTAATAAGATATATAAATAGAGTAATTTCACTCACTTTGCTCTTTTGTAATAAATACAACAAAAAACATTCCAATGTAATTAATATCGATGAAAATTGATATTTTAATAAACATGCGTCAAATACATTAGCGTATTAGATTATAATTAGGAGCTAATAACTCTCTTTGTTTTCAGGTGATTAGCTTACAACTGTGTCAATTTACTTTAAAAAATTGGTATTTCAATTTGTAACAAATAATATATCGTTAGCACTCGAAAAACTCATACCAGTCCATATCTATATCACAATCCCCAAAAACAAAGTAAAACCTTTGAAAACTTGCCAATTCAGTCACGTGAAGTTTATTAAAACTATGTAGGGTACTCTGGAAGGGAAAGAACTTCTGTCCTAGCTAGTTACACCCGTCAGGTGTAAAATAAAATTTGAAAATGAAGAGAACATGTGACGTCATATATATCCAGTATAATTTGGATACAGCGACTGTATTTTTATTAACAGTATTGTGATCACTACCATAACGTAGTTAAAATAATTTTAAGCAACCTTTAATTTTGCGTTAACTGGCATTAACTTTGCAGTAAGTGAGACGTCAGGAAATTGAAAACATTTACATGATACTGATCAATAAATATGTTCCATTATTTCATGCTTAAACAATTAAGGTAAAATTTTTGTGTTTATTATTACAAGCGCGTAAGTGATGTCGCTGTAAATCAGTAATCACCACAAAATTAAACAAAACTATTGTTTTTGAGTAACATTCTCTCTATAGAAATAATAACATTATCCATTAATCTGTAATTAAACAAAATGAAAACTTTCCATGAAATTTCTTCTAAATTGCGTAACAAACGTGTCGATATACCGATACTTAAAACATAATTAAGTGATCTTTAATTCTAAATAAACAATTTTGAAATAAGAAACTTTATCATGAATTAATTGAATTGTCGAGATAATATCCGAGTAGGATTAATTCAATGTCATTATTGACTAAAAGTACTGTTGTCAGATTATTTTGTTATTCAACATTAAGGTTTTGTAACTAATTGTTTCTAGTGCATGCCTCATGTATTTTTGTTTTCAGTAAGTTGTTTTAAAATTGACGTTTCTGTAGCTTTAGCAGCAGAGATAACTGGTTTTGGTAGGTCAGCGAATTTTGAAGACGTATTAAATTTGGATCAACTAGGTAGCTTACCATACTTATCAAATGCGAATCTATGAACATAATCAAATTTTAAAAAAATACGGAAACGCCTCTTAAACCACTCCAACAATTGAAAATGATTCATTGTACACGTAATGCAAATACAAAATATAATAATTTGTAAAGTCAAAACAATGTCAGGCGGGTGTTGCTGTAATTAAGTTATTATCACCGTCGTTAACATCCAGCAATTTTGTTGGATAAAAGGAAACGTTATAACAGAAATCAATTTTAAATCTAGTAAAGGGAAGCAAGATGAAGCTTTAATCTATTGAGAAAGTTTTAAGTCAATAAATACATTTTGATTTCACCTAGCATTATCGAAAGATGAACAAATAAATAAATCAAATATCAGCAACTTGTTTTCATTGACATATCACAGATCAAAAATGATTTGAATTATAAAAATTCAAATGCTTTTGAACAACCGCCGTTGATCCTTTCGTTTGAGATGTTTATATTTTCTCAACATCTTGACTCCATTCTTCCGGATAAAATTGGACGTGTACGGCAATAAATCTTATTATGGTGTTTCAAAAAAAGCATAATAATTTCGACATGTCCCTTATCAACTGTTAAGTAATTAAATTATTGGTATAAATAAGATTTTTTCACAACAATATGAGAAACAAGTCTCTGTAATGAAACCATATAAACCTATTCATTAAACGACCACTAAACCTGGTTATTGGCTTAAAGAAGGACATGTGGTGAGTAAAATGACGTTATGGCTATAACGATTTTCCAAAATTACATATAGATTTAATTAAATGTAACACGATTTTTCATTAATAAGATGTTATTTCTTAACACCGCGCATGCACTGAATATACAATATATATTTTAAATTGATAATGCAAATGCTGTTGGTTGTAATTTTGTCGGTGCCTTGGTTCTATGTCAGTGGTATGTCTTATTAATGCTTAAACTAGACTGGCATTTCAACTAATCAAGATACCCGTTTTATTCCAGTGCCAGACGATTATTTTCATTCAAGATCTTGACGTGTTTTTGTTATGTCTGTTATACATAGTGAGTATATAGTGCATAGAGAAAAAGTGAGACATTTATAACTGCAACCTAATGTTCTCTCTTGCGATACTGGTCAATTTCAAGTTTAGTGGGTAAATTAAGCGTAAGTCCTCTAAAAACCATTGTTTCTCAAAAGCACAAAGAGGAATAAAGCTAAAAGAAGAGGGAAAAAGCAACATTTAAGTCTAGTAATATAATTTGATATTTATAAGCTATTTGATAAACATTTTCGTAATGTATAAACAAGTTAAAATTTAATAAACTATTTTTTATCACTTTTAATCACTTCTATGTAAATCATATTAGTATATTCACATAACGAAAAATCAAGTTATTTGAGGTAAAACCTTATATCTTTGACATTAATAAATCATAACATATCTGTTAATATAACCAATAAGCCAGCCATCTCCTATCAGAGACCTGTATGATGCATCAAGCGAATATTTACCAAATAGTAGAAGTGGTTTGCATAAAAATTGAAAAGGTATGTATGCCAAGAACCTTTTCTACAAAATTCTGCATTCCAAATCAAGCAAACAATTTTAAAAAAGAGGCAAGAAATCAGCACAAAAAGTTACGATTAAAAAGATGATATGTTTTATACCTTCTACGTTTCTTACATCATGTACATGTATCTGGTTGTTAAAATTCTCGTGATGATTCTGACACTGAAATGATAATTCAATTATAAAAGTTTTGATGTTGTTGGTATGAGGACAAATGATAAGTTTCCGTTCAATATCAATTTTCTGGAGAAACTTCCCTAGTGTATTTAAAATAAAATAATCGATTTAATAAATTTAGTAAACTACTATGGAAACTACAAGGTTTTGAGTGCAGATTAAAATATCTTTCTAAAATTATGTTTTCAATTACTGAAAACATTAGGCAGAATAACATTTGCTTTTGTAATGTTTGATCAAACAAACATTATGGTCATATGTCCATTATTATCAGTGGTTACAGAGGTGTAAATTTACGATTCCAAGTTTAAATCTGTGAACTATTAAAGCGTCTACAATATAGTGATTTTTGTATAACATTCTTTGAACGCTGTTTTTTTTTTAACATACAAAATTGTTTAAGAAACGAACCGGCTGTTACAAGTGATCTCAGAATGAATTGTAACGTTACTACATAGATTGTACGACTTGTATTGAAACAGTTACAATAATGTAAACAGTTAATGATGCATACTTTAAATCGCTGATTGTTTAAGAAATATAAAAATGAAATGCATTTAGAGTAGAAAGTTAGATGAAAAAATATAAGATATGAAGATACATAACAAATTATTTCAGTTTTACAAGGGAATGATAAATAAGCCCGCAATTAAGGGGTTATATAATGCACGTTTTACAACACAACCAACGTAGACAATGTCAAAATGTATTCAACTGATATCAAGTTTTAACTCGTTTGACGTGATTAAAGATTAGTGCGTTTCATTGTTATTCCTTAATTACAATGTCAGCATCGCATTGTCCGCCAACCAAAGCATACAAAACTGATTATAAAATTATAAAGTTTTATTTGTCAAAAAAATTCTTTCTTTGTGATGAATGTGTTCTATATATGTTATATTGAAAAATGGTTCTGTCCTTTACATTGCTGTATTTTTGTGGATGTATATAGAAAACAATTATCAATTCAACATGTATAGGTTTATCAAAGTTTTATCTTTTTGTTATTTTGATATTTACTGACTGAATTAGAATCATCCTTTAACTAAAACATGTTTTATTTAATTATTTCATAAATAGCATTTACCTCAACTGCTAAATAAAATCCAGAGGCAAATTTAATGTTTAAATGTAGGATATTTATCATATCGTTTTTTAATATCTTGGAGCATTTAAAAGACTACAATATAATTTTCCAGTGTTTACAATTGTGTAAAATTGATAAACAAGTTGCATTTAGATAAAACAATAATCTTATTTTATAACATTATATTCTTAAAAAGATCAATATAATTCCCAGAGTTTTGTGCTCAATGATAATCGCAGCGAGTTTGGTAAACAATAAAACATCAGTGTAAATGTCTGAAGTCTGTTACCTTATTTGAAACGAACCAAACATTTCAAACACCCATAAAGGGGATTATAATCATAAAAATGTTGTGAAAAGCCATCATATATGTAAGTTACCACCTGGGACATACTGTTCAAGTTATTTACGTTCAAAATTGATGCCCATAAAGAGATAAAATGTAGGATTTTAACACATGTCGACTTCTCGTCACATATTTTATTAAAGAAAAAAGTCTTCTATTGATGTCGATAGATAGATAAAATGTAAATTTTAACAAATTTAGACTTCTCATTACAAATTTGATTACAGGACAACTTCAAGGTATTTGACGTTTACAGCCATATGCAATGCAAGCGAAAATCGAATGATTGCTTCCGTAGATCCCTTTTCATAACAGATTCATATAAAGAAAAGTTTGATACTGCAGTTGATCTAATCAATTTTGTTTGTAATTGAAAAAAAAAATCAAATTCAAATAAATGTAAAGAGGTTTAGTTAATTTTAGAGATAAAAGATATGAAAAGAATTATTTATAATTATTGATAATCATTTTTTTATCTACAAAACTTTTCGGTCCCTAGTGTCACTGAATGAATTTCGAAAATGTGTACATATGGCACATCAAAATGTAACGGGTATTTGTGTTATATTGTATACATATAACTTCTGAAAAGTCTGAATATTCACATGTTTTAATTAATCAACTTACGACGCTGCTTATTCTAACCTGATGTTATATCTATCACTTATAAAATATAAATTAGGTATCTTTTACAAAGTCAAAAGGAATGTTTGCATAAGAGCTGTTTTGGTTTCTGTAAAAAAATTCATAATAAAGGTAATTCCATTTGAGGTTAACTTGTTTACACAACAGTGGTCTCAATTTGATTATTGACAAAATCAAACAATTTAGCTTCATCTTACTATTTCACAGTCTATTCCAAACTGTCTTAACGAAAGGAACACTAATACATTTGTTACGTCCAAATCTACTTTAAATTAATTTAACGATAAATACTAATGGACCTAAATAGTATCTTTCAATACTGTATAACGAAACTCGATAATACGATATATACCTCTTAATAGTAGAAGTCTATAGGGAATATATTCCTGTCAGGTGATTCACATAGATAGTTGTTTGGATATTCTTTACAAAGATAATTTTACATTTTAAAAAAATGTTTCATTTCCATATGTATAAGTTTCAATATTTTACGCTTTATGACATATAGCTAATAATGATGAAGAAAGTCAGCAAATCGACAAAAACAATTAAAAAAAAATAGATTTACAATTGTAAAAAAAATAAAAATTAAAAATGAGAACATAAAAAGAATTCTTTACTATTGATAAAATAACTCTTCATTTTTGATGTTCATTAATTTGAAAGAAATTGATAAAACCACTATCTTATAGGATAAAGTAAGCAGTTGAATCTTACAAACTTAAAACGCTATAGGACACATAATTTTAGATAAGTTCTAAACATAGGAATCAAACTTTAAATTCGACATTCCCCCAATTACACTTAGTTATTTGCAATATTCTGAAAAAAAACATATCAAGATGTAGGAAATAGCAAGTTACCCTAAAGAAGTTGGCTATTGCAAATTACCTTTAATTTGTAAAAGTTGATGAAACATTCTCGAAAACTGTGGTTCTACATATTACAATTAAATTACATTTCAATTATTAAAAGTGGATTGAATAGTTTTAACTACAAAAAATCTGGATAGCTTATTATGGTAAGGAAATACATAGTGATTTATAAAAAAATAATAAAGAAATTGCATATTGATTTGTACATTGTTAATTTCAGTTAAATTCATTCGTTATACAGCTTTGAGTTTCTTATAGAAGCAGAAAATTAATACAAAATTCCAGTCAAGTTATACGATATTAAGAAGCAACATCATTATTTTCATTTACTAAATCGCATAGATTTGAAGAAAACATGACTTTGGAATCGATCCGGATCCCAAACAGTAATGAATACATCATGTTACATAATGCTATCGATATTGAAATCTGTTACCTTATTTTTTTAGATTTTATTTGAACGACGACAAATTTTAAAAAATAAGTTCATGACATGAATAAAAAAGCCTTTAATAATGCATTCAAATGCATCTATTCGTAATACAAATGTCTTTCTGATAAACGCTACAAAAATAATTTTAAAACCGTTTTCAGCGACAAGCTGGTTTTTATGTTCAAATGATTTTTTCAAAATTCGGCTAAAAATATTATATCATATGTATTAGTTATAAAATAGTTTTATTTGTTTATGCCATCAATAACGCGATAAAAGAATTGTACCTTCCGTGTTGTTTTTTTAAAGTATATCGGTTTGTATTAACCCATGATTCTTTGGAAAACTGGTTCTTTTATCTTTCTTGTTTCAGAGTGAAAAAAAAAATTCAAAACTTGTGCTGAAAACAATGACTTCTTTGCATATTCTTGGAATAATTTGGTTTCTACGATAAGCATGTTTAATATAATATATTGCTGTAAATCTCTTTTTATATATCGAATTTTGAACTAAACTAGTCCATCAACAACATGTTTATCTATTTATCTGTATTTTTATTTATTCGTAGACGATTTTAAATTGTGAACTGTTATGTTGTAAAAATTTTAAAATAAATCAACTATGGAATTTCTTTTTTGGGGAAAGGTTCAGTGGAGAAGATAAAACTTTACTATTGCTTTAGCTGTCATAGACTTGGCGGGTTAAAGATTGATAATATATAGAAAAACTGAGGATTTAAACAAAAATTTTATGTAAATTTGGATATTACTTTTTATATGCATTTATATGACTTAAAAAACTACGATTTTGAAAGGTAATGTTAGATAATCGCTTATATGTTTATTTAAATATGAGGAAAGAGGAATCAGGCAAAATTATTATTTTACATGCCGTATCGGGCTGTTTTTATAATTGATATCATTCGTCATTTTTCTGTATTTGAATCAAACAAGCCATGGAAACATAAGACTATGAAACGCTGATAGTTGAAACCTCCTTACGAGACCTTGACATACAATGCAAAATACATTGCTTCGTAGTTACACTGGTACCTTGTAAATCATAATATTGAATTACGATTTGGGATCTGATTTTACTTCACAATTCACATCAAATACTTGTTTTTGACATAATCAACGGTAAGCATAGACGTTATATATCAATTCGTGTGCTTAAGAATAATATTCCGTCCATCTTCCTCCTAAAATAATAATCATTATTCATATTTTGTATAAATTGGTCTCAAAAAATGTTGCACTTGAATTTCTCTGTTGTTATCAGACAAATCTAATCAAAATACTGATCCAAATATTGCATAACGTCTTTTGTACAGTTACCAGACGCCAATTGAATGTTTTTGTATAACTATAGCCAGACCAAAAAGTCATTATCTAGATTAATTCTTTAGAAATTAGGTGATTGCATGACAAAAATAAACGGCATAAAAGGAAATATAGATCTAAACTTTAAGAGTATTCTAAATCTCTTATGCGATTTTTTAAGTAACATTAAGAACTAAAGAACGTTATATATGTGTTAAGACAATTTAAAATTTGCATTTGTTTGCATTTTATGTTAATAATTCAATGCATGTTGACTAAAACGTTGAAGCAAACATTTTAAGTGATACTTTGATAATTTACATGAATAAAATAAACGTTGTTTAAAAATTATGAAATCATTACCAAAAATATTCAAATTTATAACGTACCTTCTCTTTTTATATTAACGGTATCTTCATGTTTTATGTACATTAATTAAGTTATACGTTTGGTTTATTTATCATTATAACGGTTTATTTGTCACTATAACGTTTTATTACCAATCCCGGGTGTGAAATTTAAAGTAATTTTGTATGTTGTTTTATCATAAATAAACAGAATAATAAAGTAATCGAGGTAACATGTACTTAATGATATGAGTAATATTTAAAATTTATAAAGCAATGATAAAAGGCATTAATTGACTGATAAAAGCATGTAACCAGATTTTATCAATGTATTTGCTAATAACTGCACCATTATTAATATCGGTATATTTAAGTCAGCACATTTAATATTATGTCATATCCTTACGTTCTTCTCATATTTCAATTTAAAATCCATTAAAATATTTTTTCTTACATTAAAAATGTAATTGTTGATATTTTATCTTTTTTCTGTCGCTGAATTATTCATTTTACAGTTTCCAATACTTAATATAAAGCATCAGTAGAATTCCATATAAATAAATGAAGAAAATGAGGAAACCATTATATACATTAAACATTTATTATTTGTTTTCGTCGTATTGGCATCAACAGAAATAGAAAAAAGTATAAGATTATTGCTACATTTGTATATTTTTATACTTGATAATTTTAATGATCAGCTTTTTTTTCAGGTCTTGAATATATTTCCATTACCGGGCCCTGAATATATTTTAGGTCCTGAATAAATTTTTAAACCCATTACCAATTCAGTCAATCTTTTTTGTTTAAATTTCAATTTTTGAATGGTTAGAAATTCGTATGTAATTAGTTACATCGATCATTGTTTGGTAAAATTAATATAAAAAAGTTTTTTTTTTCAATATGGATATGCATGTCAAAATTGCAAAATTCATTTACCCGTACAATATTTCCCAGGTTTTTACGAATGCGTTTACAGGAATCTGTATCTCCTTAGGTATAAACTCAAACTATTTTTCTCCATATATATAGTGCCTGCTTGTAACAAATGTCTTCTTAGAATACCAAGTACAATGCTACAGTTGCAAGGTGCCACATAACAAGACTTGTTTTAAAATTACTTGTAGTTTCACAAATAACATTTACATTATTAAAGAAAACCACATAAAAGCTGATTCAGGCTGTTTTTAGCAGCAATATCGAAACTAATGATACTTATTTATTTTCTAATACGGATCAAACAGAAAACATCGTTTCAATACAGCAAGCAGGCGTAAAAGCGTTGTCCCGACACGCTTAAGAATCGGCCAAAGTTTCTTACTCATTCTTATATTTTGAAGAGAGGACATCCCCTTGTGTCCATTGTCAAGGTCAACTACCTACCCAACACATTTTGCTGGATTATGTTGACTCTGTATTAACAAATTTCACTCTTTACTTAGCTTCATCGATGCAAAAACCTTTTCGTAATATTAGTTGATATCAAATTTAAATTTAAAACTCCCTTTGGGATATAAACGTGTCAATAAAATATAATATTATCATCTATCAACCTGTGTTTTATCCATAGCAAAATGGTGATCTACCGGTTCTTATCAGTCTTAATGCATTTTTAATTTTGTTTAGTTTTTTTTTTACAAAAAGAATTATTGTATAATACAATTGTATCTTTTACATTCAAAACACTATACCCATTTGTACTTTGTACTACTGTGCTTACTTGATCTTCAAGTAGATATTTTTGGATACAACGGATTTAAAGTTAATTTTTGCTGTATATATCAGAACATCTACAAGCATTATAATTACATAATAATTCAAAACTAACATTTGTTCACAAATAATCTTTGTACATTGTACATGTAATTATGGTTCACATAACAAGTTGTTTTAGCATAAGGAATTCCCTAAGGTTTGCCCTTACAATTTGTTTAAAGTTTAATCGAGAATGGTTGTTTTGACAATTTACAGAGTACCATATGAACCTCTTTTCTAATTTGCTTCGATATTGTTAAAGTTTTCTTTCAGAGATCTGTTATCAGAGTTGCTAGGAAGTCTATTTTCTGTTGAAAAAAACGATGTATCAAAAACTGTTGACATTCATTAAAGGGATGTTTTTAATTTCACAGTATGCTTTGATGAATTGTATTTTGTGCAAGCATTACCTTAAATTGAGTGCAATGATGATAAAATTACTGTCTAAACTCATTTTAAAACATAAATTGGGAGTTTTGCTGTCAATTTATAAACGAATTTATGCTTGTTTGAAACACATTTACCAACTAACAGTTTATCATTATTAAAATATATATATATATATATATATATATATATATATATATAAATCCTTAAAACCAGGAAAAAGTTATATATTTACAGTTTAATATATTAAATTGGAAAAGCTTTTGTGTCAGAATACATGTAAAATTTTTAAAAATATAATTGACTTACCAATGCTTTTAAAATAAGATTAATATAATTCATTTTAAAGAGTTTAAATTTGGTTTAATCTTTCTTTGTTCTGATTCAAAGATCTGATGGGTATAACACCAGTGCTATTTCAGAAAAAAAACTGAATTTCAGAATAAGAAAGCTTAAACTTTAATATGTCCTGAATAAAAACTTTTGAAATTTTCTGAAGTCATACTCGCAGAGGGACTCATTACTCGTCATATCGTCTGCACTTTAATGGCAAAAAACAAACTTCCTAGTACAAACTGATTTCTATAGGTTTTTAATCTGATTAAAAAGCGTTAAAATTTCGTATTAGAACTTGCCTTAAGATTATGACAACGGTACAATCAAATTTCTGTGTACTGGATTATTCTCAAGGGAAAAAAATTTATCTTTTTTGTGCTGCTACAAATATGCTTTTTAAATAGTCAGTTTATAGGTTTCACTAAGTTTAAAATTTGAATTAGTAGTTTATCATTTCATAAATAAATAGTTTTTATTCTTGTTTATTAATAAATGTTTTTGTTTATAAATAAAAAGGTAGTTTTATTTAACATATCAATCACAAATATTGCATATTATAACCAAATAAGAAATTGATTATAATAATTGTAAGTTTTAACAATGCAAGGTGTCATCTATTTCGTGATAAATGTGACATTCGATATAATTTATTGTCTACGACATTATATATATATATATATATATATATATATATATATATATATATATATATATATATATATATATATATATATATATATATATATATGTATGTATGTATGTATGTATGTATGTGTGTGTGTTTGTGTGTTTTCTTCTGACATGAAAAATTTTTATTATCGACTTTGTAACCTGTCAATTTGTATGCTTTGCTATGAACTTATATAACCAAACGAGAAAGAGTAAAGTACACAACCTCTGAATACAAAGAAAGTATAAAAATCATACAATGTCATTTTTTTTCGAAATTGATAAGACAAGACAAAGGTTTCTTATGTTCATGATCATTTTGATTATATTTTTAAACACTCTATGGGCTATAAATGTTTCATCTCTTTCATCTTTCAACAAAATAATACAGTGTGATCCGAATTCCAAGAATAAATTTGATGGGGGAACGCTATTTTTTTTATCATTATCAAACTTCCGAATTGATTGTTTTATTTGATTCGGATTAACATGTCCATTATGTTTCTCCTAATTACCTATCTTTACAAAAATTGACCACTTTTAATCCTCTATGATTCAATTAACTTCCATTAAGTACAAACAATTTTTTTTTTAAATAAGATTATTTGTATTTTTATGTTTGTATTTTCCTTTTCGACGTCATCGGAAAAAGAATGCTGTCTTCTTATGTTATTTTAAGTGAATTTATAAATTTAGATATATTTTTACCTCGCTCGGTGTAGCTTTCTGTGGGTATTTGTAATATATGTGTGTTATCTTAAAACTAACGTTAGTCCCTTGTTATCAGGAATCAGAAGCTTGAAACCGAATAAATAGAGTTTTAATATTTTAACTAGTCTAGATAATTTAACTGAACGGTATAAAATTATTATCAGAATACATGCTCAATTGAACCCGTATTCGATATACATGCATCAGGCATATTTTCTTTTACTGCACAAATAATTTTGACTCAGTTGGTAGACTGCTCGCTCCGTATGTGGAAGATCGTGGGTTCGAACCCCAGCCGGGTCTGACCCAAGACTTGAAAGTGGGAAGTGACTGTTCTTTCGCCAGGAACTCGGCATTACGAATGAAAGTCACGGTTCTTTCGGATGGGAACTTAAAATAAACTAGGTCCCGTGTCATGGCAGGCATGGCACGATAAAAAACCCTGCTGTATAATGCCATCAGCGCAACGCACAGGCAAAATTTCTGCACTTTTGCCTATAGCTGGTGACGTCCCGATATAAGTGAAATATTCTTGACTGGGACGTAAATCACCATTACTGAACTCAACTCACAAATAATTTTGACGATCATAGCAATAAAACGTTATTTATTTACTTTTATTATGTAAACAGTTAGGCCAAAATAAAAATATAGTTAGTTTCCCCTTGCCCGAACGACCGTAAAAAATCCTGCCGACTGAAAAAATGATATTGGAAAATGCTATGTGTATATTTTTTTCGCGATTCTGTGCTAATAGATTGCAGTTGGTTTCTCTTACAAACGCAGTAGTGATGAAGATGTACTAGTAAACACACAAGGTGACATGTGAAGAATGTTTCCTAACCAGAAAAGAAAACTTTGAGAAAAAAACCACCTACCTACCTACCTTCCCAATATCAGAGGTAAGGGTAGGGCAAGGGGAAACAAATTTTATTCTTTATTGTGGCCTTATGGGTATTTTTAAGGAAACTTACAAAATAAAACAGAAACAGTGCATTTCTAGCAAGCTTACTCTTATTTGTAAAGGACTTGTGCACGATTCTATTCTCAAATTTAATGGTCCTTGACTAGTAGCAAAAAGAGGTCTGATAGTCCTGTTTGGTTATTTTTCTCATATTTTTTTTCATTTTTGTAAAATACTTAGATTATCTTGCTTTAATAAAAAAACTTCTACTTTCGTTATAAATTTTATGCCAAAGGACACCATTGATATT
Organism: Tegillarca granosa; assembly: GCA_029721355.1. Classification (NCBI taxonomy): domain Eukaryota; kingdom Metazoa; phylum Mollusca; class Bivalvia; order Arcoida; family Arcidae; genus Tegillarca; species Tegillarca granosa. The sequence goes on along the minus strand of CM056599.1, from coordinate 38,696,168 downwards.
TTATCATAACTTTGATATTATATACAAACATAGAAAAGTCTATTTGATTTAAGTTAGTTTTTTTATTTATAATCCATCTAGAAGTATTGCAACGATAATCTTTAAACATAAATCATAAACAAAGGTAAGATTATGATTAAAAGTTTATATTTGCAATTAAAATATTGTGCGTATCGTTTTATGAGAGATATTTTCTTTGATCTTTTTACATGGAATTTATAGCCTTAATATTAAACATTGTTTACGACAATGAAAAATCTTAAAGTAAACCTATAGGTAGTTTAATATGATAACAAAAAAGATAAAAACTTTTATTCGAATTTTTTTTTTTGCAATTTGAAAAAAAAAATGCTGAATCAAGTTATGGATGGCCGATTGGTTAAGGTATTTGACAAACATACCTGTTTAATTTTGATGTGCCATATGTGCAAATTTCGGAGTCATCCCAATTATTGACAATAGGTACATAAAAGACCGATAGATTAGAATCATAATAAAATGAAAAAAAAAAGGATCCAAAATTTCAAATTTATATGAATCTAGTTCATATTTAAAGCACATTTATGTATACCAGTGTTTCTTTTGCTGACTCGGTATTCGACTTTTGAGCACTCGGTTTCTTTAACCATTCAAGGACTGATCGTCTAGATTCCTCCGATAATGAATCGATATTGTTGTCAGCATTTTCTTTTGTTATCACTATATCAAACACAATATCACAAAGAGTCTAATCTATCAACCTTAATTATATCAAACACAAAGCATCTAGAAAGTAATTAGCGTTGCAGGTATATTATATGCTCTTGCTCAAGATTAAAATACGTAAATAATTTGAAATTGGATCTCGTCAAAGAAAAATATACAAAATATACGAAATAACATTTGATGTTGCTAATCAAACTTAAAAATTAAAATAATGATTAATTCTTAGGACTAATAGGATTCAGATTAAAATACATACTTGGATTCTGTATTTCTTAAGACCAACATTCAAATACATAGTAACACATGTTAGAAAATATCAACATGCTGTCCCATAATTTGCTGAGCTTCAGACCAAAAATAATTGTAGTGTAAGGGGTAATTTTGATGTATCGATGTGAAAACATTGTGAAAACTAAATAAGTCTTATCTTTGTTAATCCTACAGTGCAATTTCTAAAAGATACTGCTAACGTGTTATTTTAAATATATATATATATATATATTATAGCTTGCTCTGATACCTTTTCTCTCTTTAAATGTTACATACAAATAAAATCAATGGATTTCTATGACATCAGTCGACGTAAAGGCGAATTTAATTTGACCATTATCAATCTAAAGTAAACGTTAGTATAATTTAATTTGATGTATGGCAGAAAAGAATTAACAGAAACAGAAGATTCTTAGAATAAGCAACCAAGAATACGACCGTTAAATATATGGCATCTAATTTCTGAACACAAATTAAGCACATGAGAAAATTTTAGCTGTAGAGGATTGTTACGAAGATAGGATATAATAACCGAAATGGTAGGTTTCTAGGGTTGTTAAACTTAGAACCCCCCTCCTTTGATTTGCTTAGCATGTATTAATGATTGTTAATTATAAAATGTCATAAAACTGAAGAGATAACACAGTTAACCTCAGGGTGGTTCACTGATAATGAAATCCTTGAAATGGATGTGCTCATCTTACACGTAAATAGGTAGAAGTAAGTTGGTAAAAATAAATCAATTACATAATACTAAAAAGCTTTTATTTCCCAAACAGTGTTATGAATATAACTTTCTTGAATTAATATAACAAATAAAAAACATAATATATATATATATATATATATATATATATATATATATATATATATATATATATATATATATATATATATATAATGCTTTTTCGTTATAATAAATTTCAAATATGGGAACATACACATTTATATAATGTTAAGATTTGTACATGTCATTCTGTTTTCAAGAATATACTATTTTATCAACAGTTTTTTGGTTTTTGTCAATTTATGTAGGGTTAAATCTTTTTTAACCCTTCCTGTATTTTAGGTTTTCATCTTAAATGATAAAATATCATATTACAGTCTACAATAACTTCTTTATGAAGCCTGCAATTTGATAAAATCTGTTACACGTTTGTTTCATGTTTCCAGCAGGATAATCATTCTAAAGAAGGCGTTACGAATACATACAGTATACGTGCTGGTAATTGCGTGTTTAGTTTATTTTTCATCATACATGTTTTGATACAAACAGTATTCAGACTATCAATAAGAAGATACAAACATATTTCCCCGATGGCCAAAATAAAAGACCGTCACTCCATACAAATATTGACTAATTAGCGAATACAAACAGGGAGAAGCAGTCTCGTCTCGAAGCTTAAGGATAATATGTTAGCTCTTGCTAAAATTAAATCTTAAGGAGAGGTAATTTTGATACATTTATTTGGTCTGATCAAAGTTGTCATAAGTCTTGGACGACCATCTTCAATTGAAGAATTCTGAATGTAACTTTTTATGTTAAGAAAATGATCTATTGTGACGATGTCTTTTATAGTTGTCTTAAATATAAACTCGAAATAGACTAATAGTGTATAAATTACTTTTAAAGCAAGTGAAAAATATTACCTCGTTTAGCTTAACTGTAATAAAAAAAACAATGAAAACAGTCTATATTACAATGGCTTTAAAAAATTCAAAAAATTAAGTTTAAATTATGTATTAGTTTTAAAAGTTAATTTTAAGACAAGATTTTGTTCTGTTTAACTGATTATGAATAAAAATAAATTAAAAAAATTAAAAACTATTTATACAATTATTACTCTTAAGCACGATGAACGACTTTTTTGTTAGTTATTTTAGATATTTTTCACACGAAATGTGCAAGCAAAACGGTGAATAGAACAATTTTATAAAACAGGACATTCATTTAAAAACTTATTAAATTCTTTCTTTAATGGTCTTCCATTTCAATTCTTTCAAAAAATTTGTCAAAAATTTCAATCACTATTAGCAGTTTTTAATTCTACCTTATTTCTGTAAGAATCACACTTTAACATTAATCGTGTTACATATTCTTTAAAGTAAGATAATAATGGACATGTTAACAGATTTAAGTGAAGTATTTTTTGTTGTTCGAGTTTGGCCCAAATCATATATACTCATCAGTGACTGAACAACATGAAATTGTAACAACTTATTCACACATATTTGTTGTTATGTTTTCAGCAATTTTTAGCTTTTCGTAAAGAGTTTTTTCTCTTTCGATTTTTACTGAATACGCGTGATGTGTGATTGTGTATTAAAATCTACTTGTACTTGCATACACACTCAGAACGACTTCTAGTGGAGATGGTTGCTTACTGAGTCACTTTAACGCAGACAAGCACATACTACCACTTTATTATGACACTAGGTGAACCAGTCAATGCTTTGTCTTTTTTCTGCTAAGCGCTAGGCGAGAAAGCAACATTACAGTTTTAACGCCAGATCTTTGACGCGAACGACGATCAAATCTAGAATCTCCGTTTTTGAGGAGGATGCTCTGCAACATAAGCCACCCAGGCGGTAACACAAAAAGTAAAAGTTTGCAAATGCATTTTAACAACAAACAGTTTGACAAACAAGTCAATAGGAAAATTGCGTATTTGAAAAACATTAAAACTGTTTACTGCTCATGATATGGTTATTGAACTATTGCAAGAAACCAACTAATGTTTTCAGAATTTGTGGTGCGAAATAACGCTTTTCAGAATTTGAAATCCCATTGAATGAGAAAAGCCTCGACAAGTCTATGTTATCCAAAAAAAAAAAAATAAATAAATAAAAAAGACATAAAAAGCAATTTACACCATGACGATATTTATTTTATCTGCAGTTCTTCTGCTTCAGACGTTATGAAAATTGGTTATAATCTTATATTTTTATTGTCTTTGTGAGTTGAGTAACGACGCATAAAGTATATAATATCCAATTCACAGACAATGCTATGCTCACTTTTAGAAACATGGATATAAGCGAAATTAAATTATGATAGTCCCTTTAATGATTTAACAGAAGTTTTTCTGAAAGGAATTGATGTATAAAATTAATTACAAAATTGGAAATTGGCAGTTTCTTTTCATTTGATTAACCTTGTATATTTTGATTTTTTCTTCAAAGACATGTCGGTATGTCGGTTCATTGGCCAGTTTGTTTGTGTTTGTGAAATCTAGGAAACGCTTAGAATACAAATGCTAAAATTCAGACAATATAAGATTTTTTTCTTTTCCACATTATTGAAGAATAAGCATGTTCAAGTTTTTTTAACGTATTAATAAAACAAACATACCAGTCCTTGTCCATATCACAATCCCCAAAACAAAGTAAAAACTTTGCAAACTGGCAAGATATGTTATACACGTGAACTTCCATCAAGGAAGTGAGACCAGGTGCTCCGGAAGGGTAAGCACCTTCTGTCTAGCTAGCTACGACCCGTCACGTGCAAGTCAACTCCGAAAATGAAAGGAATAAAGAACTATGGTAAGTCAAATATATCCAGTATAAGCTGGGATGCAGTGACTACATACTTATCAACAATATTGTGATGACGGCCATAAAACTTTTTAAGGGCCCTGATTAGCTTAGGCTTGCAATATCCTTGTGTCAACAATTTATTGTAAGTAATTTGCTTCGTTGCAAAAAGTTCCCATAGTGGGAACAAGCTCTACCGTACCGTATTAACTGTGAAACATACACACCATAAGCAGGAGAAGCAGGGCTATTACTGCAAAGAAACGGAAAGTTGACAATAGAAAAATTGAAGTCATCACGTTTGTCATATAGCTTCAGATGTAACCTTTCATGGGTATCAAAATTGAGGTATAAGTCCAAATATGAAGCAGAACATGGAGAATCTGTCGTGTGTTTTATTTCAAGCTCACGTGGATAGATGACATTCACATATTCTCCAAATTTGTGATTATTTAGAGAGAACGTCATCTTAATATCTGTATTTGTAGTTGAATGATTTAGCGACAGTCTTTTCTCCAGATTTGACAAGGTTCTGTAAAAATTCTGATTCATATGAATAAATAAACAAATCAGCAAGCAAAGGTGCACAGTTTTTGCCCATTGGTATACCGATTGTTTGTTGAAAAATAATATTGCCAAACACAACAAATATGTTGTCTATCAAAAACTCTAACATTTTATTGATGGTATCTTCAGTATATTTTTGCTTGCAGTCTGTATGGTGTTTTACAAAATAACCAGAATCCCTGTTAAGCACTAGATATTTATATCTTGGTTTACCGTTTTTGTAAAAGAATGCAAAGTGAATGATTTGTTTCATTCATTCTTTCAATTTAGCATGAGGAATATTGGTGTTAAGAGTAGAAAAAAGAAAAGTTTTTATACTTTTTAACGAAGATAGAGTATTAGAAACAAAATGGTCAAGCGGTTCTTTAGAATTTTTGAGAATCCACATATGGTTGATGCCAGATGTAGAATAGACTTTATCTGAATAAGACTGAAGGCCATCTTTGACGACTGTCGAAATTTGTGTTAGAAGTACTGATAATGATTTAGTTGTACATTTAGAGGAACCTGCTATATATCTTTCCTTGTTTGGATTTTTGTGAAGTTTTGGTATCCAATACAAGTAAGGCAGGTCAAGTTCTTCCTGTTTTAAATTGATACCAAAAGACTCAAGGACTCCCCTATGATTGGAAAGAACTTCATCTTTGGTAATATTAGTTTTGGTATAAGTAGGATTCTCCGATATACTTTCTAAACCAAGCTCCTTAATAAGACATTCAACACAGAATTTCTTACAAACGAAAATAATGTTATTAGTAGCTTTATCAGCCGGGACAACAACATACCTGTTATGTATGTCAGTAAGAATTGCAGAAACCTTAGGGTTCCCTATCAAATTCAAACATCGTTTTGATTTGTTTGCAAAATAAACATTTTGCATGAAATTTATATCAGGTCCATAACCATTTCTTATAAACGAATTTTCTTAACGCTAATATAGCAAAGATCCGGTTTTGAAACTTTAACAGATCAACTTGATACCAATAACTTAAGCGTAATAATAATCTTCAAAATGACAAACTAAAATACTGAATATCTTAATGTACCAAATTACTATGATTTACAATTTGCCAGATTTCACTAAAAGAAAGTAATTATTAATTATTAGATAAGTAATAATTTTGAAACTAAGACCTGGTCTTAAAATGTTAAAAGGAATTTTTTAGGTTGGGAATTCAATATATGTACATTCATCTTAACAAATACTGAATATCTTAATGTACCAAATTACTATGATTTACAATTTGCCAGATTTCAGTAAAAGAAAAGTAATTATTAATGATTAGATAAGTAATAATTTTGAACTAAGACTTGGACTTAAAATGTTAAAAGGAATTTTTTAGCTTGGGAATTCACGATATGTACATTCATCTTAACAAATTGTGTCACCCACGAGAAATATGTCTCAAATGACAATGTCAAAAGTAAAAAAAAAAATAATTAAAGTACCCATTTAGAAGAAAAACCCTTGCATTTATCATTTTACAGTCCATTTTGCTCATGACAATGAACAGAGTCTCTCCTTCGTCTTCGTCGATCTTAACACAATATAAATACAGTCTAGCCATATGAGTTTATAAGTTTATGTATGTCAGTAAAAGTGAGGTCAAATGCTTAAACATAAATTTAATATTTTATAATATTTTATATGATTCCATTATATTATTTAGAAGAGTGTATTACTGGAATCTTGTCAATTTCACAAAGTCTAGATTTAATTGTTTTGTTAAACATTGGGTCAAATATTGGTATTTTGATCGAGAGTAAACAAATTAGCATTCTTTGCATTAATCTTTATATTGATGTAATAATATCCTGCAAAAGCTGTGGTTTAGATATCCTGCAACAGATATGGTTTAGATACAGTTCCCACAGAAGCCCTTTTAACTTATTTTCGTTATCCAAAAAAAAAAATAAAGCATATATGACCTCAAGTCTTGATAAAGAAACTATGAATATATTGATAATGATTTCACGCTTTACTTTCATTATGTGTGTTAGATGTTGTTTGGTAGGGCCTCTTAAAAGTACTTAAAATACCCGATATAATCATTCATAACAATCTAATTCTAATAAATACTCTAAAGAAGAAATTTTAATTTAAAACTAAATATTCTCTTTTTTTTTTTGTTAAAGAATATTATTTTTTTTTAATTTTAATGGCTCGGTATATTGCGAAGCCTGTCATTTTACTCATTGTGTTTGAATGCAATCAAAGTTTTTTTAAAACATATATGAGCTTATTTTAAACTCGAAAGTATTTAATTTTCTCTTTAATTCCTTTTTTAGTCATATTCTATATCGCGTGGTTGTACTACCCCTTAAAAATGTTGACAACTGTAGCAATACAATTCCGTCTCTTTGACAGTCTTTTTTTTTTAAATCATGTTGCTCTAATTATGGTTTTGGACATTTTGTACATTTATCATTTTGTTATAATAATTAAAAATTGATTCTAATTTCATATCTTTTTATAATGAAAATCAACACAAAAGTTTCCAAATCATGATATTAAATATACCTTTACCCGTGTACAAAAGTGTGTGGTCGAAAATAATCGGTTAATATCAGATAGATATACTGTTGAGAAAAAAATTACAGAGATTTTGTTATTTGAATTTTATCGGGAGTTATGGGCTTAAAAATCCGTTTTATCCTTTTTGGGCACTGGTGACCCTAATATTTTTTCCTGTCCTACTTTTACTTTTTAGTTCCCCTCTCCGGTCTCGGTTGCACGACTTTGTCATATAATGATCATTGTACTTATTCTCCCAAATATCTTTTGTACTTGTTAAAAAGCTTATAAATAGATTTTCTTAAACTGTAACTCTCTGTGCAATAAAGAAAAAAAATAACATCACCTTCTTATACATGGAATTTTAAAATTTCATACATTAATGACATATTTAATTTCATATTTTTATGAAAAAAATTCAGTTTTGCTAGTTGTCTAGACACATTTTACTAAAGAAATACGCAAGAGCCAATTAAGCATTTTGAGGAAAAACCTGTGTTTATATTTAACCCTTATACTGATTTAAGTCTTGTCTTTTCAATATATCATGACCAGTTACCAATTGTCAAATGACTGAACAAAACCAGGAACATAAAAATGTCATATGCATTTCAGCTTTGTCTGGATTAAAACCTTTATTTTAGTACATATAGCATGGAAACATAGATTTAAGGCACTTTTGACCAAAGTCATTTCTTTTTCTTACATTTTAAAATTAAAAATGTGGTCCAGAAGAAACATTTTCTCGGTCATAATTTGTTATCTTCTATTTCGTGAGCTAAATTAACTTATACTGCCAAAACGATGTAGTGATATTTCCATTAACCTTGATTATGATTAAATATGTTTAAAGATAACATAGATATTTTGGTTTTATTTAAATTACTTACCATCAACCAAAAATTGTATTTGGATTTAAGAAATTTAAAGAAAACGTACTGATCTAAAGCCTTTTGCACAAGTCATTCTAGTAAGGAATAAAATAAATATCTAGACTAATAAGCTAATTTATTAAACGTCGTATTAGACAATTGTCTTTTTAATCTAAAGTACTGGTCTAAACACCATCTGATGATGTGCATGAATTTGAGCAATAAAAATTTGAAATGCTCGCCTAAAATTTCGCAACGATGGCGACCTCTTAAGTGCTAGTTTGAATTCACCCACCCGAAATGCAGCAAATTAAAATTGCTGATAATAAGTTTATTCTAACAGAACCACGTAAATCTAAATAACATAGAAAACTATTTCTCACTTGATGTCAACAGATGTCAAATCCACATCTTAAACACACTTTCGATTAAAGTCGAGAGCTTACGACTTAACAAATTATTTAGAGGTTTGTTATACACGAAATGTTACAGAAGGCGGTTTGTCGTTCATTAACGCCTTACGGCCGTATAATAAATTGTTCTAATTACATTCCCTACTGGAGACGAAACTTTTTTTAAATTGTGTATTCGTTGATTGGTTTCTTATTAATTTTTTTATTTATTGAGCATGCAAAGCTGTTCTGCATGCATTGTTTTCGGTAGGTAATTTTGTTGATTATTGATACATCTGATTAATATATTGACCCTAAACATTAGTTGATTAAACAAGATCAGAACCGAAATTCTTGTAGAACTAAAATCGCAAAACACTAACGATTCAAAAAAAAAAAAAAAAAAAAAAAAAAAAAAAAAAAAAAAGAAATGATGTTGGATAGACCGAAACGACAGAAAGCCTACGACCATTAACCATATATAGGTAATATGAATCCTCAAAGAAACAGGAAAAGAGGATGCTCAAAAACTATCATAATCCTAATCAAGACAAAATCGAAACATCAGAAGTGAAATAGAAAAGATAGTTAGGAATGGAACAAGATAATGAGATTTTCAAACACCTGTAAGTTTAGTACCTTAGTCATTATCTCGAATGAAATCGTATTCCGCTGTACGATTTATTTTGTCATAAACATACTACTGCTTACTGTATTATGTTTGTCATTATACGAAGGCGTTTAGAAAAGTGTCAAGATATGTTTAACTATATTACTGTTTTACTTGCAAGGCTAGGGGAGTTTGCTAGCTTTCTATGAAATCCACTGACTTGGATGTATTAAATAATTCATTTTGTCCGACTAAATAGAAAGTGCAACTCAATACGAATACGGCAAGTTTTGTAGTTTACACTACTGGCTCTTTTATTTTTTATCCATTAAGTTATTTCAAAATTTTTTTTCTTAATTTTCAATAAAAATTTGTAATTGATTGTCAATTTTGATCCCGATGACGTCAATGTTATTTTACAATTTTACAATTCAATGTTTGCGTTTTACATGTATAACCTGATTTGTACTATGGATATGTCAAAGAAACAGTCGACGGAATTGCCACTAAAGACTTTTTTTTACTAATTAGCAAAATGTTAGAAAAGGACAGATTATCGACACTGATTTGAACAAGTTTTACCGTTTAGTCAAACACTGACACTTATCATAATGTCCAACATCTTTGCCGCCTCGTGTTTTGTTCCGCTTCAACTACACTTTGTCAAGAATTAAACGAAAGAAGGATCGCATGGTATTTTTATCATTTTTTCGGCTTTAATTTATTTTGGAAACTTACAACCTCGCTGATATTTTTTAAATTAAATCAAAAAATCAAGTTTAGGCGATATTTCGGTTTTCCTTTAAAAAAACAAAGCCAGTGATTCACATGTATACTCTCTGTATTTAAAAACAAACTTGTTTAATAGTGACTTTGCTGTTATTATTTTTAGCACCAGATTACGTTGGAAGAAAAGTGTCGGTTTCAGTTGATCAGCTGTAAATATTGCCGGGTATATCGCGATAAAGTACTAAAGGATTTAACACAATATATTACCAATAAAAAACTGTGCCCCATGAAAGTACACAAATAAAATATAACAATAAGTGTTCAACAAGAGATAAAGCAAAGTAACATTTTAAGTGAGAAAAAAATACAGCTTTAATAGTACAAAATGTGTTACATTGATGTTAAGAGTGATCATGTACAGTGCTTCTTTAATGTATTTAAAAGGTTCTTTGGTAAATGTGTAAAGCATACAACATTATCACACCCAATAAAACCCTTTCTTACGATTGGTTGCTCCTTCCATTACTTTTCTGTAAGTGCTCATTGATTGGAGTAAATTTTAATACTGTCCTTTTATACTAATTTAATTAATAGCATATTTAAGATATCTAAGAACTCTATTAGAACAAACAACTATTTTTTTTAACAAAAATAATAAAATAAATTTAAGTATAGTTTTTTTTCTTTAGTTTAGATTCTCGTTGCTTCTTGGAAATGATATTGAAGCATAGACCGTGTTAGTGTTTGATTTATTAAATGAAAAAAAAAGCAAAAAATACAAATTTAATTTTAAATCTCGCGAGAATGTTTCTAATTTTACGCAAAAACTTTCAAACCAAAGACACTCCATTGCTTTGGCCGACCGGGGGTGAACAAACTTTATATATTACAACAATCTTTTTAATTGTTGACATTTGTTCAAGGGGCAATTATGTCTAGACATGTCTAAAAAGGATACACGACAAATGTTCATAAACATGAACTCAAAGATTACCGTTATACATGTGTCAGTAATGTATTTGTAAATATAGACGCTCTATAACCGAAGTATTGGTAGAGATTCTAATTTATATTAAAGTAAACTATGTGTTATCACTAACGTGACATAATCTATCAGTCATGCAATGAACAGTAAGTGATAAAAGTAATTGAACCTAGAATATTTTTCGTTTTCGATAACAACTATTTTTTCAATAAAATATGATATAAAAGAAAAAACAAAGATGTCATCTAAGTAAAAAAGATAACTTTTACGTTGCGCCTTAGCATAGATACTAACTAAAAAAACATTAAAGCTTGAAATATGCAGTTAATTAAAAGTAATAAATGTATTCAACTGTTTTTATAAATATGTTATGTGTAACAAGATTATATAGTAGAATACTCAATAAAAGGTTTGATCTAACATATGTTTATAGCGGTAGACGCAATTATATGTAAGCTTTATGGGTTTTCTATGATGAAATTAACACCAGTGTAATTGATTATTTACGCCTAAATACGGAGCATCTAAGTTTAAGTAGGACAATCATAGATACCGATAATAACAGTTTTAGGATAATATTAATGATGAAAACCCCGGTATAAAAAAAAAAAAAAAAAAAAAAAAAAAAAAAAAAAAAAGGGCGTAAACTTACCAGCTTATAGGATATGTTCGATATAAGGATATATAAATATGCTTTTATTTAAATAATGATTTTAAAGACATGTTTCTTTCATTAAAAGTGTAAAAGACTCAATCCAAAAATTTTTGTTCAGTTTTTCTTCAGATTGATTCGCACTCTTTGTTAATATAATAAATAAAATATAAAAATATATAATAAATAATAAAATTATAATTAAAGCTTTTAAAATTTATTATAATTATTTGAAACAACTGAATAATTTGAAAAAACCTCAGAATACTTATGTTGTCCATTAGCACGTAAAGTGATTTTATTTTTACAAAACGAGTTACTAATGAGGGTAACTTAGTTTTTTGTTTAGCGGAATTCTGTACGACAAGTGCTGTATTCGATAGTTTGAGTGGTACTGATTCACTGATTGTAAACGCTGAGTGTTCTATTTGTATTGACGACGGTAATATAAATAATAACAATATACATAATCAGTTGTTTTCACCGATTTATTCTTAGACAACCAATCATTCTACTAGTAGTATCATCTAGCGGGTACCGCTGGTGGTGGAGTAAACTCCCTGAGGGTATCCATAACTCAGTGGGCAGTATATTGTGCTGTCAGAAAATATACCATTTAGCAAAATATTCAGCGGTCTTAATTTTGAAATTTATCTAAAACTAAGGTTTGTTCCCTCATGCTAAGCACTCCTTAGCTGGATTTGGATTCGTATAATTTTGAAACTTTAGATTCATTAATTTTCAACTGTTTTGCTTATGTTTTTATCTATCAAACTTTTCGGTCCCTAGTGTCACTGATGGGGAATGATTTTCTGGAATGTGTACATCTGGCACATCAAAATTTAACAGGTATTTGTGTTATATATTTACGTTTGAGTCATCGAAGAGGCAGTCTGCTGTAAATTTTTCAATAAATGAATTTAAAGTTTCAGTTATTACACCTATTGAAATCTAGCCTTTTATAATGTAGACACTAGTATATAACCAGTATTTTGTTTATTCAGAATAGTTTCTTTTTCAAAATTTAAATATAATTTCTAGCCTTGTCAATAAAACACATGATGATAAACTTTATTGAATTATCCTACTTCAATGCTATTTTACTTCTAATTAAAAACATTGTCTCCAAAGAAGATGTAGCCTAAATTTAAACTTTTTTATTAGTGTTTATTCATTTGCTGAGGAAACCACTGGAACCTCCAAATATAGCTAGCTGAATTGTGTTTCAACCGTATTATATTTCCTTTTTTTTCTTTTTTTTTTTTTTTTTTTTTTTTTTTTTTTTTTTTTTTGCCGAGCAGTTGCGGCTTATATTTAAACAAGCATTAGCCTTCAATTCTTACAAATTTGAATGACTTTATTTGGGTTGACCCCTGTTCATGTCGTTTCAGATTTTTCCAGAAAATCCCAGTAACATTATCTTGAACAAGGTGGTGCTGTTTTCACTGTGAAAACAATCTTCAAAACATGCGCAAAAGCATCAAATTTTGATCAACATTGAAATAAACGTATCCCGTCACAGCTTGACACTGTCTACAGTGTCTGTTTAATATAATGATAAGAGTGTGGAATTTATGAAGAATTTGCATTCAAACAAATAATCAAAGCAATTTTATTTTGGCAAAATATATAAATGGTTTTTTTTTTTTATTGTTCAAATGGTACTTTGAATAAGATTTCCAAAAAGTCATATAATTTTGTTTACTTATACTATTCTCCAGACGTTACATTCCTAAAGCATTCGGTTCTAAAGATAAAATATCCTTTTATGCAGGAAAATTTGTCCCTACTCTGATATTCAATATGATAAGCCTCACTACATATGCACGTTTAAAAGGTTTTTTCAGGTATTTGTTTATCTATTATGCACGTTAGATACTATAATATTCCATGTATTCTACCGAGAAATTGGTTCGTCTGTTACCTCTTTTAAGTGTTCACTTAATTGATCGAATAATCAAATCCTGGTGGATGGTATCGAATTTTAACAGACCTCTAGCTCTATCACGATATTTGTGTTTTCTCTTCAAATAAGAATGAGCAATAAAAACAAATCTGAGCTTTATACTCAATCTATCACCGATGATGTGAAGAAATTTATGATTTAGTTATCTGTCGTGGGTTTTTATAGTCAACTAATCAAAAGCTTTTGTTAAGGGATTTTAAAGCATTGATATACTCCTTTTATCTCTAATGTCACGTATAATACGCATTGACGGTTGGTGAATATAGGAATAGTTATATAAGTTACTGCACTTATTCGATTGTCAATTAAGATTAGAAGGCAAATCTGTAGAACAAATTTATACTATATTGGAAAAGACAGGTTGTGTAACTCTCTGGTTTCACTCAATCTCTGGCTTTTATACAGCTGAAATAGTGATTCAAGACAAAAACCTGTGTGTAAATCCTACGAGCTGAGTTCAACTTTGTGTAAAATTTAACTGATGATCAGCAGGTGTATGTAAAGATCATGATTGATGTATTGAATGAAGTTTTATGTCCCAGTCTCTCAATATTTCAAAAATTCAAAAAAGTCTTTCAAGGAACATTTCAATTCTATCGAGACGACACCCGTATCTAGTGAAATGGCAAAAATCTTGACCTTTGCAGTGCGCTTAAGAAAATTTGCAGGGAGGGGTTCTTTACGTTTTCTGTGACAACAAGGGAAATCAATTTTTAAGGACAACTCCCAAGAATCCCGTTACATTTATTTCTAAATGTCTAGTGTTTGGCAAAAGAACAGTAACTTATTACTTTATTAGTTTTATTGTCGAAACGGCCAAAGCTTGAGTATTGACCTCCAATATACGAACAACAAAGATCAATTATTAATAATTATGTAATTGGCCTAGTTGAAAAGGAAGTTTCGATAGAGAAGAGTAATGTAAATGAGTTTTATGCCCATGTCCATTTTTAAACTTATTAATGGGTTATTTAAAAAATGATAAAAAAAACCCAGAATGTCTGGAGTGTCCAGAAAATCACCGACCTTCGGCAAACTGATTTACAAATTTTCTGATACAAAAGACACGTCATAAGCGGAAATAAATATATATTAAATACGTATCTTATTTAACATTCGAACAAAAAACTAACTATATATTCATATAGCATAATATGGGATTATTATTGAAGATCATTAATTGTTGATTGCAATGTTTTTTAAAGTAAAACAACAATTTGTCAGCTATTCGACACGTTAGCAATCAGTTGCAAGCTAAGTGAAAAAAAGTGTTAGTAATTTGATATCATAAGTTATTTTTTCGAATGCTGTATAAATAAGCAATCATAGATTTTGTTTTACTTTATTTAACAATTGAACTGTTTTAAAATGGTGTTCATTGTCAGTATGAAGGCAACAACTTTGCAAGCAAACGGAATAACGCGCAAATGAAAATGTTAAACCTTGAATTTGAATGGTAAAAATGTAAATTCGGATACGACTGAAAAATGATTAGAATCGTTGTGATCTTTTTAGGCCATTTGCACTGCCTACTGAAGCCCTTCTGACTCGAAGGTAAATGGTAATCAGGGGAAGACCTGGCTCCAATTTCACAATCATTAACTCAATTGCAATTGAGTGTACACTCAACTCAAATAAATGACAATTTTTAACACTTTACACAGTTAAAAGTAATTATCTGATGTTATATTTTTTATCTGTTTAGCATACATTTTTTTTACAAAACAAAACATGGTCTCAAAGAACTTATTTTTTTTTTAATATGGTGAGAGAAAAATGGGAATATTTGAGTTGAGTGTTCATTCAGCTGAGTGAATGATTGTGAAACTGGTCCTGATCTATATTGTATACGTAAACAGAAAACGAGTAAATACGTACATATAGTTTTTCAAAAAGTGATTTTTAAAATAAATAACTGATATATAAGTTATATTAAAAGTGATTATGAAAACCGAAAACGTTCCTAACTAGTTACTTACAGTCCTGTGTTTCTTTGCTTCAACGACTTGCGATAATTATTTAACTTATCGGGTGACAGTAATTTGTAGCCTCGCAAGCTGACAGTAATAGGATCATTAAAAAATAGCAGCATTTCTTTCACACACACACACACACACACACACACACACACACACACACACACACACATATATATATATATATATATATATATATATATATATATATATATATATATATTTAGTTCATCACATGTTAATTTGTTGAATAATCATTGGATAACTGCATGAATACTATAATATGTAGAAATCGCCTGTTCTTGACAACGCATAGCAACGGGACTAGTACTATACTAGGTATAGTCCCCCGACATCCAAGTATAGTCCCTCGGGTGCCCCCCCCCCCCCTTTACTTTCCCTTGTTCAGGTGGCGCTCTGTTTTGTTGTCGTCTGATACAAAATGGCATCCGACGACCGGTTTACAAATATTAATTCAGAAGATCTGAAGTTAATAGTTAATTTGAATATTAACTCTTGCTCAGATTGGAAAAGAAAGATATGTGATGTACTAAATTTATTATGGACCTCTCCCTCGGGAACCGTTCCCCTATAGTGTTGTCTCGAAAGGTATAGTGACCTCGCCTATCGGAGAACGGTTCCCTCGGGAGAGGTCCATAATATATATATATATATATATATATATATATATATATATATATATATATATATATATATATATATATATATATATATCATGTGGTTAACTTTAACCTTTGTGTAGCCAATCGGTACTTTTGATATCCCGATGGAAAATGTAAGTTAATTATAACGATGCAAAAGAAATGTTGCTTTTTAAATATACATTTATTGAATTACGTTTTAGTTCAAATCTTTTTACATAAGCAATGTGCGAGTTTGCAAGTAAAGCACGGATTTGATTTAGAAATTAATCATCTGGATACATTATTATTTTGATTTATAGAGCGAACATCACGTGCGTTCAGCATAACACATTTAATGTTTACTTAGTTATTAGGAGAGCAAATGTTAAAATATAATTTATTTTTTCTTTGTAAACGTGCTTCATAACAATAACATGAATGAAAATACTTCTGCTGTGACTTCATTATTTATCAATTAATTCCTAAAATTACCGAAATATTCTCACTCATACTTTGAAAAAAAAAACCTTATATGTTTAAATCACTTTTTTTCGACAAAGCCTTATGCATGATCTTCTTTAAGTCATATGGTGCAGTAAAAATGTTTTATCACGTGATGTTCAACTGAAACAAACAAATCACGTGATGCAAAACTTCTTAACAGCATTGAGAATATATGTATATATTGGTATTTACATGCTCGTGATTATAAAACACTTAAGGTACGCTTTGTTAAAGCACCATCTTATACTTTTAATTGCAGATAAAAAGTGTGGAAGCGCCCATTAGGAAACTCTATCGTATGTCTCTCATAGAAATAAAAATGATTGTGTTATTATTTTTGTTATATGAAGTCCGATTTCAAAAAAATGACATATTTATTATTGTGAAAGCCTAAATAGTTCTGTTTTAAAAAAAAAAAAAAAAAAAAAAAAAAAAAAAAAAAAAAAAAAAAAAAAAAAACTAAAATCACCAATTCATGCGCAATCGTACCTACCCTTAACTACATGCCAAAATTAACGTCATATGACTACATTGGCCTTAATAACGTTTCAATAAGTTTACACAATGCATACCGTGAGTAGGAGTGGTTAATTTGCACTTTGTGTTCGACTTTCATCCAACGCAAACGTTAGAAATTTGTAAAATTTAATAATAATTAAAGTACATGTATATTGCAAGAGGTGTAGCGACCACAAATACATTCAGAGTATTTCGAAAAAGAAAGAGCGATTTATATTTTCAGCTTGTCACGTCATGTGTAACATGTGAATAAATGGCTTAACTAATACATTGTTAAATAAGTGCCTGTGTTTATTCTATTGCAAATGTATATAAGAAGGCTTTTCAGGAATATAACTTTAACGATATTGAATCAGACACTCTTGAAATGCTAAGGCGTTATCCAATTCAAATAGGAAATATCTAAATAGAACTTGGGCATAAGGACTAATGAATCCATTATCGTGGTATGTGCTATTCAGTTATAGTTAAGAAAGAAACGAGCTGCGTTCAGAAATGTATTTTGCAACAATATATATGCAAATATCTTTGGATACACGTTATGTACAGTTTAGTAATATAATAATATATTTGACGTTAATGAATGTCAAATAGTAAAAAAAAAGTTCCTATCTGATATAAGCCTAATGGGTTTTCTATCATTAAAGTTGATCACTTTTGAACGGCTATTCACACCAGTTTAATTGATTCATGATCATTACTGGGAAAAACTACTAAAATCGACATCTGTAGATCTATTTGTTTAATAAAAAATAGCCCCGTATCAGATGTTTCTTATAGGGCAGATTATACGGACTTGGGTAACTTTTTTTTCAAATGATATTATTTACTAAATAGTGTTACCCAAAACTTGAGACAAATGCATGTAAAAGAACTCATTAAGTTTAGATTTTCCTATTAACACAAAAAAAAAAAAAAAGCGCACACGAACAAGGGCGCATCGGCGCTACAATACTTTTTATGATGCTTTAGAAGAAACAAATTTGGTAAGTATGAGAGAGAGAGAGAGAGAGAGAGAGAGAGAGAGAGAGAGAGAGAGAGAGAGAGAGAGAGAGAGAGAGAGTGTGTGTGTGTGTGTGTGTGTGTGTGAGATAGATCGAGAGATAGTGTGTGTGTGTGTGTGTGTGTGTGTGTGTGTGTGAGAGAGAGAGAGAGAGAGAGAGAGAGAGAGAGAGAGAGAGAGAGAGAGAGAGAGAGAGAGAGCACGCAATGGTTTTAAAACAACACAACCACCTACTGCGATTGGACACTGGTTATGATATTCAAAACAAATTTTGCTCCATTTTGGTTGTTAAAATACTTTGAATCACTTTTTTTATTCTAAAGATATATGATTTTCAAAAGTTAATAATATATAATTTTCTCTTTGAAAAGCAATCGAGCATCTATATCCTTTTAAACATTCAAAGGGATTTTCTATACCAATAACAATTTAGAAAATATTTATTATACCACATTTTCCATAAAAATGGTCAGGCATTATAAAGATTCGTTTTTTTAAGAACACCGAAAAAACTCTAAATATAAAATAAAGGAACTTTAGTTTCCAATCAGTTTTGATTGCCTGGTTTGCGTACAGCTAATAAAGAGGATTTATTTAAATGTCCTTTTTATGTTTTGGTACTTTTGCTTTGGGGACAGTTCTGTCACGATCAAAGGAATAGACGTCTGGCTGACCAATATATAAAAATTTTAATTGATGAGAGGAATGAAAGAAACTTAAGTGATCAAAAGTATTTTGTTTTTCTATAGACTGCCTGTTCAAGATTACATTAAAAAAAGGTTAATGCGTGTTAATGTCTAGTGATATTTCAATCTTTGGTGAATTGTCCTTTTATTTCGTGTTTTCGCTCTTATTCTAGCTATTACCGAATACGTATGTTTTCATCACTTTTTCTCTCCGTTTAGAATCTGAGATAGTAAGCATTCTTATAGCTAAAACATTTGGAAAAATATTGATGAAAGAAAAAAACGTTATATTTATGACTTAAGAAAAAAATAACGTAGAACAGGATGTGTCTTTGCAAAACAAGTAGCATAACAATACATAGAGAATGTACATGATTCCATTCTTTTATTTTATTTTAATAACACGTAACTCCTTATCAGATAAGGGCACCTTTGATTATTATAAAATATTATTATTTCATAGCTACTACATAACTTCGCTTAGATGATGGCTCTTTCGACGGATTATATGATAGTCATCTTGAGAGAGGCTGTTGAAAATCCTTTAATTAATGATTATTTGTTAATTTGTTTGACTGCGGTAGCTCAGTTGGTAGAGTGCTCGCTCCGTAAGGTGAAGGTCGTGGGTTCGAACCCTGACCGGGTCTATCCCAAGACTTAAAAGTGGGTAGTGACTGTTCTTTCGCCAAGCACTCGGTTTTACGAAATGAAAGTCACGGTTCTTTCGGATGGGAACTTAAAAGAAACGAGGTCCCGTGTCAAGGCAGACGTGGCACGATAAAGAACCCTGCTGTATAATGCCATCAGCGCAACGTACAGGCAAAATTTCTGCACTTTCGCCTATAGCTGTCGACTTCTCGATATAAGTGATCTTCTTGACTGGGACGTTAAACACCATTACTCAACTCAACTCATCTCCGTAAAACAGTCTATAGTATAATTATCAGTATCTTTCGTATTCGCGGTATAAATGCATGGTAAAATACATAAAATCAAAAAATCCTAAGATGGAGTTTTAGCTAACGTTTTCTTCCCTTTTCGGACTTTTCAAGCTATGATTTGACTAATTTTCGTAACCGAAGGCAACCTGATAATTATACTTTGAAAGTCATACCTTGAAAAGTCCAAAAAGGGACGAAAACGTTAGCTAAAACTCCATCTTAGGTTTTTTTGTTATATATATTAAATAGAAAACTTTTTAATATCATATTAATGCTAATAAAATTTGTAAGCATCGCTATGTAGAAGGGTAAATTTGCAATCGGTGTAATTTAAATTCGAGTCTACACAAGTCAAGAAAAGTCACAAAACCATTGGCTAATGTACGTAACCGAAGGCGACCAATGCTCTCCGTTGTCTATAAAGCTATTGTTAAACCACAATTGTATGTTTAGGATTCTGATTCTTTTCTTTCGTATCTCAATACCAAAAAACCTTAATGTCAGCAATTTTTTTATTTACCAATGCCCAAAGGGGGATTTGTTTTAATAAGACACAATTCAGAAAAGTTTCCCTTAACCATTTTAATTACAAAACATCGAAAATTTAATGCAATAAATCTTTATGATTCTACAGTAATTCGGAAAAAAACATTTTTTAATTTTATATTATGGCTATAAATAAAACCTATTTCAAACGAAACTTACAAATCCCAAAAGAGGAAGTTATGAAGATTAGATAATAAAGATAACGTCATCTTTGATCTTCAGACTTATGCTAACAAAACCATTAAACATTAATTTTCAATATGATATTAAGATTGATTATAATCTTCCGGAAATGGATGAACAAAATAAGATTTTGATGATAGCTTGACACATGATCCTTTGGAACAAAACTTATGTTAAATAAAGTTCAAACATAACCTAATCGATAAGTCCAACGTTCCCGGAACCTACGCTAATGGAACGGGGATCATACTGGGTCATAAATTGCGAAATAATATAGTGTGGAATAAAATATATCTTAATAAAACATTGTGCTTTTTATAAAATTTATTCACCAGATAAAAACAATAAAAGAAGAATATAAAAATCCCTCGTTTTTGTGAAAGAAAACGTCCTGTGCAAATTGCTATACTTTAATGAAATGAATTAGAATTATACCAGACGTTGCATATTAGGAAATATATTACATACAAGTTTCGCTAAAACATTTATATTTAAATTAAAATACACATGCTGATATTAATGAAGTTATGATCAATTTGTTGTTAGAATTCTATCATATACTACTTTTAAGATTATATCACAAACAAGCAGATCGTCAATTCTAAAACAATAGAATAAATAACCACGGACGGAAGATAAAAACAAAAGTTAAGACTAGCATTTCTGAAAAGGTTCAAGATACAGGCTTTTAATATTTATAAATCATATCTGTCTTTTATAAAAGGTATCAAAAATTTATTTTAAAAAAAAAAACCAACTGCACTCTATTCAAACTAATAAGCATCCTTTACTTTCAAACTGACTGATAGTGCTTGAGCAATTCAACCTAAAGCTTAACTGAGTCAAGTTGACTCTGTTTATAACCTCGCCTGATTATCATCGCTCTAAGCCCAAAGCATATAAGTTGTTTCTGATTATCAGGACTCAAAGCTCAAAGAAAATTTGAGGATTTTGATAAACATCCATTAAAGCTCAACGGATAGGATAGTTGGTTAGTTGTAATGTTGTTTAACGTCCCATAAGCAATTCGTGATATTCATGACGAGATCAACAGATTAATCTCTATATGGTTTAATCTAAGAGCAAGATCGCGTATGAATAAGATATACGGGAGTGTATTATAATCATACTTGTACTAGCATGCACTCAGAGACTTTTTTGTTTAGGTGTTGCAACACTAAGTCATTATGCCGCAAGAAGCATACCCCACTAGTCATATTATCCCAGCAACAGGTGAACCAGTCAATACTTCGTTCTCATGAAGCAGGGCGCCAGTCGAAGAAGTGGTATCTCAAATATTAAAGCGTTACGTATGACACGGTTCGAACCCAAACCTCTCGCTTTTAAGGCGTATGTTCTTCCTACTGGGCCACCGCAAAAAGCGTAATGGAGATAAGTTAACCTTGAATAATACCCTGATTATGGCTGCATCCGGAATAAAACCCCTTTATGTATACGTATCGGTAGGTCTTCCTCACTTTACTATTAAACGATTTGCATATTTGCAATATACTTCCTCTCTCATTTGTTTTCTTACCAATAAAGTGATTAGAAAAAAAAAAATGACAATAAGCATGTTATTTGTTTAAGGGATAATATATATAGTTAGAAAAGTGGTATTTTTAAATAAATAAAGACCTGATTGTAAAATAGTTTACGAATAATGACATCCTTACTGTCTAGATTGTAATACCATCTGTCCAGATCTTAGTGTATGTAAGTAAGTCAGTTACCTAGCCGAAAATTGGTGGCTTTTTTGAAGTACTCCTGTTACCTCTACCTTTCAACAACTGCTAGCCTTGATATAAGTCTGACTAGGGAGTATACACTTTTATTCACTCTTTTGCATATTACACGCATTGTATTTTCATAAAACCAGGAAATATAGAATATCTGCATGTGTGCACAAAGTTTACCTTCTTTATTGAACAGATCAACAACGATTTGAAAAAAAATGTGTGCAATATTTTTATAAAAGTTTTAAGAAAAATAATACGTTTTACATACCGTCTGCAACCTTCTTTCAGTTCGCACGGCATATAGAACCATGCCATTACCAATAATAGTTAACAAACACAATATCGAAAGTACAATTCCAATTGGAATTTTCTTCCAAAAATCAAAATGTATTTTCGTATCTGTCGAGGTAGAAGTATTCGTTATATTTGATGAATTATCAAAAGAAAATAAATCCCATGGAAAGTTAATTAGATCCGTAGATGTTTCCCAAAGCTCTGTCTCCATGGATGGAACATTTCTTAATGTCACCATGGCATTTCTGTTATGTGACATCGTTTGCGCTTAAGAAAAACTGATATTGTATTTATTTTTATAAAACAAACAAACACATGTGGATTAATCAATTCTGTGTTATTTATCCAAACTTTGACAAGCATTGTATAACATTCGATAGATTCTGGTATTAGTTATATATAGATATTCTTTATAGTAATACTACATAGCTAACATCTGCTAAAGGTAAAGAAATGTGAAAGAAATGTACATTTCATACACATACAGCAATCACGTGCTACTGAAAATATTTCCATTCAGGGATTTGGTTGGATGATCACGTGATTCAGAAGATCTGTTTTCATTGCCAAGCGTATGATTTTGTGGGGACGGAAATTAGGACCGAGTTTAACGTTATAATGAATTTTCGGATAATAATTTATATTGATTTTCCGCTTGCTTTGACGAGTTGTAAAGAAACATATATTGCTTATTCCGTTTGCACTTGTTTATAATATACCGTTATCTATCTTACTGAACAACAGCATGACAAGATCTATTTACTTGTAAGATGTAACCTCGTCCAATCGATCATTAAGTTTTTGTGAATCTCAGAAATCAAGATAATAGCCAATTGGCATCTTCTAACGACTTATAGGGTGTGTCAAAATTAATCGATGTATTTTCTTTTCAAATTCAATCCTAACATATCTTGTTTTCATCTGACCATATAGAAGGTTTGTCAAAATATAATGCATCTACTTTTAGACCAATCCCCGTACAATTGGTCAAAAGTTATAGGTGACTTTTTCTTGAATCACCATTCTTTTATTGCACTTATCAACAGTCCCTAAGGAAAACAAACAGTTTTTGCTAAATTAATAGCTGTGTTTTCTTCTTAAACCAATCCTTTAACATGTATTTATTTTGTTTGAACTGCTTAGTATTTTTTCCCAAGACAGTCCCATCTATAAATTATTGTGACATGTTTGTGTTTCAACTCGGAGTAATCGTTTATAATATTATAGGAGTTTCTTTTCCCAAACGTCTCATTTATATGCAGTTTTCTATGTACTACACACTTTGAGAAGGACAAAAAATTGTCACTTTTTTCTTTTTACATGAAGAACTCCCAGGTTTATGCTTTATACATTTTTATAACCAAAAGCTACGCTAAATGCTGTTTAAAAAGGGACCTGTTTTTTAATTGTTGTATTACTAGTATATTGTAACAAACGAGCACTAAATGATGACAAAATTCAACTTCTAAATCTAAATGTATGATGATGTCTCTCAAATAATCTGTTTTTTGTGCATATTTTTTATTCTTCTATGGTTTTAATCTTATTCGGAACGTTTCTTGGGGATGCTAGGTCGGATATTTTCCATAATCCAAAAAAATAATAAGGGGTGATTGTATATTAGCCTTTTGCTATTTTCATTTATTTATTTATCTATTTTATTTTTATTTGTCGAGAAGTTTAAACCCCCTTGGTTATTTTTTTAGCAAAACTTTTTTTTTTTTTTTTTTTTTTTTTTTTTTTTTTTTTTTTTTTGGTTTATTCCAATGATTTAACCACATTTAAAACAAACCATATGAAAAAGTATATTTATTATATTAAACATTAGCTTCCGATCGTAGTTTTTTGCAATTTGAACAGAATTTACAAATAAGAGTAGATCGGAGGTCAGAATGAGGATGACGGGTTCGACCAAGGTAATCCCATATTTTGAAAATAATTTCCATACAATATTATAGTTTCATACCTTTTTTAACCCCAAAACATTTTTTCCATTTTTTGTTCTAATCGGCTTCACCTGGGACCGATTAATTGAAAATACTGCTCTTTGACTCATTGTGAATATAAACAATAATAGGTTTTTGTTATAATTTTTAGGTTGCCATGGCTATTGAACACTTTAATTTTGAGTAGCTTCCACATCTCCAATAATAAAAAAACTAAAATGTAACGAAAAAAGAAAAGACTTGAAAACAATCTAACAAATTAATATTGCAAGATAAAATAAATAATATTTTTATGGTTGCACTGTCACTTTATTTTTACGAGAAAAGTATCATCAACTTGAATAAATTTCATTACTTCCGTTTTACAAGTGTCATATGGGAAAACCTAATACGTTTTATTGAATATTTTTATTACGGGACATCAAGATGATGCATTAGGCAAAATCAGCGTTCAGAGAAGACAATGAAAACAAATTTAAGAAAACAATAATTCTTTTAGTATTTTATTGTGTAGTACGATGATAATATATTTTTAAATCAGGTCCCAGTTTCACAAACTCATTCAGTTGAGTGTACACTCAACTCAAATATTCCCAATTTTTCTCTTATAAATATTTTTGATAATTTTGAATAATGTTTTGTTTTGATCAATAAACCGACACTTTACAATTTAAATATAACATTAGATATTCGATTTAACTGTGTAATGACTTAAAACTGACTTTGAGAAATTACCTGATTTGAGTTGAGTGTTAACTCAATTGAGTAAATTATTCTGGTTGAGAAGAATGTTTGATCAACCTGTATTAGAACTAATAATGTTTAAGCTGGTCATCAATATTTACATGTGTAATTCTTTTCACTACATTTTTTTCAAGGTTTACAATTGAGGCATTTTACATACATACTGTTTATGTATCGGAAAAGTACATTGAAATTTTTGGCTATTGGTTACAAAATACAAGTTAAAGCATGTTCTTTTCTCAAGGATGTGTTACTCCTCTCTCTCTCTCTCTCTCTCTCTCTCTCTCTCTCTCTCTCTCTCTCTCTCTCTCTCACACACACACACACACACACGCGCGCGCGGGAGAGAGAGAGAGAGAGAGAGAGAGAGAGAGAGAGAGAGAGAGAGAGAGAGAGAGAGAGAGAGAGAGAGAGAGAGAGAGAGAGTATCAAAACATAACAAAATAGACTTGCGAAATACATACTAGCATAATCTTAAATGTTTCTTTACTTGACATCATCTCATTTAATTGATATAACAGAAAACAAACGTTTTCACTAAGGAAATGGTGTTGACTTGCTATTAATCCTGTGTCGAGTTGACTTCATGGCGTCTTTTTATGGTGACATGAACATCTTTTGTATGGAGCATTCTCCCTGTTGAGGTACAATGAATTGATAAAGGTCGTTCTAGCATTTTGTCATCAAAGTTTCAATGAGAGACTTTAATCTCTTATATCTTTTATTTTAAAACAAAAGATTGGATAAAATGATCAAAGATAGGGCTTGTGGATTAATAGACTATACATAAACTGATTTCTAGAAAGAAAATGCACTATGGATTTTTGAAAGAATAAACGGAGTGCTCCTTCAAGGAAAATTAACAAATAATTGCATTACAATTGATGTTAGTTAATGTTTCAAGCTAACAAACGTAAGGATAAAGCACAGTTATAAAAATATAAAACATAATTCTCGTACTTTATAGAAATCGTTTCCTTGTAGAAATTGCGATAATTCTAAAGAGTTTTCTCAATACTTGCTGTGAACGCTGATTTGGGTTTATAATCGTACACAACACGAAGTCATATTGCTATAATCTTGTTAGGATAACATGTGGAAGTCGGAATAGTTGAATGATATAAGCGTAGCAGCCTGCTGGATAATAATCGCAACGTGAGTGTCATGTTAATGCTGTCACAAACAGCAGTCCTATAAGAAGACCGGAGATTTTAATCAATTTGTAGTTAGGAAAACAATGTAAATTATGAGTCTTCCTTTACCAAAAGAGTCTTAAATATCAGTTCTTCGTAATTATAGCCAAAAGTAAATTATCGCGTTACAGCGAATCACAAATTTACTAAAAACAAAGAGCTGTACGTTACAGTAAAGTACTAAATAACCATTAACAATATTGTCACATAACAGCTGAAGCATGCAGTGACCAAAACCAATTAGTTAAACGTTACTTTGAAGACATTAAACACACAAATATCAATATGTTACAGCGATGAACGTAATAACCAATACCATAGTTAACATTGACCCTGTTTAAGCGAAGCATACAATAAACAAAACCATCAATAATAATCTACAGCAACGCACAAAATAAGCAAAAACCAACAATAAATTCTGAAAGCGAAACACACAATAACCAAAAACAAGCATTGTCACTCAACAGAGTATAGCAATCAAGCAGTAACTAAAATTAACAATTACACTTTACAGTGAAACATTCTAAACCATTGATAAAACATTACAACCAGGCACTCAAAAACCGAAACTAAAAATGTTTCAAAACACACTATGACATCATTACGATATAGCAAACATATTTAACAAATAACCTTATTAATTTTGATGTGGCATACGTGCCTATTTGTAAACTCCGGTCTTTATCAGTCACACCAGGGGCCGAAAAATCACGCAATGATCAAAATCCACCAACAATGATACATTAGAGCGAAACACGAAATAACCAAAACCATGAAAAAGATGAAACAATAACCAAAACATACATCGTCACTTAACAACGAATCACACAATAATCAAAACAATGATACATAACAGCAAGGCTACAAAAAAAAAAAAAAAAAAAAAAAAAAAAAAAAAAAAAAAAAAAACAAAAAAACCAAACCCAAACAATGTCTAACAACATAATAATTAAAATTAACAATGACCAACGATATTGATCATACATTACAGCATAGCCAAATATAACCAAAAGCAACAATAAATTTGTAAAGCGAAACATACAATATTACAATAACAAACAATTAAATATTACAGCGAAGTACGCAATTACCATAACAACAACGAAACATTACAGCGAAGTACGCAATTACCATAACAACAACGAAACATTACAGCGAAGTACGCAATTACCAAACCCAACAATGTCTGGAAATAAACAATAACAAAAAAAAAAAAATAAAAATAAAAAAAAAAACAAGAATTTTTCAAAACACACAATAACCGAAACAAACATGTGATTACAATTTAAGCATAAAAAACCAAAACAAAACATTACACAATTTAAAAAAAAACCACCTGGTGAACACGAAGTACATAAAAGCCAAACCTTACTTAAAAGAATTAGAGAAAGCTAATATTTTTGCAAATTGTTTTATGTAAACCACAAATACCGATAATCAAATTTATTGTTTATGATATATGGTAAGATTTTCCATCAAAATATGCAGCATCTGTAGCTGTTACGATTTTTTAAGAAACTAGTTTTTTATAACTGTACTTTGTGAAATGTTGTGTTTCTTATTGTAAAATTAAGAAAAATTGAAGCTTTAAACAAAACCTAAGGCCAATACAAATTGATTGTTAATCATGATTTATTGTCAGTTTTCTTGTACGTCGGTCATTTTCTACGGTTAATGTCATTATCTCTAAATTTCCAGAACAAATCTTTAAGCAAATGAAATGCATTTTGTCATGAATGGGGCTTGAAATATCATCCCCCCCAACTACCCATTTTTGTTTAAAAAGATAAAGATTTACATGTAAGGTAAATAGTCATTTTCCAATAAAATGCGAGTGTGACTCGTTTACGACTCGTG
Source organism: Tegillarca granosa (assembly GCA_029721355.1). Lineage (NCBI taxonomy): Eukaryota > Metazoa > Mollusca > Bivalvia > Arcoida > Arcidae > Tegillarca > Tegillarca granosa. The sequence continues at coordinate 38,667,596 of CM056599.1, read as the reverse complement.
TGTAAATACTATATGTCTATCAACAACAGTTTTAACACAAAGCCAAGTCATGAACAATAATATATCCAACAAAAATGGATGGTTATTGGTTTATAAAATTAATTACGAAAAATCGCCAATTGTCTTGTCAGTATGTTATTTTCTACGGTTTATTTTGTTATTTTCACCATTCAAGAACTATATAGCTTAATATTTGTGAAATAATTTTAAGCACAAATGTGTCTCGAACACATTATTCAATCACAAAACACAAACACACACACACACACACACACACATATATAATTAAATATTGTGTGTGTGTGTGTGTGTGTGTGTGTGTGTGTGTGTAAATGCCTATGACTACTGGGGGCATCTGTCGCCGAGTGGTCCAAAGCGCGCTAGCAAGGATTGCAATGCTTCTTATCGCCTAGGTTTGAATTCCGCTGGTGTAGAACCTAGTCTTGGAAGCTTTGTTAGTTATCTTCCCGAAGGTTTGTTGTTCTTAAGGGTTCTTAAGTTTTCTCTACCTTTCCGGAACTGATCCCCTCGATATTACTGAAAGAATCTTAATTGGTGCGTTAAACACCATCACTTTACTCCTCTAATTCTAATGTCTACTTATTATAAAATCAATTTTTAAAAATGACTTAAAAAATTGAAAGGACCATAAACAAGGGTAAAAATGTCTACCATTTTTATTTGTATGGAAATATTCATCACCATAATATTATAATGAACCTTAAGTGCATTTGATTGACAGTTGCCGGTATATGCCCTTTAACTCCAAACAGCGTGTGAATCGAACGGCGTGTTATTTATTTATTGTATTATTTTTATACCTAAAGCCAAAAAGTTCTGACGATTCCAATTTTTTCCATAAAAGGAAATCGAATAAAAAGAATTCATGAATTGAAATCGAATAAAAACGCAACCTTGATATAGAAATATGTGTCAAATCAGTTATTTAGGTGCACAGATTTAAAAATAATTATATTCTAAATCAACAAGATTAAAAATACGAGTCATGTCCGCTTTATACTGGGTGAAATCTAATCTGGTAATTCCTTTCTCATTTCCTATTTGTAAACTAGTTTCACAACCGATAAAAGTCGATACGTTTAGGTTTTAGCTATAGAAAAGAGCTTGGTTTTAAAATGTAAAAAAGGCTTTTATACGGTAAAAGCATTACAACAATTTAACACAATTTTCTCATATAGCATTCATTAAATTGTTTTTTGAAAATTTAAAAGCTTTTTATAAATCATTTTAACCATGCTCTACTGTACAGAGAGAGAGAGAGAGAGAGAGAGAGAGAGAGAGAGAGAGAGAGAGAGCTTAAATACTGGTTTGATATTAGTTGTTAATGAAATGGATCTCTTTTAAAACTTTCAATAGGTGAAACTAAATCTCCATCTGACATCAATGTTTTTATTATAAGTGTGAACGCCCTACCGAATTTATAACTGACAAGTCGATAATATTTTAATCTATTTCTTATTTAATGCAAATCTAATCTTGTGATTTAAAAAGACATCCGAATGTTTGTCAGTTGGTGCAGTATTGAATGTCATTAGACTTTAAAAATTAATTATTGATGATTTTAAGATATAATGAATTCGAAATAAAATGATTAATTGGGTATTACATATGAGTAATATGCCAATAATATATCCTTTTTATTAACAACGTAAACCTGTCTTATTACGATTCACTTTTTTTATTAAAAGAAGAACATAATTAAATTCGTTTGTTTTGAATGGGCAATTTTGCTTCAAAATAAGTTATTCTGTTTTCATACTATAACAATTATTCCGTACTTATTTGGTTGATCATTATGACGCCCATAGTAATTATCCAATTGGTTAACAATTATGAAGTTCTTATATTTTGAGCAACGTTTGCTATTAATCTTAATATGAATTTACAAACATAAAATTAAAAAAAACTAAGCAACCGACCTAAACTTCCTTGATGTAAGTTTATGTATATAACTAAATTTGTCAGTTTTCATTTTTTTTTATTATTGTACTGACGTAGAACACTGTACACAGATTAAGATGACTCAAAGATTCTCTTTTCCATTATTTATTTGATTTATGGAAGTTAAATACGTATTCGTCAATGTATTATTGTGAATTATTATTTAGAGCCGTACCAGCGTTAAAACGGTTAAAAAAAGATATAAGATAAAATCAATTATTGTGTATCAATTAACCATTAAATTAATGGAAAAATGGACAGTCATAAACATATTATGCGAAACTGACAAAAACCAGTAGTTTTTACAGATTATTGTAATGGAATTAAATCCAAGACGTCTGATGTGTCGGTGTTTCGTTTACGTTTATAGATGAATTAATAAAACTTAAAACTTGAGACAACTAAGAGCATAGTAACTCTCTCTCTCTCTCTCTCTCTCTCTCTCTCTCTCTCTCTCTCTCTCTCGTCAACTTAACAGTAAAAATGAAGACTGAAAATATGAAAATTTCTGTATGATATGTTAAAAATGTAAAGCACAACACAACTGAATTTTTATAAATTATTTCAATAATTCTAATACGCCTAATATCATAAACAGTAAATTTAGGAATAATCGTCCTTATAATTAATTTAGTGTCCTCATTAAGTTAACGTGTTTATAATTGTTAAAAGTTAAATTGACCAATTTAGTTATACACGTGAACTTCCATTCAAGAAGTAAGACAGGGTGCTCCAGAAGGGTAAGCACCACCTGTCTAACTAGATACACCCGTCAAGTGCAAAGTCATATTTGAGAATGAAAGGAACATTCGTATGTCAAATATATTCAGTATAAGTTATGATATAGTGACTCAATATAAAATATTGTGATGAAGGCCATACAAATTTTTAAGGGCCTTGATTAGCCTAGGCTTGCAATATCCTTAGGACAATTAAATTGTAAGTAGTTTGCTTTGCTGTAGAAAGTCCCATAGTGGGAACAAGCTCTACTGTCATGTGCTGATTTTGAATGCATTATTTTAATAGAAATTCAAAATCAGCACATGAAACTACTATAACGTATTGCCTGTGAAACAGATACACCATATCAAATGGTACGAGATGATACCATTTTCGGTATAACCAATCAAATTCCTAGTATTTTGCTAAAGTGTTAATAAGCACTGATATTATTGCAAAGAAACAAAACATTGACAATAGAAAAAATAGTCATCACGTTTGTCGTATAGCTTCAGATGTAACCTTTTGTGGGTGTCATAATTGAGGTACAAGTCAAATTATAAAGCAGAACATACAGAATACATCTTGTTTTTTTTTTATTTCAAGCTCATTTGAATAGATGGCATTCACGTACTCTCCAAATTTTGATTATTTAGAGATAGAATGATGTGTGTGTGTGTGTGTGTGTGTGTGTGTGTGTGTGTGTGTGTGTGTGTGAAGTTGAATGATTTAGCGACAGTCTTCTCTCCAGTTTTGACAAGGTTCTGTAAAAATTCTGATTCATATCGATAAAGAAACAAATCAGCAAAGCAAAGTTAAAAGGTGTACAGTCTGTGCCCATTGTTATACCGATTGTTTGTTACAAAATAACTAGAATCCCTGTTGAGCACTGTGTGTGTGTGTGTGTGTGTGTGTGTGTGTGTGTGTGTGTGTGCTAGAACAACGGGGAAAACAACAAACTAAACGAGTGTATGCAACAGTGGACTAGCTTTTAAAAAGACACGGGTATAATTTTATTCAAAAAGTATGACTTTGGTTAACCGATGAAGATGGTTGATCTGTATGGTGTGTATTCATCCAAATAAGAGTTTAGACGACCGTGTGAACTTAGTATTGAGATAATTTAAAAAAGAATCGTGAGTGTGTGAGAACGTTTACACTTTTAGGGGTGGGTAAACCCAACTGCGATCTATCTAACTTACTTTATAAACAGTAGTCTTTATATTTACAAGTTTTCACCAATGTCTAATGAAGGATTTTATTTGTTGTGCATGGTCCAAACTTTTCGATTACACTCTTATCCGTAAACGAGCACATTAGACCACTAAATCACCGAGACCCCCGGCGTATTTTTTGCTTTCTTAAAAGGCCTTAGTATAAAAATGTCCATTATTTTTTATGAGATAAGATAGATAACAATGATTATAAAAGTCATTTATAGAAAATGATGAACATGATTGAATGTCGATATATTCCAATAAATTGCTAATTTTCGTAAATTTGATATATGATTAAAGTGATAGCGTTGTAATTATTGATATGAAAAGCCTGATAAATACGTCATTTAATATTAATTTTTCAAACATAACCTAGTTTTTTTAGCATACTAGGGCATCAACGATTGGCATATTTACGTCACCTATTTTTCTGTTCATATACGAGTATATTGGAGGGGAACGACGGGCAATTGAACACAGATGACAACGCCTGTCAACGCCTAGTTTTGAATTTTATCCGGAAATAATTAAATATAAGAAACTTTTGTCAGTTCACTTGCCGAAAGGATAATATTTGCATATTTTCTTCGATTAAAGCTGTAAAGACACTTAGTAAAAAAGATCGCAAACTCATTATCAAAAGCTTTGGGGAAAAACATCTTTGATGGTGCGTGGTTTGTCATTCAGTGTGATATTTAATTCTCCAAAAAACTTTTTTTTTGTCCTACAAGCTACCGAATTTATGTTAGAATACTTAAAAAAGTCTAAAAGATCAAGTAGACACACACACACACACACACACACTCTCTCTCTCTCTCTCTCCTCTCTCTCTCTCTCTCTCTGTGTGTGTGTGTGTGTGTGTGTGTTTATATTTGTTTTAATTTTGCCTTCTTTTAGTTTTATTATCACATTTTATTATTTCGTGTTTATCTGTTAATTATACATGTACTCATTATCTTTCACAGGGCTTAAAGAAATTATTTAACTGTAACTTCTTTATAATTTATTTTATAAACAAGGAAAGAGAGACGACTCGCGTTTTAATAATATTACTTATTTTAGTCTTACTTGTTTCTGATTTTGTGATAACGATATCAATTTTGAAAGCAAAATGACAACTATTCTTCCTATACGAACTATAAAGTTCTCCTACTCGGGCAGATCCCAATATAGGAAAGTTTGTTCCAGGAAGTCGGTGATTTTCTCCAGGCACTTCAGTTTTCTCAACCATTAAAGATTGGACCGTCTAGATCCTTACCGAGGTAAAAAAAAACCCAATACTCCACTGTTTACTTTTACATATTGATAGTTATGAACTAGATAGTGCAGTTAATGTGATCGAAGATGTCAAATACACGAACATGATTAAGTGTTCTAAAATGTCGGCTTAAGAAGCACGGTGCATTTGATCGACTTGCTTCTTTAGGAAGATCAAGTTATGCAAAAGTTTGCCAGTTCGCTTCACGAAGTTCAATTTTACTTTTTTAATCATTTTTCTTATTTATTATATATTTTTCTTTTGCAAGGTTTAAACAATTATTTTACTGTAGCTTCAATATAATTAGTTTTACAAGAAAAGAGAGACAACTGGCGTTTTAATGTTGTCTTTGAAACTTTTTTACTTCTGTTGCAATATCGACATAATTTTTCAAAAGCAATCTGACATTTATACTTCTTATACGAACTGTATGCAAATTAAAAATTTAACATCCGGCGAAATAATCATATTTTGTATATTGAAAGAATTTAGGGGTTGGTGCGAATAGAATGCTGTTGTTGCAAACATCACAAGTTCAAGATGCACCTGCCTTCTGAGTAACAGTTTCGCACTATAATCTGACCACGGGAGATCCGTATATCCATGCTCTACATCGCCTAGCCATACCCAGTGCAATAAACGTATTTCGGAGAAATTAGTCAGAGGTGCTATTTTGTGTACAATTCACAGTCATCCTATGCCTATGGGGTTGTCCAACATTTCGACATTTTTTTTTTTTTTTTTGTCTTGCTTGCGATTTTTATGCGACAAACCAATATACTTCTGCTTTAATGCACAAATTGTTGCTATCTTTAATATTCTTACAGGGACCTTGGTGACCAGATGGTATAAAGTACGCCATAATTGATCGCAGTGCCTCTCACTGCCAGATTGCACTGAATTCTACTCTGGTAGATCTCAGTGTAGGGAAATTTGTTGCAGAAGGTCCGTGTTTTTCTCAACCATTAAAGGTTTGACCGCCTTGATCCTGATCTGGGTGTAAAACACCAATTCTCCACTGTATACTTTTACATATTGCTAGTTACGTGCTAGATAGTGCAGTCAATATCATCAATTTTTAAGGAACCCGCATTTTTAGGACCCCAATAACGGTATCTATGAAAAATCGCACACACTTTTATCATCTGCAGTGTTTTTAATTCAGTACTTATATAACATATCTATAATTATAAAACAAACATACCAGTCCTTGTCCATATCACAATCCCAAAAACAATGTAAAAACTTTGCAAACTGGCAAAATAAACTTCAATCAAGGAAGTGAGGCCGGGTGCTGCGGAAGGGTAAGCACCTCCTGTCTATCTAGCTACACCCGTCACGTGCACTCAATTTTGAGAATGAAAAGAACAAAGAACTATGGTAAGTCAAATAACCAGAACATACCACGTTTAAATGGGTCTAGTATTTTGCAAGAAATATGTGGCATAGTGGTCTAAAATGCAGACAGGCTTACGGATCAAAGTGCATTCGATCACCTTGCTACGCTTCCTACTCGGGAAAATCAAGATATATGTATGCCAAAGTTTTACCAGGTCGCCTGACGACGTTCGGTTTGATTTCTTTCAAGTATTCCGACATTCAAGAAGTGCTTTCTTCGTTATGAGTAAAAGAATCTCGGTTGTGACGTAAAACTTCATTGATCCACTGTACTTATTTTCAGACACAGCTCACATAGGTTTGTATATTTGTTTAATCGGGTTGTATCCAATTTACCTTTTATTAGGCACAACTCATAAAGGTATGGTTTATAATCAATTGATTATGCAACCGTTATGTAAGCATATGTGCGGTAAATAAGATATATATATAGATAGATAGATAGATAGATAGATAGATAGATAGATAGATAGGTGTGTGTGTGATAAAAGCGCTATTGGTTTACAAAATCGTGTTGTACTTATTTATTTTATTATATTCTACTGAACACTGAGAAACTAACTAACTAACTAACTAACTATATATATATATATATATATATATATATATATATATATATATATATATATATATATATATATATATATAATGCACGTTTTTCCATATAAAATTCTACGTAACAGTTGTAATACGTGCATGCTAATAAATAAATAGCTCCATTATGTGATGTTGGCAGCTTTTCCATATATATTGCCAACTAAGTAAATATGTTATTTTTATAAAGTTGCAAGTACGTGTAATTTATGATGTTTTAACTTTTAAAATAAACTCAGTTGTTAAAAAATAAGCACACGACTACTCTATTCTGAATAATTTTTATAAAAAATTAAAAATCAGCACATGACACTGTGGCTACAGATAATTAATAATAATAATAATAATAATAATAATAATAATAAGAAGAAGAAGAAGAAGAAGAAGAATTATGAAATAATTGAATGAGATCGTTGCAAATATTAGTATTACAACGGCCATCTTTTATCATGTGTTTAATGTTGGTTGCTATAGAAACTTCATATTCCTGATTACCAGTGTACAAGTAATATCTTTTTGTATACATTTTATTTTCAATGCATTTGCACGTACTGACTTTAATCCCTATGCAAATAGAAAATGCATGTTAACAAATCACAGAAGCTTTTATACATACGACTGGGGATTTTCAGTTATTTTTATACACAAGTCATACTTCAATGTAGTTCATTTAAATATGTATAATGCTTTTGTGTTGTTAGGTATTCAGTGATTAATATCTACCTTTCATATTCACGATCTGGGGATTTAACAAAAAGCTAAGATCGATTTCAAAAAATAAAATGAAATTTTTAAAAAAAAATGCACAAATGAATTTATTGATTGGTTAATTAATTAATTAATTAATTTAAAAAATAATAAATAAACAAATAAATAATCTCCTTCATCTAAGAGTTAAAAGAAAAAATTATAAATACAAAATATTCGGCATCGTTAAAAGACCGATACTTCTTCTTATTATTATTATCAGTTAATGATATTATATTTGTGCATGCATGTGTGAACATTATATTTTCTATCCGGGGAGAGGGGTTTAATGTTTAATGTCAAATTAAAAGGAAGAATTTTATCCGCCTGTATTTCATCATTTAACGTACCCAGCATTTTATTGTGTAAACTCTTCAAGTGAAAAACTATATGGTATATAATGGTCTTTTGTATTTGCAAGCTTACGTTATACTTTGTATATCTTTTAGTTTATGCTAAAATAGCACGGACCAGTTTTTCTAATAGGGTTGCTTGGTTTTGCTACGTATATATGATAGAGCACACAGAAACACCTACATAGATTCATTATGTTATATATATATATATAGTTAGTTAGTTAGTTAGTTAGTTAGTTTTATAAAAAAAAAAAAGCTGTTAGGAAATCAATGCTATCAACAACCAAACTAAATAGAAGATAGCAATGGCAAATCAACGAAATATTTTTTTTTCTCTATCAGTTTAAGCTTACAGCAATGAGAAACGTAAACATTGGAA